>BTHU01000006.1:46188354-46788354 GCA_036184795.1 Tokudaia tokunoshimensis | reverse complement strand
TAGTATATGTGTTAAGTCTTGTGCATATATGCAGTAGGTGTGCATATGTGTAAGCAGAAGTAGCCTCAATTATTGCCTGCCAGCTGCTCCCATCACATTTAATTATAATTAAAATTAAACATTTGTTTAATATTATGTCAATAACCAAGTAAATACGGCTAAATTATAACCTATCTATAAGCTCTTGCTTTATAACAGTTTACTAGTTGAAGAGAAGAATGTGAAATAGAATAATTGGTTATAAATTTTAATAAAACAGAGTAATTTTCAGACACACAATTTAAGAGATGAAATAATAGTATATTTTATTATTTCACATTAATGGTCAAGCTACTGCAACTCAGAAAAGGAATATTTTGTCTAAAATGTACAGTGAAGTCTATTTATGTAGAAGTACATTCCCACAGTGAGTGAGACAACATATACTCATATTTATACATATATGAGGAAAGCCAAAATATAGTGTAAGTCATTGAAAACATGCAGAAGTATATGCAAGTATTGATACGAACAATTTAAGTGCTTAGTAGATCAGTATTACTGTCAGTGTATGTTCATCTCCAGGTGTGAATACAGTATAGCAGTTTACTAACACTTGAGCATTTTCATTTTATTTTGCTTTGTTTTTAGACACAAGTTGTTTCCAGGTAGCTTTGGCTATCCTGTAGCTCACTATATAGAACAGGATGGCCTCAAATTCATAGATACACTCCTGCCTCTGCTTCCCGAGGCCTGGGATTAAAGGTGTGCACTACCATGCCTAGCTACTTAGATGTTTTTTGAATATGATGTTACTGGATCATTTATCAACTTAATTTATTCTTTAGGAGCAATATTATAGACTCTAGAAAATGTACTTCTCTAAACATGTCAGCAATCAGACTACTTGATAACTATTGAAAGCCCTGTAAAGTAAAGCATGAGCACTGTTGAAAGATGCTTGGACTCTCCTGACAAATCTGTGGGATTTGAAGTCCATCTTAGCAACATCTTAGCTACATTTTCTTCTCAGATATAATTTGCTTCAGTTTCCAATATTATACTTTCTGTCTTTCTAACAAACCCTCAAAGTTATTTTTAATGAAGGTAAACTACTAATTAATGAAGACCTGTTTCTCTCTTGTCATTGCAGCTCCAAGTGAAAAACACATAAAAGCAAGTATGTTAAACAAAGCTTGCTAAGAATAGCATGGTTTAGCAGCCTACTTGCTTACATGTTCTCCTGTAGACCTTCTTAATGATGATTTTTGACTCCCACTTATCTGCATTTCTATATGATAAATTGTTACTGTTAAATAACATGAAATAACTCATCTTCTGTTCTGTGTGTTTGTTCTTATGAAAATTTGTCTAGAGAGCTTAAATTTGTGAGTTTTATTTATATTGTAATTTCTATATTCATCTTTTTTTCTCTCAAAGAATTAAATATACTTTTATGGTCTTATGCATTTTCTAATTAATTACTTAGTGATCTCAATGAGTAGCTTTGTCTACTATGAAAGTTTCATTTTTAATGAAATGTAGACATCCTAATACTATATTAAAATTTTTTGTAGAGTTCTAATTCTTTTTTTAATGTTTGTATCCTCAGGTTAATTTTTCTGATAACTGACAAGTTATCATGATAGATGCAACAGTGACAGCTCTCATGCTTAGAGAGAAATGCTAAATTTTTGCTTATTATTTTTTCTTAAAGTCAATAACAATCATTTCCTTATAACTAATTTTCTTATGCTTTATATATAAGGTTAATGGTTGAATATAAGCAGCACACAATGTAGAAACTATTTATATTTCTGTTTTGAGTTAAAGGTGCATGCATATTGACCCTCTGATACATAAAAGAGCTCTGTGGTTTATGTTGAAGTAGTATATTGTTGATGGATATATCACAGAATAGTTGGAAAATATTGGTTAGCTTGATATTTAAAAATAGAACATTACAGTTATAATTGTCACAAAGGCATTAAAAAACCTTCAGATATTTTTACATGTTTTATTGGATACTTTCTTTATTTACATATCAAATGTTATCCCCTTTCCTTGTTTCCCCTCTGAAAATCCCTAATCCCATCCCCCCTCCCCCTGCTCGCTAATCCACTTACTCCCGAGCAATTTAGGTTAGGGCTAGAGAGCTAATTCATCAAGTAAGAACACTTGCTGCTCTTTGCTGCTCTTCCACAAGAGTTGAGTTTTTGAGTTCAGTTTCCAACACTCATGATGCTTTACAGTTGCTTATAGCTCCAGTTCCAGGGCTTCCAATATCCTTCTTTGCCATCAATGGGTATATGAACCCATGAACATGCACAGACACATGCACACACACAGAGTCATACATACATACTCACACATACATACAAACACATAAAAAATTAAAAAAATAGTTTTTCATTACCTATAATTCTGTTTGTATTGTCATATGAAACTGGAGTTAAAAGTTGAATGTAAGGCTAACTGGAACTTTGTACCCCAGATTGTTTAATATGTTAAACCATGTAAATTCATAATCAAGAAAATGTATAAAATGAAACTGATAATTTCCCATTACTCATAGAAAGCTTTAGATCGAAAATTACTCTGAAATCTAACATTTCTCATGAGGAAATATGACACACAGATAAAAATATTTATCTACAAGAAAAAAGCCTGGAATTATATCCATCTGTGAAACACTGTCCAATCACATTTTGAAGAGTTATGTACCTTTTGCAGTAAACCGTTAAACTAGCTTGTCAAATTATTTAAACCCAACTTAATATTTAAAGAGGTAATACTCAACCCTTGATGTGATTGAGAACATTTAGCTTGACATGAACAAAATTTCAATACAAAATTAATTTAAAATGTTTCATAAGTTACATATCTATCTAGGAACTGGCCTTTTGATATTGAAATCATTAAATGTAACAGAATTTACAGTTATTATAGACCATCAACAAGTAAAAGATTAGTGCCTAAGGTGAAAGTTGCATACTATGGATAGTTTTGAAAATGCTCTAGCTTGTCCATATTGTATTTTGCAATTTGTAGGTATTACCTGATTATCTGTAATATGATTTCTATTATTTCAAACCACAATGGTATGTAAGACAGTTAGATATACAGATAAATGAACACTAATCAAATATGGAGGTGAGTCAATGCATTGAATTTAAAAGGAGAGGTAGGATTAATAGAAAAGAGAAATTCATGAAAAACTATTGTTAATTGAACTAGTAGGAAGGAACCATTTACCTCAGTTCCTGCAAAGTAGTTAATATCACTGTAGAAGAAACATTTATTGGTTTGAGGTGAAGATTCTCATGGATATTACGGACTTGACAAAAATAGAACCCTTCCTTGTTTCAATGATACAGTTTTAATGAAGGGATCTTAGTACCTCTACAATGTCATGAAGTGAAGTTGATGGAGAAAAAGTCCTCAAGGAGGCAGAAATGCCAAATCTAGATTCAGAATGTCTCCAAGTTGATATAGATTCTTTTCTCTATCCAAGCACAAGCCTAAAATGTGTTCAACACCCATTATTCACCCCCGTATTCACTTGAATGTATGTGTCACTTGTAACATTGGATAGAATGGTGCTGTGGTTGATAGTATAACTAGTTATCTCTATAAGGAAGATGGCAAGACAGTTGGAGTTTTATAGATTATGTAACAAATGTAATACTACCCATAGTGATTCTTCAAAAGGACATTATGTTCACAATACTTACTAAAAATATGATGGAATCATCTCTATTTTATTGTGAATAGTTATACCACATATCAGTGCTCTGGTGGTCTTTGTAAACACTGCTGTAGTTAATTATTTCTACATTGAGTAATTTAGGATGTAGATCACATAGTTTACACTATCTACAAATAACCTCCAGTCAATTGAGTTATTAACAAAATATTTACCTTAGGCCAGACAAAACTGAACTTTTGTCTTTAGTTATTCATTTAAAATGCCAACAAACACTTTACATCCTGATTTTAGTCCTACACATATTTTCATATGTTCAGCCAACATTAAGTTGATTAATCTAACTTCAGTGACCTGATATGTGTAATCTCCCCTACTAAAATGTAACTCAGAACTATTTGGTAGCAACCCAAGGAAGGAGCTGAAGAAAGAGTAGGGGAATTTTGAATTTAGGTATTTATCATTGAAAGAACAGCAGCAATTTATACCAAGAGAATGGAATATTATTTGAAACCCATTGAAGTATTTCTGGAAGAACAGGAATATAGTCTTATTCTGGTTTACTAAATTAGTATTTGTAGAACCTTCTAAAGTAACCATGACTTGATAATAAAAGTTAATTAGTTTTCTAGTACCAGACATGGCATATCTCTTGTTTAAAGGGTAGTATGCCCAATTTGTACAGTTGTAGGGCCATGATGATCATTGACATGATTTATAGGCATCATGACTGGGTAGAACAGTTCATTGCTTCTCTCCTTTGGGAACTTGACAGGTTCCTTCTTGTACTACGGAATCTAGACCAAGTGGGAGAGCATTCAGGTAAATTTTAGCTCAGGGGCCTCTGGACCCTGTTTCTGAAGTATATACCATCTTCAGCAGTGGTAACTTAGCTTTCACTTCTGGGCTGTAGACAATGAGATGAGCAATAGGTTGTATATTTAGGGACCTACTCTACATATTAGGGACCTACTCTGGCCAACAACTCAAAATAGGACTTCTCACGTCTGGTGTGAAACTGTATGTTAGGGGGTGTTTGGCTCTTAAAGGGAATGTTATCACCCCAGATGAGAAAAGTCCACTAAAATATGTATGTAGAGAAGTATAAAGACATTTTTTGAAACACAGGCAGAGGTTTAAAACCCTCTAGGAAAACATCTAAGCTGTAAATTTAAAAAGATTCTGTATTTTATATGCTAAAATTAAGATCTTTATCAATAGATACTATAACAAGTAGTAATAATATACAAATGCTAATAAAACTAAAAGTATAAATATATGAGAATAAAAATTACCTCAGATAATGAAATGTTTATAAAATGAGAAGAGAAGCATTACAAAAATTTATTATCACATCAATGTTTTCTCTTCCCCCTACAAACTGTAGAAAGCTTCACCTATATTTGCTTCAAAATGAAATATTTTGTTCTAGGCTCAGATTCCATATTTTATCTTTAGTGAAGCTTTCTTATTTTCTTTATTAGATATTTAAATAAGTGCCCCACATGACAAAGGTTTTGCCTTTTAAATTGCTACTATATTTTAAAGAAGCAATGCAATTTTTTTTAAAAAAAAATAGTATTATGACTAATATATAACATTGCTCACACTCAGCTTCCCAGGCCAAATATTCTTGACTCTGCATAATAAAAAACTGAACAAAGAAGGCCTTTATAAGGTCTTCCCCAAAATTCACAAATCAGACTGTGATTAAATACTAATACTTTAACAACTATTTTTGTATAATAAGACACTTTTTATCAGCACTATGAATACATAAGAATACAATTTTGATATCATAGTTATACCGTGGAAGGGAGTTTACATAGAGTTCATTTACCAAAAAGCAAAACATGATACAAGTGTTTTTTTCTCTTTCTCCTCTCACTTCCCCACCCCTCTCTGTATGTCTCAGGCACTATATGCATTTTATGTTTTGATTATATATGTTTTAGTCTAAATATAATACTATATGCTATTGTTCTGAAGACTCTGATAGCCATTGCTCATTCTTTAAATAACTGAATTTGCAGAAGCTGAACGAGCCAAGGAAGAGATTGCTGCTGCCTCAACAAAAAAGGGTAAACACAGCTGAAAAGAAAAAGCTGATATGAGTATAATTTGATCCTGAAGCTTTTAACTACTATCTGTGTAGTGCAGTGAGTGGAGCTGTGCTTGCTGATTTTGCTATTTCACTAACACAAAATCAAACTTTGCATGATTATTATCACATCTACTTTAACAAAGTTTGGTTAGTTCACTATTGCAGTTAAATTAATATATTGTAAATTAGCTAAATTGAAATACAGTTTTTGAAAAATTTTATAAGTATCCTGCTTAAATACAGTATGATGTCATTTATCCATAGGGCTTTTGGATTCAGCACAAAGCTTTAAAAGACTAAGTATTGAATAAATTAAAATTTGGCTAAGAAGACTCACATAGTATGTTCATTTTGTATGAAAATATTATATGACTAAGAAATATATTCCATGAAATACTGACATAGGGAAATTGTGTTTTGAGAAGCAAAATGGGAAGTTGCAAGAAAAAAAAGTAATTCTAACAATGTCTTTAAAAGCAACTCATAAGAATATTTAATAAGTCTGCATTAATTATACATTCATGACCACAAAAATTTACACACACACAAACACACACACACACATTCCACTAAAACGATATTATGAATACTTATAAAAATTACATTAAATATGTATAAAAATAAAACATACATAAAATTATAAAACTAATAAAATATGCATGGCATCAATTTACATGCTCCTTCTAATATTATATTTATAATATGTGTATCACATTCATTAATGTAATCCATATATGACTATTAGTTGATTTATATCTGTAAATTTGTATATATCCATATACATGGTTGTATGATGTTATGTGGGTACATCACATTATGTTTAATTGATGTAATTTCACCATAACTGACAAAAGCCTAAATAAAAGAAGCTTTATGTTGTATCATATCTTTTTAAATTATTATTTTATTTACGTTTTAAATGTTGTCCCCTTCCCAGATTTCCCTCCGCAATACCCCCAACCTATCCTTGTTCCTCTTTGCCTCTATGAGGCTGCTTCTCTACCCACATACACACTCTCCGCCCATCATTCTAGTATCCCCCTATGCTGGGACATCAAGCCTTCACAGGACCAAGGGCCTCTCCTCCCACTGATGCCAGATTAGGTCATCCTCTGCTACATGTGTAGCTGGAGCCATGGATCTGTTCATGTATACTCTTTAGTTGATTTTATCTCTGGGAGTTCTGGGAGGTCTGGTTAGTTGATATTGTTCTTCCTATGGGGTTGCAATCCCCTTCAGCTCAATCAGTCCTTCCCCTAGCTATTCTGTTAGGGTCCCCAGGCTCCATCTGATGCTTGGCTGTGAGTGTGTACATCTATATTAGTCAGGTTCTGGCATGGCTCATTAGTATTGTGTTGATGGAAATACAAAGAGATGTCATAGTATTGTAAATAGGCTGGAGATATTAGTAGACAATAAAGCAAAGTTGTTAATCTGAGCATTGGTATTTGGGTGTCACATTCTGTCAATAAGGTCAAGTTATTGATAAATTTAAAAGCAGGAAGGAAAATAAAGGCATGCTTCATTTATATCTGTAGCTAAAAGTGACACCCACACTGTGTCCAGAAAACAGTAGATGCTTCCTTGTGTAATTTGATTACAGATAATCCCCTTTGGGTACTTAGTGATGGGGACAAGAGTAGAATTGTGTCTACAGAAAGAAGCAAATATTGATACCAACATTGGATACATGCATGGATTGAGGCTTTCTTTTCAAAAATTATTTTTAAAATTTACTTTATATCATGATCATAGTCCTCCTCCCCTTTTTCCAGTCTTACCCTTACAGATGTCTTTCCCAGTGGCCCCATACCCTTCTTTTCAGAGAAGTGCTCCCTCTTGTTTACCACCCCACCCTAGGACAACTGTACTAGCAGGACTAGGCACATCCTCTCCCACTGGGGCCCAACCAGGTAGTCCAAATAGTGGAAGGGGATCCAATGGCAGGGAACAGAGTCCAAAATAACCTCTGCTCCACTTGTTAAGGGACCCATATGAATAACAAGATGAAAATTTGCAACAAATATATGTGGTCTATGTCCAGCCCCCGCATGCTGCCTGGCTAGTGGCCCGGTCTCTGAGCCCCCCATAGTCCCCGGTTATTTGACTTTGTAGGTATTCTTGTGGTGTCCTTGACCCCTCTGGCTAGCTCAATTCTATCGCCATACTCTTCCAAAGACTTCCCAAAATCAGCCTAATATTTGGCTTTGGGTCTCTGAATGTGACTCTATCTGAGGCTGGATGGAGCCTCTCAGGTTATATTAGGTTCTTGTCTGTAAGCATAGCAGAGTATCTTAAACAGTGTCAGGGGTTGCTTCTCTCATATAGGATGGGATTCAAGTTGAGGAAGTCATTGGTTGGCTGTTCCCTCAGTCTCTGCTCCATCTTTATCCCTAATCATTTTGTCTCTGTGTCTCCCTCTTGTAGGAATCTCAGCTAGGGTCACCCCCATAGACTTCTTATATTGTTAGTTAAGACCCAGAGATTCCCCCAACTGATTTCTGTTCTCCTTCCCAACCCTCTCTTGTCCCCCTTCTTCTCACACATGATTACCCCTCCAGTTTGCTTCCTTACCCCCTCTTCTACCCAGTTCCCTCTCTCTTTCCACCTGCAATAATTATTTAGTTTCCCCTTCTGAGTGATATTTATGCCTCCTCCCAAGGGATCTCCTTATTACCAAATTTCTTTGGGTCTCTGTTATCCTGTACTTAATGTTAATATCCACTTATAAGCTAGTACATATCATTCTTTTCTTTCTGGCTTTGGGTTATCTCATTCATGATGATATTCTCAAGATCATCCATAGAGCAATAAGAAAACTAAACAAAGGATATAGAAATTGGAAAGAATGGAATAAAAGTATCACTATTCACAGATGATATGATAGTATATATAAGGGAATCAAAAATTTTATCCGAGAACTCCAACCACTGATAAATACTTTCAGCAAAGTACCTGTATATAAAATTAACTAAAAAAATTAGTTGCTGTCCTTTATACAAATGATAAATGAGCTAAGAAATTAGAGAAGCAACACCCTTTACAATAGCCAAAAATAATACAAAATATCTTAGTGTAACTCTAATCAAGCAAGTGAAAGATCTGCATGACAAGAACATCAAATCTCTGAAAAAAGAAATCAAGGAGGATATAAGAAGATGAAAAGATCTCCTATGCTCATGGATTAGTAAGATTAACACAGTAAAAATGGCCATATTACCAAAAGCAATCTACAGATTTAGTGCAATTTGCACCAAAATTCCAACACAATTCTTTAGAGACCTTAAAAGAGCAACAATCAACTTCATATGGGAAAAAAAAAACAGGAGAGCTAAAACAGTCCTGAACAATAAAAGAACTTTTGGAGGAATCAACATACCTGACTTCAAGCTGTATTAGGAAGCAATAGTGATTGAAAAAAAAACCTGTATGGTATTGGTATAGAAACAGACCCATTTATCAATGGAATTGAATCAAAGACCCATAAATAAACTCTCATATCCATGGACATGTGATTTTTGATAAAGAGAAAACATTACAATAGAAAAAAGAAAGCATCTCCAACAAATGCTGTTGGTCTAACATGTTGTTTGTCTGTATAAGAATGCAAATAAATCTGTATCTGTCACCTTGTACAACCCTCAAGTCCAAGTGGATCAAATACCTCAACATAAAACCTGATAGTTTTAATCTAATAGAAGATAAAATGGGGAATTGACTTAAATGCATTGATACAGGAGACAGTTTCCTGAACAGAATGCCAATAGCTCAGGCTCTAAGATCATCAGTTGATAAAAAGGATCTAATGAAACTGCCAAGATTCTGTAAGGCAAAGGACACTGCAATAGGACAAAACAGTAGCCAACATATTGGGAAAGGATCTATCCAAAATTCATAAAGAACTCTAGAAATTAGATACCAAGAACCCAAATAACCCAATTAAAAATGGGTTACAGAGCTAAAAAGAGGAGTCTCGAATGGCCAAGAAGCACTTGGCCAAGAAATGTTCAATGTCCTTAGTTATCAAGGAAATACAAATGAAAAGGACCCTGACATTCTATCTTACACCTGTCAGAATGGCTAAGGTCAAAACCTCATGGATAGTGGATTTAAAGGGACACACTGTGAGACTTCGATGTATGTTTATTTGTCAAAGCCTTGTTACAATGATAAAACATGAAGACACTGTTGACAGCTATATATGTCACTGCTGGATACACAGTTGCTCTGTGTGAGACAGACATAAATGAATACAATAGCAGCCCCTGCCAATTTGGTTGGGGAGGCCATGTATGGAGAGGTTCTCAGAAGATCTATATGGACACATTGCTGGCCTGCTTTTCTTTTTCAACTACATTGGAGCCTTAGTCTTTATCTTTATCTCAGCATGGATTCACAAACTGGAGACTAATATAACGGTCCTCTGAAAGGTCCCACCCAGCAGGTGAATGAAAGTGGTTACAGAGACCCACAGCCAAACATTAAACTGAGCTCTGGAACGTCTTGTGGAATAGTTAAGGGTTAGGGCCTCTGTAAGAAGACTAACAGATTCAACTGATTTTTTTCAAATGTTAACTTGTGTACACATTCCCTTTCCTATTACATATAGACAAAATCTATGTTTTCGAGGAAAGAATAAATGATAATTTACTTCACATATAATCAACTAACCTGTACCCCTGGAGACTTCCAGAGACTGAATAACCAACCAAAAAACATAAGTGGGCTATACCTAGGTCCCCTGCATGTATGTAGTAGATGTGCACCGTGGTCTTCACCTGGGTCCCCCAACAACTGGAAGAGAGTCTTACCCTAGTTCTGTTGCAGGTCTCTGAATCCTGCTCTCCTTGGGTTGACTTGTCTGGTCTCAGTGGGAGAGAATGTGTCTAGCTAGTCCTGAAGAGACTTGGGTTGCCAGGGTGGGTTGGTACTAAGAGGGGGGACAACCCCCTTCCCAGAGTAGAAGAGTAAGGGGTAAGAAGAGGGGTTATGAGAAGAGGGACAGAGAGGATAGGGCAGTGCTACAATTGGAATACGGAATGAATAAATAAATTAGTGGGAAAAACTCAAGTACATGCTGATGAGGATGTGGCACAAGAGGAACACTCCTCTGTTGCTGGTAGAAGTGCAAATTGTACAACTACTTTAGAAATCAATTTGATAGTTTCTCAGAAAACCAGGAAAAGTCCTTCCTTAAGACAGAGATATTCCATTCTTGGGTATACATTCAAAGGATGTCCCACTATACCTCTGGGACACTTTCTCTACTATGTTCATAGTGGCTTTATTCATAGTAGCCAGAAATTGAAAATCACCTTGATGTCTGTCAACTGAAGAATGGATAAAGAAACTGTGATACATCTATACAATGAATAACGACTTAGCTATTCAAAACAAATCCATCCCATCTGCTGACACCAAACCCAGACACTATTGCTGATGCCAAGAAGTGCTTACTGACAGGAGCCTGGTATAGCTGTCCCCTGAGAGGCTCTGACAGAACCAGACCAATACAGATGTGGATGTACATAGTCAAACATTGGACTGAGCACAGGGACACCAATGAGGGAGTTAGGGCAACCTCATGGGAAGAACAACAATATCAACATACCAGACTCCCCAAAGCTCCTGGGGACTACATCACCAAACAGAGTACACAAGGAATACCCATGGCTCCAGATGGATATGAAGCAAAGGAATGCCTTATCTGGCATTACTGGGAGGGGAGCCCCTTGGTCCTGTAGAGGCTAGATGTCTCAGGATAGGGGAAAGCTAGCCAGCTGAGACAGGAGTGGGTGGGTGGATAGGGGAGCACCCTCATAGAGGCAGGGGGAGGGAGGAGGGGATGGGAGCTGTGGAGGAGAAACTGGAAAGGGAGATAACATTTGAAATGTAAATAAATAAAATAACCAATAAAATCAAAGACATGATTAATTTGCAGGATAGAGTTATTTTACCTTGAGCAGGACATAAATATAAATATTCATAGTTTGAAGTTCAACTATGTCAAAGTAGAGTAAACAGTGATATAAAATCAAAACTGTATAATCAATTATGGACCTCATAAGAGTCCTCAACTAAGAATGTTATGAGTTTTTAACTTAGCAAATATTTTTGTTGGAATGAGCCTGCTTAGTAAATTTTAGAGTCAATTGACAGAGAAATAATCAATGTATAAACAAGAATTTACAAACCAACTACTTTGCCAATTAATCTTATATCTCTGTTATTGTTTAAATATGGTTCAGCATATTGGCTTGACAGATAATGAAAACAATGAACAGAGTAAAAATTGCTTCCAAAGCTCTCAGAAACAAACTCAGGTAGGGATTTACATAACCTGGTGGCTTGTTTGCTTATTTTCAGATGTTTGGTTTCCTTCAAGATCAAGAAGCAGATGAAGAACTGTCTATTTAAGAGAGATTAGTTTTCTGTAGATGATGGCCAAAACTTGTTTGCAAATTCCACTGACCTCAATTTGTTCTCCCTATAGAAGTTGATTAGACCTGCTGAGTAGCATTGCTAACTGTCATTAGCACCTCAAATTCTATCAGGTCTGCTGTATGATGTGGGCTGGATATGCTACAGAGCCTTCTCTTTTTCTGGCTCTATATGGCAAAACAGAAACATCTAGAGTGTCTTGGTTTATTGAGGAGAGTAGAACCCAAATTTGAGATATACGCTGCCTTCAAAATGCAAATAATCCTTTTAAATGCTGCAGTTCCTTCTTGATGGTAGTTGGTCCCATGTGCAACAATTTATCTTTCACCATAAAAGAAAAAGGACATTTAAATGCTGAATATCACTGGAACACCAGAAATTTTAGTTGTAGATGGTCTTTGGTTTTTTATTGGCTTTTCTTCTCCTCCTCTTGACACATATGGTATTTATCAACAAGTAAATAGTAGCTGTTACCCTTGTTTACTTGGTTGAGTCAACCTAATGTCATCAATATGATTGACCACTGTAATATCCTGTTGAAGATATGGGGGAACAATATCTATATGAAGTTAGTTGTGATACAGGACTAGAGCATTAATATATTCTTGAGATTTTCTAGTCTTTCCATCTGAAAGCAAATTGCTTACTTGCCCATGGACAGGAATGAAGAAAACAGTGCATTTGCAAGATCAGTAGATACATGCCAGATATACTAGGACATATGTTAATCTCCTTAGTAACCACATGTAGTAGAAGAGATTCAACTGGTGTCACTATTTGATTAAGTTCAATATAATTATCTATAATTCCCCATCCATTTTATGTACAAGATAAATAGAAATAAATGGATACATGATGAAAACTATGATTCAGGTACTTAATGATGATGCTTATTTATGTAAACTTTCTAGGGCTGAAAGGCAGTTAATGGCTCACTATTTTCTTTCACAGATTTTGTTTTAATGCCTTCTACTTAGCTGTTCCAAAAAATAGGTCAGTGAACCAACATGATTTTTCAAATTCAAAGTGTATCTAGACAAATTATGCATTCTGTAACTGTAGAAATAACCACAGGATTGAGTTTGAAGACTTTGTGAACCCACTATTAGTCAGATATTGGCTAAACTGACTCTGACCTTATGGGTTTGCATCAACTAGAGGGATACAATGCTGTGTATAGTCATCTGTAACTAATGTTGACTCATTGCTGGTCTATAGCAGGCTCTCAGAGGTCTGTTTATTGTATTTTACCATTGTACAATTAGCCTAGTAATAATTATCTTTGAAGATAAATATTGATAGTGAAACTTAAGTATTATAAGAAGGCGCTTCCTTAATAGAACCTAGTCTCTCTTACATTCAGTATTCTGGACCTAGAGACTAGCTCAATTTGTTAAAGAGTCATGATTTTCTGTTGCTGCAGCTCAAAGTAGCCTTTAATTCATTTGTCCTGAAAATTTCTTGCTTATCTACATGAGCATAAATTTAGTAGCTTCTCTATCTCTTTACATCTAGAAATACCATGATGAATTAGCCAGGGGTATAGGTGAGCCCTCCATCTTGATGATTTAATTTCCTGGGTTTTCCTATATGGCTACTATACGTACTTTGTTGCCTTTTGGAAGTTTAGTGCTGTTACCTACCCACTGCTAGTGTGAGATGCAATTAGATTTGTTATGTGTTAATTATTCCGTTGAACAACTGTTGCTCCCATTATAAAATATGACATAAAAAAGAGCAATAAAATATTCTACTTAGAAAGTTGACCGAGTACTTCCCATATATAAATGAATTCCTGAGCTTGGATCCCATCAACTGTGGAATGTCTAGATTTGCATGTGTCTATATTCCAAATGCTAAAGAGACAGAAACTGGAAGATATTTGGTGTATATTACCTGGTCATGCTAGCCCACCATTGATCTTCTGCATCAGGGAACGATTTTGTGTTAAAAAAAAATGAACATAGTGGAGCATGTGTCCTTATTGCATGCAGGTAAAGCCTCTGGGTATATGCCCAGGAGTGGTATAGCCGGATCCTCCCGGAGTGTCATGCCCAGTTTTCTGAGGAACCGCCAGACTGCTTTCCAGAGTGGTTGTACCAGCTTGCAATTCCACCAGCAGTGGAGGAGTGTTCCTCTTTCTTCACATCCTCGCCAACAACTGCTGTCTCCTGTGTTTTTGATCTTAGCCATCCTGACTGGTGTGAGATGGAATCTCAGGGTTGTTTTGATTTGCATTTCCCTAATGACTAAGGATGATGAACATCTCTTTAGGTGCTTCTCAGCCATTAGATATTCTTCAGGTGAGAACTCTTTGTTTAGCTCTGTACCCCATTTTTTAATAGGGTTACTTGCCTCTCTGGAGTTTAACTTCTTGAGTTCTTTGTATATATTGGATATTAGCCCTCTGTCGGATGTAAGGTTGGTAAAGATCATTTCCCAGTTAATTGGTTGCTGCTTTGTCTTTTTGACAGTGTCTTTTGCCTTGCAAAAACTTTGTAATTTAATGAGGTCCCATTTGTCTATTCTTGATCTTAGAGCATAAGCTATTGGAGTTCTGTTCAGGAAATTCTCCCCTGTGCCCATATGTTCAAGGTTCTTCCCTAGTTTCCCTTCTATTAGTTTCAGTGTGTCTGGTTTTATGTGGAGATCTTTGATCCACTTAGAATTGAGCTTAGTGCAAGGAGATAAGAATGGGTCAATTTGCATTCTTCTGCATGTTGACCTCCAGCTGAGCCAGCACCATTTGTTGAAAAGACTATCTTTTTTCCACTGGATGGTTTTAGCTCCTTTGTCAAAGATCAAGTGACCATAGGAGTGTGGATTCATTTCTGGATCTTCAATTCTGTTCCATTGACATACATGTCTGTCACTGTACCAATACCATGCAGTTTTTAACACTATTGCTCTGTACTACAGCTTGAGGTCCGGGATACTGATTCCCGCAGAGGTTCTTTTACTCTTGAGAATAGTTTTAGCTATTCTGGGTTTTCTGTTATTCCAGGTGAATTTTTGAATTGCTCTTTCTAACTCTATGAAGAATTGAGTTGGGATTTTGATGGGGATTGCATTGAATCTGTGTATTACTTTTGGTAAGATGGTCATTTTTACTATATTAATCCTGCCAATCCATGAGCATGGCAGATTTTTCCATCTTCTGAGGTCTTCTTCAATTTCTTTCTTCAGAGACTTTAAGTTCTTGTCATACAGATCTTTCACTTGTTTGGTTAGAGTCACGCCAAGATACTTAATATGGTTTGTGGCTATTGTGAAGGGTATTATTTCTCTTACTTCTTTCTCAGCCTGCTTATCCTTTGAGTATAGGAAGGCTTCTGACTTGCTTGAGTTGATTTTATATCAGGCCACTTTGCTGAAGTCGTTTATCAGCTGTAGGAGTTCTCTGGTGGAGTTCTTTGGGTCGCTTATGTATACTATCATATCGTCTGCAAATAGTGATAGTTTGACTTCTTCCTTTCCAATTTGTATCCCTTTGACCTCTTTTTGTTGTCTAATTGCTCTAGCTAGAACTTCAAGTACTATATTGAAAAGATATGGAGAGAGAGGGCAGCCTTGTCTAGTCCCTGATTTTAGTGGGATTACTTCAAGTTTCTCTCCATTTAGATTGATGCTGGCTACCGGTTTGCTGTAAATTGCTTTTACTATGTTTAGATATGGGCCTTGAATTCCTGATCTTTCCAAGACCTTTAGCATGAAAGGATGCTGAATTTTGTCAAATGCTTTCTCAGCATCTAATGAGATGACCATGTGGTTTTTTTCTTTGAGATTGTTTATATAGTGGATTACATTGATGGATTTCCTTATATTGAACCATCCCTGCATCCCTGGGATGAAGCCTACTTGATCGTGGTGAATGATCGTTTTGATGTGTTCTTGGATTCAGTTGGCAAGAATTTTATTGAGTATTTTTGCATCAATATTCATAAGAGAGATTGGCCTGAGATTCTCTTTCTTTGTTGGATCTTTGTGTGCTTTCGGTATTAGTGTAATTGTGGCTTCATAGAACGAGTTGGGTAGTGTTCCTTCTGTTTCTATTTTGTGGAACAGTTTGAAGAGTATTGGTGTTAGGTCTTCTTTGAAGGTCTGATAGAATTCTGCAGTAAAACCATCTGGACCTGTGCTTTTTTTGGTTGGAAGACTTCCAATGACAACTTCTATTTCTTCAGCGGTTATAGGACGGTTTAGATGGTCTATTTGATCCTGATTTAATTTTGGTACTTGGTATCTGTCAAGGAAATTGTCCATTTCCTCAAGATTTTCTAGTTGTGTTGAATACAGGTTTTTGTAGTAGGATCTGATGATTTTTTGAATTTCCTCAGTTTCTGTTGTTATCTCTCCCTTTTCGTTTCTGATTTTATTAATTTGGATACTATCTGTGCCCTCTGGTTAGTCTGGCTAAGGGCTTATCTATCTTGTTGATTTTCTCAAAGAACCAACTCCTCGTTTTGTTGATTCTTTGTATGGTTTTATTTGTTTCTACTTGATTGATTTCAGCCCTGAGTTTGATGATTTCCTGCCTTCTACTCCTCTTTGGTGTATTTGCTTCTTTTTGTTTCAGGGCTTTCAGGTGTGCCATTAAGCTGTTAGTGTATGCTGTCTCCCGTTTCTTTTTGGCGTCACTCAGGGCTATTAATTTTCCTCTTAGCACTGCTTTCATTTTGTCCCATAAATTAGGGTATGTTGTGCCTTCATTTTCATTAACTTTCAAAAAGTCTTCGATTTCTTTCTTTATTTCCACCTTGACCAAGTTATCATTGAGTAGAGCATTGTTCAGCCTCCATGTGTACGTGGGTTTTCTTTTGTTTTTGTTGCCATTGAAGACCACCCTTATTCCATAGTGATCTGATAGGAGGCATGGGATTATTTCTATCTTCTTATATCGGTTGAGGTCTGATTTGTGACCAATTATATGGTCAATTTTGGAGAAGGTACCATGAGGAACTGAGAAGAAGGTGTATTCTTTAGCTCTAGGATGAAATGTTCTATATATATATATCAGTTAGTTCCATTTGGTCCAAGGCTTCAATTAGATTCACTGTGTCCCTGTTTAGTTTCTGCTTTCCTGAACGATCCATTTCAGAGAGCGGAGTGTTGAAGTCACCCACTATTATTGTGTGTGGTGCGATGTGTGCTTTGAGTTTTAGTAAAGTTTCTTTTATGAATGAGGGTGCCCTTGCATTTGGAGCATAGATATTCAGAATTGAGAGTTCTTGATGGTGGATTTTTCCCTTGATCAGTATGTAGTGTCCTTCTGTGTCTTTTTTGATGACTTTAGGTTGAAAATCAATTTTATCTGATATTAGGATGACTACTCCACCTCGTTTCTTGGGGCCATTTGCTTGTAAAATTGTTTTCCAGCCTTTTACTCTGAGGTAGTGTTTGCCACTATGTTCATAGCAGCCTTATTTATAATAGCCAGAAGCTGGAAAGAACCCAGATGTCCCTCAACGGAGGAATGGATTCAGAAGATGTGGTATATCTACACAATGGAATACTACTCTGCATTTAAAAACAATGAATTCACGAAATTCCTAGGCAAATGGGCAGATCTTGAAAATATCATCTTTAGTGAGGTAACCCAATCACAAAAGAACACACATGGTATGCAGTCACTGATAAGGGGATATTGACCCAGAATCTCGGAATACCCTAGACACAATCCGCATATCAATAGATTTCTAAGAAGATGGAAGGAGAGAACCCTGGTCCTGGAAAGACTGGATGTAGGGGAATGCCAGGACAGAGTAACTAGAGGGGGTTGAATGGAGAAAAGAGGGAGGGAAGGGGGCTTATGGGACTTTCAGGGAGGGAGGAAACGGGAAAGGAGAAATGATTTGGAATGTAAATTAAAAAAATTAAATAAATAATTAAAAAAATGAAGTGAAGATCTATGTAGAAAGGTAACTTATGTTAACATCTGGTCTCTGTATATGCACCTTCATGCACATGTGCACACAACCAAATATATCATATGTGTGCATGATTATACATGCACATACACTTGGAGATACATACTCCATATATACATACATACATATGCACACACATATATGTATATATGTATATGTGTATATATGTATACGTGTGTGTGTTTGTGTGTGTGTGTGTGTGTGTGTGTGTGATGTATCAGCATCATTTTGCTTTGTATCCCATTCAGAGAACCTCATTGCTGGTTTGATAAACAGTAGATTAATTGTCCCTGGCAAGATTGGAGTACTGCATAGGACGGAGACAAAACTTGCTTTAGTCAAAATAACCCAAGAGAATCTCAGAGATCAGTATCTTCAGTATCCACAGAGTCTTCCCATAATCTCCACCTCAAGTTACTGGATCCTATTTTTTGTCAATGTTCTTTGAGACTAGGATATATAATTGTATTATAACTCAGCCAATCATATGAGAAACTGCTGTTTTTATTTCAAGGGGGTTTACTGTTAGTGTTGTTTGACATTTTTAAGAACTTCAGCATAATGACTGTGAGAAAGATGATTCTTTATCAAGACACATGCAAAAGTCTTTAGATTATTTAAATATATCTTGAGAAATTAAGTTTTATCTCCTTTATACTTATTCTTTTTATTATTTTATGAGTACATGGTAGAAGTAGTTGATCAGCATAATTATGTTTCTTAGACTTCATGAAAGACTTAGAAGATTTAATATACTTGTGTGTGTGTGTGTGTGTGTATATCAAAAAATTGTTTGCTCCTCACAAGGGATGTGTCAGAAGTATCAATGGCATTTATCATGCACATTATTTTTTAAGAGAAAAGTTTTTATTTTATTTACTTCTTAAATACCAATAAATAAACATATAAAAATATTATCCTTTGGCAAGACACTTGTTTGTTTGCCATATATAATTCAGTTTCACACCTGGCAGATTTTTCCAAGTATTCTTCTCCTTGGCAGGCTTATCTGTTAAAGTGAATATTCACTTTAGATTGGGGTGCACATCAGAGTCTGAAGTGGCAAGCACAGTGCCTGTGAGAGTCTACACTTGGTCCTCTGCCTATATGTTAAGACTGTGAGCTTGGTATTCTTGGGAGACTCCTAACATTGTGCATGGGCATATCTCTGATTCTTTTTCCTCCTCTTGGTATTTGTTTGAACATTTTAAATTAAAAGAAAATGTCTTTTAATTTTAAGGAATTGTTTAAGTATTCCAAATTTTATTTTAGTTTAAAATTTTTATTCTTCTCTCATAGGCTATATCTTGACCACAGTTCCTCCTTTCCCTCCTCCCAGTTCCCCACTCCACCTAACATCTCTCCAAGATCCATTATTCTTCAATTTCTCTTTAAAAATAACAACTATCACAATAATATATCAGTGAGACATGGCATAAAAAGATTTAATTAGTCTAGGAATAAGCTCTCATATCAAGGCTAGAAGAGACAACCCAGTGGGAGGAAAAGAACCCCATAAGCAGGTTAAAAAAAAAATCAGAGACAGCTTCTGTTCTCACTCTTTGGAGTTCTACAAAAAACCTAAGCTGAACAACTACAACATGTATGCAGAGGGCCGAACACAGACACATTTAGGAACCTATGCATCTCTGAGAACCTGTGAGCCCTGCTTCTGTGGGCTTTGTTCTTCTGATGTCCTCAGCCCCCTCCCTGGCTCCTACAATCCTTCCTCCTCCACTGCTGCTGGGTTTCTCAAACTCTGTCTAACATTTGGGAGTGGGTCTCTGCACCTATCCCCATTATCTGCTGTAGGAAGCCTCTCTGATGATGATTGGGCTAGGCACTTATCTGAGGGTACAACAGAATATCATTAGGAATAATTTACTTTTTATGTTATGTTATTTATTTACTTATTTACTAATTTTTTTTTTGTCAGTCATGTTTGGTTCTATCCTAGGAATCTGAGCTATCTGGTTTAGGCAGCGTCAGGCATGGGTACTCTCTTGTGGCACGGGTCTCAATGTGGACAAATAATTTGATGGCCATTGCCCCAAGCTATGAGCCACCTTTACCCCAGCATATCTTGCAGTCAGGACAGGATGTGGGTGGAAGGCTTTGTGGCTGGATTAGCTCCTAGTCCCACCACTGGGAGACTAATCTGGTTACAGAAGATGACCTGTTCAGGCTGCATATCCTGCATTAATGGGAGTTGTAGCTAGGGTCATCCTCATAGGTTTCAGGAAGTTTCTATTTTACTAGATTCTCACATTGTCCCTTAAAAACTCACTTATTTCCAATCTTCTCTCCTATGTTTCTCCCTCTGTCCCTCTCTCCCCTACCCAATTCCTCTGGTTCTCATCTTCACTTATTCCTAGTGTAACCCCCCCAAAAAATCTACTCAATTTCTCTTTCCCTAGGAGATCTATGCTTACTTCCTTTTAATCTAACTTCTTTGGGTCTGTGGATTGTAGTGTAATTAAATTTTACTTATCAGATAGTATCAATTTATAAGTGAGTACACATCATGCTTGTCTGTCTTGGCCTGGGTTACCAGACACAGGATGATTGTTTTCTATTTATTTGTCATCAAATTTCATGATTTTTTTTAACCGCTGAATAATGCTCAATTTTGTAAATATACCACATTTTTTGTATCCTTTCTTCAGTTGAGTAACATCAAGGTTATTGTCAGTTTCTGTCTATTATTAATAAAGCCAGTATGAATATAGCAAAGTTGAGCAAGTGTCTTTGGGTTAGGATGGAGTGTCTTTTGGATATATTCCCAAAAGTGGTATAGCTGGGTCTTGAGGCAGATTGATTCCTAAGTTTCCATGGAACTGCCATATTGATTTCCATAGTGGCTCTGTGAGTTTTCACTCCCACCAACAATGGAGAAGTATTCTTTTTACTCCAAATCCTTGGCATCATGAGTTGGCCCTGTGTATTTGATCTTCACAATCCTGACACGTGTAATATGGAGTCTCAAAATAGTTTTGTTTTGCATTTCCTTGATGGCTAAGTATGTTGTACATTTCTTAAGTTTTTCTCAGCAATATGAGATTCCCCTATTGAAAATTCTTTTTAAATTTATACCCTATTTTTAAATTGGATTGATTTGTTTGCAGATGTCTAGTCTTTTGAGTTCTTTATGTATTTTGGACATTAGCCATCTATGAGATGTGGAATTGGTGAAAATCCTTTTCAGTTCTGTAGGGTGCCATTTTATAGGATATATATTTTTATTATATTCATTCCCTTCCTTCCAGATTAAATCATAAACCCCCACACATATAAACATTAATGACTGTTTTGTTTTCTTTTATTAAAATATTTTTCATACAATGTATTTTGATTGCCATTTTCTCTTCCCTTACTCTTCTCAGCTCTTGCAACTCTCCATTCTACCTTTATCAATACTGTTTCTGTCTTTTATTAGGGAAAAAATGCATCTAAGGAAAAATTAAACTAATGTAAAATAAAATAAAATATAAAACAAATCAGGTTAGGATTAAACAATCAAACAAGTAAAAGGGCCAAGCAAGGGAGGAGGGCAAGAAACATATCTAGACTCATGGTAGCCTACTGAACCATTCACATAATGGATTATCAGTGTTGTTTCTAATACTAGGAGAAATTTTTTAAATCAGCATTATGTATAGCTGAATTGGAGATCCAGCTACAGATACCATAATGCTCATTAGAGAAGCTTGTCCCTATAACTCTATTCTTCTAGAGCCATTCAAAATATATCAATCCATATCGGGTAGGAGTTTCTACAGAAAGAGAACCAATTGAAAATATACATGTTATAAATGGAGAGTCACTAGAGTAGTTTATATGGTAGGGACTGGAGAGTTCAACAATGCCATGAAGATATGGGAGACATTGAGAAACTAATAGATGCCTGGTTTATGATAGTGGGTACCTCAGGAGTCTCAATTTGCTGCAGGAAGTATATAAAATTCCTAGGGAGATCTCTATTAGAAAGCCAAAGAAGTTGGAGGCTGAAATCAGTGAAAACAGTGAAGAATAGAGGTAACAATAGCCACAGTCACAACTGCAAAAATGGACAGACACATTTACCAGCAAGAAGACTGAGGGAAGAAGGGGACAAGGAAAGAAATACAGGGAGTGACAGCTAAAACTAAGGGCTATTTGAAGGGAAATTATCTAAACCTAGTACAGTAGAAGCTTCTAAATTATATAGACATAGGAGGATTCTATAAATTATATTGCTAAATAATGTAATAATAGAAGACAGAGCACCAAAGGCCCAGTTCTTGTCACCAAATGAAACTTCTGTGAGTAGAGGAGGGTTACGTCTAATTGAGTTGCTGTTGCCAAGGCTATTTATTGCTCCCCATAAACTGATCACAAGGTTCTATTGCTAAAGGCATCACCTACACAACTCATTGAACATGAAGAAGTCAAGCTAGTGCATATATATATATATATATATATATATATATATATATATATATATATCCTTTACTCCTATTGATTAGTGTTCATGGTTCTGGAAGGTTCTCTTGTTTTGCATTTCCTTGATGGCTAAGTATGTTGTACATCTCTCCAAATGTAGTCTTCAGAAGTAGTTCTTTCTGTTTAATTTGAGAACAAAGAATAGCCTCACTTCTGTTTGTGCTATGTGAATTTTAAAGAATATACATTATTCCTCTGTGCTGGCTATACACATTAACTTTCTTATGGGACATTAACATTGTTTTAGATGTTACTAATAAGTATTACTAATAGTACTAATAGTTACTAATAAGTATTGATTTGCTTATCATTTTAATGTATTAAATGAAAGTGACATATCTTAATAAACTAAGTGTTCTAAGAGCAGAACCTAGTGAGTCATAGTCAACAAAGAATACATACATACAAGTAACAATTTATGGATTATTCAGATTTTATTTGAGAATATGCATACGTCTATACATATGTATACTTAAATATATTTTCATAACAATCAATGGGGAAAAGCTATGAATTTCAAGGGTAGTAGACAGCTGTGTATGGGAGAACTTGAAGGAAGAACAGGGCAGGAGAAATTTATAGTGTAATCTTAAAAATAAAATAATCATTGAATAAGGAATAAAATCAAAATTATATTCTCTTACAAAAACATGTGCATTAAAAACATATCATCATTAGGTAGAAATTAAACTCCAATTAGATTAACAATTTGATAATATGACTAGGAAGATTTAACCTTTTCAAAGAGATAGTACTATGATTATACCCTTATTTATTTACTTACTTATTTAATTTATTAGTTAGTGAGTTTCATAGGCTTTCAGTATACAGTCTAGGCTTTGTCTCAAACTTGATTCTCAAGCTTTAACCTTCCAATTGCCAGTTTAAAAGATGTACACCAAGCAGACCTAGCTAAAGAAATAAAAAATTATTTATTTGGGTAACAAACTGAGGAAAAGATGTACATTTATGGAGCTTTCCCTATAAGAACCCTGTGCTTACAGGATATGAACATCAATGCTAGCAGTTCTCAGTCTTTTTTTCCTCCAAATATGGATGTTTCTTCACCCTTATTATTTTTTTACTTTGAAAAATCTAATTTTAGCCCAGAAGCTCAGAATACCCAAGAATCAATTCACGTATCAAATGATGCCCAAGAAGAAGGGAAGAGAAGCCCCTGGTCCTGGAAAGGCTCAATGCAGCAGTGTAGGGGAATACCAGGACAGGGAAGTGGAAAGGGGTTTATTGGGGAACAGGGGGAGGGAAGAGGGCTTATGGGACTTTCGGGAAGGGGGGATCCAGGAAAGGGGAAATCATTTGAAATGTAAATAAAGAATATATGTAATAAAAAAGAAGAATCCAGTTTTATTTATGTTAAAATTTATTCCATTATTCATGTTTGTTTAATTATTCTATATGTCTCCTCTTTTTGTCTCTCTTGGTGGATTTCTATCATCAAGCATTTCTTTGTTTTAAAAAACTGGAGACATTACCTGCAATATCATTTAAATATTCAGGCTCAAAATTAAATAATGTGCTGTCATTGCAACAGCATTTATATAATAAAGTGGCAATGTACACTTGTGAGTCTTGATCATTTTCCTGGGATACATGACACCCTGTACTATTTGTGACAAATCTAAACCATGTCATTCATTTCTTAGAGCAATTCAGTTCCTAGAAATTGTCATTGTAGGAATTTGACAACACTCATTATCCCATATGGAAACCATGTTCCAACCCTCCTTGATTGGTCCTAACCTAGCACTGACTACAGTTTAACCAGAATAGAAAATAAGTTCATAACTTCATTGGTATCCACTGGAAGGCCTGTAAGTTAAGTTCCCCTTATTCAAAAATCTTTCTGTACACGTGGGATTTGTGAAACTCAGAAAACCTAATTTACTTAGAGCTAAATATTTTCTTCACTCAAGAGGTCCTTTTGGAGGTTAGAGTACAATGTTTTCTTAAAACCTACTTGTTTTTATTTCTAATAAATAGTAACAAACTTTAGGGTGCTTTTGAAGTAGATGCATGCAATGAAGAAAATTAATCACATTTTCCTTTGTTTTGCTTTGATTTGCTTTTCTTGTTTTATTTAAGTCCTTATTTATCTCTCCTTTCTTCCTCTATTTTTCACCTACTTTTCCTTCCTTCTTTATTTAGAGGAAGTTATCAGTGATGTTCTTATGTGCCTGATGTCTTCTTCCTAATATATTTTTAACATGCTCACTATATCCTGCATTTGATTAAAATGAAAGCCAGACCTGTAGCTTAACTTAATTTCACTCAGATGCTTTGACAGAAACACTGCAGAACAGTCAGTACATTACATGTTCTCTCAAAAAGAAGTAGCATCTCTCTAGAGGCTCCAATGAATAAACACTTTTGTTTCCAAAATGAGTAAAGCCAGTGGGAGATGCATTTATTCATTTAAAATTGTATTTTCCCCTTTACAACTCTCTGTAGAGCAGTTCATGATTCCAATTTCTCAATTCCACATCAGTTCTTAATCTAGCTGTTGCTCAAATTCTCTGAAGATTCTTTTTTGAATCAGTTACTTCAGCTGTAGGCACTGAGTTCATATGAAAATTTCTGCTTATTTCATGTTTAACTACTACAAATTTTCCACTGAGAGCAATAAATCTTAGAAAAAAACTTGAATCAGGATGTAATGCTTTCAACGATCTCTTTTTGACCACTTCTGATGTACAATGGGTTCATTTCATACTTATATGCATCTCAAGCATGATGGCATAGTCCTTTCACTTAATTAAGACATGATAATTCTGAATTTTAAGGGGTATCTTATTGACATTTGTATAACACTAAGTGACTACAACCATAAACTGAATTGTAAGTCAATTAATCACAGTCCTGTCAAGTGTAATTATTTGTAGCTTGTTTATCAAAGCACAGTATAAAGGAATAAAATAGAAAAGAGTGTGGGACAATTAGCCTAGAGACTGAAGGGATTTCTGCTTTTTGTTTGGGCTCTAATTCCTTAAGATTACATTTAACCCAGATTTAAATTGTGTTATAGAGAGATGAGAAGTATTTTAAAAGCATTAGAATAGCTTGTTTAAAAGCAATATTTGTTATTGAGTGCATCCCCAAATGCTTTTATGTGCAAAAAAAAACCATTTCATACTGAAACTCTTATTTAAACCTTATCTTTGCTTCACAGCCGTGCACGGAAAGAAAGAAGAGAAAGCCAAGAGAGTGGAGCAAGGTAAAAAAAAAAGTGAAGCAGGTTGACATTATCTTCTTTAGAAAGAAAGCTACATGAGGAGGAAAACACTGGATTCAGACAGGCAGAAGACAATAACCTTTAAATCTCTTGCTCTATAGTAACATCCTTGTATGTTTTTCAGGACAGGGAGGATGGGGGATAACTATCTGGCCTTGCTTTTCTATTGTGTATCAACCTTTGAGTATAAATTTAGAACATGAAATCTGTATAAACTGCTTCCTTACATCATCAGACATTCTGAAGAGTGATAATAAGAAGATGAGCTAGATAACTGGTAGACATATTTTCTGTTTGGCCTTTGTTTTCCATACCACCTCAGAGATAACTGTCCAAAGAATAAACACGATTCAACTCTATTTATGAAAAATAATTTATATTGATTTAAAAATAATTTGTTAAATTAAGACACTGGGGTAAATAATATAAAAGTTATTATAGTTGATATGGTGACTTTGATGGTTGATCCACCCAAAAGGACTGAAAATGTATTGTTATTTATTGTTATACATTGTAAAGTCATGATATATATATATATATATATATATATATATATGTGTGTGTATATATATATATATATATATATATATATATATATCACTCCACAATATGCTTTAAACAAGCTCTTGACCACTGTCTTAAATCATTGAAAGTGATATTGTGCCTTTTATTAAAACTCAACTAAATGAAAAGATTAAGAATTTGGGAGCTTTGAAAATGAAAATAATATGATAATTATTATCAGTAAAGTTTTTTGCCTTATTTTGGCACCTGGGTACTACCCACAATTTTAAGAGTCAATACAATATTTCAAGCAGCTCAATCTGAACAAAATGTCTGTGTTAGTGTTTGAAATATAATGTACAAACACAGGGTTTTGTTTTGACTTGCTCATTTATGCAGCTTTCAGGACTCAAATTTCATAAGTCATATTGAAGACAATCATTTCCAATCTGCTTTTCTGACTTAGATATTATGTAGCCCAAATAAGAAGTCACATGTATAAAGGTTAAAACAAATTATAAATTCCCAAATTGTATATATTCTTATTTAGGTCTTTTTTCACAAAAACAATTTTGATAAGTTGTCAAAACATACTTTAATCCAGTCATCTTCATGTTTTTCTGTCTTCAAGTCATAACAATTACTTATTGGAACTTGCTTAGCTTTTTGTTCCTTGTTTGTTTTGTTATTCAATGTCTAAAACATGTCAGGGCAAATACTGCACAATTAAGCAGCATCCCCATCCTAGTAATATGTTCTTAAATCACTGTAACATGTTAAATGTACAGATAAATAATGGAGCCAACACAATGAATAGAGTGGTACCTAACATGATTGACAGAATACTGAATGTTTATTTCTAAAAGTGTCATTTTTATTAACTCACTGATGTTTCTTCAAATGGACAATGGCTCATTAGGATGTGAACTTAATATTTCAGATGAATTTTGCTATAAATTTCCTAAGCTTACATTTTATCTTATGAAAACCCAGGTTTGTTGGCTTATATAAAACAAAATAGAATTGTTATAAATTTTGTAAAAGATTTTGATTTTAATTGTGAAAGAGCACTCTCATATATTAAAGTATAACTATAAAAGAAAATAGTATATTTAAATACAATGCTCCTTTGTGTTGGTATAACTAAGGCAAATAATTGATGAGTAAAATAGGTATTTTAAGACATGATTAAAGCCAGGAGATTTCATGTAAAAAATAAAACACAAACCTAAATTTGCTCTATATGTTTCAGGATGGAATTCTAGTATTTATTACTGAAAGGATATTTAAAGACTGTTGTCTTTTTACTTCTATGTAGGTTCAGTTAACTTCATAAATATTCATTATCTAAAAAGAGTTTATAATTTATTGAAGAATAATTAATTAAATATCATCAGAGATGCCTTTTTCATTCATTTAAGTTTTAACTTTTGGAAATATGTATGAAATACACCATGATTGTTCTAATTCTTACCAGATTTCAATGTGCTGTGTGGTCTGAATCTAGTTGTGCACATTGAATATCTCAATGTAGATGAATCCCAGCTATGCATGAATAAATTAACTCAGCACCACTTTACATTATAGGAAATACATTGTTTGGGAAAGGTAGGATAAATTTCCAGTGAATCTAAAGTAGAAGAAGAGCTCTGATCACTTGAAGGCCCAAGATCTACAGAACTAAAATAAATGAGATTTTATTTTAATTTATGAGAGTTTAGTTTTATTTTTCTCATGAAGATCTTGTTTTGGATAGATGATAGATTTGACAGTTAAGATTTTGTATATCCTTACATTTAAAAGACATTTAATTAGATAAACAATAACAAAGTTATATGTAGAATGGCTCTCATGACATGTCTTCTCCACCTGATATGGCTGTGCTTATGGGGAGAACCAGTATGCTAAAAATAAAAATGTCACACATGTGCTGCATCACTATAGTTCACATGATGTATTTGAAAGAGTGTATTGTAGTTCATTGATGTAATGCTCATTACTAAAAACTACTGGCTTGTTGAATTTAATTGAGATTATATGGTTTTTGTATGTGTTGTTTTCCAAAATAGACCCACAGACTTAAATACCACTTCATTCTTTTTCAGAAGGAACAGACCGATGTGATTTTCTTAGTACTAGCTGAGGGAGGCAAAACACCCACTCTCAGGAAATCCTCTGAGATATGGGAAGAGACCAATTAACACAATTATTCTGGGTCTCAATGATAAGCTTGGAGTAAGTTGTTCTGCAACAGAGATAATATGGAAAAATAGCTACAAATTAATAATTTGCAAGTTGTTATTTTTTCACTCACCGGTTCATGACATTATTGATGTCTTCTTTAGAAGTTGTTCTAAGAGCCTATCACTGTGGCCTATAAACAGCAAATACCCAATTTAAAGAAAAAAAATGGTTAGTTGACTGAAAACACAGAAAAAGGAATTTTAGCTGTTCGAGAATCTAACACACTGTGAAGGTAAAGTAATATTCTATAAGTCAAAGTTCTAACACTGAAGGTAGGCAATTATTTCAGAAGTTAGATTAAGCCTTTCCCTTATAAATTTAAAAGAAGAAATCATCAAGGAAAAGTAACTATTATTAGTCAACCCTAGCAATTCTCATATATTTGTAGTTGGTACTTAAAATTCCTATGTGGTGAATAATATATGGAAAAATATAGAAATTGTTATTAAGTTTACTAATTGCACATATGTTAATTGAACTTATTAATAATGCCAAATAGAAGACAAAGTTAAATAATTATTTAATTAGGTCAAATGATATGTCATATTCAGTACAGTATGCCTTATCCTAGCTTTTAAAACACATTTGCAAAGTTTGGGAACTGTAAAAGGCTAATACTATTTTCAAATGAAAAATTTCTGACCAAAAAGTTGTTAAATGGAGTATGTTTTATATTGGTACATTGTTATTTTTAATGAGGACTTGTCAAGAAAGCCTCTCATTTTTTTAATTATAACATACTTTATAATCTTAAATGCTTATGAATAGTCAGTACCTCAGAGTTAGTATAAAAGTGATCACCGAATTATTAAGTATAGTGTTCTATCCTCTTAGAAAATAAATATGACTTTATAAACCAATTAATCTGGAACAGGACAATTAGCTAAGAACATGAATTTGTACAAAATTAATCATCTTATGAAGGGTAAAATTGGAGAATATAGATCAAAACTGTATCAAAGTTAATTTTCTGTAAAAAGAAATTCAATTTTGCCATAGATTTAGAAACATTTCAAATCTCATGAGTAATCTAATCTGTATATAGTACCTGAAGGATTTCTGTCTTTCTTTAGATTTAATGTGGTTCTGTAAATTGTGTTAACATATAATTGTAAAAGCTTTGAAATGTGTCAGAACAGGTGGAAAACAAGTCCATTGTATGTGAGACATGACTTTCCTCTATCTCAGTAGACAGATACTTTCAGTATCTGTGAATGTATATTGTTTTTGAATCTGCCCTGTGTAATTATTGTAGATTTATCCTGTAGTTTTAAGTGATTGTTAAAGATATCTGAGAACAGCAATTTCTGAGATAATCCTCCTTATTTTAATAATTGTATTTATATTTCCTGATATGTCAAATTTAACTTTTAAAAATTTAGAGTAAAACTAAAGGCCTACTTGACCCAACTGTATTTAATGATTTGTGTGATATGTGATTTAATATAAGCAATTTGCACATGTCCATTAAGTCTTGTTGTTGACCCTCAATAAATTTTAAATGATAACAAAGATATGATTGATTTCTGTGAGTTTCACATGTTTGGAAACAGTTTGTATCACAATTGTTTAATATTTATTGAGCGCCCACAACTGGCCAGGTGCTGGGGAAGGGATGTGAGGATCACTGATTTGACTCAAGATAGAAGTGTAGACCTACAAACAACCCCAGAAAACACATGCAAATAAGTCCCCCATACTTTTTTAAACATATTCTTACATCTGGTGATAGAATACTTAGCAATTCATCATTTGCTCATATAAACATTTTATCTCATCTTATCCTTATTTAATATTTTTACAATGATATGATCTATAAGAAATTCCTTTCTAGATCTTGCTCTCTCACTTTTTCTCCTTTCTACTTCATTACCCCTTTAATAAATGATCAGGTCTAAATTCCACATGTGACAGAATAACACATCACTCAAGGGAGTTTGTTTCTCACATAGTGCCACTATCTATCATGCCGTATTTGATGTATGTGACTTTGTTTATTAATATCATCACCATCCAACACTAAAGACAATTTCCCCCCAGGTAATACTCCACCTGAGTCAATGATGATTAGGTTTAGAGATCATGATATGATATACATCAAAACTATTCATTTCTTTCAAAACACACAATATTAGCATACATATCAGATTTTTTCTAGGTTATTTGCCTTGTCCTACCTATGTAGGAGTAAATAGCACAGAGAAGCATAACTTCTTCTGCACATGTGTTCTAGATGATTTTGCTAGCAATCTATAAATGTATACAAAGGTACATCACATAAGCTAAATGCAAAAATATGATAAATGCAAATTTATTTCATTTTATTATAAGTTGACCTTTAGTAGCAAACCAATATGTACATAAAAGAATTAAGACAATATGTTTAAACTAATAAGCGCAGTCATTGTGCCATGTTTTCTGTTCAAAGGATATAAACAATATACTGGTTCAGTTTATTGGCATGAAAGAAATAGATTTTCATAGAAAAGAAAACATAAGAAGCAGATGGATACTGCTCTTGAGATCATAAAGTGGCATTCATTTCCTATACTGAGTGGTAATGACTACAATGGGTCATTGTTTTAATTGAAATAAAGGATAGTTATATAGTCTCCAACAGTTCTATATTCTCATCTAAAGCCCTGAAAATAATATTTATGGAGAAAAATTACAGAGTTAGAACGTTTGATTTATGGATTCTAAGAAGAAAATATGGAATTTATTGATAGTTGTGAAATATTAATTCAATATAAAGCTATCTCAAAATGAAACTGACATTAATTAGCCTGTCATTAGGAATTCTTGTGTGATATTGACTAGTCTTGTCCTAGCTACTTTTATAGATCAATTATTTTATTAATCATCCCTTGAATGACCTTTCATTTTATGAGAAAGCAGTGACATATAATTCTCATTTGAAAGACAAATATCCTATATCTAAATCATTCACATTTTCCATGAATGCTGAAGAATAACCTGAATTATTGATCCAAGAGCTGTCTCCATGAAATACACGCATCAGTCAGATCCAGATTCCAAAATAAAAATAGTTACAATATTGTAAGACCAGTAAGATGACTTTGTGGATAAAGAGAATAGCTATGAAAGTTTGGAGATCTGGCTTTTACCCCTCAATGCATGTAAAGTTTGAAAAAGACATCCCACTTCCAAAAGTTACCTTCTTGCCTAGGCACACAAATCATGGCACAGAAATCAACATACCAATGGACACCTCATGTTTCATATGAAGGTCATATACATTCTGGAGAAAAAAAAGGAGAATCTTCAATGTATAATGCTGGTAAACCTAAATGGTTGCATGTAGAAGAATCCAACTAGATCCATACTTATTACTCTGCACAAAAATGAACTCTAAATGGTTAAAAGACAATTCAAGAAATAATCTTATTAAAATACTAATATCTAAAAGATTTTGGATATATTTCACTTACAATTAATTTCAAAGGAGAGCAACAAAACATACTATTAAATATTGAATAAATTAAAAGAAATTCTCAAAAACATGAATTCAAGCATGAGGTTCAGTAAAATGATGTAAGTTATATTGCAGATGTAATATCAATTATATAAAAAAATAAAATAATAAAGAATGCCAAAAATATTGCCTATGAGGAAGAAGGCTGTAGGTGATGTAATCATAAGTGGGTGACTACTTTTTCAAGAATGTAATAGTGAATTCCTACCAGTTCTTCAGTTTTTACCACATTCTTTTATCAAAATTATATTGAATTAATATTATGAACAAAATGAAGGTTGGAATATGATAGTATAAATAACTGACCCAAAAACCTATACAAGGACACCCCTACAGCTAATAAGTAAATTCAGCAAGGTTCTGGATACAAAACCAACTAATAAATAACAGTAGCCCTCTTATATACAAATGACAAATAGTCTGAAAAGGAAATTAGGGAAACAACACCTTTCACAATAGCCTTGAATAATATAATATCTTGGGAGTATCTCTAAACAAACAAGTAAAAGAATTGTTTGATTAAAACAACCTTCAAGTCTTTTAAGAAATAAATTAAAGAAGATATCTACAGATAGAAGGATCTCCAATGCTCAAATCATCATCCTACCAGAAGCAATCTACAGTTTCATTGAAATTCTCATCAAAATTCCAACAAAATTTTTCACAAATCATAAAAATTGTCAGCTTCACATGAAATCACAAAACAATACTAATACAATATGAAAACAATAGCAAAAACAATACTGAATAATAAAAGAAATATGTGAGGCATCACCATTTCTGATTTCAAGTTACACTAAAAAGCATTCTTGAAAAGAGTAGTAGCAGGAAAACAGACACATTGATAAGTGGAACAGAATGGAAGACCCAGACAGAAATGCACATACCAATGGATACCTACTTTTTCATATGAAGACCACATTACATTCTGGAAAAAAGGAGCATCTTCAATGAGCAATGCTGGTCAACCTGGATGCTTGCATGTAGAATGCAAATAGATCCATACTTATCACTCTACATAAAAATGAACTAGAAATGGATAAAAGACATAAATCCCAGCAGTATATGTGCAGGTGCCACACACTTTTGGTCACTTGTTCTTCGAAAAAGGAGCTAAAACCATCTAGTGGAAAAAAGACAGCATTTTAAACAAATGGTTCAGGTTCAACTGGCAGTCAGCAGTAAAAAAAATGCAAATCGACCCATTCTTATCTCCCTGTACAAAGCTCAAACCCAAGTGGATCAACTGCGCCACATAAAACCAGATACACTGAAACTTATAGAGGAAAAAGTGGGGAAGAGCCTCAAAAACATGGAAACAAGGGAAAAGTTCCTGAACAGAACATGAATATCTAATATCAAGACTTGACAAATGGAACCTCAAAAAATTGTAAAGCTTCTGTAAGGCAAAGGACACTGTCAATAAGATAAAAGGGCTACCATCAGATTGGGAAGAGATCTATACCAACACCCAATAGAGGGCTGATCCTACATCCAATAGAGGGCTAATATCCAATATATACAAAGAACTCAAGAAGTTAGACTCCAGAGAACCAAATAACCCTATTAAAAATGGGGTACAAAGAAGATGGAAGGAGAGACCCCTGGTCATGGAAAGACTGCATGTAAGGGAATGCCAGGACAGAGAAGCGAGAGGGGGTTGAATGGGGAAAGGAGGAAGGGAAGGGGGTTGATGGGACTTTCGGGGAGGGAGGAAACGGGAAAGGGGAATTGATTTGGAATGTAAATAAAAAAACTTAAAGAAAAGAAAAGAAAAGAAAGTGGTGTACAGAGCTAAACAACGAATTTTCAACTGACAAATATCAAATGGCCAAGAAGCACCTAAGGAAATGTTCAACATCTTTAGTTATCAGGGAAATGCAAATCAAAACAACCCTGAGATTCTACCTCAAACCAGTTAGAATGGATAAAATCAAAAACTCAGGTGACAGCAGATGCTGGAGAAGATGTGGAGAAATAGGAGCACTGCTCCATTGCTGGTGAGACGGTAAGTTGGTACAACCACTCTAGAAATCACTTTGGCAGCTCCTCAGATAATTGGACATAGTACTACCTGAGAACCCAGGCATATATCCAGAAGATGCTCCAACATGTAATAAGGACACATGCTCCATTTTGTTCATAGTAACCTTATTTATGATAGCAAGAAGCTGGAAAGAACCCGGATGTCCTTCAACAGAGGAATGGATACAGAAAATGTGGTACTTTTACACAATGTAGTACTACTCAGCTATTAAAATGATGAACTCATGAAATTCTTAGACAAATGGACGGAACTAGAAATGTCATGCTGAATGAGGTAACTCAATCACAAAATAACACACATGGTATACACTCACTGATTTTTGGATATTAGCCCAAAAGCTCAGAATACTCAAGATACAATTCACAGACCACAAGCTCAAGAAGAAGGAAGACCAAAGTGTAGGTGCTTTGGTTCTTCTGAGAAGGGGAACGAAATACAGGAATAAATATGGAGATTAAGTGTAGAACAGAGAGTGAAGGAAAGGTCATCCAGAGATTGTTGAACCTTGCAATTCATCCCATATAGAGTCACCAAACTCCGGCACTATTGTGGATGCCAAGAAATGCTTGCTGAAAGGAGCCTGTTATGGCTGTCTCCGGAGAGGCCCTGCCAGATTCTTGCAAATATAGAGGCGAATTCTCTCAACCATTGGACTGAGTGCAAGGTCCCTAACGGACGAGTTAGTGAATGGACTGAAGGAGCTAAAGGGGTTTGCCACCTCATAGGAAGAACAACAATATCAACCAAGCAGACATCCCAGAGCTCCCAGGGACTAAGCCATCAATCAAACAACTAGTTCACATGGCTCCAGCGGCATATGTAGCCGAGGATTGCCTTGTCAGGCACCAATGGGAGGAGAGGTCCTTGGTCCCATGAAGGCTTGATAGATGCCCCAGAGTAGGGAAATTGAGGGCGGGGTAGGTGGAGGAACACCCTCATAGAAGCAGGAAGAGGGAGGATGGGGATAGAGGGTTTCTGGGATGGGGGAAACCAGGAAAGGGGATAACATTTGAAATGTAAATAAAGAAAACATCCAATTAAAAAAAGGCTTAAATCAATATACAATGAAACTGATAGATGAGAAAACAGGAACTAGCTTTGAATTCACTGGCACAGAAGAACTTTTTTTTTTTTTTTTTTTTTTTTAGCAGAACATTATTTGTGCAGATACTAAGATCATCAATTGTTAAATAGACCTTGTGAAACTTAGAAGACTCTGCATGGTAAATGACACATCAATTGGATCAAACTGCAGTCTACAAAATGAGAAATGATTTTCACCAAGTACATTTCTGATAGAAGACTAGTATTCAAAATGTATAAAGTACACAAAAAGCTACATTTAAAGAAAATAACAATTATAAAATGAAGAACAGCTCTAAACAAAATTCTCAATAGAGGAAACTTAAATATCTAAGAAACACTTTTAAAAATGGTCAACTTCTACTGTCTCAGGGAAAAGCAAATCAAAAGTACTTTGAGAATTCATCTTTCACTAATGAGAATGGCTGTAATTAAAAAACACCATGACAGTTCATTCTGGATAGGATATGGTATAAGAGGAACACTCATCCATTGCTGGTAAGAGTGCAAAGTTGTACACCACACCGACTATGGAAATTAGCATGGTTATTCCATGTTAATTACACTGTTATAATTAAAGGATTTGTGTGCCTCTTGATGTTTATGCTTCTCTTTTGAAAGCATGTATAATACTTTCAGTACCAAAGACAATGGAAAATAGGAGAACAGGATTTATGTAGGCATTAGGGTATATTTTGTTGATTTTTATTTGTTTGTCTTTCTGGGTATAGTTTTATTTTATTGGTTTTGGAAGTTTCTAATGTATTGTTTTTTTGTTTGATTTTTAAGAAAAAAACTTAAAGTTAGGTAGATAGGAAAGGGGAGAGGGTCTGGAAGAACATGGGGAGGGGAAATATAATAAAATATATGTAAATTTAAAAATTAATTCAAATAATAAAGATAGAAAATAAAAAGAATTTTCATTAGTATAATGATGTAAATTTTAGGTCTCTTAACCACAACACCACAGTGTGAATTTCCCATTACTTTGCCACAATTCTGTAACCAGCAACCAACAACAGGAATTATTATTCCTTGGATTTCATATATTTTCCATATGTCTATGATAATTTCTATTTATTCTTTGAATACAAACTTAATATTACTTTCAATATTCAACATAAATGCAAGTGTTTCAATGAAAACTTATTTCATTCTCCCTTTAGTGGGGTCATCTCAGCATAGAATGATTGTATACATTCTTCTATGGTTTCTCACTCAAAAGGTAGAAGAGATATTGAAAAAACATTAAATCTATCTAGTTTTCTATTAAAATAGAACTATATGTTTTACTTTTAATATACTAGTGTATGTGCTGGGACTTGCATGGAATATTGATTTGCCACACTAAATATTGTAGGAAAGGAATTCCAATTTTGGGGGGATAACTGCGGGTTTGCTTATAGTTTTGTTTTTTGTTTCATTCTAACCATGTGTTTTCCAAAAATCTAAGATCTCATCATTTTTAATATTATATATATGTGTGTGTGTGTGTGTGTGTGTGTGTGTGTGTGAAGTTTAAAATATTATAATGGTAAATTAAAAATTATAGGAAGCTAAATAATATATCAACTCTGAAAAGTATTACATGTAAGTAATAAAATTTAATCGAAATATGCAAAGCTGACCTAGTGAATTGTTTAATTTTATCTATCACATCAACGAGTTTAAGAAGAAAAAGGAACAATTTTAAAGATGTTCACAAACATTATTTGACTAAACTAAAATCAAATTCATAATTTTAAAATTTATCAAACTAAGAAAATGGATGGAACTAAAAAATATCCTAAGTTAAGTAACTCAGACACGAAGGGAAATGCAGTTCTGGGCCTCTGAGAGACACTGTTGCGACAGGTCTGGCTTCTTTCATAGAAGGGCTTTCCACTACCCATCCATCATGCTGCTTGTGTAAGGCTCAGGACATTCAATCTCCTGCCCCCCTCCTTCCTGCCACAAAATCCCTTCTAGAAGCTCTGGTGTAACCCATCAGGGTAGATGCTTCGATCTTTCCTGGCATCTCTCCATCCTAAGCCAGAGAGAGCCAGTCACTTGATCAGCATTTGCTGAGTCCAAAGATCATCTAGGACTAAGACTCAGCCATGGCATTTAATGCCCGCTAGCTCAGCTTTAGTTTAAGGTGGAGAGAGGGGCCGGTGCTGCCTGGTGGGAGTGGAAGGCAGAAATGAGGCAGGCAAACCCCAAAGGGTGAGTGGAGGAGGGGCTGGAGAACCCTGGCTTTGTATTCTGGTCACATGCCCATCAGTTACTAGCACTTGTCTTGCTCTGTTGAGAGAGAGCAGGTGATGTAACTAAAGATACCGTCTAGTGTGAACCTGTCATTGTGGAGCCTAATAACTGCTGTGTCTGAGGAAGAAATGTCCCTCACAGCCACGCATATCCATGCTTGGTGGTCCCTAACTAGTAGTTCTGTTTGGGATGTTCTAGAAACCTAGCTGGAGGAAGTGGACTGCCAGGGGTAAGTTTTTGAAAGCTCTATCTGGTTGCAGGCCCCTTGTCCTCTCTCTGCTCCCTGGTAGTCATGAAGGGGGCAACTCCTGACAGGTGTTCCCACGGCCACCATGCTCTGCCTCACCACAAGCTCCAAAGCAAATGAGCCAGGGACTGTTGTCTGGAATCCCTGGAACCCTGAGACAACACGAAGGCCTCATATGCCTTATATGTCGCATGATGTAAACGAGGAACACCATGCCTGCTATTAAACAGATGACTTCAAATAAAAAAAAAAAAAAAAAAAGTAACTCAGACACAAAAGGACATGCATGGTATGTACTCACTAATAAATCATTATTAGCCAAGAAAAATTACAGAATACTCAAGATACAGTCCATAGAATTCAAAAAGGTTAACAACCTGAAGGACCCAAGTGAGGATGCTCCAATGCCCCTTGGGAAGGAGAAGAAAACAATCACAAGAGAGGAGAGAGGGAGAGACCTGGAAGTGAAAGAGAACAGTGTGCAACAAGAGGGGATATGATTTGGTATTAGATGGAGGAAAAGAACTTAAGCCCTGAGGGCCAGAAGAAAGAATGGAAACAGGCAATCTTGGGAGATAGGAGGTGGGCAGAAGAGCCCTCCAGAAAACACCAGAGACCTGGGAGGTGAGAGACTCTCTGGACTCAAAAGTAGATACCTTAGATGAAATGCCCTACAATGGGGAGAGGGAACTTGTAGAGTCCACCTCCAGCACAAAAACAGGGCACCAATTGAGAGATGGGGTTGCCATCCCATAGTCAAAACTCTGATCCATAATTGTTCTTGTCCGAAAGAACTGTAGAGGTGGAAATGGAGAAGATCCTGAGAAAAAGGAGGTCCAGCAACAGGCCCAAAGTGGGATTTGGCTCAAGGGGAGGCCTCAAGGCCTGACACTATTACTGAGGCTATAGAGTGCTCACAAAAAGAGACCTATCATGACTGCCCTCCGAAAGACCCAACAAGCAGCTGAAAGTGTCAGGTGCAGATATTTGTATCCAATGGACAGATGCTGACCCCTGTGGTTGAATTAGGGAAGAGCTGGAAGAAGCTGAGGAGGGCAACCCTGTAGTCTCAATTAACCTGGAGCCCCCAAGATCTCTCAGACTCTGGACCACCAACCAGGCAGCATATAGCAACTGATATAAGGCACCCAACATATATAAAGCAGAGGACTGCTGGATCTTGGCTCAGGCAGAAAAGATAAATCTAACCTTCAAGAGACTGGAGGCACCAGAGAGTTTAGCAGTCTGGTGGAGCTGGGTGTGACGGGGTAGAGACATATTAGTGGAGACAGCGGGGCAGAGAGGAGATATGGGATTGGGAACAGTCAGAGGGTAGACCTAGAGTGCAACAAAATCTGCAGCATAAGAGAAGAAGAAGAAGAAGAAGAAGAAGAAGAAGAAGAAGAAGAAGAAGAAGAAGAAGAAGAAGAAGAGGAGGAGGAGGAGGAGGAGGAGGAGGAGGAGGAGGAGGAGGAGGAGGAGGAGGGGGGGAGGAGAAGGAGGAAGAGGAGGAAGAAGAAAGATTAAAGTTAAAATGAATAAAAAATAAATAAAAGAGAGATAGTTTATAAATGCTTTAAATATTTTTAAGAATGTCTAGAAAAATAAGACCAGCATTACATTTAATGGTGAGAAATTAAAATTCTATTAAAAATTATAAAGAAAGAAGAAAAAGATGCACCATGTCACAAAATGTATTTGGCATCATATAGTAGTCTTCCTCTTTGCAATAAAACAGAAAAATAACTTAAAATATATAAAAGCTGAGAAGGAATAATTGAAACTGTATAAATATATCATAATTGTCTTTATGAAAAATCCCAAGAGAAAAGAGAAACATTTTAAAACTAAGGTTTTGTATGAAAATTAACATTAAAATGTTACTTATTCTCCAAGATACATCATATAAAATTCTCAAATAATTACTTAAAATAGTGTATTGCTTTTGAAAATTTCATTGATTTCCAGGAATGGAAGAAAAGATAGATGTATATAGAGAGCTTAGAGGATTCTTTAGGGCAATGAATCAGTTCTATACAACACCATAGTGATGAACAAATGATAAAAAGTACATCAGAATTTATAAACCATTAGTTACCAATAACAAACACATAGGTGAACTATGGATTTCCTCTGATAAAAATATAAAATACCAGTTCATTAGTAATCTTAAATTTCCTAAAGTTCAGAAGGAGGATAATGGTAAGGAAGGCTTTGTGTGTTGTTAAAGGGTGTCTTCTTTATGACAGTTATTACAAATACCACAGGGTACTTTATGATTATATGAGGGTAGTATTTTCTTTCATGCTACATCTAGAATATCTAGTTAAGTTCCAATAAAACACTTAAATAAATTACATTAAGTGTTAAGATTGAAAATACTACTTTTAGGGGAATTGGCACATTTAATAACAGAGGGGCTATATAGGTACTTTCCTTTCAACTCAAATTTACTACAAACCTAAATCTTCTATTTTATGAAACTTTTAATTTTTAAATCAGTATAGGAAAATATGAATCAATTGGACCAGTAGATGAATTTTAAAACACTGCATTTTGAAATTCTGTACCAGGAAGGTAAAAAAATATATTTAAGAACCCAATTTTTATGACATTAATAATTTTAAACAACATTTCCCTGTATCCAATTAACATCTACCACTAAATTTCAAATTTTAGTTATATAATAAAATGCATTTCATTTAGTATTTAGATTTTGATGAGAATTATTTTTGATATTAAACACAAATGTGCTGTGGCAAAAGATTTTAAATAAAGAAATAAAGTTGCAGAGGCCATACAGAAAATAAGTAGCATCTAAATGATTATAAAAATGAAAGTATGTATTAGAACTACCTCGAGTGAAAGATTATAAAATATAAATGTTATGATAAGTCTTCTGTCAACTTGAGAAAAAAGTGTTGTCTGGAAGAGGGAGCCCCAGTTGAGGAGTTATCTCTATCAGATTGGCCTATGGGAAAGTCTATGGGTCATTTTCTCAATTAATAATTAATGTCTAAAAGTCTAGCTTACTATGGGCAGTGCCCTCCCTAGTTTGGTAGTCTGCTGGTGTATAAGAAACTAGCTGAGCAAACTCTGAGAACAAATCCTTAAACATAGTTTCTCCATTGTCTCTACTACTGTTTCTGACCCCAGGTAATATGCCCTGAGTTAATGCCTAGACTCCCTTTCCTAATGGGCTGTAAATTATAGGAAGAATAAATTCTATTCTTCCCCAAGTTGCTTTTAATCATGGACTTTATTACAATAGAAAACAAAGATACAATTGCAAAACTATTGTGATTTAATTATAAAAACATTAAGTTTTGAAGTTACTTTATCTTTGAAATTCACTCAACATTTTTAGATAAAAGAGTAAAACTCTTGGTAAATACTACATATTATTTATTTTATGGTCCTTAGAAAAATTATTGAATACTAATAATTTCATTTTACTAAACGACATTGTCAAACTATATAAAAAGTGGAAAAACCAATCATGAAAGATGATCATAATGATATAGGTTTTGTGTACAGGGTTTCTGATATAGTATGGTTATCAATTAATTAAGAAAATTCATCATTTTACTCAAAAGGTAGTTACTAAAATCTTAGTTCAATTTGAATCTTGGCTTTGGAGGTGAGGCTACCTTCTCTCCAGCAACTGAGAAGGCAGGTATAGCCAGGAGCACAGGGAACACAAGAGTGGCAGTGCAGCTGGGCCAGGGTCCATCTGGGCTCCACTTGCACCCAGGAGCTGGGCAGTACCACAGCCATCTGTGCACTGACACTGCCAGGGGAGAACTGCTCTGCACGGAGTGATTTGACTCCTGGCTTTGGAGGTGAGGTCACAAACTTCTCTCCTGCTACTGAGCAGGCAGGTTCAGTCAGGAGTTCAGGGAACATAAGAGTGGCAGAGCAGCTGGGTCACAGTCAAACCAGACTCCACCTGCAACCTGGAGCTGGGCAGCACCACAGCACTCTGTACTTAGGGGTACTGAGACAGAACTGCAGGCCCACAGGAGGGACAAGTACCAGGCAGAGACAGTAAGACCAACTAACACCAGAAATAACCAGATGTCAGAAGGCAAATGTAGGAACATTACCAACAGAAATCAAGGCAGCATGGCACCATCTAAACCCAATTCTCCCACAACAGCAAGGCCTGGCTACACCAACACACCAGAAAAGCAAGATTTGGATTTGAAATCACAGCTCATGATGCTGATAGAAGGCTAGAAGAAGGACATAAATAACTCCCTTAAAGAATTACAGGAAATTACAACAAAACTGTTGAAGGAATTGAACAAAACCATCCAGGATCTAAAAATGGAGATAGAAACAAGAAAGAAATCACTAACTCTGGACATAGAAAACCTAGGAAAGAAGTCAGGAGTCATGGATCCAAGCATCAACAACAGAATGCAAGAGATAGAAGAGAAAATCTCAGATGGAGAAGATACCATAGAAAAAGTATTGAAGCAATAGTCAAAGAAAATGAAAAATGCAAAAAGGTCCTAACACAAAACTTCCAGGAAATCCAGGACAAAATGAGAAGACAAAATCTAAGGATTATAGGTATAGAAGAGAGTGAAGATTTCCAGCTTAAATGGCCAGTAAATGCCTTCAACAAAATTATAGAAGAAAACTTCCATAACCTAAAGAAAGAGATGCCCATGAACATAAAAGAAGTCTACAGAACTCCAAATAGTTTGTATTAAAAAAGAAATTCCTCCCATCAAATAATAATTAAAACATCAAATGCACTAATCAAAGAAAGAATGTTAAAAGCAGTAAGAGAAAAAGGTCAAGTAACATATAAAGGGAGACCTATCAGAATTACACCAGACTTCTCTACAGAGACTATGAAAGCCAGAAGATCCTCAGGAGATGTCATACATAACTGAAGGGAACAAAAATGCCAACCCAGGCTACTATACCCAGCAAAACTCTCAGTTACTATAGATGGAGAAACCAAGGTATTCCATGACAAAAACAAATTTACACAATATCTTTTCACAAATCCAGCCTTTCAAACGATAATTAATGGAAAACACCAACAAAAGGAGGGAAACTATACACTAGAAAAAGCAAGAAATTAATCTTTTTTTAACAAACCAAAAAAGAAGAGAGCCAAACAAACATAACTCCACTTCTAATAACAAAAATAACAGGAAGCAACATTTACCTCTTCTTATCTCTTTATATCAATGGACTCAAATCTCCAATAAAAACATAGATTAACAGACTGAATACATAAGCAGGACCCAACATTTTGACACATACAAGAAACTCACCTCAGGCACAGAGAGAGACACTATCTCAAAGTAAAAGGCTGGAAAATAATTTTCCAAGAAAATGGTCCCAAGAAACAATCTGGTGTAGCTATTCTAATATTGAATAAAATTGACTTTCAACCTAAAGTAATCAAAAAAGATAAAGAAGGATACTTCATACTCAAAGGTAAAATCTACCAAGATAAACTCTCAATTCTGAACATGTATGCTCCAAATACAAGGGTACCCACATTTATAAAAGAAACTTTCCTAAAGCTTGAAGCATACATTATACCCCACACAATAATAGAGGGAGTCTTTAACACCCCACTCTCATCAATGAACAGATCAGGGAAACACAAACTAAATAGAGAAACAGTGAAATGCACTAATCAAAGAAAATGTTAAAAGCAGTAAGAGAAAAAGGTCAAGTAACCTATAAAGGGAGACCTATCAGAATTACACCAGACTTCTCTACAGAGACTATGAAAGTCAGAAGTTCCTCAGGAGATGTCATTCTGTTAGTGAAACTAACAGAAGTTATAAAACAAAGGGATTTAACACATATCTATAGAACATTTTATCCTAAAACAAAAGAATATACCTTCTTCTCAGCACCTCACAGTACTTCTCAAAAAATGACCATATACTCAGTCACAAAACAGACCTCAGCATATGTAAGAAGATTGAAATAATTCCATGCACCCTATCAGATCACCACAGATTAAGGCTAGTATTCAATAACAATAAGAACGACAAAATCCCACATACACACAGAAATTAAACAATTTCTACTCAACAATATCTTGTTCAAGGAAGAAATAAAGAAAGACATTAAAGACTTTTTAGAATTTAATGAAAATGAAGGCACAACACATACAAACTTATGGAGCACAATGAAAGCAGTGCTAAGAGGAAAACTCATTAGCTCTGAGTGTCTCCAAAGAAACTGGAATGAGCATACACTAACAGCTTGACAGCACAGGGTAAGGCTATAGAACAAAAAGAAGCTAATATACCCAAGAGGAGTAGATGGCAGGAAATAATCAAACTCAGGGCTGAAATCAACCACATAGAAACAAAAAGAAGTATACAAAGAATCAACCAAAGCAGGAGCTGTTCTTTGAAATAAAACCAGCATGATAGATGTCACCTTAGCCAAACTAAACAGAGGGCACAGAGATAGTATCCAAATTGGCAAAATCAGAAATGAAATGGGAGGCATAATGGCAGAAACTTCAGAAATCCAAAAATCATCAGATTCTACACAACAGCCTATACTCAATAAAAGTTGAAAATCTAGATGAGATGGGCAATATTCTAGACAGATACCATGTACCAAAGTTAAATGGGGAGCAGATAAATATTCTAAACAATCCCATAACCCCTAAAGAAATAGAATCAGTCATTAATAGTCTCCCAACCCAAAATAGCCCAGAACCAGATAGATTCAATTTAGAGTTCTATCAGACCTTCAAAGAAGACCTAATACCAATAGTCTTCAAACTATTTGACAAAATAGAAACAGATGAAACACTACACAATTCATTTTATGAAGCCACAATTACTCTGATACCTAAACCACATAAAGACCCAACAAAGAAAGAGAGCTTTAAACCAATTTCCCTTATGAATACTGATGCAAAAATACTCAATAAAATTCTTGTCAATGAAGTCCAAGAATACATTCAAACAATCATCTACCATGATCAAGTGTGCTACATCCCAGGGATACAGGGATGGTTCAATATATGAAAACCCATCAATGTAATCCACTATATAAACAAACTCACAGAAAAAAGTCACATGCTCATTTCATTAGATGTTGAGAGAGCAGCTGACAAAATGCAACACCTAGACATGATAAAAAGTCTTGGAAAGATCAGGAATTCAAGGTCCATACCTAAACATAGTAAAAGCAGTATACAGCAAAACAGTAGCCAACATCAAACTAAATGGAGAGAAAATTGAAGCAATCCCACTGAAATCAGGGACTAGACAAGGTTGACCACTCTCTCTCTCTACCTGTTTAATACAGTACTCAAATTCCTAGCCAGAGTAATTAGACAACAAAAGGAGGCAAAAGTGATTCAAATTTGAAAGGAAGAAGTCAAAGAACTACTATTTGCGGATGATATGGTAGTATACTTAAGTGACCCCAATAATTCCACGAGAGAACTCCTACAGCTTATAAACAACTTCAGAAAAGTGGCTGGATATAAAATTAACTCAAACAAATCAGTAGCCTTCCTATACTCAAAGGATAAAGAGGCTGAGAAAGAAATTAGAGAAATGATACCCTTCACAATAGCCACAAATAATATAAAATACCTTGGTATGACTCTAACCAAGTAAGTGAAAGATCTGTATGACCAGAACTTCAAGTCTCTGAAGAAAAAATTGAAGATCTTAGAAGTTGGAAAGATCTTCCATGCCCATGAATTGGCAGGATTAATATAATAAAAATGGCCATCTTGCCTAAAGCAATCTACAGAATCAGTCAGTCCCCATCAAAATTGTAACTCAATTCTTCATAGAGTTAGAAAGAGCAATTTCTAAATTTATCTGGAATAACAAAAGTCCAGGATAGCAAAAACTCTTCTCAGCAATAAAAGAACTTCTGGTGGAATTACCATTACTGACCTCAAGCTATACTATAGAGCAATAGTGATAAAAACTGCATGGTACTGGTTTAGTGACAGGCAGGTAGATCAATGGAATAGAACTGAAGGCCCAGAAGTTAACCCTTACACCTTACACTTAATCTTTGACAAAGGAGCTAAAACCATCCAGTGGAAAAAAGACAGCTTTTCAACAAATAATGCTAGGTCAATTGGCAGTCAACATGTAGAAGGATGCAAATTGATCCATTCTTATCCCCCTGTACAAAGTTCAAGTCCAAGTGGATCAAAAACCTCCACATAAAAGCAGATAAACTAAATCTAATAGAAGAGAAAGTGGGCAAGAACCTGGAACACATGGGCACAGGGGAATATTTCCTGAATAGAACACCAATAGCTTATGCTCTAAGATCAAGAATTGACAAATGGGACCTCATAAAATCACAAAGCTTCTGTAAGGCAAAGGATACTGTCAATAGGACAAAACTTCTGTATGTCTTTCCAGGACTAAGTTTCTTCACTCACTCTGATTATTTCCATGATTTTTTTTAGAATATTCAAAATTAGAATTTTCCTTACTTCTGAATAAAACTTTACTGTATATATAGTATACATACTACATTTTCATTATTTTTATCACTGATTGATGAACATCTAGTATATTCTATTTTCTAGCTATTGTGAGTAGAGCATCGTTGAGCATGGATGAGAATCTTTTGGGAATATGTCCAGAAACGCTATATCTGGACCTACTTCTATTACTTGCGGAGTTTTCACACTGATTTGCATAGCGGATGTACCAGTTCATAGGCCTCCAATCGTGGAAAGTGGTTTTTCATTTCTGTATCCTCTCCAGCATTTTTTGTCATTTGTTTTCCATATCATAGCTTTTTTGAAGAACAATGAAATATCAAAATCATTTCAATTTTTATATTCTTGGTAAGGGTATTTATCATTTTAAACAATATTTCTTAGTCAATTTTATTTCTTCTTGTGAACAAACCTACAGCTAACATCATGCTAAAAAAAAATCTCAATATATTTCCACTAAAACCAGTAACAGGATAAGAATATTCATTTTCTCCATTTCTTTTTCAATAGAGGGCTAGAATGCTAATAAGATAAAATATACTTCAAGCAAGCATTATATTTATATCTCTTAAGAGTCAATTTTTTTGAGATGTATATTTTAGGGATGAAAATACAAAAGGAAAATGTAAAAATAAATCATTATTTGCAGATATGATTGTATACATAAAAGTCCCTAAAGATTGTACCAGAGTGGCAGGATACAGTACTACTATACAAAATATCAGTACCTTCTATGTATTAATACAAACATACTGGGGAAAAATCTGGAATAAAATCTAATTCATAAAATTCTCAAAGAAATGAAAATGTAGAATAAATGTAAGCAAAGATATGAAAGTCCTTTAACAGTTGAAATCATAAAAACAATAAAGAATAAGCTGAAGAAGAAACAGATGAACAGAACTTATTCATTATTGTAGATTAAGAGGATTACCTTCGTCAAAATGGCCAACCTACTAAAAGCAACGCAGATTCAATGCAACTCTTGTGAAAATTCCAACTCCATTCTTCAAAATAAATGAAAAGTCAGTTCATGAGGAAACACAAAAATCCTAAGAAAGTTAAAACAATTTTGAACAATAAAATCTCTGCTTGCAGTATCACCACTCCAGATTTCAAGTTATACTCTAAATAATAAACAGCAATGTACATGGATAAAACATGGACACAGTGGTCAATAGAGTAAAATTGAGGGTTCAGATAGAGGTTTGTGTACCTAAGCTCCCGATTTCTGACAAAGAGAACAAAAATGCATATTAGAGGGAAGATGACATAGTTAACAAATTGAGATAGCAAAATTAAATAAGTGAGAGAATGAAACTAAATTTTTGTATCTCACTCTGCACAAAATACAATCACAAATCCTTTGAGAACTCAAAGTAAGACCCGAGACTGAATTTTTTTAGAAGAAAAAAATAAGTGGTGCACTTCAAATAATATCCACAGATATTGGCTTTCTGTATAAGGACTTTTGTAGCACAGAGAATGAGACCAATAATTGACAAACAGGAACTCAAGACATTACAAGAGCTTCTATATAGCAAAGAACAACATCAATTAAGTAAATAATTTGCCTACCAATATATATTTAAGTAAATAATCTGACAGCAATAATGTGATAATAGATTAGTATCTAGAATATAAAATAAACTCAAAAATTAAAAACTAAGATAGTAAAAAATGCAATTAACAGATAGGCTACAGAGCAGAACAAGTTGTCAGCAATTTTTATAAGGTGTGATCTTCAGACTTCAGAATGCATGATCTCATAGTTTTAGCTATCATATTAATATCACTCAACTCATTGTGCATATGTATGAAATGAAAGAGATGTTATGTCTAAATACACAACCATGGAAAGCAAAATTTTATTTAGGATGCAGGAACTGCTTAGACCATTTATGGCTTATATTGTTTTTCAACACAGGAGCTTGATATTGGTGGTTGAGAATGATAGGAAGAAAATTATACAAGTAATAAAGTTTTCTTGAAAAACAGTATTTTGTACAGATTGAAGTAGAAGTTAATATCATACAATCTAAAACTTCGCCCAATAAAATTCCTGATTTTATTTCTATATAATTACATATTACTTAAAGTTCTGCAAGAGATGTACAGAGAACTAAAATGAACCCCTAAGGATTTATAGAATTCCAGTAGGTATTCTGCTGAGATCCAGCTTCAGCATGAGGAGGGTCCTAAGAAAAGCATGAATAGGAACTCCGCTGATTCAATGACTTGGAGTCAGTAGTAAATGCAAGCTGTTAGTTCAGGTACTCTGTTCTCTGATGAGTCTCAGTATTCTTTATTCTTCTATTTCAACTTAAGCTTAATAATCAGAGAGTGCCGGGCAGTGGTGGCACATGTCTTTAATCCCAGCACTTGGGATGCGGAAGCAGGCGCATTTCTGAGTTCAAGGCCAGTCTGGCCTATAGAGTGAGTTCCAGGACAGCCAGGGCTATACAGAGAAACCCTGTCTCAGAAATCAAAACAAAACAAAACAAAGCAATAATAATAATCAGAGTGAGCCTGAATCTAATATTTTATTTACTAAAACTACATCATCAAGGTTTTGATCACTGCTAATAATCACCAAAAATTCTTATATTTACATAAATTTCATGAGTCCTAGATCAATAGCTCCAACCCCTGTGTCAGTAGAGAAAAAACTAAACTGAAAGAAAAAGCACATTTCCTTATAGGTTTTCACATAACCTGTTCTTCATGGGTCTCTGGGCAGAGCTCTTACAGTTTCCTGGTACAGCAAACAGCAGTCTTTAGTAACTGCTTCCATGTAAGAGCAGAAACATGGGAAACTAATAAAATTAAAGTGAGACCTTACAAAATTTTAAATTTATGTGGGTAAAATGGTTAATTATCTCTAATATCTTTTCAGGCACTGTTATCTCCAATTCTACTGTCAGCTAGAAAAACTATTTACTAAGTTTTCATTTGCTTCTATATCATCTTTTAACTCTCTAATCTCTATTTCCTCACCCTAACAATTTCATAGCCTCATGTACTTTCCTTCTAATACTATTTATTCCTAAATATTACAAAAATTCCTACTTTTTATATCCATATTTTTCTTCCTGAGACCACTTCACTTTCTATTCTTGATGACCTAAGTTCATACTGGATAATTAATGCAGCAGTCATTGGACTGGAGGGTACATGTGTCTCCTCATGATTCCAAATTTAAGGCCAAGTTTGGCAATGAATTACTTTTACAAAGGACCATGTAGGCTTTTATGGCCTCTGTAGTTATGCTGTCTAGATCGTTTCCCATTGGCCCTGAAGACCAAGCAGCAGGCCTGTTCCTCATTCTCCACATCCTCATGACCATCTCCATTCCTCATTCCTGAAAATCACATCTGTTTTAATTATTGCAGCATGATTAGCTCTGAGTAATTGGGGGAAGTATACTACACAGAAAAAGGGATTGAAAGTAGAGTAGTGATCTCTCTGTTTTCTATCTGCACCCAGAGCTGACCCTGTGCCACAGCTCTCCATACTCAGATCCCACTAGGAGAGAGCAGGTCTCCCAAGAGTGCTGACACACCTGAGAACACAGCTCTCCATACCCAGGTACTGCCAGGAAAGAGTGGGTCTCCCAAGAGTGCTGACACACCTGAGAACACAGGTGAGACCACCACTTTTGCTCAAATTCCTGGCCCAAGAGGGACCTGCCCAGAACCATCAGGACACTGGAAACAAGGAACAGCCAGGGACAGGATCCTTCCAGTTTCTGTCTGCACCAGGGAGCTATGCCACAGCTCTCCATACCCAAATTCCTCCCAGAGAGAATTGGTCTCCCAGGAGTGCTGACACACAGGCTTGTAGGAGGGACAAACCACAATCAGAAACAGCAAGACCAGACCAGGTAACACTATAGATAACCAGATGGTGAGAGGCAAGGTTAGGAACAAAAGAAACAGAAACCAATGCTACTTGGCATCATCAGAACCCACATCTCCCACCACAGCAAGCCCTATTTGCCCCCAAGACACCAGAAAAGCAAGACTTTGATTTAAAATCACATTTCATGATGATGATAGAAGATTTTAAGAAGGACGTAAATAACACCTTTAAAGAAATGCAGGTAAACAGGTAGAAGCCCATAAAGAGGAAACACAAAAAACCCTTAAAGAATTACAGGAAAACACAAACAAGTGAAGGAACTGAACAAAACTATCCAGGATATAAAATTGGAAATAGAAACAATAAAGAAATCACAAAGGGAGACAACACTGAAGATAGAAAACCTAGAAAAGAGATCAAAAATCATAGATTCAAGCATCAACAACAGAATATAAGAGATAGAGAGAGAATCTCAGGTGCAGAAAATAACATAGAAAATATTGACACAATAGTCAAAGAAAATGCAAAAAGCTCCTAACCCAAAACATCCAGGAAATTCAGCACAAAATGAGAAGACCAAAATCTAAGGATAATAGATATAGAAGAGAGTAAAGATTCCCAACTTAAAGGGCCAGTAAATATCTTCAACAAAATTATAGAAGAAAACTTCCCTAATCTAAAAAAAGAGATGCCCATAAACATATAAGAAGCCTACAGAACTCCAAAGAGATTGGATCAGAAAAGAAATTTCTTCTGTCACATAATAGTCAAAACACCAAATGAACAAAACAAAGAATATTAAAAACAGTAAGAGAACAAAGGTCAAGTAACATATAAAGACAGACCTATCAGAATTACATCAGACTTCTCACCAGAGACTATGAGAGCTAAAAGATCCTGGGCAGATGTTATACAGACCCTAAGAGAACACAAGTGCCAGCCAAAACTACATAAGCAAACCTATCAATTACCATAAATGGAGAAAAGAAAGTAATATTTCAACAAACTCAAAAGAAGATATCCACACAAACATATATCACAAACATGATATTTCACAAACATCAAAAATAACAGAAAGCAACAATCACTATTTCTTAACATGTCTTAACATCAATGGACTCAATTCCCCAATAAAAAGATGTAGACTAACAGACTGGATATATAAACAGGACCCAGTATTTTTCTATATACAGGAAATGCACCTCAGTGACAAACACAGACAGTACCTCAGAAAAACCAGCACACATCCTCCACTATGTTCATGGCATCCTTGTTTACAGTAGTCAGAAGCTGGAAACTACCCAGATGTCCCTCAACAGAGGAATGTATGCAGAAAATATGGTACATTTACACAATGGAATACTACTTAGCTATTAAAAATAATGACTTCATGAAATTCGTAGGCAGACTGATGGATCTAGAAAATATCATCCTGAGTGAGGTAACTCAGTCACAAAAGTCCACACATGGTATGTACTCACTGATAAGTGGATATTAGGCAAAGAGCATGGAATACACACAATACAACTCCTAGACCACATGAAGCTTAAGAGGAAAGAAGACCAAAGAGTGGATGCTTCAGTCCTACATAGAAGGAAGAACAAAATAATCAAGGGAAGTGGAGTGTGGGAGTGACTTGGGAGGTAGAGAAGGGAAGAGGAAAAACAGGGGGATGGGGAACTGGAGGTAGCAACTAGAACATAATGCAGCAGATGCCAGGAAAGCTAGTACTTCCCAGGACCCCATGGGGATGACATTAGCTGAAATACCCCATGAAGGGGAGGGAGAACCTGTTGAGACCACATCCAGAGGTTAGGCATGGCCCCCCAGTGGAGGGATGGGGCCAACCACCCATCTCCAAATTTTTAATCCAGAATTCCTCCTGTCTAAGAAAGTACAGGGACAAAGAGTGGAGCAAAGAAGAAAGAAAAGGCCATCCAGTGACTGCCCCCACCTGGGGATCCATCCCACATGCAGACACCAAACACAGACAGTATTTTAGATGCCAAAAAGTGCTTGCTGACAGGAGCCTGATACAACTGTCTCATGAGAGGTTCCGTCAATACAGATGTGGAGGCATGTAGCCAATCATTGGACTAGCACAGGGACCCCCAATGGAGCAGTTATGGGAAGGACTGAAGGAGCTGAAGGGACCTTATCTGGCATCAATGGGAGGGGAGGCCCTTGGTCCTGTGAAGACTTGATGCCCCAGTGTAAAGGAATGCTAGGGGTGGTGAAGGAGGCAGGAGTGTGTAGGTGGGTGGGGGACACCCTCATAGAAGCAGGGTAAGGGGGGACCTGATAGGGGCCTTGCAGAGGGGAAACCAGGAAAGGGGATAACATTTGAAATGCAAATAAAAAAGAAAGAAGATATAGTGGTTGTAGTGGCTATTCCTGGTTGTCAACTTGACTAAATCTGGAATGAACTAAACAAGAATTGGAAGGCTCACCTATAATCCTAATCTGGAGGCTCAGAGATACAAGTTTCTGACCTGGAGATCTTGATGCATAGTGACTATGAATTCCAGAAGATTAAGATTAGGGGATCTCTGAGTTCAAGGTCATCTGGGATTAAAGGTGTGGTGGTACACACCTTTAATCTGGGCCACACCCTCTGCTGGAGACCTATGTAAGGACATTGGAAGAAGGAAGATTCACTCTGGCTTTTCCTGGCCTGCCTCGTGTGACTGAGCAACTGCTAGATCCTCGGACTTCCATCCACAAGTACTACTGACTATTGTTGGGGAGTTTGACTACAAGCTGTAAGTCATCGACAAATTCCCTAACTATATAGAGACTACCCATACGTTCTGTGACTCTAGAGAACCCTGACTAATACAGTAGTAAATACAACAGATCAACTTTGGGTCAACAGAAACTACGAGCACATGAGGGGGTCATGGGATCAATGGCTTGTTGATGCTCCAGGGGCAGAAACTGTGTCCCACCTCCCTTTACTCAGCCATGCCAGATCTAGCATGTTCTGCTAAAGGTGATACAGCCTCACAATAAGCATGTGCAAAGAAAGAGCTAGTCTGTGGGGTATTTGTTGAAAATGTAGTCAAATAACATGAGCACCCAAATTACTTCAGGAGAACATCTCTAATCTAAGACAATTTGAAGAAGTCTAATAAGAAAAAATAGTCAAATAAGTTACAATGTCAAGTGGATTGAGAAGAAACTTTTTCATCTGGGGTGGCAAAATACACTTTAGATATGGTCCACTCTCATCAGTTGCTTTGAATCTCAGACTATAGTATACGTTGGATTTCCAAAGGGCAAGTGCACCCCAGCATTCTTGGAACATGCACAGTGCTTAAAGGAAGCTTTTCAGGTTTGCTTGCACCATGATTAGACAGTCAGTTGTTTGAGAATTCACTGTCTCTCCACTCTAATTATATCAACTACCTTTCAGACATTACTATAACTTCCTTTGTTTACAAGGTCCTGTCAGACAATATATCACCACAGTTTCCAAGGTCTGAGAGCAGTTTTTCACACAAATTTTCTTATGAGTTTTAATTGAATTGTCATTCAGAGATCAAGGTTGCATAATTTTATTTTTAAAACATAAAACACAGAGATTTATAATGAATCCAAATTGGGTTCTAAGGCTAACAAAATAAAACAATATGGCAATGCAGTCAAATAAAAATGGTAGTTGAGTGATTCTTAAACATTTTAAAAATATTTTAAGAGACCACAGAATATGTGTATCAAATTCTTACTGAAAATGATCATTTTGAACAATAAATAATTAAATCTTTGCTGTTTCCTTTAAAAACACTTGAATTCTTATTGTTTGGGATTGAAAAATGTTACAATTTATCCAGGAAGAATTATAAGTTACTTTCCTCTCATGACATTTTACACTTTTGTCTCTTCATTGAGCATTTTATTTAAATCTAATAAAATGAAATGTTATTAATATTCATGCATTTGACCTACAGGATAGAGTTAAAATAAAAACTAACTTCAATTTTCTTCTTTCAGTCATGTTCAGACTCAATAAAACAATCCTGGATTCAATGCAATTGAGTGTTTTTAGATCAAACTGAATAATCTTTAATCATATACATTTTGTTCAATATAATTTTTTAACCAAATCTGTAAATATTATCTTATATATGAAGCAATAGCACATATAACTTCAAATTACTGTTCTTATTATCATGTATGTCAGTATGGTTTATTAGTATGTATGAAACATATAGCTGAATTTTAGATCTTAGGGCAATAGTGTTTTTTTAAAGAAAAATCTGCATGTATCTTTAGGGGAAGTATTTTAAAATCTATCAATCTATTCGAAGAACCAATAGGTTTTGGGGTTGTTGGTAATTAAAAATAACATGATAGCAGTTATATTAACACTTTAATTTATTGATGGACTTGCTTCACTATAATAACCTTTGTACATAAGTTGCACCAACCTGTTTCTTCAGTTCCCTTCTAAATTATCTGTTTTGCAGGATCTTGCTAACATGAAAAACATAATACATTTCAAAAATTATGGATCTTCAAAGAGTTTTTATTCCTGTGTTTGGATCTCAGTTACTAGAATATTATACTACTGTAGACCAAAGAACCATTCTCAACTTTAAAAGGCACAGTGTATATTTATCTCCATTACACAGTTAAGATGGTATTTGATGTCCAGTAAAATTCTTCTTACCTAAAGATAAACTTGTAAGGATTGTCCTCATTTGTAATTTTAAACAGTAGATTTAGTAAATCTTTTCCATGCCTAAAAAGAGACATGATGCAATAATCTTTGTTCAAGTAACTATTATTTCATTCACTAGTTATATGTGGAGAACACTATTTAATTGTTCTGACATATGCTTGATTTTGTGTGTGGTTTAATCAGAATTCAGAAAAGATGAGCTATATGATTTTCACTGACGTAAATAACAAAATATAAATCAAATATCAGATTGGTCAAAGTTTTGTGAATTTTCTCACTATTGTGTATATCAAGAGTTTTCCTCATTAGTGGACAATGTATGCCAATAAGAAAAAGCACCTGTTTATCTTTACCTGCACTTTTGAGTATAGTGTCAAAATTTGAATATATTTAGCAGGAATTCCCAGAGCTCCTGTCTCTAGATTTTCAGGATGGAAATGGCATGGCCTTTCCAGAGTTGGCCCTCAAGTTGCACAGTATTGCATTTACAGCATTCTGTTGGTTACAAATAACTTACACAGCCAAAGTCTAGCTCATGGATCTATCCAGCCTAGGATTCCCTATTTTTCTAAAATGTCTTCATCTTTGCATCTTATCTTATTGCTGAAATATTCCAAGTGATCTCTCTTACTCTAAGACCTGTCATTCCCCAAATCTATCTTTGTACTATGTGCCTAAAGCCATTAGTATTTTTGATATTGAAGTTAAGCAAGAGAAAACTAGTTTAAGTGGTAGGTGTCTTAACTCACAAGTCTGGAGAAATTGTTTAAGAAATTCATGGCAGTAGCAGGAATAACAAAACATATGAGTCCTATAGGATTTCTGACAACACAGAACCTGACATTATCTCATACATAGTTAACATATGATGCTAGTTTTCATATATCATCTATAGTATTTTTTAACTTTTATTTTGTTAAAACTTAATTACATTTCTCCCTTCCCTTTCCTCCCTCTCAAAACTCCCATGTGCCTTTCCTCTCTCCCCTTCAAATACTTTGTCTCTTTTTCAGTAATTATTATTTCATAGATATGTCTACTTATACATACAAATGTATTCTTAAATACAACCTGTTAAATCCATATGATCTAATATAGGTCAGAAGACAGCTGGATTTTAAATACCAATGAAGAGGCCCTCTGAAGTTCCCATAAACAGAACTTAGAAAAAAAATCTTATGATAAAATAATATGTTGTTTTACCATTTCTTTACATGATCTCTTCTAGAAATGAAAAAAGAAAAATCTGGAAAGAGTTCTTCAGATTTGAAAGATAAAGGTAATAGAATTCTTTAATATAACAACATAATTGTAAGTTAGAGTATCTGAAAAGGTACCTTGTACATTTGGGGCATTATCTTCACAGTTGTGCAAACCATAATCACACAGTATGTTTATAATATCATACTTTTTAACATACATGCATTTATAAGAATGTGGGGGAAGGAGGAAGACAATTGTAAAGGAAAGAAGAAATTTTCTTAACAATAAAAAGTAATATATAAAACAAAATCTGCCTAAGCCACAAGTCTCTGGCACGAACAGAGAAAAACATGTGCATATAAAGCAACCCTAAATAGCAATAGCAACAGGAGGGAGAACACACATCTCTATTTTGTCTATCTTGTAGGAACTGAGAAGAATCTAGCCTCTGACTGGTCTTCTTATCAAAGAATTCTTGCTTTAGACCATACCACAATAAGATAGTTACCTCTGCCCTTTTAGCAGGTGATAAACTCTGGTGGAAGTACAGTTGTTATGGGGAGTTTAGTTGAGGAAGGGGATTTCAATAAGTAAAATATAGAATGAGTTGCTTTTCAAAAAAGCAATCTTTTCATGTCATTTAATTCTTATATTTTCTAAATATTTTATTATGTTTTTCTTGAGAGGGAGTGGGAGCATTTAAATAAAAAATATTAAATTCAAGTTCATAACTGTAAAATTGGTGGTTACCAGGAAACAATAAACGTGTTGAATGTCATTAAAAAAGTAATGTGGATAATAAATAAGAAAATAAAAGTATTAATATGGTCTTGTTTCTACAGCCTCTGACTCTCCCCATTCTAACATCTATTTCTGTCTATGTATCTATCATCTGTCTGTCTGTCTGTCTATCTATCTATCTATCTATCTATCTATCTATCTATCTATCTATCTATCTATCTATCTTTTTCTCTGGTGAATGACACTATTGAAACCCTTGAGAATCTTTTGAAAAAGAAAAAGAATAAAGCTGAGAGTGGAGAGCAGCACACAGTAATGGGAGCTCTGAATCCTCTTATTTTTCAATACTAACAGGCTTATCCTGTGTGTTTTAGTCTTGTCAGACCCTTATTGCTATAGAAAACTCAAAAACCTTATTTAAACATCATGATTTCCATTTCATGATAGACTACTTTTCTGCACATTAAAATTCTAGTCTTATTTTTAAAAACAATTTCTTCATAAAGCATCTACCTCATATATTGCACCCTAATCTCAATCATCTCTCTTCAGAATTAATATGCAAATATTTTTATTTGCTAAATATATAAGTTATCTTATGTAAGGATTTTATTGCTGGAAAGAGACTAGGACTAAGGCAACTCTTACAAAAGTAAGTAGTTAATTGGAGGCTTGGTTACAATTTAGAGGATCAGTCTATTATCACAATGTAAGAGTTTCTGAGAGTTTTATGCATTCATCCCCAGGCAGCAGGCAGACAGAGAGACAATGGGCCTAGCATGGGTTTTTGTAACATCAAAGCTTAACCCCAAAAACTTATAAAAGGACACACCTTCTTCAACAAAGACACACTGATCCAAGCCTGCTCAGTCAGTCAACAGGTTCTCCAATGCAGGAGTGAGGATTAAAAAGAAAAAGACAACTAGACAACGCTGCAGCATGATCCCAGTCAATTTTGAGACTGAAAACAGGTTTAATTTTTCCCATCTACTTTTATATCATTTTAATTACATGCAAGTATTAAGAACAATAGTAGTACAATGAGGAACAAGCAAGACAATAAACAGAAAATAGTCAAGTCAATAAGCAAAGTCCTGTGACAATTGTATCCAAGGGCTTATCAGAATGATCAAAATACCTGAGACCACTTCCTTATCCAAGCCCAAAATCTTGCCTGAAGCCTGCTTCTTTCATTCCACCCTAAGATTAGAAGTCCTGCCTTAACCTACTTCCCTGTTAGGTTCTTAACGTCCCCATCATGCCCAAATGTCAGATTCCTGTTTGATCTTACTTCCTTGTCATGGCCTAATGTCAGATTCCTTGTCTTTGGCCAATGTCAGGCTCCTGCCAAGCGGTACAGCACTCCTGTAAGGCTCTCTACATCTCCTCCCTTTTTATTTTATAAACAAGGCTGAGCCTGTCTTAGGTCATTCTGACAAGAATGCTTTCCTTACCCTTCTTCAAGACATGTGCAGCTTGTTTGTGTTTATTTAAACAAACATGGCCTTATTAGAGTTTATTAATAAACAGAGCCTTTCGGTGCATGTCTCTGTCTTAGGTTGGTAAGGCTCTGTGTAGAATCTTACCCATCCTTGCCTTGCCAGCCTGTTATTGACTCTGTCTGGGGGTTTGTTTTTAGTTTCAGCTGTGTACTTTGGCTGCCAACATGTTGATGTTGTTAAAGACAAGATTTAACACGATGGGCAGGAATAAAAGTATTCCCAGGACAAGAAGGGCTAGCATGATCAAGCCATATATACTATTCTTGAAGCTTGACTAGGATGGAAATACTGACTTCAGGCTATGAATAATTTTACCAGCAATATCAGTAGCATCAAAGCTCAGCAGAGTAGTATTCTTTACACTCCTAATTTCGGTATGCAAAGCTAAAACATTCAGAGAAGTGTTAGAATTATTCCAAACACACTGCAAGTGTCTTTGAACTTTTTCCCAATTTTAGTGACTATCATTGTAAACTTTAAAAGTAGCACAAATCCATTGGTATTTATCATGATACAAGATGGCTTCTTACTCTTCAACTCAGCACACCCTCTCTAATAATTTGAATAGTATCACCAATCCATTGTTCTAAATGCCTATCTCAATCCTCTTGAATACTCAGAAACATGAATAACATTTTTTTGCTAAATAATTAACAAAAGAAGCTTTCTTAACCTCTTGTGTCAAAGAAATTGCAGAGGCAGTGGTGTTATCAATGTAATTAAAGCTGCTATATTCCAGCAATAATCAACTCACTACCATCTTGCTTCTACTTAAAGTCTAACTGACTTCTTCCAGTACCTCAGCTTCTTTCAGAATACCAAGGTCCTATAATATTCACAGGTGATAAAACAAAAGCTGGTTGATAGACCACCATAACAGACATGCCAGTTTTCAACACACTAGCACAATTAGAAAGTGTACAATCAATACAACTTATATTAAGTACTGGAGAAGAAACAAAAATAATTTTAACATAACCAATTAATAAAAGATTGGAAGCCTTAACACATGCACTAACACTTGATCGAAATCCAGATCCTGTCCCAATTTTATCCACTGAGAATGTAACTTTATACAAGGCAGTGGTCAATTTTCAAATATGTCTCTGAAAATATCCAGAACCAGCCTTCGAAAAGAAGACTGTCATTTCCAATATTGGATTGATTTCTATACCAGTCCATGATTGACTAACTGGTCACATTAAAGGATAGAGAAGGGTAATTATAATAAGTTCTCTATTGGATTTTTCCTAAGTCAACTTCCATAGTCTCCATGTTCTCTGTCTCACAAGGTTTAAAAGCTTGAAGAAAGACAGCTTGTTCAAACTGGGATATAGATAAGCAAAGGTGGGTCAGGAACAAATGTCCAATACAGCTTTCCTGTCACCATTGGCAGGGCATTCAGCAAGCTCACAGGTCAGCATCATTCTTTGTCCCAGCATCAGCATGTCACACCAATCACTGTGGCAGCTAACATGCTCCTTCAGCATCCTGCAAAAAAAAAAACCCACAAACATGCCCTCTTCCCCATATTAAATACCTGATCAGGATCATGGCATATGCTAGTATGTGGATCCTTTCATTTCACCCAGGCATAAATATGCCTAGTTGTAGGGTGCCATAGACACTCAGCAGAGAGTTCCTTGGCATCCAAATTTTAAAACTTTTAAAATAAAAGGAACATGATTTAAACAAATTTGTGGTGTACAAGGATATAACTCCCCCTTTTTTATTTTATGAAGATATTGTTTTAAGGCTCCATGGGCCTATTAAAGTGTTGACAAAACATCTCAAATGCTTGTTGCAATAGTCAGTTCCATTATCTCTTTTAATCTGATTTGGAACACCAAGCATAGAAAACAAGGTAGGCAATGACTAATTACATTTTTAGTTCCTTCTTCTGTTAAAGCAGTTGCAACTAGAAAACCTGAAAAGATGTCAATACTTTCATGTACATATTTTAATTTTCCAACGTCAGAAATATGAGTAGCATCCATTTGCCATAATTGATTAGGTACAAGTTGTCAAGAATTAACACCATTATGTGGTGCAGGAATAAATTAAGGACATTCAGGACAAGTCATTACAATTTGACCTCCATATTCTCTAGAAATACCAAATTATTGTCTCAAGCTATTACTATTTTGATGTTTTAAAGAATGATATTGTATGGTGAATTGTTGCTGTGTAAGGCCTACAGCCCTCCTTATATACAAGTCTGCAGTGGCATTGCCCTCACTAAGGGGTCCTGGCAATCCAGTATGAGTTCTTAAATGACCTACAAAATAAGGAACTATACATTCTCTTAAACTGAATTGCATTTGCATAAATAATTGCAATATTTGAGAATCAGCAGTTTCTAAAAAAAGGAATAATTTCAAGCAATTGTAAGCCATATATTGGCTATATCAGTATACAAATTAAAGCTTGATTTTTCAAATTTTTTAAAAACAGCAGCTACAGCACGTGGTTCAATTATTTGTGCTGAAGCAGGGGGAAATTCAAAAGAATGAACATGTGATCCAATCACATATGCTGCTTTCCCATTAGATGAGCCATCTATAAATACAGTAAGCATATTTTCTATGGGCTGCATGTGCAAATTTACAGGAAATACATAAGCATGCATGGGAGTAAATTTTAGCAACTTGTCTTTTGGATAATGATTATCAATTTTGCCTAAAAAGTTTGCCATGCAATAGGCCAAATATCAATACTGAAATAAGGAACAAATGTTTCATCAGGTTCTTAAGACATTCTTTTCAAAATACTTTCATGTTTCTATCCTACAATACTTTATTAACACCTCAACAGCTTCATAATAGGATGTTAAACCTTTACTTGGAGATAAAAAAGATGAATCCACATTAATGCTCCCTTTGACAAAGAACTGTTGTGAGCACATGAATAGCAACAACTAACACAAACAGCCAATAATTGATTATAGTAGCTTCCTCTACTTTCTGCAAAGCTATTTGTCTCTCACCAGTTAATTTGCATCTCCCTTGAGAACATCAAGCAAAGGCTTAAGTCCTCCTGAAGTGAGCTAAAGGTGAAGTTTTAGGCATAGAAGCTTTTTAAAGTAGCTAAGCTATCTTTTCTTATTTGAATTTTTTTGTGACAACTGAGGTCCCAGATATTGAAAAAGATATCGCCACTGATATTTTTCTGGAGCAACAACTAATTCCCCAAATTTTTAAAGCCCATTGTATAAGAGCAAAGTCCTGCAATAAAACTCCATGAATAATTTATGTTGAAAGATTCAAAGTCATAGCTTCTTGTCTTGAAGCAGAGACAATTTTTTTTCCTCACACAAGGAAAGGCTATTAGCCATTCTTTGAGGTAAAACTTTACAATGATTACAAGCTCACTAGAAGCAAATCCTTTACAATTATCAGGATGCAAAGGACTAACAAAAACAATCTTCCAAATCCATAATAATTCTATATGGAGTATTCAGGCCAGATTTTTTTTCTATATTTTTTTTTTATTTGCATTCCGAATGATTTCCCCTTTCCCGGTTCCTCCCTAACCGAAAGTCGCATAAGCCCTCTTCCCTCCCCCTGTTCCTCATTCAACCCCCTCTCACTTCTCTGTCCTGGTATTCCCCTACATCCAGTCTTTCCAGGACCAGGAGTCTCTCCTTCCATCTTCTAGGAAATCTATTGATATGTGAACTGCGTCTTGGATACTCTGAGTTTCTGGGTTAATATCCCCTTATCAATGACTGCATACCATGTGTGTTCTTTTGTGATTGGGTTACCTCACTAAGGATGATATTTTCCAGTTCTGATCACTTGCCTAAGAATTTCGTGAATTCATTGTTTTTAATTGCAGAGTAGTATTCCATTGTGTAAATATACCACATCTTCTGAATCCATTCCTCCGTCGAGGGACATCTGGGTTGTTTCCAGCTTCTGGCTATTATAAATAAGGCTGCTATGAACATAGTGGAGCATGTGTCCTTATTGCATGCAGGTAAAGCCTCTGGGTATATGCCCAGGAGTGGTATAACAGGATCCTCTGGGAGTGTCATGCCCAGTTTTCTGAGGAACCGCCAGACTGCTTTCCAGAGTGGTTGTACCAGCTTGCAATCCCACCAGCAGTGGAGGAGTGTTCCTCTTTCTCCACATCCTCGCCAACAACTGCTGTCTCCTGTGTTTTTGATCTTAGCCATTCTGACTGGTGTGAGGTGGAATCTCAGGGTTGTTTTGATTTGCATTTCCCTAATGACTAAGGATGTTGAACATTTGCTTTCATAAGTTCCATAACCTCATTAACATTTCTTAAATCTTAAACTTGAACTTTATTTTGAACATCACCTGGATAGATCTGTAATAATGCTGCTTCGGCTTGAAACTTCCCAGGTGGGGTTTGCAAGACAAAACAATGCCAGACAAACCTCTCTGAGGCAGCTCCTAGCTTTGTACCAACTCAAATGTAAACATTTCTTAATCTGAGCTTATTGCCCAAGTCAAGGCCCAAGGAGCACTCCTCCTGCAGGGCAGCATCCTGCTGTCAGACCCCATTGTATGAGGGTCCAATAACAAAAGGAACCCCTGCTTGAAGGTTTCCAAAAAATTCTACTAGCTGTTTTTAGTAATCTATCCACAAATTCCTGAAACAGTTGATCAGGGGGACCCTGTTTGATACCAAATAAATTCCCGCTGAATCTCCTTTCCAAACTTGGGGGGTTAAATTTTGCTTCTACCACTGTATCCAATAAGCTTGGGTAAAAGCAGAAGCAGGTCCATACTGGTCACAGCTGTTTTTAACTTTTACCACTTTTGAAATCATCCTAATTATAAAATATAAGTGAGTTAAGAATTGTGAGCCTTCAATTAGACTACAGACTGCATTCGATGGTACACTGGTAGTTGCTAATCATGATTCTGAAGTTTTTCTTGCAATATTAGAGCATAACTACAACTTTGGAAAGCAAAATCCAATTTTAAACAATCAAATTTCTTTAAAATCAATACCTAATGCATTACTTTCATGTTACAAAGTTTGGCTACCTATTCTTATGCATGAATGTATGACAGTGCAACTTTTAATACCTCATTAAAGAGACATTGTTTTCAATCTCATCTTTTATAAGTCTAGTTTCTAAGGTAAGGATTACATAAAATATCCCAATTTAGAAGTATCTTTTGAGGCTTGATTTCCTGGGCTGGTTCATGCCACATGTTCTTTTTCTGAATGATTCCAACCCAGAGTTACCAGTTTTAAGCTAAGTTTCTTTACCAGCTTTACACTTTTATAATCATACCCAATAGCTTATAAGACAATATTCTATAACCAAGACATTCAGGACATATTTATATCTTTAAGACCAATCAGAAACAAAATGAAGTGGCTACATACATCTTATAAATTTAGATTAAACAAAATTTTACATTTTCTAACTGTAATTTCAAGAGAGGAGCTCCTTGTTACCTGCTGAACTCACTAATCACAGTCACAGAGATTTTTGTAGGAAAAACAGTCATCAGCTCCCTTGCCATAGAAGTCAAAAATTGGTCTCTTTAAGAGCAGCTTTTGCTCCTGACAGGGCTTCTCAGCTGTCCTAGACTCCTAACAACAGGTACAAGACTCAAAAGGCCAATTGAGACTGCTATTTATTTATTTTTCCTTTTTTTTTCTTGTTTTGAAATGAGTTAAAACTAAATCTAAGTGTAGACAACCAGCAGATAAAAGTTTTAACCATTTTTCTTTTGAACATGAAACACAGAACAAGAAACAATCAAACAACAAAATGAAAATATAAACTTAGCATAATACAGTCAGTTTTGATGGACACTGACAGATTGGTACGCAAAGGACAGACAATAGACAGAGAGGGAAGAGAATTAGAAGTTCTTAAGAGACCCAGATATCCTACCTAAGGTACTCAGAGCCAAGCATTCCTCCAGTTGAAGCCAGAGGAGATAGGACATCTCCCGACCTCCTCCTATCCCTAGGAGAGCTCTGAAACACCTTGCATTCATTTTCCTTCTCATTCGCCAAAACTTCCCAGAAGGGAAGGACTGCTTTTCTCAAACCCATTCTCTCATGTCTAGGGTGTAAAGTGTCTCTAATCAGGGGCCAAAGACTAAAAGCACCAATGAGAATTACCTTCACTTCTCTAAATTTTAGCACAACTCTAAACACATACAGAAAACACATTTTACCTTTACCTTATCTTTCTTTTTTTTTATTTTCTATATTTTTTATTTACATTCCCAATGATTCCCCCTATCCCGGTTCCCCCCTCCCCAAAAGTCCCATAAGCCCTCTTCCCTCCCCCTGTTCCCCATTAAACCCCCTCCCGCTTCTCTGTCCTGGTATTCCCTACGCTGCTACATCCAGTCTTTCCAGGATCAGGGGTCTCTCCTTCCTTCTTCTTGGAAATCAATTGATATGTGAATTGCGTCTTGGGTATTCTGAGCTTCTGGGTTAATATCCACTTATCAGTGACTGTATACCATGTGTGTTCTTTTGTGTTTGGGTTACCTCACTAAGGATGATATTTTCCATTTCTGACCATTTGTCTAAGAATTTCATGAATTCATTGTTTTTAATTGCAGAGTAGCATTCCATTGTGTAAATGTACCACATCTTCTGTATCCATTCCTCTGTTGAGGGACATCTGGGTTCTTTCCAGCTTCTGGCTATTATAAATATGGTTGCTATGAACATAGTGGAGCATGTGTCCTCATTGCATTCTGGGGAGGCCTCTAGGTATATGCCCAGGAGTGGTATAACAGGGTCCTCTGGGAGTGTCATGCCCAGTTTTCTGAGGAACCACCAGATGTCTTTCTAAAAGGCTTATCAAGCTGGCCCAAATCTTCCTCTGCATGAGCTTCCTTTTCCTTCTGTGTCCTTTATTGTACCCCGCTTACTAGAGCTCTGACATCTAGGCACCATCTCACCCAGCCTGCTCAGTCAGTCAACAGGGTCTCCAGTGCAGGAGTAAGGATTAAAAAGAAAAAGACAATTAGACAATGCTGCAGCATTGATTGATCCCAGTCAATTCTGAGACTGAAGGCAGGTTTAATTTTTCCAATCCACTTTTATACCATTTTAATTACATGCAAGTATTAAGAGCAATAGTAGTGCAATGAGGAACAAGCAAGATAATAAACAGAAAATAGTCAAGGCAATAAGCAATGCCCTGTGACAATTGTTTCCAAAGGCTTGTCAGAATGACCAAATTACCTAAGCCTACTTCCTTGTCCATGCCCAAAATCTTGCCTGAAGCCTGCTTCTTTCATTCTACCCCAAGATTAAAATTCCTGCCTTAACCTACCTCTCTATTATAGCCTAACATTAGATTCTCGCCTGAGCTTAACTTCCCTATCATGCCCTAATGTCAGATACCTGCATGATCTTACTTCCTTGTCATGGCCTAATGTCAGATTCCTTGTCCTTGGCCAATGTCAAGCTCCTGCCAGGCAGCATGGCACCCAAATAAGGCCCTCTACAACATATCTACTCCAAGAAGGCCATATAATCCTTCCAAACAGTTCATCAACAGAGAAGTAAGCATGAAAATATTAGTGCCAATTGAGGACATTCTTTTTCAAACCACAGTTTTACTCTCTGTCCCCCATAGGACTTAGCCATATCATAGTGAAAAATGAATTTGGTTTAACTTCAAATGTTTTCATGATCATACATAAAATATCAGATCATAAACTTTCAATATATACTTGTAAAGAATTTATATTATATATCCAAAATGTGAGAAAAGGGAGCAGAATAAGAGACCAAAACAATACTGAAAAATAGTGGAGAAAACTCCACATTTCCTAGTTTCATGTCTGATGTAAATTTTCTTTTCAAAACTACAGCTCCTTTCAGCTTTGTTAAGTGTAATTTACTTCTCTCTCTTGAGCTGCTTTCTCACAGAGCCTTCCGGTCTTCATGGCATGTATCTCATAACTCTGGCATCTCTAATATCATGTAATCTCCAAAGCAATCTGCTCTTCATTTTCATAGTCTCATACCTTCATAGGTTCATAGCCAAGTGTTTAGCTTCTCCCAAACCATGTATGAAAATTCTACAGCATCATTCTATTATCAATAATAATGCCCAAATCATATGAACAAAAGCCTGTGCCAAGTTCTATTTGCTGGGACTAGAACTTGGGACCCTGCTTGATTTGTGCTTGCATAAGCTTCAAGTATCTTGGTTCCCTTCACTACTTAAGCTTTCTTTAAATTCCCTTTCATAAGTTGAAAACTCAGCTGGGTAAGGTCTTGGCCTGAGGTCACCACTCTCTTTATTCCATTTAGTGTTGAGTTTTCTTTTAAACATTTTATCCCCTGCTGCACAGGGCTTGTCTCCAACACTATATTTCCTAGTGTTTTCTATCTTCAAACAGTACATTTTATATTTCTCTCTGTTCTGCTTTCTCATTTTTATTATAGATCTGTGTAATAGTAGTCACTAACAACAGTAGGACAGGCACTAGTAGGCTGCTTTGAAATTTGCTCTGCAAATGCCATTAATGCAAAATTCTTCAATTTAGTCTCTGAAACTTTTTTAAGATAATGGCAAAAAGGAACTGCATTCTTTGCCAAAATATCACATGGTAATAAAGCAGGAAAGTCAGAGTAATATTTTTACCAGTTCTGTATTCTCTTCTCTCTGTCTCTCTGTCTCTGTCTGTCTCACTCCTTTCCTTCCTCTCCCATCATCTTTTTTTCCCATGCTTCCCCATCTCTACTCTCTTCTATTGTCCTCTCTCAACACATATTTATATAGACCTCCGAGATTTAATGCACATCTTTTGCAATTTATAAACTACAAAGAAAATACTTCTAATACAGTTTGAGATACTTTTATTTTACTTGGTTTCTGTGTCATGGGAATGTATAGCTCAGGCATTATTGTTTACTATTATCTACTCTTTGCAAATATCTTCACATTGATTAGAAAATCCTATAAATATGTATGTATCTATACACTTAAATATATAATTTTGTTGCTGATGTTTATTCATTTAGAATTATGTGAAACATCTCTTTGTTTTTTATACAAGTCAGAAGAATAAAGCACTGATATGTCTTTGAAAAATGTATTTCAGAGAAACACATTTTTTCATTTTTTTAACACAATATCATTACTAAACTAACTCAAAGAAAAATATGTCATGTAAGATTTGTTATTTGAAACTGTCCCTTGTGATTTTCTTCCCAGAGAGTCTCTTTGACACTTGCTGTGGAGATCTCTCTGAAGAAGGATGAAGGATCTCACTTGTTAAAGGGTCTCTGACTTCAGTTCAATGTATTTCAGAAGTTATTTCTATTATGCAGGAAAGAGAATTTCAGCATTTACTAGTATCACATAGACCTTCTGACTTGTGTTGTCCAAACCCATGTTGAATCACAGAATTCTAAAAGCAGCATCATTACAGAAAAGTCATTTGCAACCACATTTACAAGAATAAATTAGGCATTTAGAGAATAGTATCATTATGCTTGTATCTTTATACAGAAGAGTAAAAAGCTCTTGCCAAGGAAAAGTAACATACATTGCTGCCTTTTGTACAGATTTAGCTATTAGAATGGTAGATCTAAGACTGACAACTTTCTCCTAAAACCTCAATAGACATACAAGGAAGAGTCCTGTTTACGGGCCTTGGTACACATAAACCAAAACCAAACCAAACCAAACCAATCCAAACCAAACTTAACCAAACCAAACAAGTCCAATACTGGTAATAGTGGTTATTGGTTAGTTTTCTTGCATATTTCTTTCATATATTACTTCTCTCTTTAGTAAAGACAGTCATCCTTGAGGTTTCTGTCTAATTTATGTTGTATAACTACTTTAATTTTATACAAACACACACACACATATACATATATATATATATATGTAAGTATGTATATATTGCTCTGGAAGCACTGACTTACCCCATCTTTGACAAAAATAAGTAAATGAAAAACAAACGAAAATGAATAAATCTGGTGTCTTTTTTGATATCAATATTACACATTGAAATGTAGATGAAAAGCTATTTTTAGCATTATAAATAGAAGTATGGATACTGTCACCAATTAATTTTAAATTTTTCTACATATCATTTATAGGTCTAGATTATGCCCTAGGAAACTCTGGATTTGAAGGATGTGATAATTTTCAAATTTTCTTTTAGTTGAAAAACATATATATTTGGGGATATATTGAGATTTTTATGTCTTTATCAAGGGGAATATTAGATCGAAATTGGTAGCAAATTTGTTGCCATGCATTTACTTTCATAGTAATATTAAAAATTATTTTTTAAAAAAACTACAAGATGTATCTATATTTATTGTAGTTATTCTCCTGAGCAATAGAGTAGTGCTACTAATTTCACTCACCTAATTGTAACTGTCCACCTTTTATTAGCTATCACCATTCTCCCCATCCCTCTCACCAGACACCTCTTCCATAGCATCAAATATCACAAAATAGATATTTGTTGACTGATTATACGTGTTAGTGAGGTGTGTTGCCTTTCTTCTTACACCTAGCTATTTTCACTCATTTTTGGCATACTTTTAGCCACTTTGAATCAAAATATTCTAAGCCATGGGTAGAGCTCATCTCCATAGACCAGGGCTTTGAAATTCAATTCCAAACCCTGAGGTCCAAAGAATACAGGGGCAACCAAGGTAGGTCTCACACTTTTCCCATTTCTGTTGCATAAAAGTTATTTAATTTGCAAAGGATTTATTGATCCTTAATGTAGAAAAAAACAGAAATATTCGTTTACCCTCTGTGTGTGAATAGGTGGTTGGGGAATAATAATGATATGCACAGCATTTGTCATATGCATGTCTTCAACCCATTTTGTTGAACTACAACACTGGATTAAAGTTTGTCGAGGAAAGTGCTGATTTTAATTTTTATCTTTCCTCAACAAAATGCTGTATTTTAGGCCTTTGTTGCTCCATACATAATGCAGAAGTTTTTACTTAAGCATTTATTTTTGCTTTTAAGCAAAAGCACAAATAAACAAAACTCAAAAGACATCAATTTATTTAGTGTTAATTAAATTTTGGGGGGAGATGTTCAAGGATTGTGGTCCAGTGTTTTACAAAAATCACAAATAAATTGTTCTTATACTTTCAAATACCTCTTCTCTTAAATGAACAAATATAGATTGCACAATAATATGCTTAGTGAAAATAAAAATAACCAAGGATTGTAAGGCTCTATTTCTGAAGACAATACTTTCTAAACTCATTGAACATGAAGAAGTTGAGTTGGTGCCTGCACAAAACCTTATTTCACACTTACTGTCGAGGGTCCATGGTATTCAAAAGTATTCTTCACACTACCAATTCAGCTATAAACTTCCATCTACAATGGTAACCTGACTGCCAGATGCTCTAGTACAACAGTGGCATAAAACTGATAGTAATAACCAATCAATATCTGATTTTATTTGAGGTCTACTTAGTGGAAACCATTCCCAGCAGTGCTTGGATAACCAAGAACCTGCAACTAGATAGGCCAAGTACCTAGACAGGTTGCAAATACCAATGTTCTGCTAAAGGAATGTAGCAATAAAATTTCCCTGTGTAGCCTTCATATTCTCTAATATCAAATAGAACCCTAAAATGTTACCATGAGTGATAAGCAGAAAAATGTTAGTGGGGTTCTATTTATGAATTTTAAAGTTTATTTTAAAATATATAAAAATATAGATTTTATGTGTCTATTGTGGGGAATATAATATATTATAATATATATATACATATATATATATATAATGTATTACACTATACATGAAAATTAACCAACCTAAAAAACTATATAACTAAAAGAACTTCTACACAGTTAGAGTAGCTATTCAAGACAGAAGCTGTGATTCATATTGGATTTTATCTGTTGACCATTGAATATATTTATATGTATATATTCATCATCAAAATGAAAAATTCAAGGCAGAGTTAGAACTAGAAAAGCAAGGAGCTATTACTCTCTTTTATAAAATGTCTTCATTGTCTGCAATCCTTCAGTGTCTCTTAATATTTAACTTTTTTAATGTTTTCTATATGTTATACTATACCTACATGCTCACTTGTTAACACAAATACACAAATATTATAGACTAAATTAAGCATATGGAAGAGAGTATTCCTCCTTCTCCTTTTGAGAATGGTTGACCTCATAGTAAGTCCATCCATTTTCATGAATATTTTATGATAATATTTTCTATAGGACTGAATAGTATTCCAATTTACATATATGTAAAAATTTTATAATTCATTCACTGTTTTTGCCTCAGCCAGCATGTAGGATAATAGTGGCAGGTGGCAATTTCTATCTGTGATGTTGATAAACATCTGTCATTGGGAATATTCTTGAAGAACTAATGAAATAGAAAATCTTTGGCAAAACTGACCACAGAGTAGAAGAAACAGAGAGAGATTAAGGGGAAAAGGGAGGGAACATAGAGAGGGATTACAGATGAGAGATGAAGAAAATCAGTAATGCTTTTCAGACAAAACAGAAAGTTTTAAATCATGGATGAATAGATTACTGAAATTTATGTAAATACATTTAACATTTAGATAAAGAAGGCAGTTTGGAAAATAAGTGTACATAAAAACAATGAATTCACGAAATTCCTAGGCAAATAGTCAGAACTTGAAAATATCATCCTTAGTGAGGTAACCCAATCACAAAAGAACACACATGGTATGCAATCACTGATAAGGGGATATTAACCCAGAATCTCGGAATACCCTAGACACAATTCGCATAGCAATAGATTTCTAAGAAGATGGAAGGAGAGACCCCTGGTCCTGGAAAGACTGGATGTAGGGGAACGCCAGGACAGAGAAACGAGAGAGGGTTGAATGGAGAAAAGAGGGAGGGAAGGGGGCTTATGGGACTTTCGGGGAGGGAGGAAACGGGAAAGGGGAAATGATTTGGAATGTAAATTAAAAAAAAAACAAAAAAACAAAAATGTATTTGAAAAGAGGATAATTTGAATAAAAAATAAATTATCCTCAAATTGAATAACAATGATTTACTAAAAAAATTGGCAATTTGATTAAATAAGATAGCATTATCCTCAAAGTGATACTCAGTGGATTTGCTGACAGCTTCTTCTATGTTACACAAATTGCAGCAGGTAATAAAATTGGACAGAAATATACTGAAGTTGCTCTATTATGAGACAATCATGACATCAGTGAAAAACTATACCAGAGTCTAACCTGCCAGAAAGTCGTGATTCACTATGATTATGAAATTTAAGAGTGATATCTGCCTTAGAAAAGAGAAACTGTGTTTAATTTTATTTTTTTTCAAATTATATCCCCCTTCACAATTACCCTTCCATAGACCCCAATCTTTTTTTATTAGATATTTTCTTTACTTTCATTTCAAATGTTATCCCCTTTCCTGGTTTTCCCTCAGAAAAGCCCCTCTCCCATCTCTCCTCTCCCTGCTTACCAACCCACCCACTCCTGCTTCCCTGTCCTGGCATTACCCTATAATGGGGCATTGAGCCTTCTCAGGGCAAAGGACCTTTCCTCCCTTGATGTCCAACAAAGCCATCCTCTGCTACATATGAAGCTGGAGCCATGGGTCCCTCCACATTTACTTTTTGGTTGGTGGTTTAGTCCCTGGGAGCTCTGGGGTACTGGGTGGTGCATATTGTTGTTCCTCCTATGGTGCTAGAAGCTCCTTCAGCTCCTTCACCTCCTCCAGTCCTTTCTATAGCTCTTCCATTGGGAACTTTGTGCCACGTCCAATGGTTGGCTGAAAGCATCACTTCTGTATTTGTCAGGTACTGGCAGAGCCTCTCAGGAGACTCCTATACCAGGGTCCTGTCAGCAAGCACTCGTTGGCGTCCACAATAGTGTCTGAGTTTGGTGACTGTATATGGGCTGAATCCCCAGATGGGGCAGTCTCTGGATGGTCTTTCCCTCAGTTTCTGCTGAGTAGTATTCCATTGTGTAAATGCACCACATTTTCTGTATCCATTCCTTTATTGAGGGATAGCTGGGTTCTTTCAAGCTTCTAGCTATTATAAATAAGGCTGCTATGAACATAGTGGAGCATGTGTCCTTATTATATGTTGTAGAATCTTCTGGGTATATACCCAGGAGTGATATATTTGGACCCTCTGGTAGTACTATGTCCAATTTTCTGAAGAACTGGCAAACTGATTTCCAGAGTGGTTTTACCAGCTTGCAATCCCACCAGCAGTGGAGGAGTGTTCCTTTTTCTCCACATCTTCCCCAGCACTTGCTGTCACCTGAGATTTTGAGCTTAGCCATTCTGTCAGGTGTGAGGTGGAATCTCAGGGTTGTTTTGATTTGCACTTCCCTGATGACTAAAGATGTTGAATATTTCTTTAGGTGCTTCTCAGCCATTTGATATTCCTCAGTTGAGAATTCTATCTTTAGCTCGTACCCCAATTTTTAAGCTGTACTATAGAGCAATAGTGATAAAACCTGCATAGTATTGGTACAGTGACAGGCAGGTAGATCAGTGGAATAGAATTGAAGATCCAGAAATGAACTAACACAAATATGGTCACTTGATCTTTGACAAAGGTGCTAAAACCATCCAGTGGAAAAAAAGACAGCATTTTCAACAAATGGTGCTGGTTCAACTGGTGGTTAGTATGCAGAAGAAGGCAAATAAATCCATTCTTATCTCCTTGTACAAAACTTAAGTCCAAGTGGATTAAGGACCTCCACATAAAACCAGATACACTAATAGAAGAGAAAATGGGGAAGAACCTAGAGCACATTGGCACTGAAAGATCCCTGAGAGGGGACCCCAACTCAAGTCTCGGTATAAAGCAACGCCCCAAGAATCAGCCAGAGACTGTTCCTGCTGCAAACACACGAGGCCTTTATTCAGGGAGGGGGGACCAGTGCACTGGGGCCGACTCGTAACCATGCAGGGTCAGAGGAGATCGACCCCCAGTTTCCAGAGCAAGGGGTTTTTAAAGCCAAAAACCGCAGAAGGGGAAGGGCTTGGGGGATTTAGATAGGGAAGTTGCACTTAGGTCATGGAGCAATGCATTCCTGGGAACTGGGTGTAACTGCATTCCGCAAGATAGGTTAAGCAAATATCAGCTATCTATAGAATGCAGAACAAACTTTGCGATTAGCTAGTTCCTGCAATAGTGATCAGGGGAGGAAGCGAGGGAGGAGGTAGAGGCTACAGAGGACGTGACTTAGGAGTATTACAAGATGGTGGCACTCTGGCCTCTCAAAGCAGGATTTTCTGGGGGTTAATAAACAAAATTTCAAGGCAGGATCTTTCAGCACAAGGGAAAATTTCCTGAACAGAACACCAATAGTTAATGCTCTAAGATCAAGAATTGACAAATGGGTCAATCGGACAAAACAAAAAAACAAAAAACAACAACAAAAAAAAAAACCCGCAACAAACAATTGGGAAAAGATATTTGCCAATTCTACATCCTACTTAAAGAGAAACCCTACTTCTCTCCATATTTTCATAACAAAAGTATGTGGTCCTTGGGAGACAACCCTGAGTTGCAAAGCTGGTACACAGCCAGCAGAGTTATCTACACTGCAAAGGGAATGGAGAAGGTGGCATTGTAATGCTCCTAAAGTATATTTATTGTCTTAGACAAACAGAACTCAGGGCTTTGTTAGGAATAAAAATTTCAAATGTTTGATCAAAATGAGCACCATTATAGTCCTCATGGTCAATGGCATACAAGGACATTTTTAGAATATAAGATTCAACTTAAGAATATAACACAAAAATTATATAAATAAAAGAGCTAATCACATAAGACTTTCATAAGACAGGATGACTTGTTAAATCATAAAAAGTAAGGACATGAAATAGTCCTAGTTATAGTCACCTGAGATATACATAAACACAGATATTTAAATTATTTTTATAAATTAAAACTGACAAAATTCTCACATTGCTTCATTGGCAATGATTAGCAAGCAAGATGACAAAGATTGAAAAAGAGTTCTGTAATCATAGGCATATACAGTACAGTGAAGAATACACTAAAGTTGTCATTTTAGTTTTAACATTGTGTCACACAAAGACTTCATTGAAGAAATGGATCATAACTGAAAATAGAAAGGTTGGGTAATTGCCTTTGCAGAGTATATTGTTATCCCTATGAACATGTAGTTTATGTTCGTACAGATTTGGCCAGCATAAAAGAAGCTTAAACAATTCCTAGGTATAAAATCAAACTATTCCACAAGTTCAGCAATAGGCAATATAAATATTCATTGCTTAAATTTATATTATTAACAGCAGAAACAAATGTCTATGTATAAAGAATATGTTTAACTATATATTTGTAATGCTTTTACATAGAAAGCATGAACCAACTTTTAAAAATGCCTAAAAAAAGAACTTGAATAAGTAATAGGTGTTACATTTTTATGTCTAGAACATACCATTTTCTAGGCCTGTAAGATGGCTCAGCATTGGAAAATGCCTGCTGCTTAGCTTTACAATTTTAGTTTGATTCCTGGGACCAAAATGGTAGAGAAAGAGAACATACTACTGAAAGTTTTCCTTTTACCTTGACAAAGGTACACAAAATAAATAAAGAAAATGTGACATATTTTGAAAATAAAAGACAGTGTTTTATTTCCTTCTAAAGTAATATATATTGCAATAAATTACTTTAAAATATAACATAATGTATTTTCTAAAATTTTCCTTGTAAGGTAAAACAATAATAATAGAGGAAAGGGACTTGAAAATGAGTTAAGTGAGAACTTATCTATCCAGGTGTGGTTATTTATTATAAAATTACTTTAATTAAAATGCTGTACTTAGCATGAATCATGCTCACAATGAAAATATGTGACATGAGCAGCAATATATATATATATATATATATATATATATATATATATATGTGTGTGTGTGTGTGTGTACATATATAGTTATAAGCATTTAAAAGTTTACAGCATTGTATTCCTTCACATACACACACATGCACATATATAGGTATTTTCTACTTAAGCCCTCATTAAAATGAAGAGAGTAAACTGAGTCAGAAAGTTACTTGTTACTTAGTGAGTATATACTGTCTTCATCACTCACATACAGTCCTTTCTTTGGGGTAATTTTTAAATATCATATCAATCCAATTAGTTTGAGTAGCTATTTTAACTTTTTGAATGAATCATTTTTATATAGGGTCATCTACTATGTTTACAATTATGACTCAGATATAAGGTGATGCATACTGATAGCAGAAATCCTTATTGGTAATTATTCCCACTTAAGTTTTAAAGATTCATACCACTATCCTGAGAAAGAAAGACAAGTCTATTTAGGGACTTTACTTTTTCATACCAACAAACCAACCAGACAAACAAACAACCCAAACAAAAAGACTCACAGAGTATATTTGTTTGTCACCTTAGCAAGTAATATAAAATTCCTGAATCCTTTAAATCTTAAAAGTTATTGGATCATTGGTTGCACTACATACAGTTTATCCTGTCATCTTTAAATAATACAGGGGTTTGCTCTTATTGAAGAGCTTTTGTGTGATCTACATTGGGTGCAGCCAACCCCAATTATATCTTATCTATTTAAATGCACACACTTCACATTTTGGAAGATTCAGGGAAAGAAAGACAAATGAACCTATACATAACTAGGCATAAAAGAAAATAAATGTAAAGGCAGGCTGACACTATCAGAAATATGGTACCTTACAAGAATACAGAGAAGACAGAGGATGAAGTGATAACAGAATAAGCCAGGAACAATATTTGCATGTAATCTGAGCTGAACAGAGACAAAGCCCTCTGATTTTACTATGTGTTTTCAGTGTCCACTCAGCAAACCCATCTGACCACCAAACTCTTTGTGTATCTTGCTCAGAAAAAGACTGCAAGATCGGGGTCTCAGGATAAAATATTAAGCACTTAGGTTACAAAGACAACTATTAGAATTGTTCCTATCTGGGTTTACAAACAATAATTGTTTTTCCACATTGACTTAATAGCTTGAGTGATATTTGACAGGCAGGAAGAAACAGGGAAGGAGTATGTGTATAGGGTTGCATATGTATTTGTGTGTGTGTGTGTGTGTGTGTGTTTGTGTGTGTGTGTTTGTGTGTGTTTGTGTGTGTTTGTGTGTGTGTGTGTGTATAAGAGAGAGAGAGAGAGAGAGAGAGAGAGAGAGAGAGAGAGAGCATGAATGTGTGCAGTAGTAGAATAAGAGAGTGTCACAATTTCACCTAAAATCTAAATGATTACTCAAGTGATATGAAAACCAGGGGTTACAAGAATATCATCAATATAATTCAAATGAAAATGCCACCGATTTATCTTAAAATAAACTTAAATACTTACTATTTAACATTAATTTCGGAGTACAGAAAAACAAATACGAGTAAAGTAGCAAAGGCACACTGACTACTTAGTACCAAGGATCTTTGAAAGGCTTCATGCATTCATGCATTCAATTGAATTTTCACAGAAATCCTGTTTTTATTAATGTGAAAATGGGAGTCCTGAGAGTGCCTTGCCCCCTACACACTTATCTCAGTGGACTCAGAATTCATCTTCAGAGTCATTCTAGATCTGCGTCTTCAGCCACCATGCTTCCTTAAAGCCTCAGACAAAAGCTCAATTTGCTGAAGAAATGGTGAATAGATAATATTCCTTTCTGTAAGTTCTATAATCTGTTGTTTCAATAGAAAATCTTCTCAAAGCATTATTACCTCTTGAATATGTGAGATTGCTATCAATTTTCTACTAGTGTTCAGAATTATTTCTTTTTACCAACTCAATTTATCAAACTAATTATCACAGATAAGATTAGATTTGATGATTTAACTCTAAAACATAGATATCTCAGTGGACGGACTCAGGTATGTGCAATTTCCCAAGTCTAAATATAATCTAAATAATATAGTTTACCTATATGAAGTTCAGCTTACTATATTGTTTTATATGTGTCATGATTAAAAGCTTTTAGTATAGCAATAACATTAAAGAAGTGAGATTTTTCCCTCAAAATATTAGAATTAGAGAAAAAATAATCTACCTTTGAACCACAGTTGGGTTGTATACTCAGCAAAATGGGTTTGGATCATTGAGTCTCATATTGTCATTTGTAAAGTGGCTCAATATTTACTTAAACATATTACATTTGAATATTATATAGCATGTAACATTTCTTCAACAAAGAAAGAAATCCATCCATAACAGCTAAGGTATATGGTATTGAGAGTAAAGTGCTAATGATTATTAATTAACATTATATGAATAAAATAGATATTGCATTTAATATACTTGGGAGGTAATACTATGTGTCAAATGCAAAATATCACTGGATACTATGATATTGATCATTATTACATTTTATTTCACATATAAGCCTTATGTGATAAAAGAAACTATTAGGTAACAGCAAAATAATAGAAATTATAAAATATACTGGTGTTTTGTTTTGTAAGTATTTAAATAGAAGTGACCTAAAAATGAAGATTCTTGAATTTATACACTGATTTGTTAAGTGAATGAAGCAGAAACTCTTAAACAAAATTGATTTTGTTTCTTCTTTTCCTGGCATGCATTTTTAAAGTTACAGCATGCCTGTTCTACCTTAGAATACAGTGTTGACGACACTGAAAACTCATTAATGAAGCTCCATTCCCTAGGCCCAACAGCAATTTACATTTCATAAATGAAACCAATACCCTGGCAGAGTGAATGCCTGGAATGAAAGGACTGGTTCTCTGATGAGTTCCTCTGCTTGATTCTAAGTTTCCAAAATGCTCGAAATGAAGACCTTCAGTGTCAAATATTCATTAAAATCATATATTGTATTCTTATGCATCACTCAGTTTGAGAGAAAAACAGACAGTGAAAAAGCCCCTGTTTTCTGGAATTCAAGTCCATTAAACCTTCACAAACCATGCTTTCTTTTCTTTCCTGAAGCTTCAAAGTTTATATTTTGATTACTGATTTGTAATGGATATTTTGGGGTTAGTTTAATTTCAGTGATTATACAAATTCTACCTAGGAACTACACTTTAATATAACTCAAATCATATTTACTAATTGATAGAAAAGTCATCTGTAAAATGAGCTTTTATTCATTAAGCTCTTAAATGGCAAATGGTTCTAAATAGAATCTGCTTACCTCAGCAAACCTCAACTTCATCCACTTGCAATTCTAACTCTTGGTACAGAACCAGAGTCCCCTTAAATATTTCATCCCTGACTTTCCAGATTAGTATTTGTTTTACTTCTACTCACCAAATCTCCAATTCCATGTAGAAGACATCATTAGGTATGAACAAGATTCCCTTAGATCTTTCTTAAAACTTCTCTTAGGCTTATCTCATAGCTCACCCCTATCCCTCTCTACTACCTATCAGCTGGCAGAAACACACCCTACCAGGCATCCCACAACCTCAACACTTACCAAAGGTCCAGTAAGAGCAAAAGAAACTGAGGTATAGAAACTTGCCCAATAATGATAAGACATAAACTTACATCCATCAACATAGTACCAGGAACCACTGTTCAAAACACAATCCTTAACAACCAAGACAGGGAAATGCAACAAGGCAAAGACTTAAAATATAGATTATGAATATGTTCAAGGACATTGGAGACAATATAAATAAGTCCCTTAATGAAGTCTCTGAAAGCAAAACAGTGGTATGAAATGATGAAAACCGCTCAAGTCATGAAAGTAGAGATACAATCATTAAGGCAGTTTCAAACTGCAAATGAAAATTTAGAAAATCAAACAAAAATCCAGTAGGTAAACATCACCAAGAAGTACAGGACATGGAAGAAATTATCCCAGGCATTAAAGAAAGGGTAAGGAAGAAAAAGGATTCTTCACACAAAAGGAACACTTTTTTCTTTTTCTTTTTTTTTTTTTTAATCCTGGTACAAAACATCCAGGAGATCTAGGAAAGTATGAACATACCAAATTTAAGTAATAGGAACAGAACAAGAAAAAACCCAAGTAAAAGACACAGAAAATTTTTTCAACAAAATCATAGACGAAATGTCCCTTATCTAAAGAAGGTGGTACTATAAACATACAAAATGAACAGAATACCAAATAGATAGCAATAGTAAGCAAATTATCCATGGCATATATTAATTAAACTACTAGATATGTAGAACAAGCACGCATGGCAGTAAAATGTCGGCTCCGGGACCTTACCAAGCAGCTGCAGGCTCTTCTGTAAGCCCACAGCATCCTCATCCAATGAAGAAACAATGGGTGTCAACAGTTAATACCCAACGCCCCCAGTTACCTATCCTGGGACCAGCCACAGGGCTCATTACAGGCCCAGATGAGGGCATGAATCCACCTTCTTACTACACTCAGCCTGTGCTTGTCGCCAATGCCAACACAATTGCTGTGCAAGCAGTTTATGTGCAGCAGCTGTCTCCTTCTATGACCACCCTGTCCAGATGTGCTGTCCTTCCTTCAGCAAGGTGATCGTGACCCAGTTGTCCTACAGTGCTGGAGAGCCCTCACCTGGCTCTCCTGTGGCAGTCTGAGATGTATCGCTGGCTTGGCAGCTGCTTCATCTCTTTCTGTATAGATGCCCTGCAGGATGGGGACCACTACTGCCGGAACTGCAAAGCACTCCTGGCCACCTCCAAGCGTTTGTAAGACTCAGCCAGCCAGCCACAAGGGAGGAAGTAGACAAATGTTTCCGGAAGTCACCTGACCCTTTCCTAGCATGGCCAGAAGAATTCCCTTCCTAGATCTCATCTCTTCCTGGGCTCCATCTTCATGACTTTTAGGAGGTGAGCAAGGTCAGAAAAGTAACAAACCTCCAAATCCAGAAACTGCTGCTGGAGTTGTGCCCTGCACGTGCAAAAACATGGACCTTGGGTGTTGTTTCAAGGGTTTACCACCTGCTTACATTACCCCCATTAACTGTGATTGTTACCCCATTTGCATCTCCTCTGCTGATTTGCCACTGCCTGCCTCCTCTTCCTCAGTGGACCTTCCTGGTGCCAGTCTCAAACCCCGAAGCCACAGTTTGCACTGTTTGGCTTGATCGTTCTGTCTCTTCCCATCCCTAATGTCAGAGACCTCCCCTTAAAGATTTTACAGTTCTGTAACTGCAGACTTCTCTGGCACTTAGAATCACTTTAATTTCATAGAGGGTTTTTTTTTTCCTCCCAAGTACACAGAAGGGCTGCTGCTACCCGCCAGACACATACAGATTAGGTCACAAGTACTAAATAAAAGGGTCACAGTCCCTCCTGTCTCAGCCCCAGTCCTACGAAGGGACTCCTTACACAGTTTCTGTGAATTCCACCTATGAAAATTACTTGGCAGGGAGACATTTCTAGAATAATTTCTGTAATCATGATACACCCATCATTTCTCCATTTTCTGGTGTGTTTCTACTTGGTTTTGTTTTAATTTTTCACATACAGTCCAGCTCAGACTTAAATTCCTAGGTGATCCTCTGTTTTCACCTTTCAAATACACAGGGCTCTAGATATGTACCCCTGCATCTACTGGGTTTTTTGTTTTGTTTTGTTTTGTTGACAGAAAAACAAACAGGTAATTTCATTGACCACTTATGTGGGTTTGGTGAAGTTCAGAATACCTTATCTCTATTGGTCCTCTTTGGGGGAGTCAGGGGACCCCTATTTGAGCCCATACTTTAGTTCTGAGAGATTGGCTACTGGAACTCCATCAAGACAATCTGAAGCATGGTTTCATTTTTTAAAGATGAGTTTGTGTGGTACCATTGTCATGGTCTCCAACATCAATAGATCAGTTAAAAGGATATCAAAGACAAGTTCAGGACTATTTCTAGGGTGACTACTCTGTCATATATATTATTGACACAGTCTGGCCCTGTGTTTCAGGAGGCACTGACTCCATCCTATACCTACACAGGATCTGCTGCAAATAACAGTGTATGAAGTCAACCTGACCAGAACAGAAATCTGCATATTGGTTAAGATACAGTCCTAGCCATTGACTGAGATGTTCATATAACGATCCAGAAGCACTAGCTGGCATTTTTGCAGTGAATTCTGGATACCATGCATGACTTTCATGATATCTGCCTTTAAATAAATAAAATCTTTGGTCACTCAGTGATAGATTCAGTTCACCTAATAATAATTGAAGGGAAAATTGACTAACATAAAACTTGGCGCTCCGCCATCTTTGCTCCAGTGACCAGGTAGTTGGGACCGCCAGGCTCAGAGACAGACAGGCATAATATCGCTTCGGTTTCAGGCAGCTTGTGTGTAACCTGCTCCCAGGTGCTGGGCTGATCTGCAGTAACCAGCGTGCCAGTTCCGCGGTGGGACCTTCTGCCTGGTGGAGGGACCCCGCGCAGGGAGGGAGCCTGCCAGCTTCCCTTCCTCGACCTCTGTTCCCGCGGACTGCGCTGGAGAGACCGGTACCCAGGCTCTCCCCCCAATATAACATCACTTGGGACACGGCCTGTTGGGGCTTCCGTCTGTGCCCGAGGGCGGGTTGGCGCTGTGGTCGTCTGGGTGCCAGATCTGCGGGCCATCGTGACCACAGGGTGAGCGGCGCCACAGAGAGTGCCCTCCGCCATCTTTGCTCCAGTGACCAGGTAGTTGGGACCGCCAGGCTCAGAGACAGACAGGCATAATATCGCTTCGGTTTCAGGCAGCTTGTGTGTAACCTGCTCCCAGGTGCTGGGCTGATCTGCAGTAACCAGCGTGCCAGTTCCGCGGTGGGACCTTCTGCCTGGTGGAGGGACCCCGCGCAGGGAGGGAGCCTGCCAGCTTCCCTTCCTCGACCTCTGTTCCCGCGGACTGCGCTGGAGAGACCGGTACCCAGGCTCTCCCCCCAATATAACATCACTTGGGACACGGCCTGTTGGGGCTTCCGTCTGTGCCCGAGGGCGGGTTGGCGCTGTGGTCGTCTGGGTGCCAGATCGGCGGGCCATCGTGACCACAGGGTGAGCAGCGCCACGGAGAGTGCCCTCCGCCATCTTTGCTCCAGTGACCAGGTAGTTGGGACCGCCAGGCTCAGAGACAGACAGGCATAATATCGCTTCGGGTTCAGGCAGCTTGTGTGTAACCTGCTCCCAGGTGCTGGGCTGATCTGCAGTGACCAGCGCGCCAGATCTGCTGTGGGACTTCTGCCTGGCAGAGGGACGCCCCCTCCCCCCCCCAGGAGAGATCACACACCCCTGCACAGGGCAGGAGCCTGCCAGCCTCCCTTTGGCGACCTCTGCTCCAGGAATCCACTAGGCTGAGCCTTTAGATGTGCAAGGCCTCCCCAATATAAGATCACTTGGGGCAAAGCACATTAGGGCTCCAAAGTCACTCAGGAGCAGGCAGGCCCCAGAAATCGGTGCCAGGGGAATCTTGGTAATCCAGGGGGGGGCAGAAATAGCTTTGCAGGCTCACAGGAGGTCCAACCAACAGCCAGTGGCAGCAGGACCAACTAACACCAGAGGTATCCAGATGGCAAAAGGCAAACGTAGGAATGTTACTAACAGTAATCAAAGTAATGTGGGACCATCCGAACCCAACTCTCCAACAGCAGCAAGTCCTGGATACCCCACCACACCCGAAAGACAAGATCTGGATTTAAAATCACTTCTCATGATGCTATTAGAGGATCACAAGAAGGACACAAATAAATCTCATAAAGAGTTACAGGAGACCATGAATCAACGGTTAGAAGCCCTTACAAAGGAAACACAAAAATCGCTTAGAGAAATGCGGGAGAACATGGATCAAAAGATGGAGGCGCACAAGGAGACAACACAAAAATCGCTTAACGAGATGAATCAACGGGTAGATGCACTCACAAAGGAATCACGAAATTTGCATAAAGAAATGCAGAAGAATATGGGTCAACAGACGGATGCCCATAAGGAGGCAACACAAAAATTGCTTAAAGAAATGAATCAACGGTTAGATGCCCTTACAAAGGAAACACGAGAACTGCTTAAAGAAATGCAGGAGACGATGGATCAACAGATGGAATCCCATGAGGAGGAAACACAAAAATCGCTCAGAGAAATGCAGGAGAACGTGGGTCATCAGGAAGAAATCCTGAAAGAGGTAATGCAAAAATACCTTAAAGAAATACAGGAAAATACAAACAAACAAGTGAAGGATCTCAGCAAATCCATCCAGGAACTAAAAAAGGAAGTAGAAACAACTAAGAAATCACAAAGGGAGACAACTTTGGAGATAGAAAACCTTGGGAAGAAATCAGGAGTCATAGATGCAAACATCAACAATAGAATACAAGAGATGGAAGAAAGAATCTCAGGTGCTGAAGATTCCATAGAAAGCATCGACTCAACAGTCAAAGAAAATGCAAAATGCAAAAAACGCGTAACCCAAAACATCCAGGAAATCCAGGACACAATGAGAAGACCAAACCTAAGGATTATAGGTATAGATGAGAGTGAAGATTTGCAACTTAAAGGGCCAGTAAACATCTTCAACAAAATTATGGAGGAAAACTTCCCTAACTTAAAGAGAGAGATGCCGATGAACATACAAGAAGCCTACAGAACTCCAAACAGACTGGACCAGAACAGAAATACCTCCCGTCACATAATAATCAAAACACCGAATGTTCTAAACAAAGAAAGAATACTAAATGCAGTAAGAGAAAAGGGCCAAGTAACATACAAAGGAAGACCTATCCGAATCACATCAGACTTCTCACCAGAGACTATGAAAGCCAGAAGATCCTGGGCAGATCTCATGCAGACACTAAGACAGCACAAATGCCAGCCTAGACTACTATACCCAGCAAAACTCTCAATCACCATAGATGGAGAGACCAAGATATTCCATGATAAAACCAAATTTTCACAATATCTTTCCACAAATCCAGCCCTGCAACGGATAATAGGTGGAAACCTCCAATACAGGGAGAGAAACAACACCCTGTAAAAAATGAGATAATAACCTTCTTGAATCAAACCCAAAAGTAGATAACCACTCAAACATAAAGATAGCGTCAAGAATGGCAGATGGCAATAATCACTATGCCTTAATCTCTCTTAATATCAATGGTCTCAATTCCCCAATTAAAAGACATAGACTAGCAGACTGGATACGTAAACAGGACCCAGCATTTTGCTGCATGCAGGAAACGCACCTCAGTGTCAAAGACAAACACTACCTCAGAGTAAAAGGCTGGAAAACAATTTTACAAGCAAATGGCCCCAAGAAACGAGGTGGAGTAGCCATCCTAATATCGGATAAAATTGATTTTCAACCTAAAGTCATCAAAAAAGACACAGAAGGACACTACATACTGATCAAGGGAAAAATCCACCATCAAGAACTCTCAATCCTGAATATCTATGCTCCAAATGCAAGGGCACCCTCATTCGTAAAAGAAACTTTACTAAAACTCAAAGCACACATCGCACCGCACACAATAATAGTGGGTGACTTCAACACCCCGCTCTCTGAAATGGATCGTTCAGGAAAGCAGAAACTAAACAGGGACAAAGTGAATCTAATTGAAGCCTTGGACCAAATGGAACTAACTGATATATATAGAACATTTCATCCTAGAGCTAAAGAATACACCTTCTTCTCAGCTCCTCATGGTACCTTCTCCAAAATTGACCATATAATTGGTCACAAATCAGACCTCAACAGATACAAGAAGATAGAAATAATCCCATGCCTCCTATCAGATCACTATGGAATAAGGGTGGTCTTCAATGGCAACAAAAACAAAAGAAAACCCACGTACACATGGAGGCTGAACAATGCTCTACTCAATGATAACTTGGTCAAGGTGGAAATAAAGAAAGAAATCAAAGACTTTTTGAAAGTTAATGAAAATGAAGGCACAACATACCCTAACTTATGGGACACAATGAAAGCAGTGCTAAGAGGAAAATTCATAGCCCTGAGTGCCGCCAAAAAGAAACGGGAGACAGCATACACTAACAGCTTAATGGCACACCTGAAAGCCCTGGAACAAAAAGAAGCAAATACACCAAAGAGGAGTAGAAGGCAGGAAATCATCAAACTCAGGGCTGAAATCAATCAAGTAGAAACAAATAAAACCATACAAAGAATCAACAAAACGAGGAGTTGGTTCTTTGAGAAAATCAACAAGATAGATAAGCCCTTAGCCAGACTAACCAGAGGGCACAGAGATAGTATCCAAATTAATAAAATCAGAAACGAAAAGGGAGAGATAACAACAGAAACTGAGGAAATTCAAAAAATCATCGGATCCTACTACAAAAACCTGTATTCAACACAACTAGAAAATCTTGAGGAAATGGACAATTTCCTTGACAAATACCAAGTACCAAAATTAAATCAGGATCAAATAGACCATCTAAACCGTCCTATAACCCCTGAAGAAATAGAAGTTGTCATTGGAAGTCTTCCAACCAAAAAAAGCACAGGTCCAGATGGTTTTAGTGCAGAATTCTATCAGACCTTCAAAGAAGACCTAACACCAATACTCTTCAAACTGTTCCACAAAATAGAAACAGAAGGAACACTACCCAACTCGTTCTATGAAGCCACAATTACACTAATACCAAAAGCACACAAAGATCCGACAAAGAAAGAGAATCTCAGGCCAATCTCTCTTATGAATATCGATGCAAAAATACTCAATAAAATTCTTGCCAACCGAATCCAAGAACACATCAAAACGATCATTCACCACGATCAAGTAGGCTTCATCCCAGGGATGCAGGGATGGTTCAATATAAGGAAATCCATCAATGTAATCCACTACATAAACAATCTCAAAGAAAAAAACCACATGGTCATCTCATTAGATGCTGAGAAAGCATTTGACAAAATTCAGCATCCTTTCATGCTAAAGGTCTTGGAAAGATCAGGAATTCAAGGCCCATATCTAAACATAGTAAAAGCAATTTACAGCAAACCAGTAGCCAGCATCAATCTAAACGGAGAGAAACTTGAAGCAATCCCACTAAAATCAGGGACTAGACAAGGCTGCCCTCTCTCTCCATATCTTTTCAATATAGTACTTGAAGTTCTAGCTAGAGCAATTAGACAACAAAAAGAGGTCAAAGGGATACAAACTGGAAAGGAAGAAGTCAAACTATCACTATTTGCAGACGATATGATAGTATACATAAGCGACCCAAAGAACTCCACCAGAGAACTCCTACAGCTGATAAACGACTTCAGCAAAGTGGCCGGATATAAAATCAACTCAAGCAAGTCAGAAGCCTTCCTATACTCAAAGGATAAGCAGGCTGAGAAAGAAGTAAGAGAAATAATACCCTTTACGATAGCCACAAACCATATTAAGTATCTTGGCGTGACGCTAACCAAACAAGTGAAAGATCTGTATGACAAGAACTTCAAGTCTCTGAAGAAAGAAATTGAAGAAGACCTCAGAAGATGGAAAAATCTGCCATGCTCATGGATTGGCAGGATTAATATAGTAAAAATGAGCATCTTACCAAAAGTAATACACAGATTCAATGCAATCCCCATCAAAATCCCAACTCAATTCTTCATAGAGTTAGAAAGAGCAATTCAAAAATTCATCTGGAATAACAGAAAACCCAGAATAGCTAAAACTATTCTCAAGAGTAAAAGAACCTCTGGGGGAATCAGTATCCCGGACCTCAAGCTGTACTACAGAGCAATAGTGTTAAAAACTGCATGGTATTGGTACAGTAACAGACATGTAGATCAATGGAACAGAATTGAAGACCCAGAAATGAATCCACACTCCTATGGTCACTTGATCTTTGACAAAGGAGCTAAAACCATCCAGTGGAAAAAAGATAGCCTTTTCAACAAATGGTGCTGGCTCAGCTGGAGGTCAACATGCAGAAGAATGCAAATTGACCCATCCTTATCTCCTTGCACTAAGCTCAATTCTAAGTGGATCAAAGATCTCCACATAAAACCAGACACACTGAAACTAATAGAAGGGAAACTAGGGAAGAACCTTGAACATATGGGCACAGGGGAGAATTTCCTGAACAGAACTCCAATAGCTTATACTCTAAGATCAAGAATAGACAAATGGGACCTCATTAAATTACAAAGTTTTTGCAAGGCAAAAGACACCGTCAAAAAGACAAAGCGGCAACCAACTAACTGGGAAATGATCTTTACCAACCTTACATCCGACAGAGGGCTAATATCCAAGATATACAAAGAACTCAAGAAGTTAAACTCCAGAGAGGCAAGTAACCCTATTAAAAAATGGGGTACAGAGCTCCACAAAGAGTTCTCACCTGAAGAATATCTAATGGCTGAGAAGCACCTAAAGAGATGTTCATCATCCTTAGTCATTAGGGAAATGCAAATCAAAACAACCCTGAGATTCCATCTCACACCAGTCAGGATGGCTAAGATCAAAAACACAGGAGACAGCAGTTGTTGGCGAGGATGTGGAGAAAGAGGAACACTCCTCCACTGCTGGTGGAATTGCAGGCTGGTACAACCACTCTGGAAAGCAGTCTGGCGGCTCCTCAGAAAACTGGGCATGACACTTCCGGAGGATCCGGCTATACCACTCCTGGGCATATACCCAGAGACTTTACCTGCATGCAATAAGGACACATGCTCCACTATATTCATAGCAGCCTTATTTATAATAGCCAGAAGCTGGAAAGAACCCAGATGTCCCTCAACGGAGGAATGGATTCAGAAGATGTGGTATATTTACACAATGGAATACTACTCTGCAATTAAAAACAATGAATTCACGAAATTCCTAGGCAAATGGTCAGAACTTGAAAATATCATCCTTAGTGAGGTAACCCAATCACAAAAGATCACACATGGTATGAAGTCACTGATAAGGGGATATTGACCCAGAATCTCAGAATACCCTAGACACAATCAGCATATCAATAGATTTCTAAAAAGATGGAAGGAGAGACCCCTGGTCCTGGAAAGACTGGATGTAGGGGAACGCCAGGACAGAGTAATGAGAGGGGGTTGAACAGAGAAAAGAGGGAGGGAAGGGGGCTTATGGGACTTTCGGGGAGGGAGGAAACGGGAAAGGGGAAGTGATTTGGAATGTAAATTAAAAAAAAATAAAATTAAATTAAATTAAAAAAAAAAAAACTTGGCCCATTAGAATAACACCTGATATCTCAGTGGAAACTCTAAAAGCTATAAGGGCTTAGTTCTACAACTCCAAAGAATTACCAGTGTCAGCAAAATTATCAAACATAATTGATGGAAAATGAAAAGCTTTTCAAGACAAAAACAAAATTAAAGAAATAAAGCAGTATCTGTCTACCAATCAAGCACTGTAAGGGGCATCAGAAGAAAAAGAACAATCTAAAGAGTTCAACTATACCCAGGAAAAGACAAAGGACAAAAAAATTCCAGGCTGGCAAATCAAAGAGGTATGTGTGGGAAGACTATACCATAACTACAAAATAACAAGAATAAATAAACATTGCACATTGATAACTATCAACCAGAATTGTCTCAAATACTGCTTGGAAAGTCAGGATTAACAAAATAGATTAGAAAACAGGACCCAGATTTTTGCTGCATCCAAAAATACCCCTTATCATCAAAGATAAACATCACATCAAGGAAAATGGAAGGGTCACAATATTCCGTGAAAATGAACCCAGGAACCAAGTAAATATAGACATTTTTATAGCTATTATATACATGCAAAATAGAATTCAAACCAAAATGAATCAGAAGAGATAAGAAGAACACTGCACATTTATGGAAGGAAAAATCCACTATGAGGATATTGTAATTCTAGACATCTATACACCAAGCATGCAGTGTTCAATTTTATAAAAGAAATACATCTGCAGTTTAAAATTACATATTGTTCCTCACATGTTGAGAGTGAATGATCTTAATATCCTATCTTGCCAAGAATCATGTCTAAAGAGAGAAATGCTAGAGATAAATGATGTTATCAATCAGACCTACACAGAACCTACACAGAACATTTCACCCAAACACAAAAGAGTATACCTTCTTCTAAGCAGCCCACGGAACTTTCTCCAAATTTGACCACATTATTCAGATACAAAGCAAGCCTAAACAGATTTAAGAAAATTGAAATAACACACTTATTTTGACATACATTGTTTAAACCTGGACATGAGCAACACCACAAAGCAAAGAAAGTTTATGAACTCAGGGCAACTGAACAGCTCATTACTCACTGAAAAATTGGTGAAGGTGCAAACTACAAAGGGATAGAGACATGTTTTAGAATTGAATAAAAAAAAACACGTAATGTACTCAACACTACTGGAAACAATGAAGTTGATCCTAAGAAGCAAGTCATAGCACTCTCTACATAAAAATAAATGTTGAGATTTCATGCTAGTAACTTAATGGCACACCTCTAATACAATAACGATAAATAATACACATGAGGAAAAGATGTCAAGAAATAATATAAATCAGTTTTGAAAACAATACAAAACAAATAATTCAATGAAAGGAGAGTCAGTTGTTTGAGAACTGCAGAGAAAATTATAGACCCATTTCTCTTATGAATATAGATTCAAAGAAGATACAAAAAGAAAATGCTGTTATGATGCAGAAATTTTCAGCTTTTTATTGATAGATAGGAATAATATAGTGAATAGAGTCACTCTACTAGAAGTCACGTACAGATTCAACATAATCCCCATCAAAATTCTAACACAATCCTTCACAGAAATTGAAAGGACTATTTTCTGCTTATATGGAAGCATACATTCAAACAGACACACGCAGACCCACACAAACAAACAAACACACACACACACACAAACACACACACACACACAAATGCAGGTTAAAGCAAATCTGGTTTTAAAATAGACAAGCTTGATGTACCTGGTGGTATCACCGTCCTTGATATCAAGCTCTAATATAGAGCTATTGTAATAAAAGCAGCATGATATTGATATAAAACAGACACCCTGATCAATGGGGCATAATTAACAGAATTAATGACCAAGACATTAAGTTCACACACCTAAAAACAGCTGATTTTTGACCAAGCTAAAATACACTGTGGAAAAAAAAGAGCATTTTCAAGAAATGGCATTTGTTAAATAGAATAAGTACATGGAGAAAAATGCAAATAGCTAAATAATAATTACATTGAAAAATTCAACTCTAAATTGATGGAGGACTTTAACCTAAAGTATGCATCTTGAATTGGAAACAAAGCAAAATAGGTAATAATGTTGAAATTGTTATCACAGGGAAACATTTTCTAAGATACCAATAGCTCTACCACAGCTAATAATTAATAAGTGACTCTTCATGAAATTAAATAGCTTCTGTAGGGCAAAGGACACTATCATGTGGACAAAACTTCAGACTACATAATGGGAAAATATTTTTACCAATTGTATAGCTGAGATATAATTAATATCTAAAAATATAACTAACTCAAGAAATTTGGCATCAAGAATAAAAATAATTGAACTTAAAAATAGAGATAGAGCTAAATAGATGGATTCGTGCATTTAGAGGTGAGACCACCTTCTTCACTCCTGCGACTGAACAGGTTGTTACAGCCAGGAACGCAGAGAACACGCAAATGTAAGATCACCTTGGACTTGGTCCACCAGGGCCCCACCTGCACCCAGGATCTGGGAAGACCACAGAACTCTGTGTCAGGGGAAAACCAGTCATGCAGGGGTGCTGAGATAGACTTGCAGGCACACAGGAAGGACAAACACCAGCCAGTGACAGCAGGACCAACTAATGCCAGAGATAACCAGATGGCATAAGGCAAATGTAGGAATGTTACTAACAAAGTAAGGCAATATGGCACCATGCAAAACAAATTCTCCCACAACAGCCTCTAGGAGCATCTTCTGGGTATATACCCAGGAGTGGTATAGCTGGGTCCTCAGATAATACTATGCTCAATTTTCTAAGGAATCACCAGACTGATTTCCAGAGTGGTTTTACTAGCTTGCAATCCCACCAGCAATAGAAGAGTGTTCCTCTTTCTCCACATCCTTGCCAGCATCTGCTGTCACCGTAGTTTTTGTTCTTAGCCATTTTGACTGGTGTGAGGTGGAATCTCAGGGTCGTTTTGATTTGCATTTCCCTAATAACTAAGGGTGTTGAACATTTCTTTAGGTGCTTCTTGGTCACTCAATATTCCTCAGTTGTGAATTCTTTGTTTAGATCTGTACCCCATTTTTAGTGAGGTTACTGGATTCTCTGGAGTCTAACTTCTTGAGTTCCTCCAACAAGGTCACACCTCCTAATAGTGCCACTCCCTAGGATGAGCATATACAAACCCTCACACTCCCCTTTCCTCCCCAACTTGCATCTTGGTCATGATGTTTTGTGCAGAAGTAGAAATTCTGACTAAGACAGTTGATTAGTCTCACATCAAGGTATTTTATGTTATGTGTGACTATTGTGAAGGGTATTGTTTCCCTAATTTCTTTCTCAGACTGTATTCTTTGAGAAGATGAAGGCTACTGATTTGAGTTAATTTTATATCCAACCACTTTGCTGAAGTTGTTTGTCAGGTATAAGAATTCCCTGGTATAACTTTTGGGGTCATTTAAGTATACTATCATATCATTTGCAAATAGTGATATTTTGACTTCTTTCTTTCCAATTTTTATCCTTTTGACCTTCTTTTGTAGTCTAATTGCTCTGGAAACAGAAAATTTTTAAAGTAGTCATTATTGTATTAATTAAGTTAGTTCTGTAAAAGTTACATACTTTTAAAAATATATATTAAATTAAGTTAGATTGCAGAACTTCCAGAAAAAAACACTTATTTATGACAACCAAATAACAGGCAGTTATTCTCATAGACTACTCATAATTTTATAACTAATTTAAGGGAACTTAATTGATTTTCTAAAATTAGTAACAATAGTAGTAAAATCACATTTATCACTTTGAAATTACGAAGTTAACCACCAGGTGGCACTCCATGAATTGAGTCTGGTAGTTCACAGAAAATTGATTAAATTTGTTGAATTAGAAAAGTAATGATAGTTTTTCTCTGAGCATTTTAACTAATTTCCTTATGTGTAATAAATAGTGAATATTTAGAATAACAAGATATGGCCTGTTATTGAAGACAATACAAATGTTTTGACTAGCATAAAAGTGTTTTGTTCTGGCTTGTGCTCCTTTTTGTATATTTTAGTTAGGCTCACACTATGTAATCCTAGCTGACCAGGATCTCATCATAAAAACCAAGATGGTTTCAAACTCAAATAAGTTTGCTGGCCTCTGTATCTAGGGTGTTAAGATTCAAGATGTGTACTACCATGCCCAGATTGACTAGCATTAAATTTTGACGAGCTGAATTTTAAAAATAAACTCTTACATTTGTGTGTGTATGTGTGTGTGTGTGTTACACATTTACTTCACCTATGTTCAAACAACCTTTTTTTTAATCAGTAGTGACATATGGCCCCAAATATAGATTCAATCTATTTTTTTTCCTTCATTGGATATGTACCCTTTGAGAGAAAATTCTTTTCCTTTGGATTTTAATTTAAAATTTCTAATATTTATAATTATTTTTGTATTCATTCACTTATTGTAGTTGTTGAAGGAGCTGTTAGCACATCTGTAGGGATCAGGGGAAAACATGAGGAAACCAGTTCTCCTACTACGCTGGCCTCAGGAACGGAGATACAGAACGTAAGTCTGGGAGGCAAGAGCCATTGCCCTCAATCTATGTTCCCTCTCCACTGTTAGTTTTAAAGAGGACTTTCTAAGAACAGGGTTTTGCAAGGGATGCAATAAAAATGAACGGAGAACTTAGAGCAAATGATAGAGTTTTAAGAAGAAACATTGAATAGGTGGAATACAAAACACAATATAAATCCAGAGGAAAATTCTAGTTAATGGCAATCTTTTTAGTGCCAATCCCATTTGAGATATTTCTTTTATCAATATGTAGAGATTATTGTGCACAAACCTAAACAATAGGTGGAGAGGTAGTTTTCTCTTTCTTTTTCTCTTTCTCTCTGATTATATATATATATATATATATATATATATATATATTCATGCAGTGAAATGACTCTACAGAAAGGCAAATATTCATATTTTTGGTAAAAATATTAGCATAGTCTCAACTGCACAAATTTTAGCATATAATCACATAATAGTTAAAATGATACTCTTTCTCCATCACATACCATAGCATGGAAAGAAAGGTAGTGATTTTCTTATTTTTAAAGAGTGAATGCAACCATTTTAAGTGATTTATAAACTTAAAACTCTTGGTCTCGGGAAGACTTCATGAGAGAAGCAAAGATGGTACAAACTGCAGAGATAGGATTAGCTTTGTAGTCAGTGGAAACATTTTCAATTTTAAACTGTAGACAAGCGGCAGTGGTCTGTTCCTCTTCCATGTTTATATCAAAAGTTTTCACTAAACTTCAGATATAAATGCAGAAAGAAGAACTGCATATAAAATATGCTGGGTTGTCAGCACTCTTCGTGGTTAGTCAGTGAAAGCAAAGGTGCATTACTTCCTGGAAGCACAGTGCTATGTGTCCTCCTGTATGGTGATGCTGGTATCTACAACAAAAGGCAGTATACATTTTGTCACCTGCCTGTCATCACATCTTGTAAAATATTTACTTCTGCTCTGTGAGATATTTATTTCTAACAATTTAAGAAAGGTAATTTGTAAAAACTAAAAGAAATAATTTTTATTTAACCTTATGATCTTTAGATTATTTTGAACTGGCAATATGTAAATAGCAGAAGGAATTTTAATTGATATTTTTCTTTCTAGACTGTATATCAGGAATTTTGACTGTCATTTAGCTGTAGTTAACTACTTATTTCTTTTCTTTGAATATCTAATTGTATTTTTCCCAGACAATGAGAGAAAATGTGCAATATCTGTCTTCCTAGTTCTGGCTTAGATTATAAAGAATATCTTAATGATTTAAAACCCTATTAATTATAAGAAGGGATATTTTAACTTAAATTTATGGACACAGTTCTATTAATAATGTGTGTCATTGTGATCTGAGGAACCAGAGAATATTTTACCTTAAATAAAAATTTGTGGAATAAGAAAAATAAAAATAAAAGAGGAAAAAATGAATAAGTATTTTAATAAAGCCAATCAGCAAGTAATTGGGAACATATAACATGCTAATGTCACTGTCATGTGTCTGCAATTGTGTTGATATAAAATTTACCAACATGTGAAAAGATGATATTTTCTTTCAAAGAGAATATAATGAGAGCTATCTTCATGAACTATTTCAACCTGGTGTATGATATTAGTGAAGAGTGTGTTGGGATATTAGGTTGTGAAGGCATTCCTACAGTGTGTAACCATCAGCAAAATCTTCATCGTGATGATGCATTTAAACTGTAACCTTTGGAAAACATAAAAGCTCCTGAGATAGGAAGCTCATTATAATAATAGTGGAGGCAGTGCTGACTTTATATTAGAAAGACGTTGATGTGGATTAACTGATTTAATGTATAGTATCCTTATCTTATGCATGAACATCATAATACTCACTTATGAAGATTGTTATAAGCAACAGATATGTTGCTTGCCATATGAGTCAGCTCCACTATGTGACAGGTATACTTAGAAGGGAGTCTAGAATCAAGGTTTAGGCTCATATTAAAATGAAAGCAAGAGACGAGAATCAAACATTCCACAAGAATCCAACAGGTTTTATGAGATGAGTGGAAGAGGAAAGTATGCAGCAATGGGATGAAGCCCATTGATGAAAAGCGGTCCTTGAAACCCAGTCCTTGGAGGTGAGGAGCAGAAAAACTGAGGACCTGAGTAGAGAAGAAGGGCACGGACAGTCATCAGAGCACAGGGAGTAATATCATGTAGAAAATACTTATAATTGGGAATTCAAACTCAAATCCCTTATAATAATCTGGGTATTAAAAATAAAAACAACAATGTGCAGTCAAGAAACAATGATCTTAAGATATTTATGATTAATTATTTACTTTCAAAATTAGTTACAACCATGATTTATGTTCGGTAGGGATTCTTTAGGAACCATTCATCCCTGGAACACATTGAAAACCTCTGATGTATGTCATGAATTCCTCTGGGGATATGAAGAATGGGGATGAAATGTGAGTGGGCATGTGGAGAGGGCAGCATCATGTTTCCTCCAGTGTGTCATAGCTGCTTCTATCATTGTCAAGATGTTTCCTGGTCAGATAGTAGATGCAGACAACTTTTTTTTTTCTTTTTTTTTTTTTAATTTTATTTTATTTTTTTAATTTACATTCCAAATCACTTCCCCTTTCCCGTTTCCTCCCTCCCCGAAAGTCCCATAAGCCCCCTTCCCTCCCTCTTTTCTCCATTCAACCCCCTCTCATTACTCTGTCCTGGCGTTCCCCTACATCCCGTCTTTCCAGGACCAGGGGTCTCTCCTTCCATCTTTTTAGAAATCTATTGATATGCTGATTGTGTCTAGGGTATTCTGAGATTCTGGGTCAATATCCCCTTATCAGTGACTGCATACCATGTGTGTTCTTTTGTGATTGGGTTACCTCACTAAGGATGATATTTTCAAGTTCTGACCATTTGCCTAGGAATTTCGTGAATTCATTGTTTTTAATTGCAGAGTAGTATTCCATTGTGTAAATATACCACATCTTCTGAATCCATTCCTCCGTTGAGGGACATCTGGGTTCTTTCCAGCTTCTGGCTATTATAAATAAGGCTGCTATGAATATAGTGGAGCATGTGTCCTTATTGCATGCAGGTAAAGTCTCTGGGTATATGCCCAGGAGTGGTATAGCCGGATCCTCCGGAAGTGTCATGCCCAGTTTTCTGAGGAACCGCCAGACTGCTTTCCAGAGTGGTTGTACCAGCCTGCAATTCCACCAGCAGTGGAGGAGTGTTCCTCTTTCTCCATATCCTCGCCAACAACTGCTGTCTCCTGTGTTTTTGATCTTAGCCATCCTGACTGGTGTGAGATGGAATCTCAGGGTTGTTTTGATTTGCATTTCCCTAATGACTAAGGATGATGAACATCTCTTTAGGTGCTTCTCAGCCATTAGATATTCTTCAGGTGAGAACTCTTTGTGTAGCTCTGTACCCCATTTTTAATAGGGTTACTTGCCTCTCTGGAGTTTAACTTCTTGAGTTCTTTGTATATCTTGGATATTAGCCCTCTGTCGGATGTAAGGTTGGTAAAGATCATTTCCCAGTTAGTTGGTTGCCGCTTTGTCTTTTTGACGGTGTCTTTTGCCTTGCAAAAACTTTGTAATTTAATGAGGTCCCATTTGTCTATTCTTGATCTTAGAGCATAAGCTATTGGAGTTCTGTTCAGGAAATTCTCCCCTGTGCCCATATGTTCAAGATTCTTCCCTAGTTTCCCTTCTATTAGTTTCAGTGTGTCTGGTTTTATGTGGAGATCTTTGATCCACTTAGAATTGAGCTTAGTGCAAGGAGATAAGGATGGGTCAATTTGCATTCTTCTGCATGTTGACCTCCAGCTGAGCCAGCACCATTTGTTGAAAAGGCTATCTTTTTTCCACTGGATGGTTTTAGCTCCTTTGTCAAAGATCAAGTGACCATAGGAGTGTGGATTCATTTCTGGGTCTTCAATTCTGTTCCATTGATCTACATGTCTGTTACTGTACCAATACCATGCAGTTTTTAACACTATTGCTCTGTACTACAGCTTGAGGTCCGGGATACTGATTCCCCCAGAGGTTCTTTTACTCTTGAGAATAGTTTTAGCTATTCTGGGTTTTCTGTTATTCCAGATGAATTTTTGAATTGCTCTTTCTAACTCTATGAAGAATTGAGTTGGGATTTTGATGGGGATTGCATTGAATCTGTGTATTACTTTTGGTAAGATGCTCATTTTTACTATATTAATCCTGCCAATCCATGAGCATGGCAGATTTTTCCATCTTCTGAGGTCTTCTTCAATTTCTTTCTTCAGAGACTTGAAGTTCTTGTCATACAGATCTTTCACTTGTTTGGTTAGAGTCACGCCAAGATACTTAATATGGTTTGTGGCTATCGTAAAGGGTATTATTTCTCTTACTTCTTTCTCAGCCTGCTTATCCTTTGAGTATAGGAAGGCTTCTGACTTGCTTGAGTTGATTTTATATCCGGCCACTTTGCTGAAGTCGTTATCAGCTGCAGACAACTTTAGTATTTTTATAACTTCAGAATCTCAAGCAAGAAATGTTGCCACAACTACCACTTGTACAAGTTACAAATATGCAATGGATACAGGTGGAATACCCACAAAGAGGGAGTCTATACTCCTTGGAAAATGAGACATAATGGTTTTGGATCCTCACATAGTAACCTTGTGTTAAAGGGTTTGGAGTATTAGACAATTAGGAAATGAAAATGTTATTTAAGAAGACTGAGAATAGAAAAGATGGGGACCTTGGCAGACCCACTTCCTGGAAAAGTAAAGAAACTGGATGTGAAACAGGATGTGCTTTAGCAGGAATCCAAGCACTAAACATTCCCAGTCTCTCTCTCTCTCTCTCTCTCTCTCTCTCCCTCTTTCTCTACATCTCTCGCTCCCTCTCTCTCTCTCTCTCTGAAAGGTGAAGAGGCAAGATGACAGAAAAAGGCTGTTATACTTGACACATAAAGCTGTCATCCTGTGACCTTTGGGAAGATGCTTTCAGAAGAGTAGTGAGAGTGAGGGCAGAAAGTCTACTACAGGCATTAAAAGGGGAGTTCATCCATCCATTATAACTGAGCACAGATGTTTCTTAAGTGTACACTAAAGAAAAACAGTGAGATTCTCACATAAGGAAAGTTTGAAATATTTTTATTTTCATATTTCTGTTAGGGGAGAAAAATGTTAGGGAGGTAGTAATAAATCTATAGAGAAAAATATTAATTAGACATAGCATCCCAGATCAAAGAACTATTGTAGCCTATACTAGAAGTGAATGAAATAATTTTAATTAAGATGAAGAAAAATTTTCCTGAGCTTGAAGAACATAATAAAAGAATAGATTAGTATGGAAGTGTGTGTGGGGGAGGGTGTTCTTTGTTTGGTGTCCTTTTCTCCTAACATGTTAATGGCAGAATCTAGGACAGACTTCATTCTCAACATGTAGAGGATAATACCTATAGAGAATATCAGATAATGTTTACCAAACTCTGTCATTAATCAAATCTGCCTTTCTTTGGGAAAACTAAACTATTTATGCCAAAGTAATTGAAAATGAAATAACTTCACAAGATGACAAAATGTCTAATGTTACTGGAATAGTAGCTATTAATTCATATTTATCTAGTATACTGATAGTGAAAGCAAGTAGGATATATATCTTACTAGGTAATTTATGAATAGTTAATCATCACTTTCAAGTGATATCAACAGTATCTGAAAATAATAAATGATTAAAAAGACATGTTATAGTGTGCATCTTAGAAAGATACTTCAGTATTGAACTTTTGTAAATGGCATGTGGAAATATTCATAAAGAATATAGAGGTTCAGTTCTAGAAGATGAGTTTTTGGGGTCAAACATTCAGCTTGACAATTTCTATATGTATGGGTATTCCATGAATTCATGAATTGAAAGATGAATTACCTGTGGAACATATCAAGAGGTGGGATCTTTACAGGTGTATGATGTTAGTGTCCTCATAAAAGGAATGTTAGAATTTACCTTCTTCCTTTCTGTCACCTGAATACATAGCACAAGGAATTTTGTTTGTTTGTTTGGATTGTTTTGTTTTATTTAAACCAGAATACTATCAACAGATATTTAATATTCTAGTCAGTGAGCTCCTTGAACTGGGACTTATTTCCCAATCTTCATAAATGTAACAAATATCTTTTTGTTATTTCTAAGATACTTAGTCTAATGAGTTGTTAGAACAGCCCAAACAGAGTAAGATATTGACTGTAGTTAATCCCAATAAAATGTACACTTAACTTTTGTCAAATGATTTTAACTTAAGTATTATTGTCACCACCAAGACAAAAACAGGAATTCCGATGTGTGAGATGATGTAAATTTAAATTTGCTTGATTTGTATAAGCTTGATTTCAAAATTTATACACACATCAAACACCATATTAAAATGTATGCCTTTAAAATATATACGACCCCCCCCACACACACAACTGTTCCTTTGTGAAATACACTTTAGAAAATGTGATGGTTTAGAATCAAATGGAAAATTCTTTCACAGAGGAATTTGCCAAAATAAGGAACACTAATTTATTCAGAAAGTAATATTCATATGAAAACTTAAATGTTCTATAATCACATCACATTGTTAAAATTAAAAACAGTATTTCTTCCATATACCTTCTCTTTTGTTCTGTATTTCTGTAAATGACAATCAGGATTCAGAATCAATTGCACTGATTTAAATTTCTCTGAGTCCCTTTCCCCTTCTTTATTTTTAGAACTCATTATTTATGTAGGTACCTCATTCTGCATTCTCCAATGTATCTTCAAATTTGCTTTCTATTAATTATGCCTCTGGCACTTAGTCATCTCTTTCTGAGAAAATATACAAAAACATTAACTGGTCATCTCTTTCTGAGAAAACATATGAAACCACTAACTAATCATTCCTGTATTTCTGTTTAAAGCTCTATCACCAGCCTTCCATAGTTTTCTTCACAAAATGGTATCTTCCACAAGTGAGAAACTAGGTTAGTATAATCTACTGCTTCTGCATTCCATATCTCTAAGCATGCTTAGTCTCATATATACACATAACACATATGGACACACAAGCACACACAGACCACACATATACATATATGTACACACATGACACATACACACACATGACACATACACACACATGTACACACAAACACATACACATGAGAGAGAGAGAGTGAGAGAGAGAGAGAGAGAGAGAGAGAGAGAGAGATACACCAATAGTCAAAGTAAAACAAAACTCACACAAATTGCATGTATAATGGTCACATTTTATGAACACAGAAGAAAATGCTAATTGTTCAAGAACAATATCCAAGCAGCATGCACACACACACACACACACACACACACACAACTCAGACATGAATACTTTTGCTTATTTTTCATGATTATAGTTCTATTACAACATTTTCCTTTCCCTATCAAACTTTTTACACTCTCCAATATATCCCTCCTTGCTCTTTTTCAAATTTATGTCTTCTTCTCCATCAATTGTTTTTGTATGTAATGATGTATTTGTGGTACATATATATTCCCAAATATAGCCTATTAAGTGCATAAAATGTTACTTGTGTGTATGTCCTCATGGATGATTGTTTTACATCAGAAAACCAATAAATGTGCTCTTCCCTGGGTAGGAGGACCACCTCTTCTGCTCCCAGCTTTTCTCAGTTGCCTCTAGAATTTTGTGTAGCCTTGAGGTCTACTGGGATCTGCCATCATGCAGCTTTATATATTCCTTCTTGTACTACTTGTCTAGCTCACATTTGGACAATAATGCTGGCAAGACTTTACTATTAGAGCTTCTGATGTTACTAGGAGACATAATCTTATAAAGAAGTCTCTAGTCCTCTGGTTCTACATACTTTCTGCCCCCTCTACTGCAATGTTTCTTGAGCCTTAGATATAGGAGAGTTTAGTATTGGTGTTCACTGGGACCAGACTACACAACTCTGCATATTAATTAGTTGTAGTTTTCTGTAGGGTTCTCCATCTATTCCAAAGAGAAGTTTCCTGGAAAAGATGAAGATTATATTTATTTGTTGCCACAGATAGTAAAAATGAATGTATATAGATTGTTAGAGATTATACTGCTTTAATAAATTAGTGGTATTGATTGCTCCAGTACCATGATTTTTAGGTTGATTTTCCATACCTTGAATGGTATTCCTATTGTTGACCAGATATCAAAGTCCATCCCTCAAGTTATTATACTGTGCTGATAATTGATGTGATTCAAAGGTACAACAACCGGAAAGAACAGTTGGTTGCTTTTCCTCTTTGGAAGCTTTGCATGGTTCGTTGTGAAAACATGAAGCTAGTCTTCAGGGAAAGATCATTCAAATCTTTTCCAGCTCAAGGGCCTCTGGAACTTATTTCTCTAGTATATAGTATCTTCAGCGATAGATATTTACCTTCAACCTCTTGGGGGTAGTCAAGGGTAACAATAATAGGCTGTATGTTTTGAGAGTTTCTTAGACAGTCCTGGCAAAGAACTCAAAGAAGAGCTTCAGAAAATGAGTAATTATTAGCAACGGATATTCACAAGAGTGCAGAAGCTCTAGCCATGGTCGGAAACAGTGAACCAAACCAGGAGTCACTAAGATTTCAGCACTGCTAAGCGTCAAAATGAAGTAGAAAATGAAATTTGGTAATGCTAGAGACCTTCAGCAGTGTAGTCAGCTTCGGGTACCCAAGGATTAGTTCTTTTTCTTAAGTGAAATGGGAAGGATCAAATGCTGCTAAGAAAACCAAGATTCAGCTTAAATAATATTTTGCCTTTGCTCATTCTGATGGTACATAAAATTTAGAAATAAAACAGAGAAAAATGAATTAAGGAAATCACATTCTGTACAGACTATCTAAGAGGCTATCATTTAGAGATATTGTAAGATTTTTATAGACCATTAGTGGGATAAGGTAAGAAAGAGATTGTAGATAAAATATAAAGGGTTCCATATATGGACCTAGAAAAACCTACTTAGAGAAGTCTAGAATCACTTCCAGAATTCTGTGTTGGGACAGTTTGTGGTCGTCAATGTTATATAGCATGATCCAAATTCACAAAAGAAATTCCAGATCTCTCTATCAACTAAATTTTGACTGTTTAATCCTGTACATGTCAAGTTTTCACTATGTGCAAAGTGATATAGGGACATAAGAACAGATACAAAAATTCTGTCCTTGTAGATTATAATATATCCTATGTAGAGAATAGTGACAACCTAAAGCATAGGTTTCTGTGTAACATGCAAGGAAGTACATTTATGAAGAAGATAGGAAAAGAACACAGTAGATATGGAATATCCCATCCCAGATATACTGGCTAGGATTAAAAGACATTCTTAATTTTTTCACAGAGCATGTGAAGAGGGAAAGCAGCAAGGACTGAGTGAATAACAAGGAAGGATATTATGATTTAGGGAAGTGACAAAGAAGAGTTGGACCATAAAGGACTTTGAAGATATAAAGAAGGGGGGAAAGCAGAATGTCTTAAAAGTTAAAGATATTGTTCTTGAATTCTGGAGGAAATAATTTTAAAGTGTTAAAGGTAGCAGAGACTGACTGCAAGATAATGACCACAAGGTATTCATCGGAATGCAGAAATTGGAGCCATTAATAATTTTAGAGCAAGTTCCTTGAATAAGAAGATATTAAATTATCAGGTTTGAGACACCGCCTCAAAAATTGAATGAAGAAAATACTGAGGGAAATTTATTTTTATACATATTAAGATACTCTTGCAAAATATCAGTTTCAAGAAAGAAAAAGAGTAGCTATTTTCTTAGAAACATGGTGATGGAAGTAGGCAGAAGAGAATTTGTAGTTTTGAATGGTTCTTGATTAATCCAAACAGATATAAGGATGTTTCTTTTCAACTGTATAAAACTATAGTTTGTTTAAAAGGCAGTGATATCACTTTTAATTGAAAGGCATTTTATAAAGTTCAGATGCCTTTAATAGGGAATCTTATAGTTCAACCAGGATTATAAACTACTAAGTTTATTGTGAACAGGATGAATATTTTATAGTACCAAAGTGAAATTGGGCTTTTACATTCCAGATAATGTCATGCTTAGAATTCTAGTTTTAATTAATGATACTAGAATTTTTAGGTTAAGTAAATTTAACAAAATATTTTGAAATATATCATGTAGCCTACATAGGAAATCAGATTGTAATAAAGAAATAAAGAAAATTTTATTTAAGTTAATGTTTTCCAAAATTATTACATCATGGTTCATATTTTAGTGCAAAGACTGTAGTATTCAATTAAATGCATTAGGAGAAATGACATTCTACAACTCATTTTTAAGAGATTTAAAGAGATAGCTGAACAATATAATTTTTATAATTTAATTTGTAAAACATGTTTCCAATATCTATTAGAAAATATGTAAATGACAAAGACTGGAACAATGATCACCCTGGGTTACAACCAAAAAGAATATAAAAAAAAGAACTGAAGGTACATGTATCATAATTTCAAGTTCCAAAACTGCATTTTTTATTGGTTATTTTATTTATTTTCATTTCAAATGTTGTCCCCCTTTCCAGTCTCCCCGCGACAAACTCCCGTCCCATCCTCCTCTCCCTTTGCTTCTAAGAGGGGGCTCACCCCACCCACTCCTGTCTCACCCATCTAGCATCCCACTACTCTAAGTCATCAAGCCATCACAGGATCAAGGGCCTCCTCTCCTAATGATGCCATATACAGCAATCCTCTGCTACATATGTAACTAGAGCCATGGACCCATCCATGCATACTCTTTGGTTGGTGGTTTAGACTCTGGGAGTTCTGGGGGATCTAGTTACTTTATATTATTGTTCTTCCTATGGGGTTTCAATCCCTTTCAGCTCTTTAAATCCTTCCTCTAATTCTTCCATTGGGGTTCCCCAGTTCAGTCCAATGGTTGACTGTGGGTATCTGCATCTGCATTAGTCAGGTGCTGGCAGTGCCTCTCATAGGACAGCTATACCAGGCTCCTGTCAGCAAGTACTTTTTGGTATCAGCAATAGTTTGATGTTTGGTGTCTGCAGATGTGATGAATCCCAAGGTGGGACCATCCCTGAATGGCCATTGCTTCCTTCTGTCTTTGCTCCATTTTTTTGTCCCTGCATTTTCTTTAGACAAGAATAATTCTGGGTTAAAAATTTTGAGATGAATGGGTGGCCCCATCCCTCAACTGAGGGCCATGCCTATCTAGTGGAGGTGGTTTCTACATGTTCTTTCTCCCTTCTGTTGGATATTTTGGCTAATGTCATCCCCAATGTATCCTGGGAACCTCTCACTTCCCTGGTGTCTGGGCCTTTCTAGTAGTTCCCCCTTATTCCCCACCCTCACTGCTACATATTTCTATTCATTTTCCTGACCCTCTAGACTTCTCTCCTCTCTCTTCCCATACCTGATCCTGCCCTCTCCCCCATTTTCCCTTCCCCTCCTTTCTCCCTCCCAGGTTCCTCCCTCCCCCTATGTCTCATGATTATTTTGTTCCCTGTTCTACCTGAAGACTCAACTATACTACTACTGGCCATATGCCAAAAAGATGCTCCAACATATAACAAGGACACATGCTCCATTATGTTCATAGCAGCCTTATTCATAATAGCCAGAAGCTAGAAACTACCCAGATGTCCCTCAATGGAAGAATGGATGGATTCAGAAAGGTAGTACATTTACACAATAGAGTGCTACTCCACTATTAAAAATGATGACTTCATGAAATTTGCAAGCAAATGGATGGAACTAGAAAATATCATCCTGACCTAAAAGGATTCACATGATATGTACTCACTGATAGGTAGATATTAGCCCAAAAGTTCAGAATACCCACAATACAACTCATAAATCATTTGAAGCTTAACAAGAGGTAAAAGTGTGACCACTTCAGTTCTACTTAGAAGGCCAAACTAAAATTTTTAAGTTTTATACAATATTTGCTTGTGAGAATTACAAAAGGTCAACTCATTAGCACAGTACACTAAAAATGATTTTCACCATTTCAACTCATTTTTCCAGCTAATTAAGTGTGGCGTAGTAGAGATTATTTAGGTAAACAATAAACTTTAGGTAAAAGTAAACCAGGGAGGCTTAGTAACTTGTCATTTAAAAAGTTGATGGTTTGCTATTCTATACTTAAAAAAAAAAGCTTTATAAACACACTAGCTTGCCAAAGATATCATTTCTAGTCCAAAAGTTTCTGATTCCAGACCAACTTGTATGTTGCTAAGAGACATTGCAAATTTTATAAGAAAAGAATTTGAAATCTAGAATTTTATGTATCTAAGATAATTTGAAATAAAACACAACTTTCCTTTCATATTCTAGTCTACCTCTCATTTTCAAATAATTTTTTGCTATCTGAATTTTATATACTCTGAACATTCTTTGAACATGATATGTATAGCATGACTTTCAAATAAATCTCATCTTTCCATGACTGAAACTAAATATATATGTAAGTGTTTGGTTTCTGTTGATAAATAAGTGTGAGAGACAGGTGGTCTTGGAATAGTAAAGTGCGTAAGACATTACTAAGTGCTGACAGGGCTTACAGGAGATAGAGATGAGAAGGTGAATAAGCATGGTATTCTACCAATGTGAATCCTTATCTTTGTTTTTATAAATGATTTGGACACCTTTGGTTAATTGTTCTCTATTAAGTTCCTCTAATTTATTATATTTTATCCTTGATTAAACAAAATATTTCCTGCTAATTAGTTTTACCATCATCTGCAATTCATTGAAGAGTAAATCACAGTATTGAAAGTGTCCCCACAACTGATATGAGGCAAAGTACTAGGTCATATTTGTGATTGTGGAAACTGTAGGATGAGTAGTCACTAAAGTATTCCATAGAAATTTTCTATATAATTGTACAATCTCAAGAAACTTAAGCAACAGCTATCTAAACAATTTTCCACAGTGCCTGTGAAGTGTAAAAGGAAAGACATATCAGCTTCAGGCTTTATTTAAAAGATTTCCTACCGTTATCTTACCATTCTGTCCAATATTACTGCTTTTGATAACAGTGGACCCATGAATTGAATTTTCACATCATATCTACCACAGCACATTTCTATCTACCGTAACAGATAGTAAAAATTCCTTTTTAAGAATTCTGTTTTGATTTATTGTATGCATGTATGTGTATACATACATACATATAGATAGATAGATAGATAGATAGATAGATAGATAGATAGATAGATAGATAGATAGAGCCCATTTAATATGTGTAATTGTATAAATAAATATTTCACAGATGACAGTTTGACACTGGACAACAGGTAGTGAAAACAAGAGGCTGTGCATTTGAAGAAGAGAGGAGAGGATTATATGAGAGGGCTTGAAGGGTGGAAAGGTAATAGAACAATGTAATTAATTAAACTATGACCTTAAAAATAAAAGAATTTAGTTCTCGGCCAGATGTGGTGGTACTTATCTTTAGTTATACCACATGGAAGGCAAAGTCAGGTGAATCACCTTGGGTTACAATGAGTTCCAGGGTAGCTAGAACTAAGCAAAATAAACAAAAAGAAAGGAGGGGGAAGAGGAGTAGGAGGAGGAAGGAGAAGGAGGAGGAGGAGAAGAAGAAGAAGAAGAAGAAGAAGAAGAAGAAGAAGAAGAAGAAGAAGAAGAAGAAGAAGAAGAAGAAGGAGGAGGAGGAGGAGGAGGAGGAGGAGGAGGAGGAGGAGGAGGAGGAGAAGGAGAAGGAGAAGGAGAAGGAGAAGGAGAAGGAGAAGGAAGGAGAAGAAGAAGAAGAAGAAGAAGAAGAAGAAGAAGAAGAAGAAGAAGAAGAAGAAGAAGAAGAAGAAGAGGAGGAGGAGGAGGAGGATGAGGAGGAGGAGGAGGAGGAGAAGAAGAAATTCCATTTTCCTTATTAAAGGCCATTCTGACCATGACCACATGGATCTCCTGAGAAAAAGAATCAGTTTTCAAAGAATTAGTTTTCACTGAATTCCAACAATAATAAATAATACTAGTCTTCACACAACTTACTGCTAATTTTCCAAAAATGTTCTTTTGAATTTAAATTAATGGTGATTTATTATTTCACCCCAGTAACATTTGGAAATGTAGTAGATTTTAAAAACAAAGCCCCCACTGTGTGAAAGTACTCCCATAGGGAATATAAAGCACAGGAGTTGCCCAAATCACATATGAGTTAGAAAACACATTCCATTTAAGTGTGGCAGATATTGTTTCATGTAAGTATAGCTTACATTTATACTTCCTCTATTATAGTTATTTAAAATATTGGGGGAATATTAAAATGAAAATAAATGAGTAAAAGAGCTTTATACTAGGTTGTAATGAGATTCCAAATTGACTGAAACATGGATTGCTCATTCAGTATATATGGTGTGCAATTTAGGTATTAATCTTCAAGCCAATTTAAATGACAGATTACTTGTTAGACTTTCCTTTTCAGCCAAGACAAACATCCCAGCAGAGCCAACTTCTGCTGTAGTTTTAAATGTTGTGGGCATAGATTTTAACAGAACCAATCCTTTTCCAAATGAGGTGTGTTAATGTGTTCTTATATTTAAAACAAACTTCCACAGCAGAAAATCAATAAGGGACTGAGTAAGCAGACTTCCTAAATATCAATAAGCCCAGAAAGAATAAATATGCACCACTTCATGTTGGTTTTTATCTGACCCTGTACCCCTAGTAGACTACACTCTTTTTAGCTTCAAATTAATTCACTTTTAAAGTTTACATATACTATCAGGCTATCTTTCTTTCAATTGTAAATATTTATTAATTCTTAACTGATAATAATGATAAGTATGTTTATGTGGTTAATACAATCTTTGCGTGTTTGTGTAAAATACCAGTAAAATAAATTACTGTATTTAATTCTCTCGACTATCTAGTTCATTTATGTAGAACATGGCCATATTGGTTCTTGGAGCTCTTCATTTAGAGGAGAGGCCTTGTGAGATTTTCTATATTTATATTAGAGATTGACTGGTGTTAATTAGCAGGTCATTATGCAGATCTTCTGTAGTGAGTTTATTGTTAAATTGCATGGGTGTAAATAAATCCTTGTCAAATATGGAAGAAATTATCTCATTGCTGAAACCCTGGTCTTCTGGCACTATAATCTAGAAGATACTATCTTGTTCGACTTCCTGGTTCCCTGGATCCATCTGGTGTTCAAAGATAAACCTTTTGTTATGGGTGAAACAAAGATGGACATTTAGAACAGAGTTGGGAATTATACTGGAGAAGGAATGTGGTTATAGTTGGTTCCCTCCTAGGGTCCATCAACTCACCAGCTATGCACAGCTGGCTAGGTTTACACTGCCAGAAATGACTTCATTCCTATAGAGTAGGCCTTAAGTGGTTTATTATTGTTATTATTATTATTATTATTATTATTATTATTATTATTAAATCTTTTTTTACAGTCCAGTCATTATCCCCCTTCTGGTACGCCCTCTGACTGTTCCTCATTCGATTCCTACTCCCTGTCTCCAAGAAGATTTCCCCCCACCCCCACACCCATCCTCACCCTACCAGACCTCCCTACTCCCTGGGAACTCAAGTTTCTTGAAGGTTATGTGCATTTTCTCTCACTGAGGTCTAACCAGGCAGTCCTCTGCTGTATATGTGTCAGTGACTTCATATCTGCTAGCATATGCTGCCTGGTTGATGGCTCAGTGTCTGAGAGATCTTGAGAATCTAGGTCAGTTGAGACTGCTAGTGTTCCTATGGGGTCACCCTTCTCCTCAGCTTCCTCCAGCTTTTCCCTAGTTCAACCACAGGGGTCCCTGGCTTCGGTCCATTGTTTGGGTGTAAGTATTTATATCTGACTCTTTCAGCTGCTTGTTGAGTCTCTTAGAGGGCAGCCATGCTAGGCTCCTGTCTGTAAGTATACCACAGCATCTGTAATAGTGTCAGACCTAGGAGTATCCTGTTTAGATGATCACAATTTGGGCTGGTCATTGGACCTCCTTTTCCTCAGTTTTTTCTCCATTATTGTTCCTCCAGTTTGTTTAGATGGGGACAATTCTGGATCAGAGCTTTTGACTGTGGGATGGCAACCCTATCCCTCCACTTGATGCTCTGTCTTTCTAATGGAGGTGGACTCTCCCTCTCCCCACTGTTGGGCATTTCATCTAAGGTCCCTCCCTTTGGGTGCTGAGTATCTCACCTCCAAGGTCTCTTGTACATTCTAGAGGGTTCCCCCCACTTCCTAACTCCCAAGCTTGCCTGTTTCCATTCTTTCTGCTGACCCTTAGGGCTTCACTCCTGTCTCCCCACTTCCAATACCCAATCATGTTCTCCTTTTCCATTCCCTATCCCCTCTTCCACCTAGTGCCCTTCCTCCCTTGCCCCTCCCCCACTGTGATTGCTTTTTTTCTCTTTCCCGAGTAGGAATGAGGCATCCTCACTTGGCCCCTTTCAATTGTTAACCTTGAGTTCTGTGGGTTGAATCCTGGGTATTCTGTACTTTTTTTGGCTAATATCCACCTATTAGTGAATACATACCATGCATGTCCTTTTGGGTATGAGTTACCTTACTCAGGATATTATTTTCTAGTTCCATCCATTTGCCTGCAAAACTCATGATGTCCTCATTTTTAATAGCTGAGTAGTAGTTTTCTGCTGATCCACAATTTTCTGTATCCATTCTTCCATTTTGGGACAACTGGGTTGTTTCCAGATTCTGGATATCACAAATAAGACTGCTTTGAACATAGTGGAACATATACCCTGTGACATGGTGGGACATCTTTTGGGTATATGACCAAGAGTAGTACAGCTGGATCTTCAGGTATCTGTTGATTAACCCTGATATATAACTACCACTACTGCACCCTTATTTACAACAGAAAAAAAAATCATCATATGTTAGTACTTCCATGTGGATTCTTGCTCCAAATCTATTTGTGGACATAGAATCTTCAGTAGCCACAAATACCAGAAAGGTAAAAAGTGGAACAGGGTAGGGATAAAAGGAACTCTACCAAGGAGTGATATTTACAGTTAGGTGCTGGAAAGGCAGAAATGGGAAATTCTGAAGGATAATTTATCTATCAATGGGGGTAACTGAGAAACTGTAGGAGAAAATGTGGAGAGATAAAAAACACCAGTGATGATCAGAAAGACATAGAGAAACATATTTTGTGTTAACTTTGAAATACACATTATGTACATATGTATGTATGTATATATGTAAGTATGTATATATGTATGTATGAATAAATGTATGTATGCATTTGCATCTTAGTCTTATTGCTGCCACTAAACACCATGACCAAAAAACAAAACAGAGAGGAAAGAGTTTATTTAATAGTGATGAGTTTGTGTGTCAGGTTGACATAGTGTCAGTTGTAATAACTGGTTTTGTGTTTCAAATTGGCACAAGCAAGCTAGGTTTATAAGAGAGGATGGGGCCTTAGTTGAGGAAATGCCTCATGAGATCCAGCTGCAAGGCATGTTCTCGATTAGTTATCAATGAGGAGGGACCAGCCCATTGTGGTCCATCCTGGGCTGATGGACCTGGGTTTTATAAGAAAGCAAGCAGAGCAAGCCATGTGAAGGAAGTCTGTATGCAGCACCCTCCATGGCCTCTCCATCAAGAGACTCCTCAAACATACAAGCTGTTGCCATTGCCATTGGTTGCCTTTCAGCCTTGAAAGGAAATGACAAGTGCTGGAGACAAAGTACATTTGAGACACATTTCTTAGAGGAATTGACCTGGAACTGACATGGAACAACTGTAACCATGCCACCTAGGACTAGTTCTGATAACACCTGGATATGCTATGCAAACTGACAATGGAGAAAAGAGATTAAAATTCCTCTTCTGATGTAAAGTCTACAAACCACAACAGTAACATGGAAATTTTAACTTACACTCTTTCCTTCAAATGTTACTATTGTTGTAGAACTACTGCCTTATAAGTTTTTTTCTCCAGTTATAAATTCCCTTTACATTGTAGCCTAAACCTGAACCTCATCTAATGCATTTTTGCCTGTGATTTTATTTTTACTTGATCAATGATATCTTAATTGAATACATTATGTCATCAAATCAGGGATATAAACAGCCTGTGTGATATCTACATTTTACTGGCGAGAGTTCATAATTAGGACATCCTTTATCTCCTCTCAATTAGTGCTCAACGAGTGATGAGCAACAAATTACAAATGTATATACATATATCCTTATAAAGACACAGGATACCACGACTCAACACAGATGTTAATATTCCTGTAAGATAACAGTTTACAATCAAAGTATTTATTGGAACCATCTTATAAAGCTTCTAAATGAAAAATTTTGGAGATTGTATTAAGCATAGGTAGAGTGAAAAGAGTTCCCTAAAGCAAGGTGTTGGGCTGGGAACTGTACTTGGAAATCCTTACCAATGGACCTGGACTGACAGGGCTTCTCTACAAACACACAAACACTTAGCACAAATATTTGGTACAACTTGAATGTTTGATAAACAGGTATTTTTTATTATAAAGCCAAAAATGTCTATTCCAGATGGTTCTTAAATCTCTTACTTTGTGTTGTTAAATTTATAAGATTCTACTCGTATTTATTAAGCTATTATCTTATTTAACTTTAACTCACATATTTGATTGATACTTTCTATAAAATTCTCTAAACAGTTCTTCCAGGGAAAATCTCTACACATTTTATATGTATAAAATAATATTACATTCTTGATTTTGATAAGTCTCTAATAGTGTTAGAATTTCCTAAATTGTCTTAAAAGTTAAATGTTATAAGCCCAATTTTCAGATATTCATTCCTTTTCTTTAAACCAAGTAAAAGCAATTACTTGAATTAATGTATAGCAAATAAATTCATGAACATTTCATTTCCTATTTCTACATATAACTTTACCTTTTAACTTTAAAATTCAAGTTGAAGCAATTCAATAAAAGATAAATATTAGGCATTGTAGAGTGGATTCAGTACATATCATATTCAAACTGATCAGAAAGTCTGAGATAAATATAAAACATGGAATTGCTTCATTAACAATCTAGCATATTTATCCAAAATATCTTTTAGTACCTTAAAACTGTAGATGGATGGAATGTAATGGTGTAAAAGTTGATGATTTAGACTGATGATTAAAGCACTTGACACCATTGTGTAACTGTATTATTTATATTTTTAGAGCCAAGACTAAATAAACAAGAGAAGTCAGGTATGTATTTTAATGTATAAGTTTATACATGCATTCCGTATTCAAAATAACACACCTCTTTGAAATGTTATGGTAAATATTATCCAAAACAATATTAAAAGACAACAATCTTTTATAGAAAAATTTGCAATGCTGCTGTTTTTTAAAGAGAAACTGTCTTTCTGACTTTGTTATAGTCCTAGGGTATCCATTTATACATCAAAAATGTTCTTGGATAATTACAAAGACATATTATTTATTTGTTGAGGGAAAATATGAAACAATAATACTATGCATCCAAGATGACAATTTTTAGTAAAACACAGTAGTGTATATATGAAAACTACAAGACGTATCTTTGGTTCAAACAATCTGTTCTCTGAACTTTGGAGCCACAGACTTCCTATTAAACAAATATCTGTGTTCATACTTCTCTTCCACTCTCCTGAGTTAGAGTACTTCCATAATTGGTAGCAAGCAGCAGAAACTTTTTTCATAAGAACACACAGTATCTGATTATGAAAACAGTTAAAATGTTGTTTCATTCTTGCCAAATGCATTCACGCTGTACAGTTGCTATCAATAAAATATCACAAAATGGATAAAATTTTTTAGTCTTTTTTTTACACTCCAGATGTTATGATTTTTTTTTTAAATGCATGTTCGCTTCTTTACTTACTGGAGTCTAAAATTCCAAAATCAATGGGCTAGTTGATCCTTGTTTTTCTGATCCACAGAGAAAAACCCATCCTTGCCTTTTTGGACGGGTAGTGCTTACTAGCATGCTTGCTGTGTTGGACTGGTAGTGCTTACCAGCATGCTTGCTGTGCTTTCTCCGCTCACCCTATCTTAGCATCTCATTTAATTTGCACCTCATTTTAATTATATCTGCATTGACCCAATTTCCAAATAATGTCACTTCACAGATATTGATGCTAAAGACTCAATCTGTCTTTATGGGATACATACAAACCGTAATATACCTGAATTTCTTAATCACCCAGATATCTGTTAGATTTGAAACAGTTTCTTCCAATTTTGTTTTTGAAATGACTTGTCTAATGCTATTTTGGAACTATTTCTTATAGGTAGCTTGAAATTAAGGAGACAGTTTAGGTTTAAATCAACTCTCAAGTATCTGTTCACCTGAGGCACATTTTAAAAACAACAGCTTAATGAAAAACAAGTGTATAGTGAGTTTATAACTACTGTGTTTAATAATCTTTCTTTAACAAAGCACCATAAAATGGATTATTAGCAAAATTCTTCATTTTTATGGAGATAAATGAATACAAATTATTGGAAATGATAAATGTTGCTTTAGTTTATGGTTTAGAATTATTTTTTTTTCTGTTTTTTTTTCTCTTTTCAGAGCCACAAGTGAAAAAGGAAGCAAAACTAGGTGAAAATATTTTATTTTCTTCCATTAATTTATTTTTTCATTCATTTTTACATCGTGATCACTGCCCCTCCTACAGTACCCCATCACAGAGTACCTATCATTCTCCCTCCCTTAATCCTCTGAAAGGGTGGGGCCCCCTGGGCATTCCCCAAACCTGGCTCATCAAGTCTTTGTAGAGACTTGACTTGACTCTGTGTATCCTCTCACAATGAGGCCAGACAAGGCAGCCCAATTTGGGCAAAGAATTATACAGACAAGCAACAGCTTTAGGAACAGCACCCACTCCAGTTGTTGGAGGCCCCACATTGAGACTGAACTGCACATCTGCTATTTATGTGTCCTCCCATGTATGCACTTCAGTTGGTGACTCAGTATCTGAGAATCCTGAAGTTTCCAGATCAGTTGATTCTGTTGGTCTTTCTGTGGAGTTCCTATCCCTTTGGCTCCCACAATCCTTCTCCTGACTTTTTCATAAGAGTCCTGAACTAAGTCCAATGTTTGGCTGTGGGTTTCTACATATTTAAGTCAGCTGCTGAGAGGAGCCTCTCAGAGGACATTTATGCTAGGCTCCTGTCTGCCAGAATAACAGAGTATCATCAATAGGGCTGCCTTGTCTGGCCTTTATGGAGGCATAGAGCACGGCAAGTGCTATCCTCAATACAGTAGTTATGGAGCTGGTTCAAAAGACCAAATCCATACAATTAGCTTTGCAATATTTTGAAGCTAACAAATGTTGGACTAAAGTTCTACAATATGTCTATTTTTTTCTGAACTCTGAGCAATTCTATAAAGAAATCATCTTAGACTAACTGTATCATATTATTAACCAGTAATGTTGACCAAAAAGCAGAGTGAGCTCTTTTACTTTATAATGTTATGATTAAGTCCTTGTTGTGGTACTAACTAGTTACTGACCCGAGAGAGGTTTATAAAAGCTCTTAAGCCCTATGGACAGTATTCCTTCATTATGAGAAGTGATAGAGTAAAATCTTACCCATTATCCTAATCTAAGAATCCAAATCTAGATATATGTCTAGGATTGTTACACTGCTACACTCCTCACTAGAGTTTACCTTACTAGTCATAACTTGTATCTGAATGCTCTTGTAAATAATATATTTGCATGCAACAGAGCATATAAATGTCTATCTACTCTTTTATGACTTAATTCCTGGTGTTTTTGTTTGTTTATTAGAGGTAAGTATTGTTTACAAGACTTTAATATTAATTTTTAAAACTACATTTATTTCTTTAGAGAGAGATGAGGTATAGACAGAGACAGAGAATGTATATGCATATACTCATGCCAAGGTTAGCACATTGAGGTCAGTGGACAACTTCTCAGAATTGACTCACTTCTTCCATCCTGTGGGTTATGAGGAGCAAGCTTAGGTCTGATGGTGAGTAAGCACATGTACCTGCTGAACCTTATCACTGGTCCAGCAATAAAAAGAGAGTCTTTAAAAGCTAGTTATACATAATACCATTTAAAACTTATGTTAGTTGTTTTAAAATAGTGTATTTATAAAGTAACTAATTGACTTCTTATCCTTTCAGCATCATCTGAGAAAGGCCAAACACACAGTATGTACATAGGTTTCCTCTGTAATGTTCAAATATAATCTCTTTAAAAGGTGTTCTTCATTTCCAAAATTGTAAAGTTTAATCTTGCTTCAATACTTAAGCTTTACAAAAAAAGCCTGTGATTTGAAAATTATAGGTTCCATGTAAATAAAAGCTTTATGTATACAGTTTTTCCAAAACAAAGCCTTTGGGACTTTAATATGAGACTGGATAACCCCAAAGTCTTAAGATATTTTATTCCTATAGTCCCATTTGTTATTTTCAATTTCATAAATTATTGGCCTAAGTCATAGAGAATACTCATTGTGTAATATATTAGAAAACTTAAAAATATCTGAAACTTTTTTACTACTTTCAGAACAGAACATCACCAGACCAGAGCAAGTTATTCCTCATGGTAAACCAGGTATTTCCCAGGTGGTATTGCTGCATCCAGTTGTCTCACACTATCCTAGTTATATCAAAAGGAAGATTATGGACTCAGATCTAAAATAAGTTGTGATAATTTATACCTCAAGTCATTAGCTTCTAAAGACTATTTCCAATCTTAGTTATTATCCCACTATTGGCTAAACTGAGAGTTTAATGGTAGGATTCAAATAGACAGCATGCCTGAATTGCCCAGCAGACCTGGGCTTATCAATCACAAAGAGCAGCCAATCAACACCCAGGTTAATGGGCTATTCATTTGGATTTGCCTGTTACTACCTAAGATAAGACAGACATCAAAAATTGCATTTCAGATTTCCTCCTATCCCCTTAGAGTTTCCCATCTCAAGAACATTGAGTAAATCCATATCTGTCCTATATGCTTGGCTCCCTCCTCTTCTACTCCAACCCTCCTTCCCTTGTGGTTTGTAGAAATTATAAGTGAAATTATATACCATGGTGATAAAGATGTAGAATTTACAGAAATAACTTAATAGCTAGACTTTATTTAAGATGAGAAATTTCTAGTACAAAATTCATTTTCACTAAATACACAGAATATTAGCCATCAAACTAGACACCCCATGAAGTGCTACTCAATCTTGTGAATATGGGTAGGCAGAGTTCTTTGAGAAGTTAAAAATACTATTTTTGTTTAAATGAAACATAGGAATTTGCTTACATTTTTATTTATTTTATTTTTACTAGATATTAACTTTATTTACATTCAAATGTTAACCCCTTTCCTCCATATCCCTCCAAAAAACCCCTATCCCACCCCCATCCCCCGCTTACCAACTCCTCACCCCACTTTCCTCACATGGCATTCCCCTACACTGAGGCACCGAATCTTCACAGAACCAATGGCCTCTCCTCTCATCGATTTCTGAAAAGGGCATCCTCTGCTACATATGTAGCTGGAGCCATGGGTCCCTTCATGTGTACTCTTTGGTTGGTGGTGTAAGAGAGTTCATATGGAGTAGATTTGAGTCAGTTTGATTTGATTCATCTACGCTTTTAAAATATGAAATCCCACAGGCTATGGTGTCATATGCACATGACTATAATCCCAATACTTGGTAGCTGGATGCAAGAGGAATAGTAGTTCAATAGCATTCTCAGGTATTTGACAAGTGTAAAACTACTCTGACTACATGAAATCATGTCATGTCACACATGCTCACATGCACACACACACACACACGGGAGGGAGGGAGAGAGGCAGAGAGAGAGAAAGAGAGAGAGAGAGAGAGAGAGAGAGAGAGAGAGAGAGAGAGAGAGAGAGAGAGAGCTTAATATAAGAAAGTATAAGAGTAGTAAAATGAAGACAATAGAATGCAGAGATCAGAATGGCTGTCCCATTGAGAGAAATAAAGCGATACAATCTTAGAATCTCCTAGTTAAAAGCTATACTGAAAGATTAATTTTGTCTTAAATATGTGTCACTTTTAGAAATTCATGGAAATGGGTGTATATAGAGCACATGATTTCTCCCCCACAGTTCTCAGTCTAATACAATCTTCATGCCATTTGAAAATATCATCCCGAGTGAGGTAACTCTTGTTACAAAAGAACATACATGATATGTCTCACTGATAAGTAGATATTAACCTAAATATTCGGAATACCCAAGATTCAATTCACAGACCATATGAAGCCTAAGAAGAAGGAAGACCAAAATGCTTCTTAGAAGGGTGTACAAAATACTCACAGGAGGAAATATAGAGACTGAAGAAAAGGCCATCCAGAGACTGCCTCACCTGGGGATCCATCCCATATACAGCCACCAAATCCAGACGCTATTGTAAATGTCGGCAAATGCTTGATGATAGAAGCCTGATCTGGCTGTCTTCCTGAGAGGCTCTGCCACAGCCTGACAAATATAGAGGCAGATGCTAGCTGCCAACCATTGGACTGAGTGTGGGGATCGCTGATGGAGAAGTTGGAGAAGGGACTGAAGTAACTGAGGGGGTTTACAGCCCCATGGAGGGAGCAACAGTGTCAACAGGCCGTACCCACCAGAGCTCCCGGGTGCTGGACCACCAACCAAAGAATACACATGGAGGGATCCTTAGCGCTGGCTGCATATTGACGGAGGATGGACATCAGTGAGAGGAAAAACCCTTGAGCCTGAGGGTGTTCGATGCCCTGGGATAGGGGAATGCCAGGGCAGGAAGAAAGGAGTGGGTGGATGGGTGGGGAGCACCCTCATAAAAGCAGGGGAAGGGGAGATGGGATAGGGGATTTCCAAAGGGGTGACCTGGAAAGGGGAAAACATTTGAAATGTAAATAAAGAAAATATCCAATATAAATAAATAAATAAATAAATAAATTCTTAAATCCAGCAAAATGTCCTACATAGGATATTTAACAGACAGTTCACTCCAACCAACGATACTTCTGGAGTTTAATTTTATATGGAATTTTTGGATTTATCACTTTGCTTTGAGACAAAACTTTTTAGTGTGTCATCAGCACATGGAAGCTCAGAATTGATCTTCTGTTTTAATACAGTAATAAATAAGTAATACAGAAATGAAAGTACTCTCTACGTAAACACTATTAAATCAGTTGAGAAAAGGGACAAGGTTCAGATGCACAGGGTGGGAGACCATTTCAATTTGCAAGAATTCAGCAAGTAATACAGTAATATAAACAAATTTTTAAAGAAAATAAAATCAAAGTGGTTGCAGCTCTACCTTGCTCATAAATCATATCACATGATTCCTTTCATGAAAGTTCCTCAGAGAATTGTGTTGTTATATATATTTGTAGACCTACCTTAAGGACATATTAGTAGAACATGTTCCCATTATTTCTTTTGTGGAAAAAGAGGAATTCAGATTCTTCTGTTTTGGAGACTTAACCAAGAAGAGAAACAAAACTTGTGAATATTGTTTTGAGATGATATCTTGAACCCCTTGGTCCCCTTACCACTTTGATCATTCAGAGAACCATATTTTATTTCTCATAATTGTTCTAAAATAAAATATCTATACAGTATTATTTTTTCATGAACTGAGATAATGATGTAGTTATATTGAGGTAATTCAAATATTTTTTGGAAGAAAACAAGGGAAAATAGTCCATATAAATTATAGGCTATCATGAAACCACTTCATTTCACTCCATATGACCATTTGGGTTTGCTTTTTCTTATTATTGAGTAAATTTATGATGACACTTTTTAATTTTCACAGTTGTGTGTTAATACATGCCCTACCTTGAAGTATCTCACTCTCTTGTGAATATTTAAGGATTACAAAAAAACTATTTCAGCATACTTGTATTCTAAAAGCAGAAATTATTTTAAATGTAATGTGCAATTCATATTTCTAATCAGTTTTCACTAAGCATTATGATTATATTTGCTATTTTAACATAATAGTTTTCAGGAAAAGGTTTTACTTTATGCTGAAAGAAAAAATTAAGAACAAATATATGTGAATATGAATACTTTTCTGTGCTAATACTCATCAGTGTGCTGTTGTACATTTTTTATTCTCCACAGCCAATCTCTAAGCAAGCAAATAAATAGCTAACTAACTAAAATTTTAACAATTTGCTTGGGTTTTTTGTTTGTTTTCAGTATAGCCTCTAACTAAATTACATGTATAGGTGATAAATTAATATTGACTTATGGCTTTGATTCAACTTCCTTATGTTTCACTATTAATCAATGATTCATAACATTTGTATTGAAGAAAAGTGTGAAGGGTCTATCAGTATTATTAATATTAAACAAGTAAGCTTCTACGGGTAATCAAATACCTAAAACAAGAAGTAGGTAGCAAGTTATGTAAATGTATATAGTGAATGGCAAGGGGAAATTAAATAAGCAATTGTGTTATTGACTATACTTATTAAATTTTATGTTTTAAGCTCTGTTATATATTTTAGCATTTAGAAACCCACAAATGTACAAGTGTTTTGCAATTTATCTACTAAAATAGTGAAATTTCCTTCAGAGTTGATATTAAGAACTTCAGAGATCATTCATTTCTTTCTACAATTCACAATGATGGATGGTGCTGTTGGAATTCAGGAGGAATTTAACCATGCTGACACAAAAAGTAAACAAGTCTAATACCCTATCAAAATTATGATTCTGCTTCTCAGGGCAATGCCTCTGTAGAACACAAACTGAGGTGAAGATATGACCTATGTCTAACCACTGAGTAAAAGCTAAATGATAAGACATAAAGACAAATGTGACAAAGAATATAGGATGCCACGATGGTGGCTCAGTAGATATGGTATGGGTTGATGAGGCTAATTAGAACACGAAGGGACCTGACATTCTTTACACATATGCTTGCATGTACATGTCTTATAATTGTCATTTTATTTTACTTTTGTAGTGCTGTTCTTGCTATATCTTACATTTGAATATTGACTTCTAATTTTATTTTGTATGAGTACATAGCATAATATTTATGTAAATCCAACTGATGGAACTTTATTCTTATAAATGTATCAATTTATCCTCATGTGATGTAGTTTCTCACACATTTCCATAAACTTCAATGTTAGGTATGTGATGTTGGAACAAATTACCAGTAATTCCAGAAAATCTCTAAGTTCAGGAGTGAAGGAAAGAAAAGGCAGATACATGCAGATACAGAATAGCAACACCCAGGACTAACTGTAAAGGTCATTCATTAATGGGAACCTAGGTCTGGTCTGCTGTAGTTTTTGTTTTAGTTTCCAAATATTCTCACTTTCCTCCAAAATATTCCACCATGATATTCTGAAATTCTGAGTTTTATGAAGGGAGTTTTTTTTATTAAAAAAAAGCAAGCAAGTAAGTAAACAAACAGTCTTACTCTGGATATTTTCAAAGGGCTTAGGAAGGTATCTTATGCTCACAGATTTTGGTTCCATCTGCGGCATCCTGGATCCAATTGAGACTCAGCTGTGATGCTTCTGACTAGTCCTGGAAATACAAAGTGATATGCAGGATATGAGATATGATCTACTCCAGAGTAAGGCATATCTAGATTACATTTTAAAAAGACAAGAGTCAATGTTCTGAAATGGAAGGAAGGAAAATTGAAAACAGAAAAGTTAGAGGGGGAGTAAAAAACTAACAGGTGCTTTACCTCCCCCAAATGACAAAGTTCACTAAGAAGGTAGCTTCTCTTCAAATTCTCTTTGGCATCTTGTGCTGTTATAAAGAGAACAAGCAACCTGACACTGTTTCTCAGCTGCCTACAGAACACATCTTTGGGGTCCCTTGAGAATGATCCTAACCCTGTTTTTATATGTTCCTTGACAATACATTTCTATGTTTTAAGTTGCAAAGAAATGGTTTTAGGAGCATGTATCTTGTGCAAGTGAAAACCATCTGCTGACACACTCCCTGCTCCAAGATTATTTATATCTTCTGTGGATTTTTATTTTTTTTCTCTAGAAAAAACTAAACACCAAGAAAAAGACCACCCATCTATAAAAACAGGTATTCTTGGCCTTTTTGTCTTACATGCTGCCTTTGTTCACCATGTTTAGCAAATCTGACCATAAAAACATGAAGTAGGCACTTTTTGTTTGTTTATTAATACTGTTAAGTTTTACGTTTTGTACTATAATCTGTCTTATCTGATAGCAGAGTTATAGTATTAGAGGGAATCAAAAGAAGATTACCAAAGCTTACTATGTAGTACAGAGATGCTAGCAACCTGGATTTGCTTTTATGATGTACAAGTTCTTTCCATAATATTTGGTGTTTGACAAGATTAGAGTTATTGACATTTATCATTCTCATGGATTAGAATCCCTTTATATGACTTTAGAATATTATTTAATATTACATGTTAAATGTGACTGACTGTAAACTTGATAAGGAATTATATTTTATTATTATTATCCTTATTATTATTTAATCTTTTTGTTTGTTTTTGTTTTTTAAACATTATAAATTTTTTTATTAATTATTTTTGTACACTCCATGTTTTATTCCCCACCCCACCAACCCCTCTCCACCCTTCAACTTTTCCACATCCCATGCCTCCTCCCCTCACCCTGTCTCTACATGGATGTTCCTACCCCCCACCCCACCTGACCTCTAAACTTCCTGGGGCCTCCTGTCTCTTGAGGGTTAGGTGCATCATCTCTGAATGAACACAGACCCAGAAGTCCTCTATTGTATGTGTGCTAGGGACCTCATATCAGTGTATGCTGCCTGTTTGGTGGTTCAGTGTTTGAGAAATCTCAGGGATCCAGATTAATTGAGACTGCTGGTCCTACTACAGGTTTGCCCTTAAGTTCATTCAGCCTTCCTTAATTCAACAGTAGGGGTCAGCTGCTTCTGTCTACTGGTTGGATGCAAATATCTGCATCTGACTCTCTCAGCTGCTTGTTGGATCATCTGGAATGTTGTCATGCTAGGTCCCTTTTCATGAGTGCTCCATAGCCTCAGTCATAGTGTCAGGCCTTGGGACCTACCCTTGCACTGGATCCCACTCTGAGCCCATTGCTGGACCATCTATTCCTTGGGCTCCTCTCCTTTTCCATCCCTGTAATTCTTTCAGACAGGAACAATTATGGATCAGATGTGGATGCCCCCCTCCCTCATTTGAAGCCCTGTCTTCTGGCTGGAGGTAGGCTCTATAAGTTCCCTCTCTCTACTCTTGGAAATTTCATCTAAGGCCCCTACCTTTTAGTTCTGTGGGTCTCTTACCTCCCAGATCTCTGGAGCATTCTGGAGGGTCCCTCCAACTTCCTATCTCCCTGGGTTGCCGATTTCCATTCTTTCTGCTGGCCCCAGGACTTCAGTCTTTTTGCCTCTCCCAATGTCAGATCAGGCTCCCCTCTCCCTTCTCTCCCCAGGCTCTTCTACTTTCCCTCCCAGGTTCATCCCTCCCTCCTCACTTGTGATTGCTTTCTTCTCCCTCCCAAGTGGGACTGAGATGTCCTCACTTGGGCACCTCAGCTTGTTGACATTTTTGAGTTTTGTGGACTGTATCTCGGGTATTCTGTACTTTTTTGGGAGGGGGGCTACTATTCACTTTTTAGTGAGTATATACCATGCATTCGTGAATGTCCTTTTGGACCTGAGTTACCTCAGAATTATTCTCAGAGTTACTCAGAATAATATTTTCTAGTTCCATCCATTTGCCTGCAAAGCTCAGGATGTCCTAGTTCTTAATAGCTGAGTAGTATTGAATTGTGTATATAAACCACATTTTCTGTATCCATTCTTCTGTTGTGGGACATCTAGGTTGTTTCCAGTTTCTGGCTATCACAAGTAAGGCTGTTATGAACATAGTGAAACACGTGTGACATGGTGGGGCATCTTTTGGATATATTCCCAAGAGTGGTATAGCTGGGTCTTCAGGAAGACCTATTTCCAATTTTCTGAGGAACCTCCAGATTGATTTCCAGAGTGGTTGTACCAGTTTACAATCCCTCCAGCAATGGAGAAGTGTTCCTATTTTTTTTACATCCTCTCCAACATGTACTGTCATCTGAGATTTTGATCTTGGCAATTCAGATTGGTGTAAGGTGGAATCTCAGGGTCATTATGATTTGCATTTCTCTGATGACTAAGAACTTTGAACATTTTTTTTAGGTGCTTCTCACCCATTCGAGATTCTTCAGTTGTGAAATGTTGGTTTAGTTCTATATACATTTTTTGTATTGGGTTGTTTGGTTTTTTGGTGATTAGTTTCTTGAGTTCGTTATAAATTTTGGATATTAGCCCTCTATAGGATGTGGGGTTAGTGAAGATTTTTTTTCCCATTCTGTTGGTTGCCGATTTGTCTTATTCACTAAGTCCTTTACCTTTCAGAAGCTTTCCAGTTTCATGAGATCTCATTTATCAATTCTTGATAGTAGATCATGAGCCATTGGAGTTCTGTTTTCGGAAGTGCCCGTTGTTCCAATGAGTTCAAGGCTCTTTCCCACTGTTTCTTCCATTAGATTCAGTGTATCTGGTTTTATGTTGAGGTCCTTGATCCAACTGGATTTGAGCTTTGTCCAAGGTGACAAATATGTGTCTATTTTCATTTTTCTACATACAGACAGCCAGTTGGACCAGCACCATTTATTGAAGAAGCTTTCTTTTTTCCATTGTATATTTTTGGCTTCTTTGGCAAAGATCAAGTGTCTGTAAGTGTGTGGTTTTATTTCTGGGTCTTCAATTCTATTCCATTGATCAACATGTCTGTTTCTGTCCCAATACCATGCAGTTTTTATCATTATTGCTCTGTAGTAAAGCTTAAGGTCAGGGATGGTTATTCCCCCAGCCATTGTTTTATTTTTTTATTGAAAAAGGAAGTAAAAACATTTTATGATAAAATTGCAGATTTACATGGGAAATGTTTCTGACAAAATTGAAGAAGCATAGAGAAAAACACATTAAGATTGACAATTTTCATGGAAAATTAAAGAGTAAAATGGTAGACATAAAAAACATTGCTAAATTACTTGAAAAAGGAAATAGAAACATTTTATGACAGAATTGAAGATTTACATGGGAAATATTTCTAATAAAATTGTAGAAAAATATAAAATAACATTAAAATTGAAGATTATCATGGAAAATTGCAGAAAAATTAGTAGGCATAAAAATATTTCTAAGTTGATTGAAAGTGGAATTATAAATATTTTCTGATAAAATTGATCTACAAGGAAAATATTTCTGATAAAATTGAAGAAATTTATAGAAAAGCACATTAAGATTGACTATTTCATGGAAAATTATACAGATAAAATGGTAGGAATACAAATATTCCTAACTTGAGTGAAAGTAGAATTATAAACATTTTCTGATAAAACTGAAGATTTACATGAAAAATATTTCTGATAAAATTGAAAAATAGATAAAAAACATTAAAATTGAAGATTATCATAGAAAATTATACTGATAAAATGGTAGGCATAAAAATGTTTCTAAGTTGTTTGAAAGTGGATACTTTCTTTTGGGTTTGTTGGAAGAAGATTACTTTCTTGCTTTTTCTAGGGTGTAGTTTCCCACCTTGTGTTGACATTTTCCATCTATTATCCTTTGTAGGACTGGATTTGTGGACAGATATTGTGTAAATTTGGTTTTATCATGGAATATCTTGTTTTCTCCATCTCTGGTAGTTGAGAGTTTTGCTGGGTATAGTAGTTTGGGCTGGCATTTGTGTTCTCTTAGGGTCTGTATGAGATCTGCCCAGGATCTTCTGGCTTTCATTGTCTAAGGTGAGAAGTCTGGTCTGATTCTTATAGGCCTGCCTTTATAGGTTACTTGACTATTTTCCCTTACTGCTTTTAATATTCTTTCTTTGTTTAGTGCATTTGGTGTTTTGATTATTATGTGCTGGGAGGACTTTCTGGTCTGGTCCAGTTTGTTTGGAGTTCTGTAGGCTTCTTGTATGTTCATGGACAATTCTTTCTTTAGGTTAGGGAAGTTTTCTTCTATAATTTTGTTGAAGATATTTACTAGCCCTTTAAGTTGGAAATCTTTGTTCTCTTCTATACCTATAATCCTTAGGTTTGGTCTTCTCATTGTGTCCTGGATTTCCTGGTTGTTTTGGCTCAGGAGCTTTTTGCATTTTGCATTTTCTTTGACGGTTGAGCCAATGTTTTCTGTGGTATCTTCAGCCCTTGAGATTCTTTCTTCTATCTCTTGTATTCTGTTGTTGATGCTTGCATCTATGACTCCTGAATTCTTTCCAAGATTTTCTATCTCCAGAGATGTCTCATTTTGTGATTTCTTTATTGTTTCTACTTCCATTTTTAGGTCCTGGATAGCTTTGTTCAGTTCCTTTACTTGTTTGTTTGTGTTTTTCCATAATTCTTTAAGGGATTTTTGTGTTTCCTCTGTAAGGACCTCTACCTGTTCACCCATGCTCCTCTGTATTTCTTTAAGGGATTTTTGTGTTTCCTCATTAAGGGCTTTACCTTCTGACCCATGGTCTCCTGTATTTCTTTAAGGGAATTATTTATGTCCTTCTTGAAGTCCTCTATCAGCATCATGAGATACAATTTTAAATCCAACTCTTGCTTTTCCAGTGTGTTGGGTTTTCATGGACTTGCCGTGATGGGCTCTGATGTTGCCAAGTAGCCTTGGTTTCTGTTGGTAGGGTTCTTTCACTTGACTTTCACCATCTGGTTATCTCTGGTGTTAGTTGGTCTTGCTGTCTCTGGCTGGAACTTGTCCCTCCTATGGGCCTGTAAACCTGTGTCTGTACTCCTGGAAGACCAACTCTCTTCTGGCCGGGTCTGAGCACAGAAGGCTGTGGAGTTGTCTGGTTCCCTTCTGCAGATGGTGGACGGAAGGGAAGACTCCTGTCTCAGCAGCTCCACTGATCTTATGCTCTGTGCTCTCCTAGCTGCACCCTTCCAGAGAGAAGGTGGGGATCTTACCTCCTCACTCAGAAGTGAAATCACTGCTGGGAGATAACTCTCCTGGCGTTCTAAGCACAGAAGGCTTTGGAGCTGCCTGGTTCCCTGCTGCAAATGGCGGCCAGAAGGGAAGACCATTGTTTTATTGTTAAGAATTGTTTTCACTATTCTGGGTTTTTTTACCTGTCCAGATGAATTTGAGAATTGCTCCTTCCATGTCTATGAAAAATTGTGTTGGAATTTTGATGGGTATTGCATTGAATCTATAGATTGGCTTTGGTAGGATGGTCATTTTTGCTATATTAATTCTGCCAATCCATGAACATGTTCTCGGCCGTTCTGAGTGCAGCAGGTCCTCTGGGATGGGTAACAATATTGTGTCTTCAAGGGAGCAAACTAGCTAGGAGTCTGCCCCAGAAGGAAGGATCCTGCATAAGGGGCAGAAGGGGTGAAACGGGAGCAATATTCAGAGGGAGGCGGTTTTGGTGGGTGATGGGTCCAGAGTCTACCAGACTGACAGCAGCTGCTTTGTGACTTGGGAGGGGCTTGAGGGGGTTCTTACCAACTGCTCTGAGTGCAGCTGGTCCTCTGGGATGGGTCAGGATATTGTGTCTTCAAGGGAGCAGACTAGCTAGGAGTCTACCCCAGCAGGAAGGATTCAATGAAAGGGGCCTATTTAATCTTTTTTATAGTCCAGACATTATCCCCCTCCTGGTCGACCCTCTTAAAATAAATTCACTGAAGTATATAACAATTACCTTATTATTTCATAATTTTACCTAATTTCATGATATGAACTACTTTATAAGGCTCAGATGATGTGATATAGAGGACGATAACTGAAAAACGTCTTTCTCCTCTCTTCTCTATATAATCAATTACCATGAAATACTGCAAGTCATAATGATACTTGCTGTTCCTCCAGAAAACTCAGGATTTATTCCTAGCACCTGCATGGTTGCAAGAAATGTTAAGTTAGGGCTTTATCTACCTCATTATGTGGTAATTAAATATGTTTAGATTTTTTATATATGTTTATCTTTAAAGAAGCTTGTATTATAGTGGGGTTTCATACAACTCTTCAAATGCTCCTTAGTTTTAACTATCTATCCCTGTATTTTATCCATTATTCTCCTCTTACCTTGCTTCCATTTAATTCTTCTGTTCCAGGTCCTCTATCATCATCTGTACACACTATGTATTCTGTTTCCCTTCCTCAGAGGCTTCTACCATGCACCCTAATCCTGTGGTTTTCTAGATTGTACTCTCCTAATTCAAAATGTAGCAACTAACATCCACATATAAAAGAACACATACCATATTTGTCTTTTGAGGTCTAGATTAACTCACTTAGAATTTATTCTATTTCCATCCATTTACCTGAAAATATCACATTTTTTAACAGCTTAGTAATATTATATTGTGTGAGTGTACCACATATTCTTAATTCATTGGTGGACATAAAGGCTATTTCCAATTCTTGGATATTAGGAATAAAGCAACAATAAACATGGATGATCAATTTTTCTCTGTAGTAGGATGTAGTCTTTTGGGTGTAGTTGCCTTTTAATGTAGATCTGTTCTTGGCTTCTTTGGGAACTGCCACACTGATTTCCATAGTAGATGTACAAATTAGTATTCCTGCCAGCAATAAATGAGTGTTTCCTTTACCCACATCTTTATCAGCATGAGCTATCATTTGCTTTATTGATCTTGGTCATACTGGCATGAATTATCATTTGATTTTTTTTGGCCACCCTCATTATGTTCCATAAATTTGAGTATGTTGTGTTTTCATATCCATCCATTCAACTCTGCCTTGAGCAATTCTTCATTCAGTAGTTAGTTGTTTAGTTTCCATGTGTATATTAACCTCATGTAGTTTGTGTTGTTGTTGATATCCACCTTTAATCCATGAATGTCAGATAGAATTCAAGATGTTATTTTAATTTCCTTGTATCTGTTGAGGCTTGTTTTCTGTCTGAGTTTGTGGTTTATTTAGGAAAAATTTCATGTTGAAAACTGCTGAAAAGAAAATATATCTTTTTGTGTCCAGGTAAAAAGTTCAATAAGCATTTCTTGGGTTTTGACATCATTTAACTCCAGCCTTTCTATGCTTAGTATTTTTTTTTATGGATGACCTGGCTATTAGCAAGACTGAGACACTAAAGTCCCCAATGATCACTGTGTGATGGTCAACAGTGATATTAGCTGTAGTAGGTTTCATTTATGAACTTGAGTGACCTTGTATTTGGTGCATAAGTTTTTATAACTGCAATATTCTCTTGGTAGATATTTTCTTTGATAAGTCTATAGTGTCTTTTCCTATCTCTTTTTATCAGTTTTGGGGTCCTAGGTAGAGATTTCTTCCAGGTATTGGCTGCTGATACAAATAGATATGGTGAGGAAGAATGTTGGCTCTGCAATAAGGATATAGTAATCCAGAGGGAATGGAGACAGAGAAGGAACTCATTCAAATATTTTAAATACCACGCTTCTATAACAGTGTTATGACATTCTTTAAAAATGAAACTGTGGTTTCCTCTGAAGAGATCAAGTGCCAACTTTAAACATTAAATATTGCTCTTGTATTGGAGAAAATTGTTGCCATATTTAGTTTATATTATCACTACTATATTATCAGTAGTGATAATATAAACTAAAGATATAAAGATGTAAAGAATGCCGCCAATATAAAGGGTTTCAAGTTAAAATAGAATGCATTTGAAAATACTATATTTTTATGTAACATTATTCACTTACTATAGTCATTATTACAAAATATTTTACTTCCTCTAAAAACATAGAAATACCTCCCAGAATTTTGTAGATTGACTATTAAATGTATGGTTTCTATAAATAAATGTTTTAAGAGATATATTTTTATAGTTTAAGAAGTTTATTTTCAGTAAATATTGATCTTCTGATGTAATTTTTAAGGATAAAAGAATGTACTGAGTAACATTTAGAATATTATTAGTCTGAGAATTAACTGAAGGAGAATAAAAGCAGACTGATTAAGCAATGTTCCAACTAAAGGTAAATGTCATTTTATATCACTAGGAGCTAATTCAGTGGCTGCTGTAGTTTTCACTGCCTTTTATAAATCCCCATTCATTGCCTATGGCACAGGATTTTATATATAGTGATTTAATAAAATTCAATGAATAATTTATGCATCTAAGAGATAAAGTTAAATATTGATACAACAGAGTTTTATGGTTTATAATGTAATTTTATGTAGTCTGTAATTTGTCTGTATAGTATTGAATATTTTCAATTACTTCATACCTTAAATCTATTTTCATAGTAGATGCCTCATCACAGTTTATAAATTCCAATTATTAGAATATTTCATTGTCATTTTGAGCATTTTATTTATTGTGATTTAATAAAAATATCTGAAGATAAAATTCAATTATCTGCTGAAATAAATATTATTATCGTCTATCTTTCTCCATTTTTAATATTTTTTTCTATCTAAAGAGGGAAAACCAGAAGTCACAGACTCAGATAAATATTTCATCTCTAGGATAAATCTGTATTGTGGAAAACAGTTTAACCTGAGTCTTTCTCTAACAGCATAGTAATAGCAGGCATAAAGTTGCCCAAATATTCAAATCCTTAGTGTCCTCAAAGGCAGACAAGCACAAGACTTCTCAACCCAAAGTAAGAGTGAGTGAAAAATATACTTCACATTTCCTCCCAAATTTAGTTGGCCTCATTGTTTAGTTGTCTTCTCTATACCTACACTAAAGAAAATCATCAGTCAATCAAAACCCTAACTTGCTAATCTACTTCCACAGTCTATTTGTCCATGTCATGCATAAGTTCACTGATGTTTGAGAAACTACGAAACAAGGTCAAATCCTAATTATCCAGTGTCAATGAAAATTTAGGTTTTTTTTTTTTTCGGTTTTCATTTTGAACTTCTTTAGCATCATAGTCTTGTTTTTCAAAATACATACAAAAAATGCAAGGGCATAATACATACAGGTAGCTAAATAAAAGCAGCGCAATTATCATATACAAAATGTCCCTGTGTTCCTCAAAATGGCTCAGCCATAATCACCTACCCCTTTACACGTGTTAAAGTCTCAGCTTCAGTGTCCAAGAGCAAATGAGAACATTATGTCTCATATACTGATCACATCATGTTGTTTTTTTCTCCCTAGAGAAGAAGAAAATTGAAAAATCTGAAAAGGAAAGTAAAGGTAAGCATAGCAAATTTATACATGTATGTTATGTGAACAATAGGCAAAAGAATAAAAATATTTATGAAAGTACAGATGCTGACATTATAGCATATATCATTTTTAGTTCAACATTCAACTGCTACAGGCTTCTCAGAGTTACTATTATGTATCAAGGGAATAGAAATTTATAACCTGAAGCAAACTGTAACTATTACTGATAAATGAATTTCATACATATGTCTATTGAATTATGAGTATTGATGACACAAAATACATTAAAAGAGGAATTTATGCAAGATATATTTTTTTACTAAATTTTGAAGCCCAAATTATTTGAATCATAATTTATTCATATATCTTTAAGTAAAATTTAATATATGCATGTTGAAGGAATTGTTTTGCTAGGTAAATATGTACTGATGGTATTGTCAAGATATTAATGAATGAAAGATATGGTGTTGAAATTAAGCATTTATTTATTTTGCCACTGGTGGACAATCTGGAAAATGTATGACAGTGCTTTGAAATTCTCTTTAAAATTAGATTTATAGAAACTATTTATTATCATACATTTGGAATTTTGATATTTGTAATAATTTGGAACACTACAGAGGCCTTAATTTTGTAGGAAATGTATATGAGACCACAAAGAAAGCATTATTGCTACTACTACTATTACTACTAAAAATAATCATAACACTAACAACAACAATAATAGTGACAGGCTTGTTCATTCAAATTTGAGAGATCAGGGTGACCTGTAGTTCATGCTTCCTAATCCTCAAAATCACTGTAATTCTTTATATTAGTGAAGCAACCCTTTTGTTACTATTTATGCTTTTTAGTTATTAATATAATAAAAAATTAAATTGAAAATCACCTTAAGAGTTATAACATTGCAATTATTTCATTTTATATTTAAAATAATATAATCATTTAATATAAAGTTATTTTAAGTTTTATATTTTAATATATGTTTTTGACAAACAGTTCCAGCAAGACAAGAAAATCTTCAGGTACACAATGTGACTAAAGGTAAACTTGAATTTTATGAATATTCATATACTCAGTTGCTATGAAAATTCACATGGTATTCAACATTATTACTATTAATACTAATATTTTTTAAAAGAGGTTCTGTAAATATGCCTTGCTGCTCATACACTAGAGAGAGAGACACACACACAAAAAAATCTAGTAGAAAGATAATACTTCAACAAAATATTATAAAATATGAAGAAATATTATTAGTGGTTACATTCAGTATATTTTATTTATGTTTTATTCATGCCAAAAGAATAAAATACCCAATTACAAAAAAACATTAGCTACATGACTAATGTCAAGCTTATATACCTAAAATATTTTAAAACAATTTCAACTGAGATTTATTTGTGAGTAAGGAAAATTAGCATCATACAAGTATTTTATTTATAAATTGACTTTTAGAATCAATTTAATCTAGCAATTAATTGCAAATGCCAGCATGCAAATGGAAGATTGTTACTTTTAAAATAAAGTTATATGTTTGAGTCATATCACAAAAGTATGAACCAACTTAATTAATTAATTAAGTAGTGGGGGGGGCATAATTTCAGGTCAGCTCAACTAAGATGGTGGAGAGACAAACCCAAAGCCAATTATTTTACTGTATAAAAAGCATGAAAATCCTCATTGATAGGATAACAAGCCCTGTTTTCCACAGATTCTCATTGTTGCTTATTGTAGCATCTATAGTCAAAAGGCGGGACGTTCTTAGCTGCATTATTTTTCAGTGTACTTATGAATATCCATGACATTACCATAACATTCAGTATAGAACAATTGTTAATTCCTAAAACGTAGCTCCAACTCACAGTGAGTTGAGAAAATATAATAATAGTTCATTTTATTTTGCTTTCTACTTGATTCCTCTATAGGTTCTGTCTTCTTTATCATGCCAGTATTTTTAAAATAAAAGAATTATTAGTGAAGAATATTGTTACTTGATTTTGTGATTTTTCTGTTGACGGTATTTAGCTGCAACAATCCTCAAAACAAAAGTCTCCCAACTCAAATAAAAAGTTTTTCATTAAAGTTAGACTTTTGTACATTTGTATTTCTTAATTCTTCAGTATAAATTCTACAGATCTTAAAATATATCAGTGTAATGCAGATTATGTTAAAATTTTTATTTTGAAGCCCAAACATTTCAATTTAATAAATGGTGGTACACAAGAGATATGCTTCATCTCCTTCTCTAAGAAAATAACCTATCTCCTGGAATTTTGAATAATCATCTCACTGTGCATTTTAAGTTAAATAGAGCTAATGAGATGTTCTACTTCAAATAGTCATCGCTTATTGAAGGGAAAAATATCCAGTTTGTGTTACGCATTTACAGAGTCAGTTTTTAATATAATTGTCATTTACTTTTCATTTTTCATCTTTGAAAGGAAAATGATTCTCAATATATTGTATGAAGTTTAGAAATTGTAAAGTGTATACATAACCTACATCATGAAAGTAAGTTTGTTCATGTTATCAAAACAATTTTTAAAGGATTCATCTGATTTTAGTAAGAGTGCTTAAAACTTAAGTTATTTGATGCCTGCGATGAAGAATGTCTATTTTGATAACGTTTATATTTTCTTCTATAAAAGAGACTGAGTTATTGAAAAACACATCTGTTGGCAATGGGGAGATGTATTTGTTCATTAACTCTTATTAGTAGGGAAGGGACCCAAAGATATTAGACACATTAACATAGTCCATTGATACATGCTACAAATTCCTTGATTTATTATGTTAGTAAAACAAAATGTCTATTCTATTTTTAGCAGAAAAACCTGGAAAAATACAAAGTAAGTACTATTTCTATTGGCAACAAAATTTTTTTGGTACATGTATGTGGCTTTGGTATATATGTAAGAAACATCATTTAAAGAAGAAAATATATTTCAGTCTGTGGTCAGCTGCTCCATCACTTTGGGCCTGAGGTAAGGTAGAACATCATGGTAATGAACACAAGTGGTGGAAGATGCTGTTCTCCTCAGGGGCAGTTGAGATGCAGAGAGAGATAGAGAAAGATAACCTTAGTAATACACTTTTCTAGTTCAGTCCTGCATTGTAATAACTCGTTTGGCTATGCACTCATCTGCTTGGAGCTAGTAAAGTCCTGAATGAATGAATCTCAGTCACATAAGTGTTGACAGTGAATAAGTAAAAATTCCATCATAGTTGTCTTCCCACACTAGGAAGTTTATGACCTGAGGAATACCCCCCTACAGAGATTGCTCCTACTGAAATTAGTGAAGCCTGCCTCCTGTTCAGCTAATATTAATATATTATTATATATTAGCTCTGATTTCTTGTGTATATATATGTTATAACCCTGCCTCCTTGTTCAATTGAATATAATAAACATGGTGAGTTTTCCCAGCATTCTAAGTATGCTTAAACTTGCAGTAAACAAATTTTAAATGTTTTGAGAATTCATTGAAATAATCAAATTTGTTCTCTTCCATATTTTTAGTTTTAAGAAAAATCGTTGAAAATTACTAATAAAAAATATGTATTCTGTTAGCTGAATGTGTAACTTTCAGTAGTTGTATAAATAAACTTTTTCAAAGTAGGCAAAATTATTTTAATACTATGTATAATTAAATATATACATATATCATTTAAATATGTAATAAGCATACAAGTTCACATCTTTTAAGTTACAACTTTGAAACTGTATGTTTATGTTATACTTATGACACAATTACATGCCCACATTTCAATTCCTCACACTCTGTGTAGGCAGTACCTGCTCTATGGACTGTGTGGGTCTAAATGTTTTGAATAGTTTACCCAATGGCTGAGTACAGAAGAGAACATAAATGAGTCATTAATAAATAAAACTTGCCAAGTATGTCATTCAAAATTTCTTTGACTGAATTTAATAAAACCTCATATAGTCTCCAAGATTTTTTTTTAAAAAAAATATAAGACTAATGATTTTCTCACAGATAAAAGAACAAAATTTATTGATGATCCTCAAGAAGAGCCCTAGGAAGCTACTTTCTATATAGCTGGCCTTTCGCTATAGCCCCTAAGGCCAAGGATCACAAAAGCATATGCTGAAGAAAAAGCAGTCCCTTGAATAATGGTTAGGATGTGTAGGACTGCAGTAAATGATTAAAGTGGGAGATCTACAAGGCACAGTACAGTAAATATAGCTTGTAGCAAGCAATGATTACTGTATCCCTCAATCTTCTTGGAATTATTTAGTATAAGAGATAAGTATATGAGATAAGGATGGGAATGTTTTGAGTATGATGTAATATACTAATATACTTGTCATTACTTCTCTCTTTGTGAAGGAGGTCTAAGGAATAATGATGTTTGAAATAATTACCTGCAGTTTTTGACTGCTGCCTGAATCAGGTTCTCAAACTGCATTAGCAGATTAGGTCCTTTTTTTCCTGTTGTGTATCAATACTTAGAAAAACTGACCGTGGTGCTGAAGACAGAGGAAGAAATACTATGTGATAAAAAAAAGAAACAAACAAAAAACAACAACAACAACAACAAAAAGCATAGTTTGAGGACAATCACAAGCTGCACTCTACTGCCTTATGGTGCTCATTCTGTCATGCCTGAAGACTTCCCAGTGGTCTGCATTCTCACAGTCAGGGCTTCCAATAATAAAATAGCAAAGATACTGAGGAGAGGCAACAATGCCGGTTACACAACAGAGTGGAGTATTCCATGTCTCAAATGGGATTATAGACTAAACTATGGGTCTGCGTTTCACCTCAGAGCTGGGGTGTGTGATTACTGCTTGGAGAAATGAAAAGCAGGGTGCTAAGTTATATTCCTTCCTTGCCACTATCTGGGTGCTTGCAAGTAGCACACCAAAACCGGCTCAGGGAAGACAGAACACAGCCTAAGACAGAGGTCCCAGCCTGTGTTTCTCTGGGTGAGGAATGGCTCAGACCGGGACTAAGGCTGTTGTTCACTAGCTAACTCTGAGGTAACCAGACACCAGGGGCCTTCTGTAGGACACTTAGGTGGTATGGCTCCAAAAGGAAGGCTAGTCCCCCAATGATGATTCTCGATGATAAAAACAATCCTTGTTTGTCCAAACTGTTTATTTATGGTGAAAAGTGTGCATGCAACTTAGTGTGGACCAGAGACAAAATATCTTTTGCAGGAAGAAATGTCTGGGAAGGGAAATTTATTGGCTAAACCCTTGAGGCCAACCCATCTAGATAACTCATTAGGATGGAGCGCTCTGGGATCTATGCTATATGACCAGTTGTCATGGTCTTCTAACTTGGATTTTTTGGTCACTTGCTCCAGGACAGAACTCTTGTCAGGGGCAAATACAAATCCTACAGTTTTCAATTATGATATTGCCACAGTTTCTTAGTATGCTTGATCTTACCAGTTTTTTCTGTCTGGGGACAAGGTTATACTTTCCCCATATTAAACCATAGCTGTTCTGGGTTTTGTCTTTGATAAGTATATAAATTTTAAGATCTTCACCTTCTATAAAAGTGGCAAAACAAATAGTTTGCTTCCATATTAGAACAGGATGATTCACTGAGATACTAGGAGTTTCAAGTTACCTTGAAATCACAAAGTGTTAAAAGAGCTTCAGGCATAATTAAATAAGTATTTTGGTAATATGATAATGCTTTTCCCTGAATGTATATTTTTTGATATACATCAGTCTGTAAATATACCTCTGAAATGGCCATCTATTAATTATTCTAAAGAATAATTAACCATAACAAATATATAGTATTTGGCATTAAATCATTAATAAATTTATAAACATCCCTACACTGAAATATTTCAATATCTTCAGTAATCCAGAATATCCCTAGGGGAATTTAATTTATGATTGAAGGAATATATAATATTTCAAATAACAGTTTTGCTATTAATAATTCAGTGAATAGGTAAGCAGTTACCGAGTCACACAAAAAAACGAAATTTTTAAAGTTTTGAAGCACAGAAAATACACTCTTTGCCTTATGCTGCTGTAATCTTTAGCCCTAGGTTTAATTTTTTCTTTAAATATTTTATTTATGTACATTTCAAGTGTTATCACCTTTCCTGATTTCCCCTCTGAAAACCCCCTATCCCATTCCCCCTTCCTCTGCTCACCAACCTATCCACTCCTGCTTCCCTGTCTTGGTATTCTCCTATACTGGGGCATCGAGCCTTCTCAGGACCAAAGGCTTCTACTATCTTTGATGTCCAACACGGCCATCCTCTGCTACATATGCAGCCAGAGCTATGGGTCCCTCCATGTGTATACTCTTTGGTTGGTGGTTTAGTCCCTGGGAACTCTGGTTGGTTCATATTGTCATTCTTATCTTTCAGGATAAATGTTATCACTTCACAAAAGACCATAAACTCATTCATTTAAAAAACTAGGGCTTCTCCTACTGTTGTTCCTCCTAGGAGGAGCCCTAGTTTTTAAAGGCTTGATGTGCTATCCTCTTAACTTGACCAGATGAGTTGGAATGGTGAGTTTCACGCCAATACATCTTAATTCATTTGTTCTAAATGTGGCCAAAATCCAAACAAGGAACAAATGGCATAGTAAAAATTAAGTAGCTTTTGCATCCTTTCCCCTAGTCTGTTAAAAGTGTTTGGAGGGCAGGAGTGACTGATCTCAGGTGCTGTCTACATAGGACCTAAAGTATGGCTGCCTGTGAATCTTTTCAGTAAGTGAGATTAGGACTTGTTTAAATTGAAGGGAAAATGAGGTCATTCCCATTTCTAAAATAATCACTCAGAACATGAAATTGTAGAAAGGAGTAAGAAAATGAAGATTTAAGAGAGAGACAACTGTTGTTCATCGAGACAACTCCACTTTATTCCTCCTTGTTTGTCAATATGAAGTAGCGGTACAGGATTGTAGCAAATAACATCTGTATCTATAGACATAGCAATGAAATAATGCAGTGACTGAGTGTTTAGATGTTAAACTGAACTTCACTTCTAGAATACGTCTTACTTGGTTGTTGTATAGATTTTATATATTGATGACTCAACTTGCTAGTGAAATTTTTTTTAATTTTATTTTATATTCTAAGTTTTTTTTATTTACATTCAAAATCATTTCCCCTTTCCCGTTTCCTCCCTCCCCAAAAGTCCAATAAGCCCCCTTCCCTCCATCTTTTACCCATTCAACCCCCTTTCGCTTCTCTGTCCTGGCATTCCCCTACATCCAGTCTATCCAGGACCAGGGTTCTCTCCTTCCATCTTCTTGGAAATCTATTGATATGCGAATTGTGTCTAGGGTATTCCGAGATTCTGGGTTAATATCCCCTTATCAGTGACTGCATACCATGTGTGTTCTTTTGTGATTGGGTTACCTCACTAAGGATGATATTTTCAAGTTCTGACCATTGCCTAGGAATTTCGTGAATTCATTGTTTTTAATTGCAGAGTAGTATTCCATTGTGTAAATATACCACATCTTCTGAATCCATTCCTCCGTTGAGGGACATCTGGGTTCTTTCCAGCTTCTGGCTATTATAAATAAGGCTGCTATGAACATAGTGGAGCATGTGTCCTTATTTCATGCAGGTAAAGCCTCTGGGTATATGCCCAGGAGTGGTATAGCCTGATCCTCTGGGAGTGTCATGCCCAGTTTTCTGAGGAACCGCCAGACTGCTTTCCAGAGTGGTTGTACCAGCTTGCAATTCCACCAGCAGTGGAGGAGTGTTCCTCTTTCTCCACATCCTCGCCAACAACTGCTGATGGGCACAGGGGAGAATTTCCTGAATAGAACTCCAATAGCTTATGCTCTAAGATCAAGAATTGACAAATGGGACCTCATTAAATTACAAAGTTTTTGCAAGGCAAAAAACACTGTCAAAAAGACAAAGCGGCAACCAATTAAATGGGAAATGATCTTTACCAACCCTACATCCGACAGAGGGCTAATATCCAACATATACAAAGAACTCAAGAAGTTAAACTCCAGAGAACCAAGTAACCCTATTAAAAAATGGTGTACAGAGCTAAACAAAGAGTTCTCACCTGAAGAATATCTAATGGCTGAGAAGCACCTAAAGAGATGTTCATCATCCTTAGTCATTAGGGAAATGCAAATCAAAACAAACCTGAAATTCCATCTCACACCAGTCAGAATGGCTAAGATCAAAAACACAGGAGACAGCTAGTGAAATTTTTACATCCCAATTTATAAGAATTTACAGAATAATGATCAATAGTGTTTTTAAGATGTGTTGTTCTGGGTTTGATTTCAGAGTGAGGCTGCTCTATAGAATAAGGACATATATGTCCTCCCTTTTATGTTTTTGGAAGACTATGTCAATAATTCTTTAAAATGTTCTATAGAATTCACTAGTGGAGTGACCTAGAACATGCATCTTATTTTGCAAGGATTTTGTTTGTTGTTAATATATTATCAATATAATTATTTTACTCATTACTAATCAGTTCAGCCTACTTTTCTTGAATCAGTCTTTATATATATTTCCAAAAACATTCATTTTTAAATGTTTTTAACTTTTACTTCTTAACAACTATATTTTATGTACAGCAATACAATGTACATGTTAACTAACACTATAATAGCATTTTTGATAAAGCATTAAAAAGAAGAAAAGGGATATTATTTTCATGTTACAAACAGCTCCAAGAAAATTTGCTAATTAAAAGAAGAATTTCATTTTATCTGATCTATCATGAATAAGTGTATATATATTACGTACTTGGCATCCTTTTTATTTCTGTTGAGTTGTATTGCTGTTCTTGCTCTCAGTTCTTATAATAATTTGAGTTTCATCTTCATAATCACGTTTGCAAACTCTAAAATTTTAGTTTTAGTGTTATATAACCTTAGAAATACACATTTCCAAACTTTTTCAACGAAATTAAGTGTAGTAGTACTGTTTCAAAACATAGTTCATTATATAAGACCTAACATGTATAAAATAGTACACAAAACATACGCTGTCACCAGCTGTGGTTTCCACTTTGCCACATTCCTTGACTTGAAGTTTTTAACAAACTTCAGTTTTGAGTCCCAGGCTTATGGTACTCAGTTTGGATTGTATATTATTCTTGTGACTATGCATTTGTTTTTGAACATGGAAACCATGTCACAGGTTAGAGGATGTGTTTTGAGATTTTCACTTAGACTTATGTTTATTAGGTTCCCATGTGTTTTTGTACTGACCTAATTCAGTCTTTTATAGAGTTGCACAACTTTAAAGAAGTTCTGACTTAATTGTGCTCTCTTCAAAATAAAGGTCTTCTCTCATTTCAAAGCATATTTTTTTTTCATTTTAAAATATGTTGTTCTATTTAATAGCCTCTACCAATATGGAAGAGATCTACCTTATCTCTGTTACTTACAAAGTCATCTTTTACATTTTAGCATGTACAGTTAATGCATTGTACATTTGTTTTCTAATAATTTCTTAAAACATACAAATCTAATCACATTTAATAATTTACATGGTAATTGTATTTGGTAACTGTAGTCTTTTAAAACCTGACTTAGGGTTTCCATTGCTGTGAACACCGAAGCAACATTTATAAATAACAACATTTAATTGGGGTTAGCTTACAGGTTCTTATTTTCAGTACATTATAATCAAGGATGAAGCATGGCAGCCTCTAGGAAGGCATGGCTCTGGAAGACCTGAGAGTTCTACATCTTGTTCCAAAGGGTGCTAGAAGACTGTCTCCCAAACAGCCACGAGAAGGGTCTCAAAACCCACTTCCAAACTGGCATACTTCCTCATAGTACAAATTCCTATGCCAAGCATATTCAAACAGCACAAAGCTATAACATAGTAATTTAATCTATAGTCTATTTAAAATATATGTCTATACTTGGGCCAGTTCAACTCCTTCGAATCCTTTAATATGTTTACCTTCCAATGGAATCTTCTTTAGAATCACCTTCAGCAGTTATATAGGACCCCCACTCAGCTTTTTAAAGAGTAATTATTCTCTATCATTTCACAGTTAGATTTTTATTATGTCTAAAATAAAGGAGATGGTGTGCAGAATGAGACAAGGTCACACTATTAGTCCTGGATAATCTACAACGGTGAGCCTTCCCTACGAGCCTCCCAAGTGATGTTATTATGGATGAATTCTGCTATTCTCAGCCTGAAATCCTTTTGTCATTGAACACATAACAACACAAGCCAGATCTCCAGTTGCATCTGAGAGAAGCTTTAAATTGATTATCTCATTGCATTCTATAGTTAGGGTAGAGAAATTCGGTGTCAAATGTAATTGTCCTTTCTGTGAGTGTATCTTTTCTCTCTACTTTGCTATTCTACAGGTTCACTACAGTTTGTTGGTAAAAGGTAAATGTAACACACACACACGCACACACACACACACATATATATGTGTATATATATATATATATATATATATATATTCACATATCTGAAGAGGAATTCCTAATTTCTTACCAGTTTATTTTTTAGGGCTGGGGAGAAACTTGGTAGAGTACTCATTGTGCAGAAATTGTGATTCAAACCCCAATACTACATAAATATTTTGTGATGATACATTCTTGTAATGGTGGCACTTGGGATGTAGAGGCCGGAGAAACAGAAATTTAAGATAATTCAGATTTATCTTCACCTACATAGTAACTTCAAGACTGAGCTCATATATTTACATATATATATGTATATGTATATATATATGTGTATATATGTGTATATATATGTATATATACATGTATATATAAGATCTCAATTTTGAAGTTACTGTATAGGTGAGGATAACCTTGAAGTTCACCATATATATATACATATATATATATATATGAGACATGTATGTATGTATCTATATTTATATATAGGCATATATGCGTTTGTACAAGAAAATGTTACAAAGCAACTAATACCTATTATATATGACTTAAAATGATCACAAATTAATATTTTAAATTTGTTCTTTTTATTATTCTTCAATCCTTTTTTTATAGTCCAGTTGTTATCCCCATTCCAGTCCACCCTCTGACTGTTCCTTATCCCATACCACTTCCCCTGTCTCCAAGAGGATGTCCCCACTCCCCTTCCCCTACCACCACCAGGCCTCTTGGAGGCCTACTATGCTAGGATCCTGTCTGTAAGCACACCATGGCCACACTAACAATGTCAGGCCTTGGAGCCTCGACTCGAGATGGATCTCAATTTGAGCCTGTTTCTGGACCTCCTTTCTCTCAGTCTCTTCTCCATTTTTGTCCCTGCAGTTCTTTTAGACAGAAACAATCCTGGGTCAGGGTTTTTGACTGTGGGATGGAAACCTTATCCCTTCAATTGATGCTCTATCTTTCTACTGGAGGTAGACTCTACAAGTTCCCTCTCTCCACTGGAGGACATTTCATCTAAGGTCCCTCTCTTTGATTCCTGGGAGGCTCTCGCCTCCAAGATCTGTGGTATATTCTAGAGGATAAACCAACTCTTTCCTATTACCAAAGGTTACCTGTTTCTATTCTTTCTGCTGTCCTTCAGGGTTTCAGTCCTGTCTCTTTCCCCCAACACCTAATCTTGTTTCCCTTATCCCTACCCTGTCCCCTCTGCCACCTAGGTCCCTCCCTCTGCCTCCTGTGATTGCTTTCTTCTCTCTCCCAAGTGTGATTGAGGAATCCTCTTTTGGGCTCTTCAGTTTGTTAACGTTCTTGAGTTCTGTGGATTGTATCCTGGGTACTTTTCTTCTGTACAGTTTTGGGCTAATATCCACTTATTAGTGAGTACATACCATGCATGTACTTTGGGTCTGGGTTACCTCACTCAGGATGATATTTTCTAGTTCTATCCATTTGCCTGTAAAGTCATGACAACCCCATTCTTAATAGTTGAGTAGTATTCTATTGTGTAAATGAACCACATTTTCTGTATACAGTCTTCCATTGTAGGATTTATAGGTTGTTTCCAGGTTCTGGTTATCAAAAATAAGGCCACTATCAAAATAATGGAACATGAGTCCCTGTGGCATGGTAGGGCCTCTTTGGTATGTGTCCAAGAGTGGTATAGCTGGGTCTTCTGGTAGACCTATTTCCAATTTTCTGAGAAACGTCCAGATTAAATTCCAGAGTGGTTGTATCAGTTTGCAATTCCACCAGCAATGGAGGAGTTTTCTTCTTTCTCCATATTCTTGCCTACATATGCTGTCACTTGCAGTTTTGATCTTAGCCATTCTGATTGGTGTAAGGTGGAATCTCAGGGTCATTTTGATTTGCATTTCCCTGATCACTAGGTGCTTTGAACTTTCCTTTGAACATGCTTCTCAGTCATTCGAGATACCTGTTGTGAATTCCCTGTTTAGCTCTATGGACCATTTTTTATTGTGTTGTTTGGTTTTTTGGTGGTTAGCTTCTTGAATTTTTTTTATATATTTTGGATATTAGCCCTCTATGTGATGTGGGGTTAGTGAAGTTTTTTTTTTTTCTAATCTCTAGGTTGCTGATTTGTCCTATTGACTGTGTCCTTTGCCATACAGAAGATTTTCAGTTTCATGAAACTTCTTGATCTTAGAGCCTGAGCCAATGGAGTTCCGAATAAACAGGAAATTTCCTCAGTGCCAATGAGTTAGAGGCTCTTTCCCACTTTCTCTTCTGTTAGATTCAATAGATCTGGTTTTATGTAGAGGTCCTTGAGCCACTAGGACTTGAGTTTTGTGCAAAGTGACAAATATGATTCTAGTTTCATTTTTTTTTATATACAGACTGCCAGTTAGACCAGCACCATTTATTGAAGATGTTTTTTTTTTTCCACTGCATATTTTTGGCTTCTTTGTCAAAGATCAAGTGTCCATATGTGTGTGGTTTTATTTCTGGGTCTTCCATTCTATTCCACTGATCAGTAAATATCATGTAGTTTTTATTACTATTGCTCTGTAGTAAAGCTTAAGATCAGGGATGGTGATTTCTCCCAGAAGTTCTTTTACTGTTAAGAATTGTTTTAGCTATTCTAGATTTTCCATTTTTCAGATGAATTTGAGAATTTCTCTTTCCATGTCCTTGAAGAATTGTGTTGTAATTTTGATAGATATTGTGTTGAGTCTGTAGATTGCTTTGGTAGGATGGCCATTTTTACTGTTAATTCTACCAATCCATTAGCATGGGAGATCTCTCCATTTTTAAGATCTTCTTTGATTTCTTTCTTCAGGGACTTGAAGTTCTTGTCACAGAGATCTTTCATTTGTTTGGGTAGAGTTATCCCAATTTTATATTATTTGTGACAATTGTGAAGGGTGTTGTTTCCATAATTTCCTTCTCAACCCTTTCCTATAATCTAATATATATATATATATATATATATATATATATATATATATATATATATATATTAGATTGTCACAAAGGAATTAATACCTATTACATATGACTTAATATAATTACAAATTAACTTTAAGAAATTCAAAATTAAAGACTTCAACAGTAATTTCCAAAGAGCATGTATAAGCAAACATTACGTGTTAGAAAATATTAAACATCATTAGATGTGAGTAAAACACAGATTAGTTTGCTATTATATATCATTTCATATGTATTAGAAATTTTTTAAAGACTTAAATATAAACAAAAACAGGACCTTTAGCAACCAGAACTTTTATAATTGCTGTTGGGAATGCAAAATAGTCTGACATCATAGAAACTGCTTTAGTGTTTTTTATAATATCAGGTTTACATTAAAACATCACTGTTACCTCCCAGGAGGATGAAAGGAATGAAAACTTATGCTCTCACAAAAGGCTGTGCGTGAATATTATAGAACTAGCCTAATAATTGGCCAAACTGGAACCACATACCCTCAGCAGAAGAATAGATACATTATCTTAGGTACAACTATGTGATAGAATATTACAAAGGATTTGTGTCGGGAGTCTCCTGGCCTGAAACATGTTGAAACAGGACACAGAGTAGGACTCTAGTCTGACTTTAAAGACTGATGGTTTCTGACTGTTCTAGCTCTCTAACTATTCTGAAATGCTGATGATAACTTCAAAAAAGTCCTATAAACTTTCTTGTTAACTTTGAGGGTTAAAAGCTGCTAGTTTAGGCTATTAACTCATGTAGCCTAACAGGGGGACTAAGCCTTTGTTCTATCTCAGTAGTAACTGTGTGGTTCTAACTTTCAGCCTGGTAGTAGTAGTTGCAGGAAGAAAAAGGGAAACTTTAAAGTAAATTAGCATTTATTTCATAGTTGTAAAAGCTAAGTTGTGAAAGCTCTCTAAGAAAAAGGGGGGAAGTGGAAAGATACTAAAAAGGGTAAGGGAAAAATTAGCGCTCCTCTCTTTGCAGTCTCTGGCATTTAGCACCTCATCCTAAAACAGCAGGAGATTAAGTAAAGGATTAATTGCTAGAGCCTTTTCCTTTTGTCCAGATGCCTCTTTCTTGTCAGGCTAGGGGGAAGTTTGGGGCAATAAACTTCTATTGAGCAAAGAGAAGAGAATAATGCTCACAGAAGGAAAAACTTTTGCATAAGTAAATATGCATAAAGTCACATAAATTCATATACAGATCCACACATGCATATTTATACATTTCCATTCAAACCAGTTGGGCTCACCTTGCATATATTCTCACAATTATATAGTTACACACACACACACACACACACACACACACACACATCCATATTTACATATGCATTTAAAGCAAAAGACCAAACACCAGTGCAGAAAGAAGTCACTCTTTCTGGATGAAAACTGAGCTCCAATCTTTATTGCATAGAGAATGAAAAAGCTTCTACCAGTTTAATGCTAAATGAATTAAACTCAAGTTTGTAAGAAGAAAGCTTTGTTCCTTTTAGTAGAACAAAGTCTACCTTGTTATTAAGAAAAGACCTGTTCTGTCCCATGGTAAGAAGATGTCTGCCTCTTCCTTCTGTTCTTTGCATCTTATTTTTCCTTCATTCTCTCTGTATTCTGCATATTGCTCTCTAAGGTTTTTATGTTAACCTATAGTTTGTAAGTTATTCCACTCTGTATTCTTCTTCCAATCTTGCTCTCTATTCCTGCTCTGATCTCACAGTAATGCTCTTACTCTCAATGCCATTTCTCCCAAAGCCTTTACTTCTAAGTTCTTCTTGAGCACATATCTGTCTAAAAAGTTTTCTTGTGTCCTGATTTAAAAAAAATTATCTTCAGTTCTGTTCTAAAAAGTGTTCTGTCTAAAATGTTCTCCTCAGCTCAGTTCTGACTCTTTCTCTTTGTGCTCACCAATTATACATCTTTCGGAATACATGAACACATGGTATAAAGTTCATTACAAGTTTACATAAATTCAAATCATAAATTGAATAAGAAGTTTACAACAGAGAAGGTTTACATCCATATTCTTTAGGAGTATTTATCTGGCTAAACAGTCATTACTTGTTACAGCTCCAGTTGAGAGTTGAAAATTATAACTAAGTTATTTGTGAAGTTTTGTATAAATAAACAGTCAATATTTTATCTTCTGTCCTAGCACCTATAATAAATCATTAGTTCATTTTTATTACCTTTGGTTAATGGTTTTATAACCTCTTGGAATGTGCTCTAAGTAGTAAAAAGTATGGTTACTATCTAGAAGTAATTAACTGGTAGCACAATGGTAGATTAGCAGAGTTGTAGTTTTGTCTATCAGAAAAGGACCAAATAGCAGTGCCACTATAAAAGAGTTTAATAAATACTGATACAATTTTATAAATTCTTATAGGATCAGCATTAAGAATTTAAAAGTCATCTTTTTGTCTACATAGCATCACTACAAGACAGTACATCTTCACATTTCTTCAGAGATCTGCTCAAAAGAGGGTGGGCTAATACCTAGTGATTGTTATATATGTAATAACAACATTAAAATCATATTAATAGCAGGAATCTTTTCTAAAATGATTTTCTCATTGGCCTTGCCTATGGGCCTTTGTTGTAAATTTTAATCTAAGGCTTAGTCATCTCAGGAAGATCACCTGCTACTTATTAGCTTATCCTATGATAGCTCCTGACAGATTTGTACTAAAACACAAGCATCTTTACTGTAGGACCATTAAAAAAAAACTAAGAACCCACCAGAAAATTACACTTAAAAATCATGGCATCCTCTCATTTTTCTTGTTGGTCTTTGTTTCAATTGTCCTGCCTTTTACACTTTCATCACAAGCTCAGAAATCTCTTACCCTTGGTGAGGTATCATCATGGAAATGCACTATGGTTGGCTAGTTCTGAGAAGTTAAAGGTGCCTTGCTTGCTCCTATAGTTTCAGCTCTCAGCTCTCAAGGCAGCCTTTTTTCTTTTCTTTTTTTTTTTTTTTGCCTACTTTTGAACTGGAGAAAAATTCCTGCCCAGTGTCAAAAGATGATCTCATGGAAGGCAGCATGATTCACTCAGGAAGATATCTGCTCACCTTTTGGGAGTTGCTGTCCTCCATTCTCTCATAGTCATGATTGTTTGCCTCAACTCTTCCTTTAGACATTTGATTCACTTTGTTTTAGTCATTGTTTCTACTCACAGATATTTGTGGTGTCATTCAATTTTGTTAAATCCATGTGATTTTGTATCTATCTATTCTATTGGGAGGCATGAAGAATATTTAAATTTTGTTGCTGCTATTTTTCAGCATCCTCCAATGCAATTGTACTTTCATTGCCCTATTCCATCATAACAAAGCCTCTCAGACTCCATGCCCTACATGGTGAGTTTCAACTGACAATGGACAATCCTGTACAACATAGGGGCCCATGTCTCACCTGCTGAAGTCTTCTCCTCCACTCCAGTATAGGATAAAATATATTTATCATCTTTGAGCTCAGAACTTCACTAATACAGAGTCTTCTCTTTTGTGTTGTTTGTTTGGTGAATAAGCTCTTAGGTGTGCAATGGAGCATATCATCAGAACTACTAATCCCTGAAAATTCTTATTTTTCTCCAAGTCTGATATTAACTGAACATTATCATACATTTATAATTAAAAAGAGAAGCATTATCTGTCAGAGATTTAGACTATTTTAAAAGCTAAATGTATAAACTAAAAATTTAGTGTATCTGATCATAGAATCCTAAATTTGAATCACTTGGAGGATGACTTTTTGGGGATAGAATGTTGAAAATAGTAGTATCAATATTTTTGACATAATGAAATTAATATCAAATTTCTACAGATTGTTTTATGGGTCAGGGGCTCATGATACTAGGGGGCTTCAACTTCAGAAATCTTCAAATAAAACAGCATAAATTTGGAAAAATTACTTAATATGTCTAGGTTTCAGTGAAATTTTTGCATTGCAATGACATCTATTTTAAAATTTGGGAATATTAAATAATACAAAATTTGTGTGTGTGTGTGTGTGTGTGGTATGTGCGTGTGTGTGTGTGTGTGTGTATAATTTCGTGCATAATGATGATTATTGATCATTTAATTCCAGTGGGGATGAGGGTAATAATAAGGACTATAGCACTGACCATTCATGTAAATCTGCTGCTTTCCCAGGTAGGGACAGATTCCACTTTGGTATTAATGTGAGTAAAATTGTAAAATTAATTAGTAGAGAGAATATGTTTTTTCTGCCTTTTAGGTTTGGTTTGAAACCATCTTAAGTTTTGGAGCAAATGTAATTAAGTTCATTTTATTCTACAAGTTCACTATGGAATAGCCACATTTGACTGAAGTCTTTGGTGTACCAGCTACATGACTATTCTGAACAGTCCTCTCCTCTTTGCTGATCCTGAGAAATTCAGTGTAGAGTTGCATTTGGTGAAATGTTTGCTACTGTTCCTTATTAGTCTCTGGGTCACAGCAACTGGAGCTCATTCATTTATGGGTGATGTTAAGTTATTCTGACAGTTTCCTTAAGACAATCATCTCACTCTCAGTGACAGCATGGATTCTCTGAAAGGACTATACAATGCTTATTCAACATTTTTGGCTTCACTATGTGATGTGTGCACAATTCCAAATATGAGTGGCCGCTGCATGCTTTATTATTGCCTGGAGTTATTTTCAAGAATGCTATGTCTATTTTCAGTGTTCCAGTTAATTGTCTTTATATCTCATGATCATTTTGAATAATAGAATGTATAAGAGGAGACTCTCCCACCTAAGGGCTAAGATAAACTAGCTGCTAACTCTAGTTTTGGACCATGGAGAATGCATGGGCTTTCTTGGAAAAGTATATACTCAGAATATAATATTGTATTAACTTGTTCTGCACAATTCAGAAAGTCAGTTGAAGAATAATATGAAGCATCAGATATCTCTAGAAATAGAAAGCAATGCATTGAATCCAATGAAACAAGAGGATTGGAGAATAATAATAATAATAATAATAATAATAATAATAATAATAATCCTATAAAGCTACAGGTTCAATTTCCTTTGTGTTTGTGCCTAAGGTTCCCAGACGCCTAATAATGATTATCTCTTGGAACTGCAGCAATTCAGATTGCTAGCACAGAAAAGATGCAGAGATTATGTAGATAGCAATGCATACATTATTTATGCAGATTTTATTTATTTATTGTTTTTGCTAAGAATAGTTGGAGCTGTTATGAACACCACAGGGGAAATTTGTATATTTAAAAAATGTGTGATAGTTAATATTGATGGTTAATTTGACTAGATTGGAAAGTGTCTCGAGATTAAAGAATCTGAGTGTCTTAGTGTCTCTGTGAATTCAGTTAGAGAGAATCAGTTAGACATGGAAGATGTGTTCAAAGTGTCGACAGTATGATGTCATAGACTAGATGCATACATGAAATTAAGAATAGAAATGAGATACCCAGCTAGAACATATATCGTTGTCTTTTCCTGGCATAAGTGACCATCCTTGGCCATATGCCCATATTACTCTGATGCCCAAACTTACTCAAGACAGAATAATAGGGCTAACTGATAATGCACTGAAATTTCATTTTTCAAAGTTGTCTTCTATGTACTTAGGTTGCCACTACAGAAAGATGACTTAAAGTAGGGAAGACAAAATTAACCATCAATGCCATCACTATGGGTTCCTTATCATCTATCATCTCTTTCAGTTTTACTGTCTTTTTCTATTAAATTTATTCATTTGTTTACTTTACAGACCAATATCAGCCCCTTCTAATACTCCCTCACCCAGAGCCTTCCTCTATTCTACCCTCCTCTTCTCTTTGAGAAGGGAAATCCCCCTCTAGATATTATGCCCCATACTCTCCCAACTCCCCAGCATGATTATCCCCTTCCTCTCCCACTGAGGCCAGACAAGGCTGTCCATTTAGGGGAATGGGATCCACATGGAAACAGGCAACTGATTCAGGGTAAGCCCCTGTTCCTGTTGTTGAGAGACCTGCATGAAGACCAAACTGCTCATCTGCTACATATGTGCAGGGAGCCTATGTCTAGCCCATGCTTGCTCTTTGGTTGGTGATTCAGTCTCTGGGAACCCACAGGTCCAGGTTAGTTGTTCTTCCTGTGGGTCCCTCAATCCTTACCCTAGCTCTTCCCTAAGACACCTGGAGCTCCATATAATATTTGGCCATGGTTCTGTGCATCTCTTTTCATTGACTGCTCGTTCAGTAGAGCCTCTCAGAGAATATTCATGCTAGGTTCCTGTCTGCAAACATAAGGGGTATATTTAATAGAGTCAGAGTTTGGTTCTTGCCTGTGGGATAGATCTCAATTTGGAGCAACCATTGGTTAGACTTTCCCTCAGTTTCTGCTCTTTGTTCCTGAATATCTTGTAGGCAGGACTCATTTTGAGTCTGAGGTTTTGTGGCTTAATCCTGTTTCTACTCATCAGCCCATCCTGGTGGGACCAGGAAGTAGTCATTCCAAATTCCTCCTCACACTGGATTACTCCAGTAACTCCATCTTTTGGAAAGTAGAAGCAGAAGAATCAGGTGTTTAATTTTTACTTTAGTTACATAGGGAGCTTGAGGTCAAAAAACTATAAATCCTCCCAAAACAATTTCACCTTTGATTTGACCTGTTCTTGTCAGTTCTCATTTTATGCCATCTGTTGGGCATATTTCATTTTCACTCTAAGGCATACACCTCCCTCCGCCCATACATATGTACATCTATTCTTTTGTATCATTGTCAGTGCCTTGCTTGCTTCCTGGACAGTCCATAAAACCATACTTCTTCAAGCATTATCTCAACAATCCATTACCATTTCATCAGGTCTAACTCTCTGCTACATGGATCTCCTTACTCCACATTTTCTTAAGATACATGACTTAAATTGCATCATGGAACTTGGAGTTGCTGTGCTCAGTGACCATGCCTAGCATTTTGGAAACATCAAAATGATCATCCATCCATCATGATTAAGTAGGCTTCATCCCAAGAATGCAGGGATGGTTCAATATACAGAAATCCACCAACTTAATCTGCCATATAAACAATTCAAAGTAAAAAACAAACAAACAAACAAAAAAAATACACATGAACATTTTATTAGATGATGAGAAGGTATTTGACAAAATCCAAAACCCCTTCAGGATAAAAGTCTTGCAAAGATCAGGAATTCAAGGTTCATACCTAAACATAGTAAAAACAATATAAGGTAAATCAGTAGCCAACATCAACCTAAATGGAGAGAAACTTGAAGCAATCCCACTAAAATCTAGACAAGGCTGCCCACTGTCTCCATACCTATTCAATATAGAACTCAAAGTACTAGACAGAGCAATTAGAAACAAATGGAGGTGAAAGGGATACAAATCGGAAAGGGAGAATTCAAAATATCACTATTTGCAGATGATATGATAGTATGCAAAAGTGACCCCAAAAATTACACCAGAGAAATTCTAAACCTGATAAACAACTTCAGCAAAGTGGCTGGATATAAAATTAACTCAAACAAATTGATGGCCCTCCTCTATTCAATGGATAAATAGGCTGAGAAAGAAATTAGAGAAACAACATCCTTCACAATAGTTACAAATAATATAAAATATATTGGTGTGATAAGTGAAAGATCTGTATGACAAGAACTTCAAGTCTCTGAAGAAAGAAATCAAAGATCTCAGATGATGGAAAGGTCTCTCATTATTTGGAAGCATTAATATAGCAAAAATGGCCATCTTGCCTAAAGCAATCTGCAGATTCAATGCAATCCCCATCAAAATTGCAACTCAATTCTTCACAGAGTTAGAAAGTGCAATTTGCAAATTCATCTGGAATAACAAAAAAATCCAAGATAGCAAAAACTATTCTTGACAATAAAAGAACTTATGGCAGAATCACCATTCCTGATCTCAAGCTGTACTACAGAGCAGTCATGATAAAAACTGCATGGTATTGCTACAGTGACAGTCAGGTAGATCAGTGGAATAGAATTGAAGACCAAGAAATTAACCCACACACTTATGGTCACTTGATCTTTGACAAAGGAGCTAAAGCCATCCAGTGGAAAAAAGACAACATTTTCATCAAATGCTGACTCAACTGGTGGTTAGCATATAGAAGAATGCAAATTGGTCCATCCTTATCTCCTTGTACAAAGCTCAAGTCCAAGTGGATCAACTACCTCCACATAAAATTAAATACAATGAAGCTATTAGAAAACAAAGTGGGGAAGAGCCTTGAGAACATGGGCACAGGGGAAAAGTTCCTGAACAGAACACCAATAGCTTATACTCTAAGACCAAGAACTGACAAATTGGACCTCCTAAAATTGCAAAGCTTCTGTAAGGCAAAGGACAGTGTCATTAGGGTAAAACAGCAACCAATAGATTGGGAAACGATCTTTACCAATCCTACGTCTGATAGAGGACTAATATCCAATATATACAAAAAACTCAGGAAGTTAGACTCCAAAGAACCAAATAACCCTATTAAAAACAGGGTTGAATGGGGAAGAGAGGGAGAGAAGGGGGCTTATGGGACTTTCAGGGAGGGAGGAAACAGGAAAGGAGAAATGATTTTGAATATAAATAAAGAAAACTTAGAAAATAAAATTAAATTAAAAAAAACGGGGTACAGAGCTAAACAAAGAATTCTCAACTGAGGAATAATCGATGGCTGAGAAGCACCTAAAGAAATGTTCAACATCCTTAGTCTTCCAGGAAGTGCAAATCAAAACTACCCTGAGATTTCACCTCACACCAGTCAAATGGCTAAGATCAAAAACTCAGGTGTCAGCAGATGCGGGCAAGGATGTGAAGAAAGAAGAACACTACTCCATTACTTGTGAATTTCAAGCTGGTGTAACCACTCTGGAAATCAGTTTGGCAGTTCCTCGGAAAATTGGACACAGTACTACTTGAGGACCCAGCTATACCACTCCTGAACATATACCCAGAAGATCCTCCAACATGTAATAAGGACACATGCTTCACAATGTTTGTAGCAGCCTTATTGCCAGAAGCTGGAAGGAACACAGATTTCCCTCAATGGAGGAATGGATACAGAAAATGTGGTATATTTACACAATGGAGTAATACTCCGCTATTAAAAACAATGAATTCATGAAATTCTTAGGCAAGTGGGTAGTACTAGAAAATATCATCCTGAGCGAGGTAACCCAATCACAAAAGAACACACATGGTATACACTCACTGATAAATTGATATTAGCCCAAAGTTCAGAATACCCAAGATATAATTAACAGACCACATGAAGCTCAAGAAGAAGGAAGACCAAAGCATGTGTACTTTGGTCCTTCTTAAAAGATGGAACAAAATACCCATGGGAGGAGATACAAAGTGTGGAGCAGAGACTGAAGGAAAGATCAATCAGAGACTGCCCTACTTGGGAATCCATCCCATTTACAGTTACCAAACCCAGGCACTATTGTGGAGCCAACAAGTGCTTGGTGACAAGAGCCTGATATAGCTGTTTCCTGAGAGGCTCTGCCTGTTCCTGACAAATACAGGGGTGGATCCTCTCAGCCAACCACTGGACTGTACACAGGGTTCCCAGTGGAGGAGCTAGGGAAAGGATCCAAGGAGCTGAAGGTGTTTTCATCCCCATAGGAGGAACAAAAATACGAACCAACCAGTACCCCCAGAGCTCCCAGGGATGAAACCATTAACCAAAAAGTACACATGGAGGGACCCATGGCTGCAGTCACATATGTAGCAGAGGATGGCCTTATCGGACATCAATGAGTGGAAAGACCCTTGGACCTATGCAAGCTTGTTTTTCCAGTATAGGGGAATGTCAGGACAGAGAAGTGGGAGTTGGTGGGTTTTTGAGCATTGGGAGGACAGATAGGATAAGGGGTTTTCAGAGGGGAAAGTAGGAAAGGGGTAACATTTGAAATGTAAATAAAGAAGATATCTAATAAAGAAATTATTGTCAAAAAAGAAAGAAAGGTAAAAGAAGACCTGAAAGTGATGAATGTGAGGAGGTGGAGTGAGGGCATCTCCAGTAATAAACAGAGACCTTGATAAGGGAGGTTAGCAAGAATCAATGGGGATAACCTTAGCTGTTACTCCCTATACTGGTGATTTGAAACTTGAAGAGTCCACCCTCTCTGTAGCCAGGCAAAAACTGCAGTGGAGCAATAGAAACACCAACCCACCCAGAAATCTTTCAACCCCAAATTTATCCTGTCTACAAGAAATGCAGGCATAGGGGATGGAGCAGAGTATTAGAAACTTTTGATGTCATGCTTGAGTTCTTTGTGCTCTTGTCTTTAGAGAAGCTTAGTGCTGTCCCCTCTACACCCATTTCCCAAGTCGGAATGCTTGACCTAGAAACTGCATTTAGGGAGACAAAGTTGTATGTTCTGAGTGCATGAGTGCGTGTGGGCCTTGGGAGGAGGTGTGTAACTCTTCGCAGGAGTGTGTCAAGGTCCCCTGTGCTGCCTCCAAGAATCACCTTAGGGGAAAAGCACCCTCATCCCCATGGCAGGGCTGAGGAGTCAGGCTTACTCAGTGCTAACTGGAATAAAGGAAAAGCCTAACGATTAGTTTGTAAGAAAAACTGAAGCCACGTTTCGAAGACCTGTGTTACCAGTATTTCATCAGTTTGTAAGACATGAGTCTGAAGTAGCTAGCAGTTTGGTTATTGAACAGTCTCTGAATCGTGTTCAGTTACTTGGGTCAGGACCCTGTCATGAGACATGTGGAAGAAAAAATCCCAGTCATGATATTTTCTATAGCAACAAATGAGATATAGCGATAAGGGTACAGGAAAGTATACCAAATGGGTGACGTCAGTCAAAATGCAACATAACACAGAATATCAGTGTTTTGACCAGGCCTCAGAGATGTGCCATATCAGTATGTGAAAAAGGGGGCTCGTATATTTGTGGAAGGGAAAGTGGACTATAGTGAATACATGGTTAAAAATAATGTGAGGCAGCGAACAACAACAATCATAACTGATAACATTATATTTCTGAGTGACCAGAAAAAAGAAAAGGCATAGAATTGATGATTTTTCTTTGATCACTAGTACAGTCTCCTTTGCAAATCATGTATAATCTACAGTTTAAAGATAAAAATTAAATTTTTTGTATAAAAAAGAAGCTGCATTTAGGATCAGAGAGACCTGTAACTCCAAAAATTAAAAAAAAAATAAAAATAAATCTTTAAGTAATTTCCTTTGGAGAAAAGAAAAAGCACTTAGACTCTGATTTATTTTTCATTTTTCCCCAGAAGATTCCAAAGATGCACCAGCTTCAAAGAAAGATAAAGGTAAGTGTGTTACCTCTTGGTTATTTATACACTTTCTCTGAAGAACGCAATATTTTGCATTTTGTGGTTTGTTTGGTTTACTCTAATCTTCTTGATCTCTTGGTAGTGGCATTTCTAAGCAACATTTATATGATAGAAATATTTTGATATTTTTATAGTCTTTAAACTATACACTAGGAAGGTATTATTTAAAAGTAATTATTAGATACTTTTATTGGCAAATATTCAGAAACATTCTTTTAACATTATCATGTATAAAGATAAGTTAATTAAGTAGTGCAAATCCCTTATTTTATCGGGAACTGCTTTAAAAAAAAAAGTTAACTATAGTAAAAGCCCTCTCATAAAGGGAGAAAACAGAATTAAAAAAGGGAGACTAGAACCTGGACACACATACATATACACATACATTCAAACATATACACATACATATACACATATATACACAACCCATACATACATACACACATATACATAAATGCAGCATATACACACAACACACACATACACTCATATACATATACCATACACACATATCACACACACATACATACATATACATACACACATATACATATACATATACATACACCATTCACACACACACACACAACCTACACTATTGCTTCTCTTTGAAGGTCACATTTCTTACGTATTAGAAAAATTTTTAATGCTGATCTATCTTTCCCCTTTTCCACATATCAGTTAAAATATGGTATGTAAACTCTGAGTAAATAAAACAATATTAAAAGTTTGTAATGAAATTCAAACGACTGCTCAAATATATTTTGTTAGTGTTATCTCGGATTTAAAAATATTTCCCTGGATTACATATGTTCCTGCAAGTCAAAATGTATAAAAGAGCAATTGATTTTAATAATATAACTTAGTTACTATTTATGTCTCTGATTTTCACTTCAGATTAAATGTCTTTTTGTCTAGCTTCCTTGAGACATATTTATTAAATGCAAATTGCATATTTTACATATACATATGAGATTTAATATACATATGTATTGATATCTAACTATGAGGATTAAGCTATTTAACATATGAATTGGCACAACTAGCCTTTACATTAACAACTTTACAATTTGTTGTCTTAGAGAATCATGTGTGTGCATGGTGTGTTTGTGTTTTATGGCTTTATGTGTGCTTTTGTGTGTACATGTGTAGGTTCTTGCAGGTGTGTGCACATGCTTGTTGAAGCTACATGTCTATATCAGTGTTTTCCTGCATAGCTCTCCACCTTGATTTTTTGAGCAGATGCTCCTTGATTTGGGAAGACTATCTGTCAGGCAGCTCCAGGGATCTTCTTGCTTCCTCATCCCTAGGGTTAGGATTACAGTTGTGCACCACAATATGTTATCTTTATTCTTGCCAGCTAGACCCAAACCCTCATACTTACACACACTTTAACAACTGAACAATCTTACCAGTTGCTGTCTTAGAAAAGTTTAAGCACACAATAACATGTACTCCCAAGTGAAGAAGCTGAATACTATATGACAGATAAAATTTTCATAGTTTTGAAAAACTCCATAAATTTTCTCTGGTGAGTAAACAACTCAATTTCCAACCAAGAAAGTGAAATAACTTCCTTTTCTCTAAATACTTGTTATTATTCATTATTGTTATTATAATGTTCACTATGACATGTTTTGTTATAATGACTCTTCAACTTTGTTCTTTTCAGAAGATTCCAAAGATGTCTCACATTCAAAGAAAGATAAAGGTGAATTCCTTACCTTTGGCTCATTTATATGCTTTCTCTCAAGAACTCAGTGTTCTTTTTATTATTTGTTTTAGTCTAATATTCTTGATCATGGTATAGTTGTAGGCATTTCTGAACAATGTATATGTGGTATATTTGCTTTTCAGTAATTCTATATTATTTATAAATTATTCTTCCCCTTGCATTTTGAAGAAGAGTTATGTTGACATTAATTACCAATGCTTATATTTATTGCCTAATGTTTTTTTAAGATAACATATTAAGGATAACAAATTATCACTTCATTGGTTATCACCTATTATTTCTTCAAAAATTATTCCTATTAAAAAAATTTCACCTATACTAAAAGTCCTCTTTTAAAATAAGAAAACAGAGAAGGAAGGAAGGATAGAACACACACACAAACACACACACACACACACAGAGAGAGAGAGAGACAGTTTTTTTTTTATTTTATTTTCTAAGTTTTTTTATTTACATTCCAAATCATTTCCCCTTTCCCGTTTCCTCCCTCCCCGAAAGTCCCATAAGCCCCCTTCCCTCCCTCTTTTCCCTATTCAACTCCCTCTCATTTCTCTGTCCTGGCTGAGAAGCACCTAAAGAGATGTTCATCATCCTTAGTCATTAGGGAAATGCAAATCAAAGCAACCCTGAGATTCCATCTCACACCAGTCAGAATGGCTAAGATCAAAAACACAGGAGACAGCAGTTGTTGGCGAGGATGTGGAGAAAGAGGAACACTCCTCCACTGCTGGTGGAAGTGCAAGCTGGTACAACCACTCTGGAAAGCAGTCTGGCGGTTCCTCAGAAAACTGGGCATGACACTCCCGGAGGATCCGGCTATACCACTCCTGGGCATATACCCAGAGGCTTTACCTGCATGCAATAAGGACACATGCTCCACTATGTTCATAGCAGCCTTATTTATAATAGAGAGAGATGTTTGGTAGCAATCGAACACTTCCCAATGCCTGTCTCAGGAAAGTGAGAGTTGGAACTAGCTTGTGCATTTTTATCAGTGTCATTTGCTGAAGGGCTCTTAGCTTCTGACTTTGGAACTGCTATAGCACAAGCACTTCTTCTAATATATTCCTCTAATATATTTTGAGGATAGTAAGAGGGGACAAACTGTTCTTGCTATGAAAGTGTAAGTTCTGTAACTGTTCCTGAACTTTACAATGGAAGAAAGCATTGACTTGAGTAAAGACACAGTCAGATAAGTGGATATCCATCCCTTATAAAATCAAATTTGAATTGAAACTTGTAATGAGATGTATATATTGTATATATACAATATAAAATATATATATTGTAGATAAGACTGACAATTGATTTGATAGTTTAAAGATAAAAGGATTCCTTTTACAACTGAAAATAGACCTACTACATCTTCTGCCAGTTCTACTACTAAATATATACACAAAAGAGACAAATCATTATTACAAATTAATATTACTTCCATATCATTACATAGCTATAGTATACCAGTATATGAACCAAAATGCTGCATTGTTAATGAAAGGTAAAGGAATTGTGGCATGGATTATGATTTATTCAAAAACAAAACAACATCAACAAATCAAAAAGCAAGCAAACAAAAAACATGGAATCTGTTAACTGTCTGTGTTAAGTGAAATAAGACAAATGCCACCTAGCATCACTAAGACTTTAAAAATAAATTTTAGTTGCATTCAAGAACAGAATGGAACATTTGTAGTAAACTGGACTTAAGAGAAGAAAAGAAAAGAATGAGTTAGCTAAAGAACACCAAAACCCACAAATGAAGAAATCTGGTTTCCTATAATACCCTGGAGTAATACTGTTTAATACACAGTAATACTAACACACAGTTTTTATAATGAAAGTCTGAAATTAATTGAAATAAAAACTTGGTGTGTGTAAGAATGGTATTTTCTATCATTAAAACACTGTGCTCAAATATAGAAGACACAAAGCCAAGTGTATGCTACAGATATCTGCATGTATTAATACTTTCCTTTAACTTTTTTATCCCTAGAAGTAACTGATGATGCAGCTTCACCAAAGAAACAAAAAAGTAAGTTTATGATTAAATTAAAAACAACTAACTCCTCCAATAATTAAGATACTAGTTAGATAATTAAACTTTAGAGACTCCAAAAAACAGTATTAGTAGAAATGATTTTTAGCACTGATCTGATGAAGCACTGTAAAGTTGACTACTTATATTTCAAATAGAAACGTCATTTTTGTCTCAGTCAAGAGGCACAGGGTTGAAATCACTCCAACTAATGGCTGAAGTGTCATTTATTGTAAGCTATTTGGCACAGCTCTGGTCCTGGATTCTCTACTTGAATATTGCTTAAATGTGCTTTACTGTCTGCTATGTAACAAATTAGTCAAAGTGAAATGCCAAAATTCTTTAAGTCAAGTTTAAATAATGTGGAAATATTTTTTAGCTATTCAGTTGCTTAGATTCACTCCTGAAATTAAAAGTTCTATTTGATGTTCCTGGACATTTGGCAAACTTTTAAGAGTCAGTTTCTGTAATCATTGATTCTAGAATGTAATCAGTATTCACATGGAGATCCAGAACTTGGTGCTCTACATTCTCATTATCCCAAGGCTTCCAAGTGAGGCATTTTTGTTCAGATTTTAAAGCAACACACACACACACACACACACACACACACACACACACACACACACAAAGCATCACAACACAAACTAGAGCAAACAATTTTTAAAATAGATCCAATAAGGCCATCATACATAACGCTTTAAAGAACTAAACATTTATCTGAGAAAATAATTCTTGTAGGATTTGCATGGTTTCCTACATGCATGCACTCTGAAAGAAATTGGTGAGGTGGCTTATTAATTGAAAAGTTTGGATACCTACTATGCTGTGAATGTTGCTGGTGATGCTTCATAAAATCAGACTATGAGAAATATAAAAGCATAAACAATCTTGATGTAATAATTTCATATATCAATGTAAAATACATGAAAAAATAATTATGATCTGAACCACCTGCTCTTCCAATTGAAAAACTATTGTTAATAATTTCAACTAGATTGTATCAATAGTTAAAATCTCTTATTTCAGTAATAAGCATTAAAATAGAACACACTACTTTCCTGATGATTCTATCTTGCCAGTGTGAGAAATTGGGTGAAAATGCATGAAAAGTCATTGTATGGTTTCTTATGCAAATATAAATTAGGTCAAAATAAATGTTTCCAGGCATGGAGGATAATTTACTATTGTTTCTACTATTACTCCAGATACTGAGGCATGATGAGTGCCTTTAGTTCAAAACCACCCTGTGCCAGACAGTAGGTAGCCCTGGGCTAGCCATGGTTAACAGAAAAAATTCTTTTCTCAAAGAAAAAAAATCACATTAAAATGTGATTAAAAATAAATTAAATATTTGTGAAATATAATTCAGTAAAACTTTTCACTTGTGGAATTTATTACATCAAGCATTATTTCACGTTTTCATCTTAAAATAGCAGTTTACAACCTGTTCTTCATGAATCTTTAATGTAGGTTATAAATTTTTTAGAGCTAATGATATTTTTGCTAATGGCTCTTTCAGCTTGAGTTAGATGCATATGCCAGGACAGTGTCTGCTTCTGTAAAGGTTCAAGGTAGATGGTCATATAAGAAAATACTCTTGAATTTTATCACCAGTTGTTTATCTCTCATTGACTCTGGCAGCTTTTTGCTACCTCCATTGAATGTACACAAGCTCTTACAGTTTCAATAGCTTAAGGGAAACAAACATACAATAAAACAAAAAAAGAGCTAACTTCTAAAAACCCAGTTATTGAGGCTAGGCAATGTCTCTTCAGTGGAATCTGAAGATACCCTTAATGTGACTCATGCATATAATCTCAGTACTAGGGAGACTGAGGAAAAAGAAATTTTGTGAGACCAGCCTAAAAAGTATTAATTGTATTAATACTTGTTTCAGCTTCCTTACCACACTTCATTTCATTCATACAAGTGTGGTCATCTTCCTATCTCCTCCAAATGCTCCTGAATAGTCATTTTCCTGTAGGTCTTCAGTAAAATGTCTATGATTGTTTGCAGTAATGTACATGGATACGATAGAAAATAACGCAGAGTCAGTAAAGTATCTGTGATTACAGGAGAGGTATTTGATCTCTTAACACAGCTGCCTTCAGAGACACCTGGTTCAATATCCACAGCTCAGGTTCTGCCCATAATATTTTGCACCATTCTACATAAAAACAATTAAATTTATTTATTTAGATGGAAGTGGAGAAGAGGCTTCTTAGTTTGTGAATCTCAGGAGACACATATTAAGAGTTGATTCCCTCATTCCATCATGTGGGACCTGGGCCTTAAACTTGAGTAGTCAATATTGACAATGAACACCTTTACATGCTGAATCATTTCACTGGCATTGTGCCATATTCATCTCATTTTCTGTTATTCTATATGTAAAGCATCTGCCTTAGAGCATTGCCTGAAGAAGAAAACAGGCTGCCTCAATAGATCCCATGCCTCCAGAATAATGATAAATGGAGCAACTCATTAATTTTGGACTCACAGATGCTCTGGGACATTAACACACACACACACACACACACACACACACACACACACACACACACACCCCACATTCTATGTTGGTTCATTTACTTTTTTTACTATTCCATTATGATTTATGTTGTCTTGATTCTCTGCATAAAGAAGCCATGTCACAATGAAGTACAGTTCTGTCCAGTAGCCAGGGACTATGTCTACTCAGGTGTATAGCCTCATTGTGCCTCCTGTGTACAAGTACTAATTGTTTATAACAGAAATCACACTCCCTTTTTAGGTCCCATCAGTTTCTTCCAATGTGTCTACTTGGATGGGTACAATGGCTATGGATTTCAGTTTCCTGTCACTCCTGCCCAACACCCTGGAGAGAACCCTAGCAAAACAAACCCTCCAGGACAGAAGCGGCAAGAACAATAGACACCCATGCATGACCCTGACAGCTGCTTTTACATGGTGAAAGTGGAATCTTCTCTTTTGTCTACAGTTGCACAGGCAATCAAAATTATCCAATGCTGAGATTTCATTGTAAACATTGTGCCTGGCATAAAGAGATGTCATGGACAAAGGGATTGACTAATAAGCAAATGATGAGGTTTTAATACCTCATCATTTGATGATGAGAATTTGAGAATCTGAGATTTGAGAATCTTTATTTGTGTCTGTTGCTATAGGAGGGGTACTTATATTAAGCTCTTTCTAGTTATTATAAGGTAGTATGCTCATTAAAGTTTACTTTTAAATGTAATTGGCACAATTACAAAATGAGATTTATGACTTCAGGTAGATAACTTTTAAATTGGTAACATAGACTGTGTTCTAATTTTAAAGAGTACAGGAGCATATATAAAAGTTATTCTTTTGCATCATGTGGGTAGACTCAGTTTACCCAAAAACCTATGTGTATCATTATATTCATTTCTGTTTCTAGTTCATTTGTGGCAAGGCTCTACATAGGTATGTATTACATCAGTGTTGCTGTATTCTTAATGAGCAGAACACATTATTTAACTGATAGGACATGACAAAGAATAAGTGCTTGTTAGATCTTATCTCTGAGGTTGTCTGGAGCTATGCTTAAGACATTCTCTCTTATGGACATGTACTTGCAGTTAAGCAGGTCTGGTAAATCAGTTGTTTAATATGCAAGTTAATGAGATACAAAATTTTCACATTTCTCCGGACTGTGCCCCAGTAAATTCATCACCTGGGTGAAGGTTTAGATCAAACAATAACTATGGCTGACCAATACAAATATAGTTATTTCTCAATACAAATTTCCTGTGAAATTAAATGTTTTCTTTTTCAAATGGAAACAATACAAATGTCATAAAAGTTCAAATGAGATGTTTTTGGCCTAGACATGTTCATGAGATGTCTTACTTTTGGCTAATTGAACACTAATGCCAGTTAAAGAAATGCCACTTTTCAACTTACATGTTCATGTATCACTGAGAATAGCTGTTGAGAATGCTCATCATCTTGGTAATACAAACCCTAGATTTTCATGATTTTTTCTTATCAACTCTAGAAAACATGATTGCAATTTTTTATCATGTTTCTAGTTGTAACTGAACTTATGACAAATTAACTCACGAAATAACTTGAGTTACCATTTCTGGCATTTACATAAGCTCAGCCAATGGTGAGCTACTGACTTTGTGAATTAGCCATGTGATTAGTTTTCAAATACTGTAGCCAAACGGTTCTTGAGGTCTAAGACAAAGGTCCATTTTATCAATATTCAGGTAGGATATGGATCATATACTCAGCGTTAATGATGGAATGTCAGTGACTTGTAAAAAAGTTAACTTCAACCAGATGTTAGAAGACTGAATTCACACCACAAAAGTCAACACTCAGTGAACTAGATTAATAGAGCCATTTGGAGGGGAAGAAGTACATAATTGACCAGAGTGAATGATATCCTCTTTCAAAGCTGCTTCACTCAGCAACTGAACTTACAAGGAGAACAGCGGATAAAGTGCTCTACTTGGTTGCAGTTTCACCCATGCCATTTCCTGAGTATGGAGCAGAGAACAAATGCGATAGCTGTTTGAAAAGACATACTACAGAGTGGGTTGTCCACTAAGTTATTATCTTTCAATGACTAGATACTATACACTTAGTCTTTATATTCTGTGTCAGGTAATAGACCATGTAACATAACACAGCAAAAAATTTTACTTCATGTTATTCTGGCACATTAAATAACATTCAAAAATACATTACATGTATTGGGTCTCTATCTCCAGGTTTCAAAGAACCATCAAGACAAACAGCTCAGTACTTCACAGAGTTACTTTGTAGACAGATTAAGTGTCTTAATGGGTTTGTTTGAAGACATTTTCTGAAATTATGCTTTTGGAGATTACATTAATCTTATCTCCACCAACTTTTAAATATCATCATCTATTTTCTTTATGAAACAAATTGGCAAAATATAACAGATATTATTGTAAATTTAGGTGTGAATTAGAGAAAAATATGGTGTAATTAATATTAACAATAATTGTTAAGGTTTTCCTAAAATTTCAATGACTCCTATGATTTGAAAAAAATTAAACTGTCATCCGCTTGTATCTCTATATTAATAAACGACTTCTGACCCTTGAGTTTAATGGTTTGTATCTTAAAAAGAAAAGGCATGAATAGTTAATTTTTCATTTTAAAATTTCCTTCATGGTTTATGCCATATTGGTCAAAAGGCAAAAAGCCTCTGTACATACAGGGCTAAGAACAACACTGCTCACTAATCTTCTATGCTTCTCTGCATCAATACAAAATGAAAACAAAAATCTTACCACAGCACCTGAGCCTTCATCTCTTGGTAAGAAAGAACCCTATGCAGTGATCCTGTTGGCAAGACTCTTCAATTTCTTATTAACTCCGATGTACCCTGTACTGAAAACCTAGTTAGCTAAGTGACATAAATCAGTGAGCACATGAATATCAGAACATTTAGAGTGAAACACCAAGTTGGGAGCATTACCACTAACAAACACAGTTTTTCTTTTTAAATTAATTCCTGATATGTGCTGTTTTCATGAAATGCATATAAACCAATGACAACAGAATAATCCTTCACTCCATTTGAGCAGCACTCTGAATAAAAAGCTGAGAAGAAACAGGGATTCACATACCCCAATGTCACTGACATAAGCTTAATAATAAGTATTAGGTCTCAGAGTGTTCCACCCATCTGTTCAAAAGGTTAGGGCTGAAATAAATACCATTTATAGAATCTCTAAATCTGTAGCATTATATTTTACTTAAGAAAGAAGCTACTTCATCCCCTAAACTCCTTTCAATTTCAGTCTAGTATCTTCCTCTGTCTCCATCTTTATCTCTGTCTTTGCCTGTCTGTATTACTCTCTCTCATACAAACATACACACATAGTTAAATGCAAAGTTCTTTGTATATTTATTACAAACATGGATACAGTTGATATAGAAGTTGTACTCTTTAGACTACAGGCAATGTTTTCTATTAAAAGGAGACACACTAAGCTCCTGTTCTATTTTAGAGATAGGGTTTCTCTAAGTAGCTCTAGCTATCCTGGAATTCTCTTGTAGACCAGGCTGTCCTCAAACTCACAGAGATCCACCTGCCTCTGATTCCCAAGTGCTAGGGTTAAAGATATGTCCACCACATCCAGCAAGTTTCTACAGTCTTAAGAAGGGAGCGTGCAACTAGTAAATATATCACATTATCCTATGATATTTACATTACAATGAATATTTTTAAGCTTACGTACATTCATTCATTGGTTTAAAATAAAAATAGTTTTAGAAGTGAAGATTAAGCATTCTCTCATTCTGTTCCTGCTGGCTCTATTTCCTGTTCTGTCCTTTTAAATCCTACAGCTAGTCATGATTATAATCACATGATTATAGTCATATGTTTCTGTTTTATAGTACTGCACAAAATGCAAATGCATTCTTACTTTTTCTTACTAAAATATTTCATGTAAGGAACATATTTACCTCCTTTTGAACAGTATGGACTAGATTATGTGGTCATATCAGTGTATACAAAACTTTATTGAGAAATATAGACAAAAGTACAGATTAGTCTCCTGTCCATAGTATCATGTAAGCATTTCAAATACAAAATTGCACACATCAAAGAAGTCAGAGCCAGAGCAAAATATAGCACACTAATAGCATACCCAAAGCCTCATTTATATTCTAGTCACTCCTCCTAGGCAACCATCATGGTATCTATCATCATAGAATTTACTCTGCATAAAATTTGACTTTTACATGCATAAAATAGTAAACGTTGTAGTTTCTATGCCAAATTTCATTCTCAACACTACACATTAAAGAAAAATATATTTTAGTGAAAATATACATAATTTATTCCTCATCATTGTCTCAAATACTAAAAGAATTATTTATATGATCTATTATGTGGGAATTAAATTGTTCCTAGATTTGTCTATTAAAATAATATGCTAAAGATATACATCAATGTATTTGTGTATGTACTGTAAATAAGGCATTGTACATATGTAGAATTGCTGTTTTTAAGTATGGCAACACTCGCCTATTATAAAACTGTCTAACTAGATGTTCTTAGTGAAACTTAATTAGCATAATGTAAAGGTCACAATTCCTGGAGATCTTTGCAAGCACTCACTAACCTCTTATTTAACTAACTTTAATGTGAGTATGAGGATAAACATGATTATCTTTTAAATTAGTTTCCCCAATGGCTAGTGATCTAGAGAATTGTCTACCCTCTGTATTGATAACTTGAATAGCTTATTTGATATATAGCCCAAGATTTTTTCTGTTGCTAGTTGGATTTTTGTCACTCATTATAATATAGGAATCCCTGTTTCTGTTTTAAGTCCTTAATTTGTCATCAGTATTGTAGATGCATTCTCTTACTCTGGCCTTTTAATTAAGTTTTAAAGTCTTAAACTAAAAATAACCTGGGAATATTACCCTCTAAAAACAGTGCTTTTAACCTAAAATTGATATATGTTTCTTCTAAACTATCAAGAAAATCATTTCTCAATCTATAAGAATTCCATAGTCTACTTATCTGGCAGCTTCTAGTGCATAGTCATCTGAGTGTTGGATTCACAAGACCCTACAAGCTTCTGAACAATAACTATACATCATTCAAGAAAGTATGTCACTAGTGCCTAATACAGTGGTTAATTAACAGCCCTACTAATTTTCATATTGTGCAAATATATGCAGTATAATGAAGGTATTAACTTCTCATTAACTTTAAACATGATTCCTATATACACTAATCATTCTCTCTATAAAACTATAAACCTGAACACTTTCTGCACTACCACTTTCTCAATCAGACCAGCATGTCCTGATTTAGAGGGAGTCTGAGAACTATTTTTGGAATAAATGGTAAGTAAAATGCTAAAAATAATGATTTTCAAATCACCTGTGTTCTCAAACATAAGATCTTTGACAATCTCTCTTTGAAACCCTGGCTGTCCTAGATCTCTGCCATTGTCACTTAATATAGGAATTAGCTAATATGTCTTCTTAACTTTGAAAAAATAATAAAACAATTCCATAATAAAAAAGTAAAGTCAAGTTCATCACTTTTGACTTCATTTGAGACAACAATAATTCACATTTTTCAGTTATTTTTCTCCTGGTTTTCAAAGATTAATGATTTTTATAATTCTTACTCTTGATCCATGAGCAACTTAGTCTCTGAGATTAAGATTCTGAAGAAGAAAATAATAAAGATGTGTTTAGTATCACTTTTTTCAGAGCCAAATGTATCTGGAATCTTAGTCAACCACAATATTTTCCTCCCATAACACACACACACACATATGTATATACATATAAAATATGTAAATATATAATTAAAACATTTTATAAATATATTTTATGATTAATATAATATATAAATGACATAAATATGTAATCATAAAATTAAAATATAAAATTGTATGTTATAAATAATTTTAAAATAGATGAATGAATGTATACTTTTTATATGAAAATGAAACCTTTTTATACACACACATATATTTACACACACACATATGTGTGTGTGTGGTGTGTGTGTGTGAAAAATGAGACCATTCATTTGGAAGACAGCAAGGAGGGGTATATCAGAGGATTCAGAGTGGGCAAAAGGAAAGGGGAAATGTTGTGGTAATATTATAATCTCAAATATAAAAAGATAATTTCTGAAAATGAAAATCCATCAATAAATCGACCAATTAATAAAGCTAAATATTGTAATTCTAGACAATAAACTGCAATTTCTAAATGGCAGATTTCAATATCTCAAAAGACTCAATCTAGTGAAATTCAAACACAATTTGTTGAATAAGGCATTGTTATTCAAACTGACCCATTTAAATAACTTTTAAAAATAATAGTGTAGCTTTGTAACTAAGAGTAACAGATTAATTTCATTTCAAACAAAATTTTAATATTTTTCCATTAATTAATTAATTAATTTATTAGCTTTACATTCTAATTGCTGCCTCCCTCTACTTCTGCTCCCCCCACCACACTATCCCACTCTCCTACCTCTTCCCCATCTTTTCTGAGATTGTGAAAATCTCCCAGGTATCACCTACCCTGGGAATCATATCTCTGCACGTTTAGGCACATTCTCTCCAACTGAGGCCAGACAAGGTAGTCAAGTGAGGGGAACAATATCCACAGACAGGCAATAGCTTTAGAGATAGTCCTTGTCCAGTTGTTAGGGGACCTACATTAAAAACAAGTGGCATATCTGCTATGTATGTATGAGGTACTAGTTCCAGTTCATGCATGCTCTTTGGTTGGTGGTTAACTCTCTGAGAGTTCCCAAGGATCCAAGTTAGTTGATTCTGTTGGTCTTCCTGTGGAGATATTATTTCCTCTGGTGTTGCATGAAATATTAACAGAGCAACGCACAATATCGCCAGCTAGGCACTGGCAGACAGGCAAACCTGTTCTCAGCCCAGCAGATTCTTGGACTCAGAGCTCCTACATCACTCTCTCCTCCAGGCTCCCTAAGTCTCCAGGCCTGGCCGTTGCCATGCCTGCCCTGCACTTCCAAATTCCTACGGCTGGCTAGAGTGTATTCTTGCACAGCTATGCTCTGCCAGTTACCTTTCAATCTGGAACCCAGCTGAGTTGCCCTGTGAAGGAAAACACCACACAGTCTTAGTTCAGAATCAACAGGCAACACAACCAATGGGTGCGGAACCTAGCATCCTAATTTTATAAACAAATCTATGTTATAAATCCTCCAGTGGTGAATCCTACTGAATCCCCCAGCTTTCTACATTGTGCCTGCCTCCCTTGCTCCCGCAGTCCAAAAGAGCTGATCCTTTCTGTCGCATTTGCTCTTCCTCTTCCCAACCTGGAAGTCCTGCCTACTCCTTCAATGATTGGTTTCTTGTAATATTTATTCATTAGGGGAAAGTTCCACCACACTCTGGGGGCCCTTACTCATTCCTCCCAACTCTCCCAAAATAGTTCCTGAGCTGTGTCTAATGTTTGGCTGTGGTTCCCTGTATATGTTACAGTCAGCTTCTGTGTGGAGCTTTTCAGGGGATAGTTAAGCTAGGTTCCTGTCTGCAAGCCTTAACTGAATATCATTAACAGCCTCTGCGATTGGTGCACAGTGGATGGGTCTCAAGTTGGTTTGGTTATTGTTTGATCATTCTTCTGCTCCATCTTTCTGTCTGTAATTCTTGTAAACAGGTCAAATTTAAGGTCAAAAGTTTTGTGAGTGGATTGGTGTCCTTATTCCTCCACTAGTGGTCCTGCCTGGCCATAGGAGGTGGCCATTTTATGTTCCATATCCTCACTGCTAGATCTCAGGCAAAGTCACCCCCCACAGACTCCTGGAATCTCCCCCATCTCAGTTTGATAGCATGTCCTAGAGATGCCCCCCAGAGCCCTACCCATACCAACAGCCAATGTCCATTCATTTTCCAAGCCCATGTTCCTCTCTCCTTTTCTCTTCCCACACCTGATCCTGAACAATCCCCCACATATATTCCCATTCTCTCTCTCACACAGTTCCCTCCATGTATTTGCCTCTAATGACTTTTATTTCCCCTTCTAAGTGATGTTTAAGCATCCTTTACTGAGTCTTCCTTCTTGGTTAACATCTTTGATTCTGTGGAGTATAGTGTCAGTATGGGAATAGTATAATAATATCCACTTATAAGTAAGTGCAAGTCTTTTCGGGACTGGATTACCTCACTCAGGATGATATTTTCTACTTTCATCTAATTGGCTGCAAAATTTGGGATTTCCTTGTTACTTCATCAAAGTGGATGCTGATTTTGATGTGATACTGGATTTGATTTGGAAATTTTTATTTATTATTTTTGCTCTTCGTTGAATATTTGTGTGGCTTATATATCAGGGTTCCTATGGCCTCAGAATGATTTTGGCAATGTTTCTTTCTTCTGTTTTTCATTTGTGGAATGATTTAAGGAATATTGGTATTAGTTCTTTAGTTCTTTTTTTTTCTTTTCTTTTTTTTTTTTTGGTTGGGAGACTTTTAATGACTGCTTCAATTTCTTTAGGGGTTATTGGTTGTTTAAATAGTTTACCTGATTTTGATTTAACTTTGGTAAGTTGTACCTTTCTAGAAAATCATCCATTTCATTTAGATTTTAATGTTTTGTGGAGTAAAGGTTTTTGGAGTAAGACCAAATAATATTTTTAATTTCCTTAGGGTCTGCTGCTACATCTTTCTTTTCAATTATACTTTTGTTTATTTGGATACTTTCTTTCTGCCTGTTAGTTAGTTTGACTAAGGATAAAATCTTGTTGATTTTTGCAAAGAACCAGTTCTTGTTTCTTGTTTTTGTTGTTGGGTTAGTTTTTGTTTTTGTTTTTGTTTGGTTTTTGGATTGTTTGCTTGGTTTTTTTGTTTGTTTGGTTGATTGGTTGATAAATTGATTGATTCTTTTTATTGTCCTCTTTGTGCTTTTCAATATTTTATTGATTATTTTATCTATTTACATTTCAAATAATGTTTGAAATTCCAGTTTTCTCCTCTCCAAACCCCCTATCCCATCCCCTTCTCCCCTGCTTCTTTGAGGGTGATCCCGCACCCACCTACCACTCCCAAGCATTATCCTACTCTGGGGCATCTAGCCTGCACAGGACTAAATGCATCTCCTCCCATTGATGCCAGATAAGTCCATCCTCATCTACATATGCAGCTGCAGACATGGGTCCCTCCAAGTAGACTCTTCAGTTGGTGATTTAGTCCTTGTGTGCTCTTGGAGGTCTGGCTGGTTGAAATTGTTGCTCTTCCTATAGAGTTGCAAACTCCTTCAGCTCCTTCTGTTCTTCGATAACTCCTCCATTGGGGTCCCAACTCTCAGTCCGACGGTTGGCTGCAAGCATCTGCATCTGTATTAGTCAGTCTCTGGCAGAGCCTCTCAGAAGACAGCTATATCAGGCGCCTGTCAGTAAGTACTTCTTGGCATCAGCAATAGTGTCTGGGTTTGGTGGCTGCATATGGGATGGATCCCCAGATGAGGCAGTCTCTGGAAGGCCTTTCCTTCAGTCTCTGCTCCAATCTTTGTCCCTGTATTTCTTTTATACAGGAGCAATTCTGGGTCAATATTTTTGAGATGAGTGGGTGGCCCCATCCCTCAACCAGGGGCTGTGCCTAACCTCTGGATATGGTCTCTACAGGTTCTCAGTCTCCTTTGTTGGGTATTTCAGCTAATGTCATCTCTGTTGGGTCCTGGGACCCACTTGCTTTCCTGGAATCTGAGACTTTCTAGAAAGAGGAAAACATCCATTGTTTGTGGGATTGCAAGGTGGTACAACCACTCTGGAAAGTAGTCTGGCAGTTCCTTGGAAAATGAAGACCCAGTTATACTATTCCTGGGTGTAAACCCAAAAGATACTCCAACAAATAATTAGAACACATGCTCCACTATATTTATAGCAGCCTTATTTATAATATCCAGAAGCAGGAAGGTCCCTCAACAAAGGAATGAATACAGAAAATTTAGTATATTTACACAATTGAGTACTACTCAGCTAAAAAATAATAAATAATAATAATAATAAATAATAAATAATGAATAATAAATAATATAAAAATGGCTATCCCCATTTACCCATCCTCCAAGGCAACAGACTACTGTTCGATTTTTCTCCCACACCTAAGTCTGTACCCCTTTATTCTTCCCCTTTCTCTATCCCTCCCAAGTTCCCCTCCCTCTACCTCTTGTGATTATTTTGTTCCCTCTTCTAAATAGGACTGAAGCATCTACACTTTTGGCTACCTTCTTTTGAGCTTCATATGGTCTGTGAGTTGTATGGTGGGTATTCAGAACTTTTTTTGATTAATATTCACTTATCAATGAGTACATACCATGTGTGTTCTTTTGTGACTGGGTTACCTCACTCAGGATGATACTTAATTCTTCCTTTTATTTTCCTGTGCATTTCATTAAGTTATTTTTATATTATTTATTATTCATATGGATAATGACACCAACATATCATTAGAACCTTTGACCAAAAATTTGTTCTGTCTACAAGAAATGCAGGGACCAATATGGAGCAGAGACTACAGGAATGGCTACCCAGTAAGTAGCCCAACGTTGAAACCCATCCAATGGGCAAGCACCAATCCCTGACACTATCAGTGATACTCAGTGATACTCTGATAAGCTTGCAGACAGGAGTCTAACATAACTTTCACCTGAGAGTTTTCACCCAGTAGCTGACTGAAACTGATACAGAGATCCACAGCTAAACATTGGACCAACCGTAGGAATTCTTATGGAAGAGTTGGAGGGAAAAAGCCCCTGCAGTGGCTCTGAAGAGGATAGGAACTCCATAGGAAGAACAACAGAGTCAATAAACCTAGACCCTTGTGGGTTTTCAGAGACTGAGCCACCAAGCAAAGAATATTCACGTGCTGGACCAAAGCCAATGCCTCTACCCAGCACATAAGTATCAGAACATGAGTTCAGTACTCATATGGGTCCCATAATTACTGGAATGGGGGCTATTCCTAAATACATTTCCTATCTGTATAATCCATTTCCCAACTGAGCTACCTTATCTGGCCTCAGGGGACGGGAATGTGCCTAACCCTCAATAGACTTGATGCTCCATGGTGGATAAATACCCAGAGGGCCCCACCCTCTCAGAGAAGAAAGAGAGTGGGGATGGAGGTAAGGACTCTGAGGAAGAACTTGGAGGAGGGAGCTGTGATGGGGATGTCAAATAAATAATTAATTAAAGGAGAAAGAAAAGAAGCTCATTTTGTGCCTCACATAATAATAGTGGCTGATTTCAATACCCCATTATTGCCAATAGACAGGTTATCCAGACAAAAACTGGATAGAAAAATTCTGGAGATAAATGAGGTCATAAATCAAGTGGACACAGCAGGTATATACAGAAGATTTTACCCAAACACACACACACACAAAATTCCTTCTCAGAAGCTCATGGAGATTCCTTCAAACTTGACACAAAGTAAGTCTCAACAGACACAAGAAAATTGAAATAACTGTCCATATTCTATCTGATCACCTTGGAGTAAAGCTATCAGTCGCAAAAGAAACAACAGAAATAATACGAACTCATGGAAAATGAATAATTCACTAACATGGAAAATGAGGCAGGGCAGAAGTTAGGAAAGAAAATAAGATGGTTTTAGAACTTAATGAAAATGAATACACAGCAAACACAAGCTTATGGGACTCAATGAAGGTTCTAAAAGACAAATTTGCAGTATCAAGTGGCTACACAAAAATTGGACAGATCTCACATTAGTAACTTAATGGCATATATGAAAGCTATAGAACAAAAGGAAAATGAAATCCAATAGGAGTGGTTGGTAAGGAAACCATCGAACTCAGAAATGAAATAAATAAAATAGAAACACGATGACAATACAAAGAATTAATGAGCAAATTAAGCCAACTCTTCAATAAGCAAGCTATAATATGTATAACCACAGAATTTAGGCATATAGTGAAGGAATAGGAGGGACATGTGGGAAGGGTAAATGGAGTAGATAGTTATGGATACATGAGAGAGAGTGGCACAGGAGTGGGAGGATTAAACAGGAAGAGGGAGAAAAGAGAGGGCATTGGAAGAGATTTGGGGAGCAACAACTAAAATTAGAGGCCATTTGAAGGACAAATGAAATCTAATACAGTACATGCTTCTTAAAATATGTACATGGAGTACACATGGAGGAAACCATGGCTTCAGCTGCATATGTAGCAGAGGATGGCCTTGTTGGGCATCATTTGAAGAAGAGGACTTTGTCCTGTGAAGTCTTGATGCCTCACTGTAGGGGAAATGCCAGGGCGGTGGGATGGGTAGGGAAGCATCCTCATAGAAACAGGGTGATGGGGGATGGGATAGGGGGTTTGCAAAGAGTAAACCAGGAAAGGGGATAACATTTGAAATGTAAATAAATAAAATATCCAATAAAAAGTTCAAAAAACTATGTATGTATATGAAGGCAATCTAAATGATATTACTCAAACACCTCTCCTACCTAAATGAAGCTTCCTATATGTACAATCATGTGTCTCTTCATATATGTTTCTTGTGCTTTTCTTTGTCTCTTTTTCTTCTGTTGTTTGGATGTTTTGTCCAATTCCAGCTTGTTTGGTTCTGTTTTATATCTTATTTTATTATTATTTTGAAGACACCTGCTTGTTTTCTATCTAGAGACAGAAAGGATTCGGATTCAGATGGGAGGTGAGGTGGGAGGATCTTAGAGGAGTTAAGGGAGAGAAGTTATATTCAGAATATATTGCATAAAAATGTTTCAATAAAAAAAATAGAAGGAAAAATATACATACATGTGCCTGTGTTCAGAGTTAATCCTCTCTGAACCAATACTTTACCACCTGCTTAATATTTGATGGCTTCATCTTCTTATTTTAATGTAGTTTCTACTTTGAAGTACCTATCCACTAAATGAGAAATGTTTCACTGATTTAATATGCTATATAAGGAAAGAAAAGTAAACATTAAGGTAATGATTGAACATATAAACACACACACACTCAAGCACAATTATACAATAGAAAATTGGAAGTTTGGGAAAATACTAACTCTTCAGTCAGGCTGAATATTTTTATTTTATTTAATGTTTCCTCCTAAATTTATTTTCAATGACATTTACTTAAATAAATATAGATGGTTCTTATAATCCTAATTTCTGAATTTGAACTCTTGCTTAATCCAATTGTTTTCTATGAAGAAGTATAAGTTATGGCATGTATAATAAGGCTATTTTCCTCAGTATACAGTTTTACTTCTTCACACACTGTTGAAAGATTGTAAAATGATCAGATGCTAAGTAGTATCTTAGTGAAACAAATTATGCAATTATATTTCCCTTTGTTTCAAACATACAAATATTAGAAAAAAAAATGAAACATTCCTGCCCAGGGTGGAAAGAATGATCACTTTAAGTAAAGTTCTTATGCACTTTTAGTATATTTCACTAGAAACTGTCACTTTTTTTTTTCAGATGTAGCCCATCCAACACCTACAAACTCAATAGATTCCCTATATAAAACAAATACAGTTGACAGAACTGTATTCTTACCAAAAATAACTGCTTTTCACTTTTTAATTCTGTTAGAATAAATTGCTGAGTACATTATACTTATCAAAAGTTTACTCAATATTACTAATATTACATCCCTTTCACATTTCTGAAAAAGAAATAAAAGCATTTCCTTTTGAAGTCATTTAACCAAGCAAGAGTCCGTATTTGGATTCTCTGTACTCCCAGTATCTTCTGGCTTCTGTCTCTCCATTATATGAGTCTGAATTTGTCCCTGATTCAAGACTGTCTTGTGATCCTCTCCAGTGTGTTTCTATGTTTGTGTGACTGTTTCTGTGCCTACCATAGGACTTTGGTTAGCTTTATTGGACAACATAGAAAATATCTAATGGAGAAAGAATGAGGAATATTTTACAGAAAACATTGTCAGGGTTTTACAAGAGAACAAGGCACTGGCTTCAACATACCCCAACTGACCAGACAACAAACAGTACTAAGAACATCATTGTTTCTTAATCAACGCCCAAATTTATGCCTAAAATTTATGGTGGATATTCATTTTAGGAGACTGTTTTCAACAACTGTATTTGTTGCTTTCAGCAAATGATACAAATGCATTGTTCTATGTCAGGGCATGGAAGAGTACATAAGATTACAGCTATGCATTATCATAGATTGAAAAAGTTGATTACATGGGAAATTCAAAGCCATTGAATTTGGTTGCCACATAGTTCAGAGACAATTGAACAAATAGGCTGAGCACACAGTAGGATAGCATTGTTAAATCTTCAGTGAACTCAAGATGATTAAGATGTCTCTTAGAATGTCAGGCGGTAGTGGCGCATACCTTTAATCCTAGCACTTGGGAGGCAGAGGCAGGTGGATTTCTGAGTTTGAGGCCAACCTGGTCTACAGAGTGAGTTCCAGGATAGCCAGAACTATGCAGAGAAACCCTGTCTCAAAAAACTACCTTCTACATTATCTACATTATCAAAACTTGCCAACCCTTGCTCTAAAATGCAGTTTTTATAACAATTTGGTTTTTAAATGATTTTCATTTCTATAGTAACATGTGTATTCCTTTGAACAATAGGTCCAATTTGAGCATTTCACTACTCAGTAATTAAATTTTGTTTTTATCTACAGTCTAAATGGAGTCATTGCCATATTTTTTTAAATAACAAGCTTCATAACAGTATGTATGGGACTAAGTAACTTCTGGATTTTATGAACTAAAATCTTAGTTGCATCAATGCTCTTCTCCAGACTGTAAAGTCATTCAGTGAGCTAATAGTGCTGCAAAGGCAAATCCTGCTTGTATTTCTATTTATCCACCCAATATGAAGTGTTGAGCAATGATCAGTCATTACAGTAGCACACTGGAAACTGTTTTCCTCAGCTAAAAACAAGAAAAGTCCATTTGTTCCATGTGTGCCTTTATTTGCAGCAGTCTCACAAGTTCAAAGAGCACTGTTATTTTAGGCTCCCTATGCACATAGCAAGTCTAAACTGCAATTCCTATAGCCTACTGATGTCAAGTATCAGTACCATATGCACTAAAAGTTGAATTAGCACATGCGGAGTCTTGGGTTTGGTCATTTTATTCTGTGTGTTGATAATCTTTCTGGAATCTCATCATGGCTCATGGCAACTTTTCAAGGAATAGTTAATATATATGTACACAATGAAAGAAGCAAAGGGATAATATGAACCAACCCAACCAGGTATATTTTGATAAAGCAGCAGATATAAAGTCTCTCAGCAGGCTTTCTTAATAAAACATCCTTAAAGTATCATAGGTATGGTGATAAACCTAAAGTTGTGTGTGGAAATAGAGACAGCCTGCTATAGTTTTAAAGGTTTCCTAAATGATTCCTCTTTCATTGTCTACTGTCTGTTCTGTTTCCTTGGGAACATTACAGAAACTTTAAATGCTTCATTGAACCATGTGAATTGCATATCCACATTAAAGAGAATACTTTATATGGTTTTTCACTTTAGGGATATGAAAAGTTTAATACATGAAATGAGCATTTTCTATGATGTGACTTTTGGAATGCTTTTGCCCACACAAATGCAAGCTATTTTCCCATTTCAACAACTTGCTTGAAAAATATTTACTTAATACCTTTATAATATTTTAACATAGTGCTCTGTTTAAAATATCATGGGTTGAAGTTACTGCTTTAATCTTGCACAACAGACAATACTGTATGAAAATCATTAAATCACATTCTTGGATATCCTTCTTCAAGCAGTATCTACATATTACCTTTACAATACTGAAAAACATGTGTTGGGTTCTTTTTGAGATTGCAAAAAAATTGAGTGTGTCATTACTGATGCTTTAGTCTATTTAAAGAGGCACTTCTTCATATTCCTTAGAGTATATGTTGTGATATTATCCTATTTAGTATTCAACAAATTGTGTCGTCAAGAGCATGGTAAGAAGTATTCTTTGTTTCTAAGCCAATTTTGGAAGCAGCTGTTTTTGAAAAACTCAAAGATGTAAACGATGGAAAAAAGTGTAAAAGTAAATTGGGATGTGGCATAGACCTCAAGGGTAGAGTACCTACCTGATACACTCAGAACTGGGGTCGATGCCCATCACCAGTTTCAAAATGTACAGAACGATTGTCAACTGAACTATTCCAAATAGAAGTGGTATCACTTTGAAGTTCACAAATGTCAAGTAATGAGACCATTTAAAAGGCAAACTATAGGATTCAAAGAGTAGAATCCATCAAGACCATCTAGTGTGAAAGAATACTGGAATGCTTATTCACTAGATCATGACCATAAGCACTGCTACATGATGTAAAACATTACAAGGGGGGAAGTTTGCCTGGACAAATTTTATAAATTTGAATAAAAATCCTTTGACTAAAAAGCTTCCAACCCATGGCTAAAAAATCAAAAGTTATCATCGTTTTAATTTGTCCATTCATTTAAAAAGCATTTTATACCATCTAGCCAACTTTCACTACTCATGTGAAGAGGAGCAGATATCTGGCAATGCCAAATATGGGATTAGGAGAGAGTATAGATAATGCTAGTTATTTTTATATATCACACTAACTTTATGGTAGAAGGATGCTGTCCATGCTGCGTGACTTCTGAAGCTGGTAAAATTCTGAAAACTTTCAATAAATTATGCGTGTCAAGAGTATGAGATTGCCTATGTGTGCTTACATTATTCTTGCTTTATTCCAATGACTCCTAGTGCCAGATGCATGTTTATAACAGAATCGATGTCAGGTAGACAACTTATACATCAATAACTTATACAACAATAATTCTTCTCAAGTAGAATTGCCTTGGCTTTTAGTCCCCATTTCATTCCAATCTCTGACATGAGGTTGGACAGACTACCCAGACCATCAATCACTATTATTCTGCACATAACTGAAGGTTGCCATTCTTACTTTTAGAATAAGGAAGTTTTTAAAAACTCATTATCCTTGTAATTTTATAAACATTAGGTAACCTATGTTACTGTGGATTCTTTTGTTGATTCAGCTTTGAGATTTATGGCTGCATAATTATAACTGGATTTTTGTGATATTTGGCGATTGTCTATGTCAAGACTATGAGATGCTTTTACATATACTGGATTCCAAAAGTTCTTGGAGATTTTTTTTTTAACAAAAGGTGATAAATTCTCAATCTCAAAATTCATAATGCCAAGAACATGATAAAACTGTTGCCTTTCTACACATGAATTAGACATTTAAATTAAGATATTTATCATTTATTATACAATGAAATAAGACTTTAAATTACATACAAGTATGAATCTAGACTCAGACTGTTATGTGTTGTCTTCATTGTTCTCCATCACTTACATTATATCTGCGAGATGTCATCTGCTCTTTTTGCCTTTTCTCAAAAGAAAGCATGAGCATGAAAGAACAACAGAATTATTAGCTTTAATTCATGAAAAACACCTTTTCTCTTCATTGCCTGATATCTATATCACATTGAGATTTGTTGATTCTTGAAAGGAAAGTAAAACCATATTTATCAAGATGGCACATAGTCAAGATTTCAGTTTATGATGTATTAAATTCCCTTGAATAGGTGTCCTGAAGTCTGTCAAATGGTCTCATTTCTATTTATTTCACCAAGTGTTATTTCCATAATATCTCAAAGTCTGCCATATCAGGAATTTATTAGAACTCAATAAAACTATATATGTTGTATGTAAATATTTATATTTACAACACCTCCACAATGATCTGATATTAGCCCCCCATTTGTAAGTGATAAAATTTATGCTCAAAATTGTCTGTCAAAATGATTCAAGAACTAACTCTCATTTACTTTGTCAAAGAATTTTGGTGAAAATATATTCTAAAGTACATCAGACAGGGGTTACAATGGAAAATTGAGTAAAGGAACATTGTGAAGACAGGCATTTAGACAAAACAACAACAACAAACAAACAAACAAAACCATTCCTTTTCAGAATTCCTCATCTTAAATGGAGAAACACATTTTCTTAAAAGAAAACCCCCAATCAAACAACAGGGAAGAGCTTAGGTTTGGTTCGGTCTCCCAGCTCATCAGCCACTCTTTTTCTTCAGAATGCAGCCAGTGATGTTTCCAGAATAGTTCCTCTGAAACAAAAAATCACTAAACAGGAAAACATTAATCATAACAATTTCCAGGAAATAATTGACTTTGCTGTGACCAAAGTATATTTGGATATTGACAGTGTTTGCAGAAAAACATTGAAACAATCACTATGATAGCAGATATGCGGCTTCATAAGAATGTGTCCTTATGCTTCTTATTATACTCCATATCACTGGCTCAAACATGTGAGTCAGTCTTTCCCAAATTAAATTACTACCAAAATTTACAAACTAGATGTGATGAATATATTGTATTTACAAAGAACTTGGCACTTACAGAATCAATTATTGACTTTTTAAAATCTATCCCAGGTCACCCATGGTTTAGGCAAATGTGAAAGCCAGATGCCTTATATATTATGCTACATAAACATGAATAAGATTTTCCATCTGGTAAATCCCACAGAGCTGTCCCTGTTGCTGAAAGCCAGGACCTCCCATTTTTAATTCATGTTGTAGGAGTGGAGAAGTTCTCAGTCCAGAGAAAGTAAAGGTTGCATGTTTTCTTCTTCACTTTTATCCTTGCGTTTCAGTACTGTAGGGTCCACTACTGACTGAGATCTGGAAAGAATAATGCCAAGGTCAATGAACATCCCCAGTAACTACCCACAAATATTCTCTATAGTTTTTTTTTAATTTACCTATGGCCCTGAATTCTCTTCCCCTGCATCAAGAGATTTATGAACTTTGGATGCCAAACATGTAGAGTTTGACATTAGAGTGAACAGACAGTCCCCTCTGGCCTTCAGGGTTATGAGCATAAAGGGGGTTCCATGCTGAGAATAATAAGATTGATGTTCTTCTGCCAATTAAACCAGAATATTTTCTTTGAAATACTGACATTTTCTAGTATAGGATAGATATTTTCTGATAAAATATTTCTGGATCGAAAAAGAAACTAATAGGAAGATGATTTTGATATCAGTAAGAGGCTTAATACCCACTTTAAAATACCCTATAAAACAAACCCAAAATATTTATAACTCATTTCTTTATCATCTCTTAATTTGAATTCCATGTCAATCAAAAAATCACAATTTCAATATAATTTTGTTATGTCTCCCACTAGAGTATCCAAATAAAGGAAACTATGTGTTTGAATGCTTTAAAAAATAGTTTTTAAAATAAAAATGTTTATTTGGTCAGGACATGGATGGTAATGCAGGGATGATAATGAAGCAGAAACTTAAGGAAAGGCCACCCAGTGACCTGCCCAACTTGAGATCCATCACATGTATGCACAACAAATCTTGACTCTATTACTGAGGCCATATTGTGTGTAGACAGGAGCCTGGCATGTCTTTCCTCAGAGAGGCTCTACCAGCAACTGACTTGAGACAAATGCAGATGCTTATAGTCAACCATTGGATTGAGGTTGGATCCCCTATGGAAGAATTAAAGGAAGGACTGAAGGAAATGAAAGGGTTTGTAATTCTATAGGAAGAACCACAGTGTTTACTAACCTGGATCCCTCAGAGCTCCTAGAGACTACGCCAAATCCAAGAAGCATAACTAGGCTGGTTCATGGCCCTGGACACATGTGTAGCAGAGAATTGCCTTGTATGGCCTTTGTAAGAAACTTGAAGCCCCAGGGAAGAGAGATATTGGTAGGGGTAAGGTGGGCACTGGAGGGCAGGTTGGGGACTACACTTTCAGAGTTGGAGGAAGGGATATAGGAGGGAAGAACTTGGGGAGGGTGTACCAGGAAGGGAGGCAACTTCGGGAATGTAAATATATACAGTAACTTAATACAGATTAAAAAAGAAAGCTTTGAAAAAACATATATATATATATATATATATATATGTTATATGACTATACTATGCATATAAATACACACATTCAAATATACATATATACATATGCACATTACACATAAACATATATGCATATAAACATATACATGAGTGCATATATACATGCATATATATGCATATATACAGTTATACATATGTATATATATTTGTATATATACATGTATATATACATTTATATGCATATATGTATATACAAATATGTATATCTACACATATATGCATATATACATGTATGTGCTTTTGTTAGTAACGGGGAATTGTATTCCAGATTATCATTAGGAAATAGAATTAAAATGGGAAGGAGAGAAAACAATGACATGTGGCAGGAAGAACCCATTTTAATGACTATGGCATTAAGAAGCAGATGCATTTTTAGAGTCCCCACCAGTAATTTCTTTCAGCTTGCTGCATTCTACTTAATTCCCTTTTGCTGTAGCAATATGCCTCTTGGCAGACTTCATTAACTCCCGAAAAGAAGACTCTCTCAGCTAAACTACAATTGTATTTCCTAATAAAAACAAATGTAATGGAACTAATTATATTATTAAGAAGTACAAGATTCACCAGAAAAGATTCAATTTATTTAATAAACAATTGCCTCATAAAAGTAAATGAAAGTATTATTTTTATTAATAATTTTATTCATTTACATTTCAAATTATATCCCCCTTCCAGGTTTCCCTTCGACAAAGTTCCCATTCCATACTCCCCTCCCCTTTGCCTATATGAGGGTGCTGTTCCAGCCACTCACACACTCCGACCTCACCGCTCTAGCATCCCCTTACAATGGGGCATCAAGCCTCCACAGGACCATGTGCCTCCCCTTCCTTTGATGCCAGATAAGGCCATCCTCTGCTACATATGTATATGGAGCCATGGCTCCTTCCATGTATACTCTTTGGTTGGTGATTTAATCTCTGGGAGTTCTGAGAGGTCTGGTTCATTGATATTTTTCTTCCTATGGTGTTACAATACCCTTCAGCTCCTTTAGTCTTTCCCCTATATCCCCCATTGGAGTCCCCATACTCAGTCTGATGGATGGCTGTGAACATCCACATCTGTATTGGTCAGGTGCAGGCAGGTAGAACCTCTCAAGGAACCACCATACCAGGTTCTAACAGTGAGCTCTTCCTGGCATCAGCAAGTGTCAAGGTTTAGAGTCTGCAGGATCCCTGTATGGATCCCTAGGTAGGGAAGCCTCTGGATGGCCCTTCCTTTAGTCTCTGTTCCATTTTTTATGGCACTGTCTTTCCTTTGGACCATTCTGGGTTAAAAATTTTGAGATAGGTTGGTGGCCCCATCCCTCAACTACAGGCCATGTCTAGCTATTGCAGGTGGTCTCTACAGGTTTATTTCCCATTTGTTGGGTAATTCAGCTTAAGTCAGCCACCCCTTGGGTCTTAGAGGCACTCACTTACCTGGGGTCTGGGACTTTCTAGTGGCTACCCCCCAGCTCCTCATCCCCCACTGTTACATATTTTTATTCAATTACCTGGCTCTCTGTACTTCTCTCCTGTCCCATCCAATACCTGATTCTGCCCTCCCTTTTTGTTCCTCACTCTCCTCTCTTCCTCCCAGGTTCCATACTCCCTCAACCAACAGTGATTATTTTTCCCCCTTCTATGTAAGATTGAAGTATCCACACTTTGTTCTCCCTGATTCTTAAGGATCATATGGTTTGTGAGTTGTATTGTGAGTATTCAGAGCTTTTTTCCTAATATCCACTTATCAGTGAGTGCATACCATGTGTGTTCTTTTTGTGACTGAATTGCCTCTCTCAGGATGATATTTCCTAGTTCCATCCATTTGCCTAAGAATTTAATGAAGTTATTGTTTTTATTAGCTGAGTAATACTCAATTGTATAAATGTATAATGTTTTCTGAATCCATTCTTCTGTTGAAGGACATCTGGGTTGTTTCCAGCTTCTGGCTATTAAAAATAAGACTGCTATAAACATAGTGGAACACGTGTCCTTGTTGTATGTTAAAGTATCTTTTGGGTATATACCCAGGAAAGGTATAGCTGGGTCTTCAATTTTCTGAGGAACTTTCCAGCTGATTTCCAGGATGGTTGTACCAGCTTGCAATCCCACCAGCAATGGAGGTGTGTTCCTCTTTCTCCACATCCTCGCCAGCATCTGCTGTCACATGAGTTTTTCATCTTAGCCATTTTTACTGGTGTGAGGTAGAATCTCAGGGTTGTTTCGTTTTGCATTTCCCTGATGACTAAGGATGACAAACATTTCTTTAGGTTCTTCTCAGTCCTTCGAGTTTCCTCAGTTGAGAATTTTCTATTTAGCACTAACCCCATTTTTAAATAGGGTTATTTGGTTCCCTGGAATCTATTTTCTTGTTTTCTTTGTGTATTTTGGATATCAGACCTCTGTGGGATATAGGGTTGGTAAAGATGTTTTCCCAGTGTGTGGGTTGCCATTTTGTACTATTGACAGTGTCCTTTATTTTACAGAAGTTTTTAATTTTATGAGGTCCCATATGTCAATTGTTGATCTTAGAGTATAAACCATTGGTGTTCTGTTCAGAAAATTTTCCCCTGTACCAATGTGTTCAGGGTTCTTTTCTACTTTCTCTGTTATTTGATTCAGTGTATCTGGTTTTCTGTGGAGGAACAAGTTCCACTTGGATTTGAGTTTTGTACAAGGACAAGAATGGATCGATTTGCATTCTTCTTCATGGTGATTGCCAGTTGTACCAGCACCATTTGTTGAAAAATGTTGTCTTTTTATCACTGGATAGTTTTGGATTCCTTGTCAAAGATCAGGTGACCATATGTGTCTGGATTTAATTCTGAGTCTTCAATTTTATTCCATTCATCTATTTCTCTGCCTCAGTACAATACCATGCACTTTTTATCGCTCCTACTCTGTAGTACAGCTTGAGGTCAAGAATGGTGATTCCCCTGGTAGTTCATTTATTGTTAAGAATAGTTTCCACTATCCAGGATTTTTGTTAATCCATATGTATTTGACAATTGCTCTTTCTATCTCTGTGAAGAATTATGTTGGAATTTTGATGGTGATTACACTGAATCTCTAGATTGCTTTTGGTAAGAGGGCCATTTTTACTATGTTCATCCTGCTTATCCATGAGCATGGGAGATCTTCCCCTCTTATGAGGTCTTCTTTGATTTCTTTTTTTCAGAGACTTGAAGTTTTTGTCATATAGAATTTCACCTGCTTTGTTAGAGTCCTAGGAAGATATTTTACATTATTTATGACTATTAAGAAGGGTGTCATTTCCATAATTTCTTTCTCAGCCCATCTATCCTTTGAGTATAGTAAGTCTACTGGTTTGTTCGAGTTAATTTTATATCCAGTCACTTTGCTGAAGTTGTTTATCAGATGTAGGAGTTCTCTGGTGGAATTTTTGGTCACTTATGTATAGCATCATATCATCTGCAAATAGTGTTATCCTGACTTCCTTCTTTCCAATTGTTCTCTCTTTGACCTGCTTTTGTTGTCTAATTTCTCTGGCTAGAACTTCGAGTAGTATACTGAATAGATAGTGGGAGAGTGGGTAGCCTTGTCTTGTCCCTCATTTTAGTGGGATTGCTTCAAGTTTCTCTAAGTTTAGTTTGATGTTGGCTTTTGGTTTGCTGTATATTATTTTATTATATTTAGGAATGTGCCTTGAATTCCTGATATGTTCAAGACTTTTAAGGACAGGGGTTGTTATCTTAAGTGGGAAGGTTTGTTTATTAGATCAATCTCACTTTATCTGAATAGTAAATAGGCACTAGATGTTGGATCATATACTGATTAAGCTTTTCTGTTTTTCTCTGTGTGTCTTCAGGGGAATGAGATAACAAATAAGGAGGACAAATTGAAAGAGAGAAAAAGGGGGAGGCAGAGGAAAGAATCACAGGGTAAGATTCATAGGAATATTTTAATTTCTGAACTTCTAACAAATAAATTTCAAAACAAAAACAATCATATTAAGTATTCAAAGGGAAAAAACAAGAAAAATGGAAAAATATTTTTATAGAAAACAAAATATCATAAAATACATCTATTGTTCAGACTTTGAACTCTGTCTTAATCATCTTCAATATGTTAATGGCAAAGCTGTTTAAGTTTCACAAATCCCACCATTAAATTATTTCTATTTGTCATAATATTGTGTTAAAACATATACAAATAGATACACAACACATTGTTTTAAGTTTGTACGGAATTTGACATTTCAATAATATAAAAGAATATGGTAATATTCTTGTTCAATCTATAATTAAATTGCCACATTATTTTCTCAGGCATCACAGTTATCAGAAAAATTGATGGGTGAATGTTGTCTCCATATACACAATTTCAGAAAGGAAAAAAAGTACTCAGAAAGATAATTAAGGCTGCCTTTGGTATTTTCTTGCCCCAACTGTACTGTACTTAGTCTAAGCTTTTATTCTTCCTCTCTTATATGAAAGAAGAGAGTGTTTTGTGTAAGATCATAGCTATTATTATTATTCTACCCATGATAAAGGAAACTGCCTTCCATAATTTTGCCACTTATATCCAGAAGTTCTGTTTAACTCCTATGTCTTTGCAGTGAATAACTTAATCCATTTTTTTAAATGTTAAGGGCTGGAGAAATAACTTTGTTGGTAAAAAAAAAATACTGCCATGCAAATATGAGGACCTGAGTTTAGATTTTTAACACCAAGTTATAGGCTGAGTGTTTACCAGTGCCTCTAAACCCAGCTGGGGATGGAGAGATAGGAGTATCCTTGAAGCTCACTTGCCAGTCAGTTTAGTAAAATTGGTGAGTTCCCAATTCAATGAAAGACTGTGTTTCAGACAATAAGGTAAGAGGAGTCAATGAAGGCAGCTGACATTGACCTCTGGACTCCATATTCATGTACTCTCACTCACATACACATACACCTACACACATACACATACCCATACACATATGAACATTTACATAGATATACACATGAAAACACATAGTAAGTTAAATTTAGTAATCTAATATTCATTTATTCAGTAACTATGCAGCTATAATAGATTGCACCAAAATATTTTAGACCTGCATTTCAGAGGCAAACATTTTTTTTTATTTTCTAAGTTTTTTTATTTACATTCAAAATCATTTCCCCTTTCCCATTTCCTCCCTCACCGAAAGTCCCATAAGCCCCCTTCCCTCCCTCTTTTCCCCATTCAACCCCCTCTCACTTCTCTGTCCTGGCATTCCCCTACATCTAGTCTTTCCAGGACCAGGGTCTCTCCTTCCATCTTCTTGGAAATCTATTGATATGCGAATTGTGTCTAGGGTATTCCGAGAGGCAAACATTTTAATATCATTGCTTTTGTAGCTAATTTACTTGTTTTTTAATCATGGGAAGGCTATTAAAATTCCTAAGATTATGTTCTTTTATATGCATAATTGTGGGAGAACCCTACTTTACATTGAGAATGTGAGACTAAAATATAATAATACATACCTAAACCTCACATGCACACATGACCAGCAGAAAGGGTTAAGGAAATAGCTCACAGTATAAGATTGTTGGCTAACTGAAATTAGAACTGGAATTCATTTATCTTATTGTCTTTTACTCTCCTTATCAATAAGATGGGAATAGTACTATCATGTTAGTTAACTTCAAGAAACATGAGTGTGGATTTATGCAAGTCAGTAGGATACAGATTAACATGCGGTAATAAGTGTTCATACCATTCAACAAAATGTATATCAGTAAAACAGCATTTTCAGATTATATGACTTCATAGTGGCTATGACTCCAAGCATAAATTCTGAGTAAGAACAAGCCAGCCAAAGTCCCTGAATGGCTGAGCAGTTGGAGTCAGGGAGTGTTGGAAGAGCAGCAGAAGTACTAAACCCTCACTGAGATACTATTGGCAATTGATGACTTCTAAGGAAGAATCAATTTTCTTTAGTATAGTAGTCCCTGAGAAGTTACATATTAATCAACAAAAATATATTAAACCTGATGCACATTGTCAGGCACTATCCTAGGACCTGAAGGGTAAACGACATCTCAAGCACTAAGAACAGGCACACTCTAGTGAACATTGCATGTTTTCAACTAACTATGTTCTCTCCCTGACAAATTCAAACAGCAAGACAAAAATGCAATAGTAGATAGTAAATGGGCTAAGAGCCTGGTAGTCAAGAAATGAAATGCCCCAATTAATTGCACTAAGGAAGCAGGATCCAAACTGAATTCAAATAAGGGCTACATATCTTACGTAACAAGGACATGTTACTCCATCAAAATTATGTTCTTGTAACAAGGCTAAATGCAGAACATATCATTAGAAGGTTATGACTAACAGACAAGTAGCCTCCTAGTTTAAGGCTACCAATGTGAGTCAACATCATGCTTTGTCTTCTTGCAATAGCAGCTATTGATAAACACTAACAAGGATTACACAGGAAACTCAGGTACCAGTAGTCACACCCAGTTCAGGCATTGAAATTAGTTTTTTTTATTTTCTAAGTTTTTTTTATTTATATTCAAAGTAATTTCCCCTTTCCCATTTCCTCCCTCCCCAAAAGTCCCATAAGGTCCCTTCCCTCTCTCTGTTCCCCATTCAAATCACTCTTGCTTCTCTGTCCTGGAATTCCCCTACATCCAGTCTTTCCAGGACCAGGGGTCTCTCCTTCCATCTTCTTGGAAATCTATTGATATGTGAATTGTGTCTTGGGTATTCCGCGATTCTGGGTTAATATACCCTTATGAGTGACTGCATACCATGTTTGTTCTTTTGTGATTGGGTTACCTCACTAAGGATGATATTTTCAAGTTCTGACCATTTGCCTAAGAATTTCGTGAATTCATTGTTTTAAATTGCAGAGTAGTATTCCATTGTGTAAATATACCACATCTTCTGAATCCATTCCTCCGTTGAGGGACATCTGGGTTCTTTCCAGCTTCTGGCTATTATAAATAAGGCTGCTATGAACATAGTGGAGCATGTGTCCATATTGCATGCAGGGGAAGCCTCTGGGTATATGCCGAGGAGTGGTATAGCCGGATCCTCCGGGAGTGTCATGCCCAGTTTTCTTAGGAAAAGACAGACAAATTTCCAGAGTGATTGTACCAGTTTGCAATCCCACCACCAGTGGAGGAGTGTTCTTCTTTCTCCACATCCTCGCCAACAACTGCTGTCTCCTGTGTTTTTGATCTTAGCCATTCTGACTGGTGTGAGATGGGATCTCAGGGTTGTTTTGATTTGCATTTCCCTAATGACTAAGGATGATGAACATCTCTTTAGGTGCTTCTCAGCCATTAAATATTCTTCAGGTGAGAACTCTTTGTTTAGCTCTGTAGCCCATTTTTTAATAGGGTTACTTGCCTCTCTGGAGTTTAACTTCTTGAGTTCTTTGTATATATTGGATATTAGCCCTCTGTCGGATGTAAGGTTGGTAAAGATCATTTCCCAGTTAGTTGGTTGCCACTTTGTCTTTTTGACAGTGTCTTTTGCCTTGCAAAAACTTTGTAATTTAATGAGGTCCCATTTGTCTATTCTTGATCTTAGAGCATAAGCTATAGGTGTTCTGTTCAGGAAATTCTTCCCTGTGCCCATATGTTCAAGGCTCTTCCCTAGTTCCCCTTCTATTAGTTTCAGTGTGTCTGGTTTTATGTGGAGATCCTTGATCCACTTAGAATTGAGCTTAGTGCAAGGAGATAAGAATGGGTCAATTTGCATTCTTCTGCATGTTGACCTCCAGCTGAGCCAGCACCATTTGTTGAAAAGGCTATCTTTTTTCCACTGGATGGTTTTAGCTCCTTTGTCAAAGATCAAGTGACCATAGGAGTGTGGATTCATTTCTGGGTCTTCAATTCTGTTCCATTGATCTACATGCCTGTCACTGTACCAATACCATGCGGTTTTTAACACTATTGCTCTGTAGTACAGCTTGAGGTCCGGGATAATGATTCCCCCAGAGGTTCTTTTACTCTTGAGAATAGTTTTAGCTATTCTGGGTTTTCTGTTATTCCAGATGAATTTTTGAATTGCTCTTTCTAACTCTATGAAGAATTGTGTTGGGATTTTGATGGGGATTGCACTGAATATGTATATTGCTTTTGGCAAGACAGTAATTTTTACTATATTAATCCTGCCAATCCATGAGCATGGCAGATTTTTCCATCTTCTGAGGTCTTCTTGAATTTCTTTCTTCAGAAACTTGAAGTTCTTGTCATAGAGATCTTTCACTTGTTTGGTTAGAGTCACACCAAGATACTTTACATAGTTTGTGGCTATCGTGAAGGGTATAATTTCCCTTATTTCTTTCTCAGTCTGCTTATCCTTTGAGTATAGGAAGGCTACTGACTTGCTTGAGTTGATTTTGTATCTGGCCACTTTCCTGAAGTTGTTTATCAGCTGTAGGAGTTCTCTGGTGGAGTTCTTTGGGTCGTTTAAATATACTATCATATTGTGTGCAAGTAGTGATAGTTTGACTTCTTCCTTTCCAATTTGTATCCCTTTGACTTCCTTATGTTGTCTAATTGCTCTAGCTAGAACTTCAAGTACTATATTGAAAAGATATGGAGACGGGAAAGGGGAAATCATTTGGAATGCAAGTAAAAAAGCTTAGAAAATAAAAAAAAAAAAGAAAACATATGGAGAAAGAGGGCAGCCTTGTCTAGACCCTGATTTTAGTGGTATTGCTTCAATTTTCTCTCCATTTAGATTGATGTTGGCTACAGGTTTAATGTAAATTGCTTTTACTGTGTTTAGATATGGGCCTGAAATTCCTGATCTTTCCAAGACCTTTAACATGAAAGATGCTGAATTTTGTCAAATGCTTTCTCCACATCTAATGAAATGACCATGTGGTTTTTTTTCCTTTGAGATTGTTTATGTAGTGGATTACATTGATGGACTTCCTTATATTGATTCATCCCCTCAACCCTGAGATGAAGCCTACTTGATCATGGTGAATGATCGTTTTGATGTGTTCTTGGATTCGGTTGGCAAGAATTTTATTGAGTATTTTTGCATCAATATTCATAAGAGATATTGGCCTGAGATTCTCTTTCTTTGTCAGATCTTTGTGTGATTTTGGTATTAGCATAATTGTGGCTTCATAGAACAAGTTGTTTCTATTTTGTGGAATAGTTTGAAGAGTATTGATGTTAGGTCTTCTTTGAAGGACTGATAGAATTCTGCACTAATACCGTCTGGACCTGTGCTTTTTTGGGTTGGAAGACTTCCAATGACCACTTCTATTTCTTCAAGGGTTATAGGACGGTTTAGATGGTCTATTTAATCCTTATTTAATTTTGACATTTGTTATCTTTCTAGGAAATTGTCCATTTCCTCGAGATTTTCTAGTTGTGTTGAATACAGGATTTTGTAGTAGGATCTGATGAGTTTTGAATTTACTCAGTTTCTGTTGTTATCTCTCTTTTCGTTTCTGATTTTGTTAATTTGGATACTGTCTCTGTGCCCTCTGGCTAGTCTGGCTAAAGACTTGTCTATCTTATTGATTTTCTCAAAGAACCAACTCTTAGTTTTGTTGATTCTTTGTATGGTTCTATTTGTTTCTACTTGATTGATTTCAGCCCTGAGTTTGATGATTTCCTGCCTTCTACTTATCTTTGGTGTATTTGCTTCTTTTTGTTCCAGGGCTTTCAGGTGTGCCATTAAGCTGCTAGTGTGTGTTCTCTCCCGTTTCTTTTTGGCAGCACTCAGGGCTATGAATTTTCCTCTTAGCACCTCTTACATTTTGTCTCATAAATTAGGGTATGTTGTGCCTTCATTTTCATTGAATTTTAAAAAGTCTTTGATTTCTTTCTTTATTTCTTCCTTGACCAAGTTATCATTGAGTAGAGCATTGTTCAGCTTCCATGTGTATGTGGACTTTCTGCTGTTTTTGTTGCTATTGAAGACCACCCTTATTCCATAGTGGTCTGATAGGAGGCTTGGGATTAGTTCGATCTTCTTATATTTGTTGAGGTCTGTTTTGTGACCAATTATATGGTCGATTTTGGAGAAGGTACCATTAGGTGCTGAGAAGAAGGTATATTCTTTTGCTTTAGGATGAAATGTTATATATATATATATAAAAGCTCCATTTGGTCCAAGGCTTCATTTAGATTCACTGTGTCCCTGTTTAGTTTCTGCTTTCCTGAAATATCCATTTCAGAGGGCAAGGTGTTGAAGTCACCCACTATAATTGTGTGAGGTGCGATGTGTGCTTTGAGCTTTAGCAAATTTTCTTTTATGAATGAGGGTGCCCTTGCATTTGGAGCATAGATATACAGAATTGAGAGTTCTTCTTGGTGGATTTTTCCTTTGATCAGTATGTAGTGTCCTGCTGTGTCTTTTTTGATGACTTTAGGTTGAAAGTCAATTTTATCTGATATTAGGATGGCTATTCCGGCTCGTTTCCTGGGACCATTTGCTTGTAAAATTGTTTTCCAGCCTTTACTCTGAGGTAGTGTTTGTCTTTGACAGTGAGGTGCGTTCCCTGCACACAGCAAAATGCTGGGTCCTGTTTACGTATCCAGTCTGTTAGTCTATGTCTTTTTATTGGGGAATTGAGACCATTGATATTAAGAGAGATTAAGGAATAGTGATTATTGCTAGCTGCTATTCTTGATGCTATCTTTATGTTTGAGTGGTTATCTACTTTTAGGTTTGAAGTTTACTATCTTGTTTGTTCTAGCGTGTAGTTTCTCTCCTTGTATTGGCGGTTTCCACCTATTATCCTTTGTAGGCCTGGGTTTGTGGGAAGGTATTGTGAAAATTTGGTTTTATCATGGAATATCTTGGTCTCTCCATCTATGGTGATTGAGAGTTTTGCTGGGTATAGTAATCTGGGCTGGCATGCGTGTTCTCTTAGAGTCTGTATGAGATCTGCCCAGTATCTTCTAGCTTTCATAGTCTCTGTTGAGAAGTCTGGTGTAATTCTGATAGGTCTTCTTTTATATGTTACTTGGCCTTTTTCTCTTTCTGCTTTTAATACTCTTTCTTTGTTTAGTACATTTGTCGTTTTGATTATTATGTGATGGGAGGAATTTCTGTTCTGGTCCAGTCTGTTTGGAGTTCTGTGGGCTTCTTGTACATTCATCGGCATCTCTCTCTTTAGGTTAGGGAAGTTTTCCTCTATAATTTTGTTGAAGATATTTACTGGCCCTTTAAGTTGCAAATCTTCACTCTCATCTGTACCTATAATCCTTACTTTTGGTCTTCTCATTGTGTCCTGGATTCCTGGATGTTTTGGGTTACACGTTTTTTGCATTTTGCATTTTCTTTGACTGTTGAGTCGATGCTTTATATGGTATCTTCAGCACCTGAGATTCTTTCTTCCATCTCTTGTATTCTATTGTTGATGTTTGCATCTATGACTCCTGATTTCTTCCCAAGGTTTTCTATCTCCAAAGTTGTCTCCCTTTGTGATTTCTTAGTTGTTTCTACTTCCGTTTTTAGATCCTGAATAGATTTGCTCAGATTCCTCATTTGTTTGTTTGTATTTTCCTGTATTTCTTTAAGATATTTTTGCATTTTCTCTTTCAGGATTTCTGCCTGTTGACTCAAGTTCTCCTGTATTTCTCTAAGCAATTTTTGTGTTTCCTCCTCATCGGCTTCAATCTGTTGATCCATATTCTCCTTCATTTCCTTAAGTGATTCTTGTGTTTCCTTTGTAAGGGCATTTACATGTTGATTCATTTTTTAAGCAATTTTTGTGTTGCCTCCTTATGGGCCTCTCTCAGTTGACCCATATTCTCCTGCATTTCTCTAAGCAATTTTTGTGTTTCCTTTGTAAAGGCTTCTACCCGTTGATTCATGTTCTCCTGTATTTCTTTATGAGATTTATTTGTCTCCTTCTTGAAATCCTTTAATAGCATCATGAGAAGTGATTTTAAATCCAGATCTTGCCTTTCAGGTGTGATAGGGTATCCAGCACTTGCTGCTTTTGCAGAGTTGGGTTCGGATGGTGCCATATTGCCTTGATTTCTGTTAGTAACATTCCTACATTTGCCTTTTGCTATCTGGTTACCTCTGGTGTTAGCTGGTCCTGCTGTCACTGGCTGTTGGTTGGGCCTCCTGTGAGCCTGCAAGGCTATTTCTGCCCCCCGCCCCCCAGATTACCGGGATTCCCCTGGCACTGATTGCTGGGGCCTGCCCTGCTGAGTGACTTTGGAGCCCTGATGTGCCCTGCCCCAAGTGATGTTATATTGGGGAATCCCTGCACATCCAAAGGTTCAGCCTAGTCGATCCCTGGAGCAGAGGTCGCCAAGGGGAGGCTGGTGTGCTCCCTCCCTGTGCGTGTGCGCTCTCTCCCAGTGTGGATCCCTCTGCAGGACAGATGTCCCACAGCAGAGCTGGCGTGTAGGTGACTGCAGATCTGCCCAGCTTTTGGGAGCAGGGAGCACACAAGCTGGCTGAGTCCCAAGCGATATTATGCTCGATTGTCCCTGTGCCTGGAGGTCTCAATTGCCCTGTTGCAGGAGCAAAGATGGCGGAGTGCACTCTGCACCCTCTTGGTGCAGATCACTCTACAGGGCAGATGGTCCACAGCAGAGCTGGCGCCCACACAACCACAGAGCTGCCCTGCTCTTGGGCGCATATCAAAGCCCAACAGGCTGTGTCCCAAGCGATGTTATATTGGGGAGTCCCTGGGTACTTGGATGCTCAGTGCAGTCGATCCCGGAGCAGAGGTCACCAAGGGGAGGGTGGTGCGCTCCAGCCCTGTGCAGGTGCGCTCTCCTGCATATTAGTTATAAATACTGAGTGTAGGTTGCCACTGAATGCCAGAAAATTACCCAATCTTTCTGTCAACTGGTATGTATTGAACCACCTCAAAGAATCCACTTTCTCAAGGAACTAAGGATTCAGAGAATAGAAAAACATAGCCACAATGGACTCCATGAAGTTTATTCTCTAAAGTAAGTATCAAACTAGCCCCGGTCATATCACAGCAGAGCTAAGGACTCTTTTGAGGAGGTATTTGACTGCTACTAGTCACTTGAAGAAGCCTGCAGAAAGGACTCTATCCAGAGGTGACCATTAAAAAATTTAAAGAGAGACAAGTTGGAGAAGCTGAAGAGCAGAGAGATGTCAGGAGTCATCTAGGATAGGCTAAGGCTAGCAGGTGTTCCCTTTCCCCATTTTTTGGATGGTCCATAATGCATGAGCTCAATGGCAAGGTCCAAAAGAGACTTTATCTCAGGATTGATTCTTGCAGCTGATATGACTCTCCTGTCATTATCAAACTAATATAATAATCCCTGGGCATTAGCTCACCCTATTGATCAGATTTCCTGCAGATCAACTTAAACATGAAATTTCATGATTAATGCTGTTTAGATGAATTAATGATTCTATAGAATTCCTGCTTTGATTCAAATAATTTTAAGAAGAAAGCTTTAAAAGATGGTCTTTGTTTAGCTCTATACCCCATATTTAATAGGTATATTTGATTCTCTGTAGTCTAACTTCTTGAGTTCTTTGTATACATTGGATATTAGGCCTCTATCAGATGTAGGATTGGTAAAGATCTTTTCCCAATCTGTTAGTTGCCATTTTGCCCTATTGACAGTGTCCTTTGCCTTACAGAAGCTTTGCAGTTTTATGAGGTCCCATTTGTCTATGCTTGAGCATAGGTCATTGGTGTTCTGTTCAGGAAATTTTCCCCTGTGCCTATATGTTCCAGGCTCTTCCCCAATTTCTCCTCTATAAGATTCAGTGTATCTGGTTTTATGTGGAGGTTCTTGATCCACTTAGACTTGAGCTTTGTAAGGGAGATAAGAATGGGTCGATTTGCATTTTTCTACATGCTCACCACCAGTTGATCCTGCACTATTTGTTAAAATGCTGTCTTTTTCCCCACTGGATGGTTTTAGTTTCTTTGTTAAAGATCAAGAGATCATAGGTGTGTAGGTTCATTTCAGGGTCTTCACTTTTATTCCACTGATCTTCCTGCCTTTCTCTGTATCAATACCATACAGTTTTGTATCACTCTGTAATACTGCTTGATATCAGAGATGTTGATTCCGCCAGAAGTTCATTTATTGCTAAGAATAGTTTTCACTACCCTGGGTTTTTGTTATCCCAATTATTTTGGAAATTGCTCTTTCTAACTCTAGGAAGAATTGATTTGGAATTTTGGTGGGGATTGCATTGAATCCGTAGATTGCTTCCAGCTAGATGGCCATTTTTACTATACTAATCCTGCCAATCCATTAGCATGGGAGATCTTTCAGTCTTCTGAGATCTTTTTGGATTTCTTTCTTCAGAGACTTGAAGTTCTTGTCATACAGATCTTTCACTTGTTTGGCAAGAGTCACATCAAGATATGTAATATCATTTGTGACTATCATGAAGGGTGTTGTTTCCCTAATTTCATTCTCAGCCTGTTTATCCTTAAGTAGAAGGCTACTGATTGGTATGAGTTCATGTTATATCCATCCACTTTGTTGAAGTTGTTTATAAGTTTTAGGAGTTCTCTGGTGGGATTTTTGGGGTCACTTAAGTCTACAACCTATAATCTACAAATAGTGATATTTTGAATTCTTCCTTTCTAATTTATATCCCTTTGACCTCCTTTTGTTGTCTATTTGCTCTAGCTAGAAATTAAAGTACTATATTGAATAGATAGAGAGAGAGTGGGAAGCCTTGCCTAGTCCCTGATTTTAGTGGGATTGCTTCAAATTTCCCTTGATTTAGTTTGATGTTGGCTACTGGTTTGGTGTATATTGCATTTACTATGGTTAGGTATGGGCCTTGAATTGTAATTTTCAAAGACCTTTAGCATGAAGAGATGCTGAATTTTATCAAATACTTTTTCAGCATCTAATGAAGTGATCATGTGTTTTTCCCCCTTTGAGTTTGTTTATGTAGTGTATTATGTTGATGGATTTCTGAATATTGAATCATCCCTGCATCCTTGGGATAAAGCCTACTTGAATTTTTCAACTGAAGAATATCAAATGACCAAGAAGCACCTAAAGAAATAGTCAACTTCCTTAGTTATCAGGAAAATACAAATCAAAAAAAAAAAAACAAAAACAAAAAACCTTGAGATTCCACCCCACCCCCCCAGTCAGAATGCCTAAAATCAAAACTCAGGTGACAGCAGATGCTGGCGAGGATCTGGAGAAAGAGGAACACTACTCCATTGCTGGTGGAATTGTAACTTGGTACAACCACTCTGAAATCAGCCTAGCAGTTTCCCAGAAAATTGGATATTGTACTATCTGAGGACCCAGCTATACCACTCTGGTGCATATACCCAGAAAATGTTCTAACTGGTAATAAGTACACATTCTCCACTATGTTCATAGCAGCCTTATTTATAATAGCCAGTAGCTGGAAACAATCAGATGTCCTTCAACAGAGGAATGGATACAGAAAATATGGTATATTTATACAATGGAGTTCTACGCAGCTATTAAAAATGAAGAATTCATGAAATTCTTAGGCAAATGGATGGAACTCGAAAATATCATCCTGAGTGACATAACCCGATCACAAAAGAACACACATGGTATGCATTCACTGATAAGTGGATATTAGTCCAAAAGTTCAGAATACCCAAGATAAAATTCACAGACCACATGAAGTTCAAGAAGAAGGAAGACCAATGTGTGGGTACTTTGGTTCTTCTGAGAAGGGGAACAAAATACTCATTGGAGTAAATATGGAGATATGGCATAGAGCAGAGACTGAAGCAAAGGTCATCCAGAGACTCTCCCACCTGGGGATTCATCCCATATACAGACACCAAACCCCAACACTATTGTGGATGCCAAGAATTGCTTGCTGAAAGGAGCCTGATATGGCTGCTTCCTGAGAGGCCATGCCAGAGTCTTGCAAATACAGAGGCAGATTCTTGCAGCCAACCATTGGACTGAGCACAGTATTCCCAATGAAGGAGTGAGAGAAAGGACTGAAGGAGTTGAATAGATTTTCAACCTCATAGGAAGAACAACAATATCAACCAACCAGACCCTCCCCCCAGAGCTCCCAGTGACTACGCCATCAGCCAGGGTGTACACATGGCTCCAGCTCCATATGTATTGGAGTATTGCCTTGTCAGGCATCAATGGGAGAAGAGATCCTTTTTCCTATGAAGGTTTGATAGATGGCCCAGAGTAGGAAAATTGAGGGCGGGGAGGTTGGAGTGGGGTGGGTAGAGGAACAACCTGACAGAAGCAGGGGGAGGGAGGATGGGATCATGGGTTTCTGCGAGGTCGGGAAACCAGGAAAGGGGATAACATTTGAAATGTAAAGAAATGTTCATAGCAGCCTTATTTATAATAGCCAGAAGCTGGAAAGAACCCAGATGTCCCTCAACGGAGGAATGGATTCAGAAGATGTGGTATATTTACACAATGGAATACTACTCTGCAATTAAAAACAATGAATTCACGAAATTCCTAGGCAAATGGTCAGATCTTGAAAATATCATCCTTAGTGAGGTAACCCAATCACAAAAGAACACACATGGTATGCAGTCACTGATAAGGGGATATTGACCCAGAATCTTGGAATACCCTAGACACAATCTGCATATCAATAGATTTCTAAGAAGATGGAAGGAGAGACCCCTGGTCCTGGAAAGACTGGATGTAGGGGAACGCCAGGACAGAGTAATGAGAGGGGGTTGAATGGAGAAAAGAGGGAGGGAAGGGGGCTTATGGGACTTTCGGGGAGGGAGGAAACAGGAAAGGGGAAATGATTTGGAATGTAAATTAAAAAAATAAAATAAAATAAATAATAAAAAAAAGAAAGAAAGAAAACATACAATAAAAAAGAAAGAATAAAAGAGATGGTCTTTTTGCTTTGTTAGAAAGATGTAATAATGTTAAAATCTAGTGTACAATGGCCTCACTGTTCATAATAGGAAAGACCACATAATAAGAAATAAAATGAGCTTTCATAATAACACTAAAAAAAAAAAAGAAAGAAATAGGCTTGGGAAAAATTTGTGTCCAAGGAAAAACTTTTAGGTCCAAGGACAAAGCCATAGGTGTATACTATGATATGGCAAGGACATGTAAAAACCATCGCTTTGAACTTAAAGTGAGCATTATAGAATAAAACATTGCTTTGAATTTAATATCTGTAACTCCCACTTATTTTATCTCTGAGGTAATTTTCTGAAGAACATTTTATCTAAGACAGTAAAAAAATCCAGAGAAAGCAAAGAAAGTTGGCTGGTTGGATGGTTTGTCTTGGGGAGTTCTGCCCCATCCATCCAACCATCTAAACAGCCAACCATCCATCCATCCATTCAAATATATATGTCTGTTTATTTATATGTACATGTGCAAGAATATGTGTATGCATGTAGGCATGCATGAATACTTGTGGAGTTGATTGAGACAAACAGTCCAAACCAGCCAGAGTGTAGGCATATGAATTTACATGTGTGTGCACATATTTTCATAATAAAGATTCTGGTTCTTTTCCTTTCCTTCTTCTCTGGATCACAAATAGTTAACAAACCTATCCAGAGAGAGGAAGGGAGTGTTAACAACATTTTTTTTCACTTAATTTTCTGCTGCTAGGCAACAGGTGTTAATAGCCCAATCTAGAGGTTTTTAACCCACAAGACAAGCAGGAAAGATCTTAGAACATTGGTTAGAAGTCATGAGCAAGCATTCAGTAGAGTTAGAAGGCCAGAGACCATCAGTCTTTTAAGCTACCTCTGAGACCATCAGTTTTTTAATGGTAACTCTACTTACACCTCTGATTCTCACTTTAAAACATTCCAGGCATGGCTGAAAACAAGGTAAAGATTGAATTCCAGAGGGCAATTAGTCTCTGGGTAGTACTGGTGCACACCTTTAATCCCAGAACTTGAGAGGCAGAGTCAAGTGGATCTCTGTGAGTTTGAGGCCAGCTTGGTCTACAGAGAGAGCTCCAGAATAGCTAGAGCTTCAGAGAAAACTCTGTCTTAAAAAAAGTTTTTTAAAAAGACAATTAGAAAATTCTAAGAAAGGAAAATGACAGACACTGTAAGAGACAGGTACAGCAAGACTGAAAAGAGAAATGTGTAATTCTGATGGGACTGGGTAAATGACACTGTTACAGGAGGAAGATCTTTATCAATTGGTCAGAGAGAAGACTAGGGCCATTATAGACACCTGTTTCCTAAGCTTTATTTATTTATATTTTTATTTTAATTCTTTTTTTTTAAGGTTTTTCGAGACAGGGTTTCTCTGTGTAGCCCTGGCTGTCCTGGAACTCACTTTGTAGACCAGGCTGGCCTCGAACTCAGAAATCCTCCTGCCTCTGCCTCCCAAGTGCTGGGATTAAAGGCGTGCGCCACTACCGCCCGGCTTATTTTAATTCTTAAGTTTTATTTTTATTGATTATTTTATTTATTTACATTTTAAATGTTATTCCCCTTCTTCACAGTTTCTCCTCCATAAACCTCCTATCCTACCCCTCTCCTCCTGCTTCTATGGGGTGCTCACACACACACACATACACACACACACACACACACACACACACACAGTCCTGTCTCACTGCCCTAGCATTGCCCTACACTGAACCTTCACAGGACCAAAAGCCTACCCTCCTGTTGATCCCATATAAGGCCATCCTCTGCTCCATCTGTAGCTGGAGCCATGGGTCCCTCCATGTGTACTCTTATGTTGATAGTTTATTCCTTGGAAGCTCTGGGGTTCTGGTCAGTTGATGTAGTTCTTCCTATGGGGTTGCAAACCCCTTCAGCTCCTTTAGTCCTTCCCCTAACTCTGCCATTGGGAATACTCTGCTCAATCCCATGACTGGCTGGAGAGCATCCCCCTGTATTGGTAAGGTTCTAGAAGAGCCTCTCAGAAGACTGTTATATCAGGCTTCTGTCTGCAAGCACTTCTTGGCATCAGCAATAGTGTCTGGGTTTGGTGACTGCATATGGGATAGATTCCCAAGTTGGGCAGCCCCTGGATGACCTTTCCTTCAGTCTCCACTCCAATCTTTGTCCCTGTATTTCCTTTATACAGGAGCAATTCTGGGTTTATATTTTTGAGATGGGTGGATGGTCCCATCACCCATCAACCAGGAGTTGTGCCTAACCTCTAGATAAGGTCTCAACAGCTTGTTCTTCAAACAACCCACTTGTTGGGTATTTCAGTCAATGTCATCTCTGTTAGGTCCTGGGTATCTCTCACTTAGCTGGGATCTGGGATTTTCTAGTGGCTACCCCTAGTTCCCCATCCCCCACTGCTACACACCTCTGTCCAATTTCCTGATACTCTGCACATCTCTCCCATCTCCTACCTCACCGGGTCCTTTCCCCTTTCCCCTCTCCTTCCCCTCTCTCTCCCAAGTCCCACTCTCCCTCTACCTCCCATGATTATTTTGTTCCCCCTTCTTAAGTAGGACTAAAACTTTGGCCTCCTTCTTCTTAATCTTCATGTGGTTTGTGAGTTGTATCATGAGTATTCAGGTTTTATCCTAATATCCACTTATCAGTGAATACATAACATGTGTTCTTTTGTGACTGAGTTACATCACTCAGGATAATATTTCCTAATTGCATCCATTTGCCTAAGAATTTCATGAAGTCATTGTTTTTAAGAGCTGACTATACTCAATTGTATAAATGTACCACATTTTCCATATCCATTCTTCTGTTGTGGGACACCTAGTTTGGTTCCAGCTTCTGGATATTATAAATAAAGCTGCTATAAACATAGCTGAGCATGTGTCCTTGTTATATGTTGGAGTATCTTTTGGGTATATGCCCAGGAGTGATATAGCTTGGTCCTCAAGTAATACTGTGTCCAATTTTCTGAAGAATTGCCAGGATGATTTCCAGAGTGGTTGTACCAGCTTGCAATCCCACCAGCAATGGAGGAATATTCCTCTTTCTCCAAATCTTTGCCAGCATCTGCTGTTACCTGAGTTTTTGGTCTTAGCCATTCTGACTGGTGTGAAGTGTAATCTCATGGTTATTTGTTTTGCATTTCCCTGATGACTAAGGATGTTGAACATTTCTTTGTGTGCTTCTTATCCTGTGAAGATTCCTCAGTTGAGAATTCTCTGTTTAGCCCTGTGCCCTAATTTTAATAAAGTTATTTGGTTCTCTGAAGTCTAACTTCTTGAGTTCTTTGTATATATTGGATATTTGCCATCTATTGAATGGAGAATTGGTTAAATGGTCTGAGAAGAAATTAGGGAAACAACACCCTCACAATAGTCACAAATAATATAAAATACCTTGGTGTGACTCTAACCAAACAAGTGAAATATCTGTATGACAAGAACACCAAGTCTCTGAAGAAAGAAATAGAAGAAAATCTCAGAAAATATAAAGATGTTCCATACTCATGAATCTGCAGAATTAACATAGTAAAAATGGCCAGCCTACTAAAAGCAATCTACTGATTCAATGCAATCCCCATTAAAATTCTAACTCACTTCTTCAGAGAGATAAAAAGAACAATTCTCAAATTCAGTTGGAACAACAAAAAACCCAGGATAGCGAGAACTATTCTCAACAATAGAAGAACTTCTGGGGGAATCACCATCCCTGATCTCAAGTTCTAATACAGAGGAATAGTGATAAAAACAATTGCATGGTATTGGTACAGAAACAGGCAGGTAGATCAATAAAATAGAATTGAAGACCCTGAAATGAACTCACACACCTATGGTCATTTGATCTTTGACAAAGAAGCCAAAATCATCCAGTGGAAAAAAGAGCATATTCAACCAATGGTGCTGGCTCAAGTGGTGGCCAGCATATATAAGAATGTGAATTGATCCATTCTCATCTCCTTACATAAGGCTCAAGTCCAAGTGGATCAAGGACCTCCACCTAAAACCAGATACCCTAAATTTAATAGAAGAAAAAGTGAGAAAGAGCTTCAAACACCTCAGCATAGGTAAAAATTTCCTGAACAGAAAATCAATGACCCAGGCTCTAAGGTCAACTATAGACAAATGAAATCTCATAAAATTGCAAAGCTTCTGTAAGGCAAAGGATATGGTCATCAGGACAAAACAGTAACCTACAGACTGGGAAAACATCTCCTAAGCTTTATATAGCCTACTTCCAGAGAGTCAAGTTACAGAGTCATAAAAGAGTATACAGGCTTTCTTTCAACAATCTACAAGTCTCCAGATGAACCCTATTAATCACACACACACACACACACACACACATGCACATACACACATGAACACACACACAGACACAAACACACAAACACACAGAGTGGGGAGAAACAGAATATTTTTTAACAAGTTTCTATGAGTAATAAATACATAATATATAATTTAAAAGAGGCATACTTACATACCTTTTTATGATACATGTTTTAGTTTAGTGACACATTTCAGTAGACTTGCTTTTCTTAGGTGACAATTGTCCAATAGCAGTTACTTTTATGTATTTTTGTTTTAGAGACTATTTTATAGTTAAATACAAAGTTTTACTTACACATTTGCTGATTTAAAATGCAACTTGTTACTGAACAGAATCTTCATAAGCTATCAAATAATAATTCAGAAGATTAATGAGTCCTCAGGTTTACTGATACTTATTGTATACAGATATCAACTGAAGGGAGCTCAGAGGACTAAATATGGCTTAAAGACAAACTTCCTAGCATGTGAAGAAATGATTGCAGGGAAATAAAGACACAAAAAGGAAAATACATATGGTCAGGCGAGGGAGTTAAACTTGGACTGCCTTCTCCAATCAGCTTTGCCCCTTCCTGGTCTCTCCATAGCATACCTCTTCATAGATTTGGGGGAGAGTTCCTTGTCCACTTCCTTCACAGGCATGCTATAGGAATCCACGTTGTACTCACTGTCATCATCATACTCATGGTCTAGCAGGGTTCGTGCCCATGTCCCCATGTCATATGGGGGCAACATTCCTCCAAATTCAGAAGGTAGGATCTCAGGATGAATTAGTTGGTGTAGACTGTTCAGGTTGTTACCATGCAAAAATATCTAGAAATGCAAGATGAGAGGCAGGGAGGAAACACATAGAGAAAAAGCTAAATATAATCCAAAGGCCATGGGGAAAGGGTGAAGCTAAAAAAACAAATGCAAGAGGCTATGTCTCTTACAATCTAAGTCTCTCCTCTATTCTATTAAGCAGACAAGACTGTAATATCATCTAGCATTTCATATAAAGGTCCTGAGGATCAAGAACATTTAGTGTTTGTAAGGACAGATAGTCACTGGGACAAAGATTTAGAATCACAAACATGATTTTCTGCTTCTTTGATAGGGCCATGAGCAGAAACTAAACTCCACACCACCTTGGTGTTGGCTGTGCAAATGTGGCCACATTCGTAATGAATGCTAGTCAGTCAGTCTTTTCTCGTGAGGGATTTATCAGTTCCAGAGTTATTCAAGTTATCAAAGTCAAAATCTGCCTCCATATCCATTTTTTATTGTCAATGAAAATAGGAATACTGTAACTGCTCTACTTTTGCTTCAGAATTTGAAGTGGATCCCATAAAGAAAATTAAATTAACATCCTCATAAGAAAAAGCAGAGTGAAGCCCATGTCCTAGAGGATGTGAGATCTGAATTATTGCCAACATACTCTATCTTAGAGATTTACATATTCATTGTCCAAATGAAAATTAGAACGATGACTTGAAAGGAAAACATATCAAAAGTATACTTAAGTCATTTGTATTATTGTCAACAGAGTATTTTTATAAGCTAAAAACTCATTCAAGCCACAATCTCAGTTATTTGTTACCTCCATCAAATGCTACTACATTCTCCATTTGTTTTATTAAGAATCACTTAAATATTTCTATTTGAAAATATTTTAATTATTAAAACTATATTCATTAACATGTTGATACAACAAAACTTTCCATGAAATAAGATTATGCCAGTGAATATAAAACAATTTTCAACAGCTAATAATACATATCACTATTAGTAAGGTCTCTAAAGGAAACCTCGCACACTGTGATTTTTAGACATAAAAGAAAATTCTAGCTAGAACTGAGCTGGAAGCTTCCTACCCGCTGGTTGGATTTCATAGTTTCTGAAGGTACTAGGGATACTGTTTGGGAAGAAAAGACATCAGCATTCTTACCTTGCTAACTTCAGTACCAACCTGCTAGGCAAGATTTGGCAACTGGTGTAATAACAACTGTTATTAGGGCATCCATTTGCACTTAGATCAGTTTTGAAACATAATCCACAGAAGGAATTCATGATGTCTCCTTTGTAAACCAGGTTAAAAATCATAGCTGAGAGATGTATTAATAATATATGGGTATAAAATGAAGCGACACAGATGTCCCTCAATGGAAGAGTGGATAATGTGGTTCATTTACACAATGGAATACTACTCAACTATTGAGAACAAGGACATCCTGAGTTTTGCAGACAAATGGATAGAACTAGAAAATATAATCCTGAGTGAGGTAACTAAGACCCAAAAGGACATGCATGGTATGTACTCACTAATAAGCAGATATTAGCCAAAAAAGTATAGTATATGAAGGATATAATACACAGAACTCAAGAAGGTTAAAAAGATGAAGGGCCCAAGTAATGATGCCTCAGTCCCACTTGGGAGAGAGAAAAAAGCAATTGTGGGCAGAGAAAGGGAGGCATCTAGGTGAGAGTGGGGACATGGAGGAGAAAAGGGAACATCATCAGGTATTGGGAGGGCAGGAGTGAAGCCCTGAGGGCCAAGAGAAAGGATGGAAACAGACAACCTCTGGAGGTCAGAGGTGGGGAAACCCTCTAGAATGTACCAGACACCTGGGAGGTGAGAGATACTCAGGACTCAAAGGAAGGATTTTTAGATGAAATGCCCAACAGTGGGTATAGGTAACTTATAGAGTCTACCTCCAGTAGAAACACAAAGCAGGAACCTGGGTCCTCAGCAGTCCTTGAGCACTAGCTCCATACCCACAACACACAGAGGAATTGCAACTCCCAGGTGTTCTAACATGCCTAGGAGAACTGGAGCTGACACATTCAAGATCACAGTTGAGGCCACAACATCTTTCTCAACACACAGCATAACTGGGACCCCACAGGAACCAAGGAGTCACAAACACCCTCTGCAGCAAGAGGCATGGATTCCTTCCTGTACCCGAAGCAAACCCAGGGCTCTGGCTCCACACCCAACCCTACAACATCCAGAGAAAGCATAACTCCCAAGGAATCTGAAACTACAGGATGTCAGGAGCTTGGTCACAGAGGCAGATTTACTACCAGCAGCTCAGACACAACAAGGATCTCAAGATCACAGGATCACAGGATCCCAGAATCACAGGATCACAGACATCTGCACTTGGAGGAGTTCTGACACAACCAGGACCACAGAAGGTACAAGCTCCAGTCAGAGATAGCAAGGGCAGGTAGCATTAGAGATAACCAGCTGGCGAGAGGTAAACACAAGAACATGAGCAGCAGAAACCAAGGATACTTGGCATCATCAGAAAGTAGTTCTTCTATGACAGCAAGTCGTGGATACCTCAATAAACCAGAAAAGCAAGTTTTAGAACTAAACTTTCGAGATAGTTACCAAGTACCAAAGTTAAGTCAGAATCAGATAAACCATCAAAACAGGCATATAATCCCTAAAGAAATAGAAGCAGTCACTAAAATTCTCCCAACCAAAAAAAGATCAGGACAAGATGGGTTTAGCGCTTCTATCAGACCTTCAAAGAAGACCTAATACCAACAATCTTCAAACTGTTCTACAAAAGAGAAACAGAAGTAACTCTACCCAATTCATTCTATGAAGCCACAGTTACACTGATATCAAAATCTCACAAAGACCCAACAAAGAAAGAGAACTTCAGACCAAATTCCCTTATGAATATAGATGCAAAAATATTCAATAAAATTATCTCAAACCAAATCCAAAAAACACATCAAAACAATCATACACCATATCAAGTAGGCTTCATCCCAGGCATGTAGGGATGGGTAAATATAAGGAAATTCATCAATGTAAACCACGACACAAACTCAGAAAAAAACCACATGTTCATTTCATTAGATGCTGAAAAAGCATTTGACAACATTCAGCATCTCTTTATGGTAAAAGCCTTGGAACAATCAGAAATTCAAGGCCCACATGTAAACACAGTAAAAGCAATATATAGCAAACAACTAGCCAACATCAAACTAAATGGAGAGAAACTTGAAGCAATCCCACTAAAATCAGGGACTAGCCATGACTACCCTCTCTCTCCCTCTGTTCATTATACTACTTGAAGTTGTAGCTACAGCAATTAGACAACAAAATGAAAACAAAAGGATACAAATTTGAATGAAAGAAATAAAAATATCACTATTTGCAGATGATGTGATAGTATAATTAAGTGACTCCAAAAATTCCACTAGTGAACATGTTCAGCAAATTGGCCAGATATAAAATTAACTCAAACAAGTGAGGAGCATTCTATTCTTCATAAACAGGCTGAAAAAGCAAATTAGGGAAACAACACCTTTTGTAACAGCCACAAAAAATATAAAGTATCTTGGTGTGATGCTTACCAAGCAAATGAAAGATCTGTATGGCAAGAACTTCAAGTCGCTTAAGAAAGGAAATCCAAGAAGACCTCAGAATATGGAAAGATCTCCCACGCTCGAAGATTGTCAAGATTAGTATAGTAAAAATGGCCATCTTGCTGAAAACAATCTAAAGATACAATCCAATCCCTATAAAAATTCCAATTCAATTCTTCATAGAGCCAGAAATAGCAATCCTCAAATTCATTTGGAATAATAAAACCCATAGGATAGCAAAACCTATTCTCAACAATAAAAGAACTTCTAGAGTAATCAGAAACCCTGACTTCAAGCTGTACTTCAGAGCAACCATGATAAAAACTGAATAGTATTGGTACAGAAACAAGTAGGTATATCAATGGAACACAATTGAAGACCCAGAAATGAACCCACACACATATGGCCACTTGATCTTTGACAAAAGAGCTAAAACCATCAAGTAGAAAAAAAGAGAGCCTTTTCAGCTAATGGTGCTGGTTCAACTGGAGGTCAACATATAGAAAAATGCAATGTGATCCATTTTTATCACCTTGTACAAAACTTAAGCCCAAGGGGATCAAAGACCTACACATAAAATCAGATACAGTGAATACAATAGAAGAGAAAGTTGGGAAAAGTCTTGAAAACATGGACACAGGGGAAATTTTTCTGAGCAGAACACCAATGGCTTATGCTCTAAGATCAAGAATCTACAAATGAAATCTCACAAATTGCAAAGCATCTGTAAGACAAAGGACACTGTCAATAGGACAAAACAGAAATCAACAAACTAGGAAAAGATCTTTAACAATCATATATCCGATATGAAGCCAATATCCAATATATACAAAGAACTCAAAAAGTTAGACTCCAGAGAACCAAATAACCCTATTAAAAATGGGGCAAAAGAACCCAAGGTCTGCTCTGCCTGGGGATTCACCCCATGAACAGTCATCAAACCCCAACACTACTATGGATGACAAGAAGCGCATATCAAAAGGAGCATGCCATGCTTGTCTTCGGAAGGGCCCTGTCAGAGCCTTATACATACAGAGGCAGATGCTGGTAGCCAACCATTGGTCTGGGAGTGGGGTCCTCAATGGAGGAGTTGGAGGGCAGTCCTGAAGAACTAAATGGGTTTACAGCCCCATGGGAAGAACAATGATGTTGACCACTTAGACACTCCAGGACTCCCAGGGACTAATCCAGCAAACAGGGAGTACACATGGTTTCAGCCAAAAATGTGGCAGAGGAGTGCCTTCTTGGGCATCGGTGGGAGGTGTGGTCCTTGATCAGGTGAAGGCTAAATAGATGCCCCAACAACGGGAAATTGAGCGGGGGAGGTGGGAGTGGGTCGGGTGGAGTGGCATATACTTGGAGTCAGAGAGTGGGAAGAGGGGTTGGGGGGTTTTGGGAAGGGGGAAAACTGGGAAAGGTTTTACTACTTGAAATGTAAATGAAGATTACATATATATATATATATATATACAAATATATATGTATATATATATATACAAATATTTTAAATTGATCTCAATTCCCCAATAAAAAGACATAGACTTGCAGACTGGATACGTAAACAGGACCCAGCATTTTGCTGCATGCAAGAAACGCACCTCAGTGTCAAAGACAAACACTACCTCAGAGTAAAAGGCTGGAAAACAATTTTACAAGCAAATGGCCCCAAGAAACCAGCCAGAGTAGCCATCCTAATATCAGATAAAATTGATTTTCAACCTAAAGTCATCAAAAAAGACACAGAAGGACACTACATACTGATCAAGGGAAAAATCCACCAACAAGAACTCTCAATTCTGAATATCTATGCTCCAAATGCAAGGGAACCCTCATTCGTAAAAGAAACTTTACCAAAGCTCAAAGCACACATCGCACCTCACACAATAATAGTGGGTGACTTCAACACCACACTCTCTGAAATGGATCGTTCAGGAAAGCAGAAACTAAACAGGGACACGGTGAATCTAATTGAAGCCTTGGACCAAATGGAACTAACAGATATATATAGAACATTTCTCTTATGAATATTGATGCAAAAATACTCAATAAAATTCTTGCCAACCGAGTCCAAGAACACATCAAAACGATCATTCACTACGATCAAGTAGGCTTCATCCCAGGGATGCAGGGATGGTTCAATATAAGGAAGTCCATCAATGTAATCCACTATATAAACAATCTCAAAGAAAAAAACCACAAGGTCATCTCATTAGATGCTGAGAAAGCATTTGACAAAAATCAGCACCCTTTCATGCTAAAGGTCTTGGAAAGATCAGGAATTCGAGGCCCATATTTAAACATAGTAAAAGCAATTTATAGCAAACCAGTAGCCAGCATCAATCTAAATGGAGAGAAACTGGAAGCAATCCCACTAAAATCAGGGACTAGACAAGGCTGCCCTCTCTCTCCATATCTTTTCAATATAGTACTTGAAGTTCTAGCTAGAGCAATTAGACAACAAAAAGAGGTCAAAGGGATAAAAATTGGAAAGGAAGAAGTCAAACTATCACTATTGGCAGACGATATGATAGTATACTTAAGCGACCCGAAGAACTCCACCAGAGAACTCCTACAGCTGATAAACGACTTCAGCAAAGTGGCCGAATATAAAATCAACTCAAGTAAGTCAGTAGCCTTCCTATACTCAAAGGATAAGCAGGCTGACAAAGAAGTAAGAGAAATGATACCCTTCACGATAGCCACAAACCATATAAAGTATCTTGGCGTGACTCTAACCAAACAAGTAAAAGATATGTATGACAAGAACTTCAAGTCTTTGAAGAAAGAAATTGAAGAAGACCTCAGAAGATGGAAAAATCTGCCATGCTCATGGATTGGCAGGATTAATATAGTAAAAATGACCATCTTACCAAAAGTAATATACAGATTCAATGCAATCCCCATCAAAATACCAACTCAATTCTTCATAGAGTTAGAAAGAGCAATTCAAAAATTCATCTGGAATAACAGAAAACCCAGAATAGCTAAAACTATTCTCAAGAGTAAAAGAACCTCTGGGGGAATCAGTATCCCAGACCTCAAGCTGTACTACAGAGCAATAGTGTTAAAATCCGCATGGTATTGGTACAGTGACAGGCATGTAGATCAATGGAACAGAATTGATGACCCAGAAATGAATCCACACTCCTATGGTCACTTGATCTTTGACAAAGGAGCTAAAACCATCCAGTGGAAAAAAGATAGCCTTTTCAACAAATGGTGCTGGCTCAACTGGAGGTCAACATGCAGAAGAATGCAAATTGACCCATTCTTATCTCCTTGCACTAAGCTCAATTCTAAGTGGATCAAGGATCTCCACATAAAACCAGACACACTGAAACTAATAGAAAGGAAACTAGAAAAGAACCTTGAACATATGGGCACAGGGGAGAATTTCCTGAACAGAACACCTATAGCTTATGCTCTAAGATCAAGAATTGACAAATGGGACCTCATTAAATTACAAAGTTTTTGCAAGGCAAAAGACACTGTCAAAAAGACAAAGCGGCAACCAACTAACTGGGAAATGATCTTTAAAAACCCTACATCCGACAAAGGGCTAATATCCAATATATACAAAGAACTCAAGAAGTTAAACTCCAGAGAGGCAAGTAACCCTATTAAAAAAATGGGCTACAGAGCTAAACAAAGAGTTCTCACCTGAAGAATATTTAATGACTTAGAAGCACCTAAAGAGATGTTCATCATCCTTAGTCATTAGGGAAATGCAAATCAAAACAACCCTAAGATTCCATCTCACACCAGTCAGAATGGCTAAGATCAAAAACACAGGAGACAGCAGTTGTTGGCAAGGATGGGGAGAAAGAGGAACACTCCTCCACTGCTGGTGGGATTGCAAGCTGGTCCAACCACTCTGGAAAGCAATCTGGCGGTTCCTCAGAAAACTGGGCATGACACTCCCGGAGGATCTGGCTATACCACTCCTGGGCATATACCCAGAGGCTTTACCAGCATGCAATAAGGACACATGCTCCACTATGTTCATAGCAGTCTTATTTATAATAGCCAGAAGCTGGAAAGAACCCAGATGTCCCTCAATGGAGGAATGGATTCAGAAGATGTGGTATATTTACACAATGGAATACTACTCATCAATTAAAAACAATGAATTCACGAAATTCCTAGGCAAATGGTCAGAACTTGAAAATATCATCCTTAGTGAGGCAATCCAATCACAAAAGAACACACATGGTATGCAGTCACTGATAAGGGGATATTAACCCAGAATCTCAGAATACCCTAGACACAATTAGCATATCAATAGATTTCTAAGAAGATGGAAGGAGAGACCCCTGGTCCTGGAAAGACTGGATGTAGGGGAATGCCAGGACAGAGAAACTAGAGAGGTTTGAATTGAAAAAATAGGGAGGGAAGGGAGCTTATGGGACTTTTGGCCAGGGAGGAAACGGGAAAGGGGAAATGATTTGGAATGTAAATAAAAAAAAAAACTTAGAAAATAAAAAAAAATAATAAAAAAAAAATGGGGCACAAGCCTCTGGTGATAGACCAGACAGGAACGCCAGGTACACAGAGATATCCCGAGTATAACATCGCTTGGGACACAGCCAGCAAGGGTTCCACCTGTGCCCAAGAGCTGGGAAGCCCTGTAGTCATCTGTGCGCCAGCTCTCCCATGGGACATTTGCTCTGCAGGGTGACCTGTGTTTGGAGGAAGCCCCGCAGCCTCCTCAACCTTGCTCCTGTGACAGACCTGACAGGGACAACCAGGTACACAGAGATATTCTGAGTCACTTGGGGCACGCACATCAGGGGCTCCAACAGCACCAAGGAGCAGGGCAGCCCCTCAGCAATCTGTGTCAGGGGAAACCCAGTCATCCAGGGGTACAGAAATAACCTTACAGGCTCACAGGAAGTTCAAGCACCAGCCAATGACAGCATAACCAAATAACGCCAGAGACAGAGGTGGCAAAAGGCAAACATAGGAACATTACTAAAAGAAATCAAGGCAATATGGTACCATCCGAACCCAACTCTCCGACAGCAGCAAGTTCTGGATACCCAAACACACCAGAAAGGCAGGATTGGGATTTTAAAATCACATCTCATGATGCTATTAGAGGATTTCAAGAAGGGCATAAATAAATCTCTTAAAGAAGTACAGGAGAACATGAATCAACAGGGAGAAGCCCTTACAAAGGATAATCACTTAAAAAATTTCAGGAGAATATGGGTCAACAGATAGAAGCCCATAAAGAGGAAACAAAAAATACATAAAGAAATACAGGAGAACTTGGGTCAACAGGCAAAGTCCTGAAAGAAGAAACACAAAAATATCTTTTTTTTAATATATTTTGTTTTAATTTTTTGTTTTTAGTTTATTGAGGACATTGTGACAAAGAATTACAGGAAAACACAAAAAACACAAGTGAAGGAACTGAGCAAAACCATCTAGGATCTAAAGAAGGAAGTAGAAAAAACTAAGGAATCACAAAAGGGGACAATTTTCGAGATAGAAAACCTTGGGATGAAATCAGGGGTCATAGATGCAAACATCAACAATAGAATACAAGAGAGAGAAGACTCTCAGATGCCCAAGATGCTATAGAAAGCATTGATTCAATAGTCAAAGAAAATGCAAAATGCAAAAAGCTTGTAACCCAAAACATCTAGGAAATCCAGGACACAATGAGAAGACCAACCTAAGGATTTAGGTATAGATGAGAGTTAAGATTTACAACTTAAAGGGTTGGTAAATATCTTAAACAAAATTATGGAAGAAAACATCCCTAACCTAAAGAGAGAGATGCCCATGAACATACAAGAAACCTACAGAACTCCAAACAGATTGGACCAGAACAGAAACACATCCCATCACATAATAATCAAAACAACAAGTGTACTAAACAAAGAAAGAGTATTAAAAGCAGAAAGAGAAAAAGGCCAAGTAACATATAAAGGAAAACCTATCAGAATTACACCAGACTTCTCACCAGAGACTATGAAAGCTAGAAGATCCTGGGCAGATCTCATACAGACTCTAAGAGAACACATATGCCAGCCCAGATTAATATACCCAGCAAAACTCTCAATCACCATAGATGGAGAGACCAAGATATTCCATAATAAAACCAAATTTACACAATATTTTTCCACAAACCCAGACCTGCAAAGGATAATAGGTAGAAATCACCAACACAAGGGGGGAAACTACACCCTGGAAAAAGGAAGATAGTAACATTCTTTTCTCAAACCCAAAAGAAGAAAACCACTCAAACATAAAAAAATAAAAAACCATCAAAAATAACAGGAAGCAATAATCACTATTCCTTAATATCTCTTAACATAAATGGACTCAATTCCCCAATAAAAAGACGTAGACTAACAGACTGGATACTTTAACAGGACCTAGCATTTTGCTGAATACAGGAAATGTACCTCAGACAAAGACAAACACTGTCTCAGAGTAAAAGGCTGGAAAACAATTTACAAGTAAATGGTCCCAGGAAAAAAGCTGGAGTAGCCATCCTAATACTGGATAAAATTGACTTTCAACCTAAAGTCATCAAAAAACTCACGGAAAGACACTATTTACACATCAAAGGAAAAATCCACCAAGAAGAACTCTCAATTCTAAACATCTATGCTCGAAATGCAAGGACACCCTCATTTGTAAAAGAAACTTTACTAAAGCTCAAAGTACACATTGGACCTCACATAATAATTGTGGGTGACTTCAACACTTCACTATCCTCCATGGACCAGCAGGGAAACACAAATTAAAAATAGACACAGTGAAACTAATTGAAGCTTTGGACCAAATGGAATTAACAGATGTATATGGAGAACATTTCATCCTAAAGGAAAAGAATATACCTTTTTTTCAGCACCTCGTGATACCGTCTCCAAAATAGACACAAATTAGTCACAAAACAGACCTCAAAAAAATATAAGATTGAACTAATCCCATGCTTCCTATCAGATCACTATGGAGTAAGGGTGGTCTTCAATAGCAACAAAAGCAACAGAAAGCCCACATACACATGGAAGTTGAACAATGCTCTACTCAATGATACCTTGGTCAAGGAAGAAATAAAGAAAGAAATCAAAGACTTTTTAAAATTTAAAGAAAATGAAGGCAAAACAAACCAAAATTTATGGGACACAATGAAAGCGGTGCTAAGAGGAAAACTCATAGCCCTGAGTGCCTCCAAAAAGAAACTGGAGAGAGCATACACTAGTAGCTGAACAGCACACCTGAATGACCTGGAACAAAAAGAGGCTAATACACCCAAGAGGAGTAAAAGGCAGGAAATCATCAAACTCAGGGCTGAAATCAATCAAGTAGAAACAAATAGAAACATACAAAGAATTAACAAAACTAGGAGTTGGTCCTTTGAGAAAATCAACAAGATAGATAAATCCTTAGTCATACTAATGAGAGGGCATAGACACAGTATCCAAATTAACAAAATCAGAAATGAAAAGGGAGATATAACAACAGAAACTGAGGAAATTCAAAAAATCATCAGATCCTACTACAAAAGCCTATATTCGATACAACTGGAAAATCTGGAGGAAATGGACAATTTCCTAGACAGATACCAAATACCAAAATTAAATCAGGATCAAATAGTCCATCTAAACAGTCCCATAACCCCTAAAGAAATAGAAGTGGTCATTGAAAGACTTCCAACAAAAAAAGCACAGAACCAGATGGTTTTAGTGAACAATTCTACTAGACCGTCAAAGAAGACCTAACACCAATACTCTTCAAACTATTCCACAAAATAGAAAGAGAAGGAACACTACCCAACTCGTTCGATGAAACCACAATTATGCTGATACCAAAACTACACAAAGATCCAACAAAGAAAGAGAATTTCAGACCAATTTCTCTAATGAATATTGATGGAAAAGTACTCAATAAAATTCTTGCCAACTGAATCCAAGAATACATCAAAACAATCAATCACCACGATTAAGTAGGCTTCATCCCAGGGATGCAGGGATTATTTAATATAAGGAAGTCCATCAATGTACTCCGCTACATAAATAATCTCAAAGAAAAAAACACATGGTCATTTCATTAGATGCTGAAAAAGCATTTGACAAAATTCAGCATCCTTTCATGCTAAAAGTCTTGGAAAGATCAGGAATTAAAAGGCCCATATCTAAACATAGTAAAAGCAATATACAGCAAACCAGTAGCCAATATCAAAATAAATGGAGAGAAACTTGAAGTATTCCCACTAAAATCAGGGACTAGACAAGGCTGCGCTCTCTCTCCACATCTTCACATCTTTTCAATATAGTACTTGAAGTTCTAGCTAGAGCAATTAGACAACATAAGTAGGTGAAAGGGATACAAATTGGAAAGGAAGAAGTCAAACTATCACTATTTGCAGATGATATAACAGTATACTTAAGTGACCCAAAGAACTCCACCAGAGAACTCCTACAGCTGATAAACAACTTCAACAAAGTGACCGGATATAAAATCAACTCAAGCAAATCATTAGCCTTCCTATACTCAAAGGATAAGCAGGCTGAGAAAGAAATTAGGGAAATGACACCCTTCATAATAGCCACAAACAATATAAAGTATCTTGGTGTGACTCTAACCAAACAAGTGAAAGATCTGTATAAAAAGAACTTCAAGTCTCTGAAGAAGAAATTCAAAGAAGACCTCAGAAGATGGAAAATTCTTCCACATTCATTGATTGGCAAGATTAATATAGTAAAAATGGCCATCTTGCCAAAAGCAATATAAAGATTCAGTGCAATCCCCATCAACATCCCAACTCAATTCTTCATAGAGTTAGAAAAGCAACTCTCAAATTCATCTGGAATAACAGAAAACCTAGGATAGCTAAAACTATTCTCAACAGTAATAGAACTTCTGGGGAATCAGTATCCTGGACCTCAAGCAGTACTACAGAGCAATAGTGTTAAAAAACTGAATGATATTGGTAAAGTGACAGGCATGTAGATCAATGGAATAGAATTGAAGTCCCAGAAATGAACCTACATTCCTATGTCACTTGATCTTTGACAAAGGAGATAAAACCATCTAGTGGAAAAAAGATAGCCTTTTCAACAAATGGTGCTGGTTCAACTGGAGGTCAGCATGCAGAAGAATGCAAATAGATCCATTCTTATCCTCTTGTACCAAGCTCAACTCCAAGTGGATCAAGGACCTCCACATAAAACCAGACACACTGAAACAAATAGAAAAGAAACTGGGGAAGAACCTTGAGCACATGGGCACAGAGGAAATTTTCCTGAACAGAACACCAATAGCTTATGCTCTAAGATCAATAATTGACAAATGGGACCTCATAAAATTACAAAGTTTTTTTAAGGCAAAGAACACTGTCAATCAGACAAAACAGCAGTCAACAAATTGGGAAAAAATCTTTACAAACCCTACATTCAACAGTGGGCTAATATCCAATATATACAAAGAACTCAAGCAGTTAGACTCCAGAGAGCCAAATAACCCTATTTAAAACAAAACAAAAAAAAGGTACAGAGCTAAACAAAGAATTTTCACCTGAAGAATATCAAATGGCTTAGAAGCACCTAAAGAAATGTTCAACATCCTTAGTCATCAGGGAAATGCAAATCAAAACAACCCTGAGATTTCACCTCCTACCAGTCAGAATGGTTAAGATAAAAAACTCAGGAGACAGCAGGTGTTGGCGAGGATGTGGAGAAAGAGGAACACTCCTCCACTGATGGTGGCATTGCAAGCTGGTACAACCACTCTGGAAATCTGTCTGGCAGTTCCTCAGAAAACTGGGCATGACACTCCTGGAGGACCCTGTTATACCACTCCTGAGCATATACTCAGAGGCCTCCCCAGCATGCAATAAGGACACATGCTCCACTATGTTCATAGCAGCCTTATTTATAATAGCCAGAAGCTGGAAAGAACCCAGATATCCCTCAACAGAGGAATGGATACAGAAAATGTGGTATAGTTACACAATGGAATACTACTCATCAATTAAAAACAATGAATTCATGAAATTCTTAGGCAAATGGTCAGAACTGGAAAATATCATCCTAATTGAGGTTACCCAATCACAAAACAACACACATGGTATGCAGTCACTGATAAGTGGATATTAACCCAGAATCTTGGAATACCCAAGACACAATTTGCATATCAATTGATTCCCAATAAGAAGGAAGGAGAGGCCTCTAGTCCTGGAAGTACTGGATGCAGCAGTATATGGGAATACCAGGACAGAGAACCGGGGGGGTTGACTGGGGAACAGGGATTGGGAAGATGGCTTATGGGACTTTCGGGGAGGGAGGAACCAGGAATGGGAAATCATTTGGAATGTAAATAAAGAATATAGAAAATAAAAAGAATAAGAAAATAAAAATAATGGGACACAGAGCTAGAGAGAATTCTCAAGTGAGGAACCTTCAGGGGCCAAGAAATACCCAAAGAAATGTTCAACATTCTTAGTCATCAGGGAAATGCAAAACAAAACAACCCTGAGATTCCACCTCACACCAGAATGGCTAAGATCAAAAACTCATGTGACAGCAGAAGCAGGTAAGGATGTTGAGAAAGATAAACACTCCTCCATTGCTGGTAATTATGTGGCGGGATGGGGTTTCTATCCTACAGTCAATAACTCTGACCCAGAATTGTTCCTTTCTAAAAGGACTACAAGGACAAAAATGGAGAAGAGACTGAGGAAATGGAGGTCTAGTGACTGGCCCAAATTGTGATCCATCTCAAGGGAAGGCACAAAGCCCTGACACTATTACAGATGCTATGATGTGCTTATAGACAGAAGTCTAGAATGGCTACCCTCCAAGAGGTCCAACAAGCAGCTGATTGAGACAGAAGCAGATACTTACACCCAACCAATCGACTGAAGTAGGGGGGCCCTGTGGTTGAATTAGAGAAAGGCCAGCAAAAGTTGTGGAGGGGGGTGACCATGTAGGAAAACCAGCAGCCTCAACTAATCTTAACCTCTGAGATCTCTGAGACACTAAGCCACGAACCAGGCAACATACACTAGCTGATATGAGGCCCTCCTGGCACATATACAGCAGAAGACTTCCTGGTCTGTCCTCAGTGAGAGAAAATGCACCAAACCCTAGAGACTTGGGACCCCAGGGAGTGGGGAGATCTGGTGGGTGGTTGTGGGGTCATCCTCTTGGAGAAGAGGGTATGGGGAAAAATGGGATGAGGAACTGTTGGAGACTGGAGCGGGAAGAAGATAACGACTGGACTGTAAACAAAATATTAAAGATAATTTAAAAATAAGAAGTGCTGAGAATCTGTGATTATTGAGTGCTCATCCCTAAAAAAGACACACATACACACACACACACACACACACATACACACATACACATACACATGCACATATATGGCAACCTTACAGGGACAAATTGGCAACCTATAGATTAGGAAAAAATCTCCACTGACCCCACATCTGAGAGAGGGCTAATATACAAAATATATAATGAACTCAAGAATCTAACCATAAAAAAAAAAATCCCAATCAAAACATGAGATATAGAACTAAACTGAGAATTCCCAACAGAGGAATCTTGAATGGCTGAGAAACACCTAAAGAAATGTTCAAAGTCCTTAGTCATCAGGGAAATGCAAAGCAAAAGAACCCTGAGATTCCACCTTACACAAATCAGAATGGTTAAGATCAAAAACTCAGGTGACAGCTCATGATAGCAAGGATGTGTAGAAAGAGGACCACTTCTCTACTGTTGGTGGGACTACAAACTGGTATAACCACTCTAGAAATCAATCTGGAGGTTCCTCAGAAAATTGAATATAGATCTACCTGAAGAACCAGCTATATACAACCCTTGGGCACATACACAAAAGATGTCCCACCATACCATAGGAGCACATGATCCACTATGTTCATAGCAGCCTTGTTTGTGAAAAAGATGTTTTATATTATTCTATTCAAGGTTCCAGGAACACTGCGGAAGAAAGGGGGGAAAGATTGTAATAGCCACTGAAATTATTCTTTCTGGACATGACCTAGTAAATGTAGTCATGAGCTCACAGTATCTGCAGTTGCATTACGACAACTATGCATAAGATTGGGCCTACCAACAGATAATCATGGGATGTAGGGGGATGCTCACATGATCCTACCCTCTCTGCTGACCTATTGGACAGTGGTTCTTATGGGATTAATCATCTTCTGTAATTGTATGCCCACTTATGAAACCACAGGCTACAATGGTCACTTAGAAGACCCTGGTTAAACTCAGTTAATAAGGAGGTTAGGTTTGGGGTGATGGGGTAGAAAGAGACAAGAGAAGATAGATGACAGTAATCATAATATACTACATATGCATATACATGCGCATATATTACATTATGGCTTTATGTGCATACACATGTTTGTAAAATTGTCAAAAATCAAACTTTAGAAAGTTAAAATGTGTGTGACTGGTAAGTCTTCCTTTCTAGTCAAGTTTTCATTATCAGTTATGTAACTTCTATTCCCAATCTGATGAGAGAATTTTAAAGTGTAACTTGTGTTTTCTTCGTTTTCATTTCTATCATCACAAAAATATATTTCTACCTCTCAAAAAAAGCATCACTGGTATCATGCACAAATTTCTATAATATTTATTGTAAGAGTATAGTTTATAAGTAACTTAATTTCACATATTGGATTCAAGATGAACAGGCTAACTACATTTATATTTATTGTCTGTACCTTTAGAATCCACAGAAGTTAATATATAGGAAAATGTATCCATATCATTAGGTAAACTCAGAGAAAGGAAACATTCATCAGTACACTATTACTTTTCACAATTAATGGAAGATTAAAAACAGATATGAGGCAAACCTTGGCAAAATTATACAAAATATATTTCTAAATATGTTATTACCATGGTGGAAGATGCCATCTGCCTCATGGTAAACATGATTACTTGAAAACATAACATCTTCTTACTGCAGTTTGTAACACAAACACACACACACACACACACACACGTATATATCACATAACAATATTCTTCAGTCAGAAATACTTTTCCTAGAAAATATGCTTCTAAATAATTTATTGTATCATCAATCTAACTTTGAAACAATCATATATATTATACCACATCAGAACCTTCTATCAAGTCATAAAGGTGCTATGGTTAAAAACAATCCTTAGAGAAGTACATTCTGGAACACTGTTACTGTTATTTAGTCCCTCCACATCACTTTCAGCACTGGCATTGATTCCACTCTCAATAAAGAAATAGGGCAGTCAGCTGAGATCCACCTACGAGCATCTGTGCCCATGTGTTCTGCCTTACTAGTAGAACAGAGAAAATATAAACTTCACAAAGAACAACTATCCCACTGGCAAAACAAAATACATTGTCTTTCCTCCACTCAGATTTATTTCCCAACAATTATATCTTGTTTTTCTCATATTAAAAACTTGACCTCTCTTTCCCAGCCAAAGGGAAAAAAAAGTTCTGTCTTCAACATCCTGGAAATAAACACATAAAACCCCTCTTTGCCCTTTAGCTCATAGCTTCAATTTTTCATTGACAGCAGAACTCAGCAGAGTCGTTTCTAGTCATTGTCCAAATAATCTCTTCCTGTTTTTCATAAGCCAGCCATATCTACCCAATCTCTTAACACTACATGATATTACCTGCTGTCATTTTTGCCCACTCGGATGAATTCAATATCCAATTCTCATCTCATGTATCCTTAAGCCTCAGCAGAACTGGATAAAGTAGATGACTAACAGAGACAATTTTTTTCTCCCTGTGATTTTCTTCCATCTTTATATATTCTTCTTTAATCTCCTTTGCTGATTACTTCAATATTTTTTAAGACAGGGTCTTACTATATAGCCTAACATGCTTGAAACTTGATATGGTCATTATGTAGACCAGACTACCCTTGAACTCACAGAAATCTACTTTCCTTGGCCACTCATGTACTGGAATTAAAGGCAAATGATATCATGCCAAGCCCAACTCTAATATTTAACCTTGATGAAAGCAAAGCTTTAATTCCTGGATTTATTATTCTAAAACTACCCTTGTTGGTGATTTAATTCAATCTGTATATATATTATATTAATCACACACTAAAAATACGTGTCTACAATCAACACTTTACCCTAAAATTCTTTATTTGAAAACTCTCTCTCTCTCTCTCTCTCTCTCTCTCTCTCTCTCTCTCTCTCTCTCTCTCTCTCTCTCTCTCTCTCTCTCTCTCTCTCTCTCTCTCTCTCTCTTTCTCTCTCTCCCTTCCTCCCTCCCTCCCTCCCTCCCTCCCTCCCTCTCCTTGACATTTTCACTTCAGTGTTCAATGAGTACTTCAAATCCAACAAACCCAAAACTGAACTCAAAAATCTTACAACCTCCACCATACTGCTTCTTCTTCTTAGCATCAGTAATGGTATGATTATCAGTGTGAACATCTCCTTTGAATTGGATATCAGAAATGCATTATGACTGTTCAACTGGAAAATGTTTGTTCCAGGATTTCCTTCATTGTCTTGAATAATTCTGTGTTCAGAGCTTCTATTGGAGTTTTGCTATTGACTTCTTTTATTTTATTTGTTTGTTTGTTTATTTGTTTATTTATTTATCTTTTCTGTTATCTCATGAAAGATATTTGATCCTTATGGGGTCCTATGCCTCACTCTACTTCAGAAAACCAAGAATTATCCAAAAATCTACTTAACTTTTCCTTCATTTTTCTGTGCCACTTATGCCATTAAAGAAACTATGCCAGGTAACTGGAGGGAAAAGGAAGAAGGTGGCATACTCAAGAGGAGGCTCACTCAAGGCTGCAATGGGGTGATGAGCTGAAGCTGAGCCACTGCTCTCCATAATCAGCAACAATGGTTTTATTTGGCTGGTGATAAAGACCAAAACAGAAAAAGACCTTAACTCCAGGAACTAACACAATATTGAACCATGAGCATGTTACATGTACATACTATGGATGGGGAGCTTCATAGGAAAATTCCAGGCACAGATGAAATTATGAGATGGCCTTCATAATATCTAACACAGAAATCCCCACCTTTTGGTCATGTTCACATTTAACTTGATTTAAGAAAATGAAATCATACTATAGTTTCTTGCACACCTGAGTCTATGGAAGAAGATTCCCAACACTCCTTAGGTTTTCTTTCAGCAAATTTTCATATTTGTAACATCAGCTGTGTAACATGCTTGAGCAATATTATGTAAGGTATTACTTTTAATGCTGTTAAGAATGAAATACCTTTGTCATACATATTCATTATATAAGTAAAAATTAATAGAATTTAACCTTTTGTCATGTTACATGAAAATTTCTAAGTCACATGCTAGCAATGCAATTAAGAGAAGAAGACATTGTTATATCGAGTAACAGTGAGACTGGTTGAACACCAAGCACTTGCAATGCTGGGCTAAACCACAAAAGATCTAGTGAACTCTATTTTCTTCAATCTTGTCTCTTGCTACCTTCCCCCATAGTTAATTCTCCAGATTTTCCACTCTCTTTGTTTTTGTTCAGTATCTTGGACACACACTGGCCTAAGACTTGTATCTTTTCTATCCCTTTTCTGTTATTTTCTCATTTAATTCTGAACCTCTAGATGTTCTACTAGTAGCAATATACAGCAAATCATTTAATCTTACAAGGTTCCTTTCCAATCTATAAAAGAAAAGGAAAAAATCTTACCCTACAGCATTGTTGAAAGTGTTAAAGACACATAATGTCTTTAGAACAGCATGTGGCAAGAGTGAACACACACAGGTGGAATTTGTGCTAAAATCCCCAGCAGATGTTTGAGATAGCCTGATTGCCACTTCATTAAACAAAGCTTGAAGGTGCATTTGTGAAACACTTCTATGTACTTTTGAATTCTAAAATATACATAATTTCCATATATAATGGCAGAAATAACTCAGTATAAATTACAGCTGTTTGCAGAGTTCTTTCTCCTGAAGTACCGAAATATTTTTTTTTAAAATCCCCACACTGTCAACCCTCTGCTCACTATTGCTTGATGTGAACACATAATTATTGCACTTTCATGCTTGGAATGATGACTTTGCAAGACTGGAAGACATGGAGTGCTTAATCACTGAGATTCAAATTGCTGTTGTCATCCACATAGGTTTAGAATTAGTATACTTTAGAGTGTCACTAATTGTTTCATGATGATTAGCACAGGAAGATATATAGAACTGGAAGCTTTGAAGGTATATACTGGGTTGACATTTTCCCATCTGCTTCTTACAAGGAACAAGTTGCTTATCAATTCTCAAATGTCATTCCTCAGCTTAGAAATAGGAGAGTATGTTTACAAAATTTACTTTTCAGAATTCAGCATAAAATCAGTAATCAAATCCTGGCAAAGAAGAACTAGGAATAGGTTGATCTGTGGGTACAAATTATCCAAGTTACAGGTGAATAAAGAAAATAAGATGATGACTCCAACTAATAATACACACACACACACACACACACACACACACACACATATATAGATCTTAAGCTATAAAAGATTTGGAATATTTTCACGACAAAGAAACATTAATTTTCAAAGGGAACACATATATGATTACCCTCATTTGAATTCTTTCCTATGTATATATGTTTAAATACATAATCAAGCAATGTTTTAAATTTATTTTACACAGCTGTTAAATGGATAAATGAAATTCTGTGCAATTAAATACATTTTAAAATTCTGTGTTCAATGAAAATGCCTATTCAGTTTATCATGTAATATGGTGCTGGTGCTAAAAGTTTTTAATAATTATTATATTTATTAATCATGATTGTCATTATACAAATATATCTGAGTCTGCAAAATTTGATTCATTTTAATAAATATTATAAAACAAACATTACTTTTTCAGTAAATAATATAATGATTTACATTTAGACCTTACTTGAAAACTTAGAATACCAACAATATTAGAATAACATAACAGAGATTTTTGAGGTTTATACTGACATTTTATTATTTGGTGAGAAAGTAGGAAAACTTGTTTTCAAATATCCCATTCATGAAATGTTATTAAGAATTTAGAGAACTTACGGGCTCTCTAAAAAATCTAAAAATGTATCCTATGCTGAATATTAACATGAAAAGATAAAAGAAATTTTATCATTACTAACATTACAAAACAGCTATATATCACAAATCATTGAATGGGGGTGAGGACAGAGATCAGATTTTAAAAGAAAAAAAGTACCCTTTTCCGAGTCTTCTCTTTCAGGAATGGGCGTATCACAGTGTACAGGGCATGGATATACCAAGGTTGATTGACAAAATGAATTCCTCCAAATCTTGCAGGAAAACTGTCCTAGAAATAGAAAGGTATAGATGTTAGGAAAGGCTTTTCTACACTGGTTGGTTCAAGAAATATTACATTTAATTCAAATGTGTTAAGTATATGCTAAAGAAAGGGATCAAGTCTTGCCACAGTAAGATTCTCAAAAGTGATTAAAACAACATCCATCATGTCTTTCCAAAGAGCAGGTTGCTGAAAAGGGCTTCATTATCTTTAAGTCTGTATTTTAAGCCTGCTAAATACTAAGTTATCACCATCACAGAAACACAGAAAATAAACATATTAGAAAAAGTGTTAAATACTAGATCCACGTAGAATAAATTATTTATTTAAATTATTTATATATATATTCTTATTCATACTACTTAATAATATAATAACCTCAAGATTTAAGTTCAATTCCTGGGATCTATATATGATATAAGAAAAGAAACGCAGGTTGTCCTTTGACTTCCAAATTTATACTCTGATGAAGCCACCTACTTCTGACTTCACAATAAATAAATAAATAAATACGTAAATAAATAAATAAATAACTCAAAAAGATGACTCAGTGGTGTAGAGAATCATATTGAAGTGATTTATCACATGGCAGCTATCATTCAGCTCCAGACCCCAGTGAACTACACCTCCCTCCCCACCTGGTGGAGCTGGCAGAGATCCAGGAGCAAGCCTTTTGTCACACCTCAGCCTCCCACAGAGCAACAGACCCTATGGGGTCAACATCCTTGAGGAACAGTGGAGCTGAGGCCCTGCTGAGAAGTGCTGAGAAGACTCTGCAACCCTGGGAGGGAGGGTCACGACCACAGAGCATATATTGCAGCTCTAATTCCCCAAGTAAGGAGAGATTTTGTACAGCCATGCACTAATGTCTCTGTGTGTTTTCTTTCCCTCGACACCCGTTGTTTCACTTCCCAGCTCTTCGTTCATGGAAATCCGGCCCGTGTGCAACTCTGGGGAGGTTACACAGTGGTATTAGTAAAGGCACTTGAGAGTGTAAGTTTAAACATGGAAACTAACCTGGTGGAAAGAAATGAGCAATTTCCATAATGTAACCTCTGACCTCTACAACTCTAACAGCTTGTATTCCTCATCTCACCAAAATTTAAAATTAATAAAACATAAATTGGGTTTCATTAAAAACATACTTTATTATCCTCCTATTATTTTTATGCTTTATTATAAACATTCATCTTTCCTTACTTGTATATTAAAAAGGAATCATGTGTAAGCAAAATAAAAACACAGGTTTGTGATACAGGAAACTTCAGGATTCGTTGAGTAGGTTAAATGAGCATCAAAAGCACTCCGAGCTCACTTGAAGGGAGGAAAGTGGGACTCTAGTAAAGCCTATTTCTTCTTGGCAAAACATTCCTGGGGTAGGTTTGAGACCAGAGTGATGAAGTGAGGTCTACTCCGCCTATCTGCATCCTAGTGCCTAGGGTATTGGGATTCGTAACTCAGATGGCTCACAGACTTGACACCTGGTTGAATATGCTGAGGATTCTCTTCCAAAGGACCAGACTCATCTCTTCTGCTACACTGAAACTCTAAAGAATCAGCTTCATTCATAAACAGATGAAGAAAAGCAAAAAAATAACTCTTTAAACTATACCTGTCTTCAAGTAGCACCATAGTTGATGTTTTTCCTGTCTTGTTCAGAACATGAGTAGGGGCAAAGAAAAGGTAAAGGTCACAATGAGGGTGAAATATAATGTTGTTATTATTTTTAATTTAAAAGTTCTGAGTAAGATTTTCTGATCTAAAATATGTACCAGCATAAAACAATAAGCTGTTTATAATAATAAGAAAAAAGTGATATGGTCACGTAATATTAATTCTGAGGCATACTACATTTGAGGGTGGCCACATATATTCAGTGCCACTGTTGTCCAGTATCAACAATGAATACTATGACTATATTACAGTTTATGGTAATTGACTTGTCTCCACTCATCCTTGCATAGTGTTTTCACGTCTTCTCTGTGTTTGCCACATCCCACATTGCAGTTCTCAAGACACCCTGTGCTTGCTCATTCAAGGGTGTGGTGACGCAGTTTTCTCATCATTGATGCTGATTCCCAAAGGGCATGCTCCTCATGCTTACAAAATCAGCAAGAGGGTTGGGATCAATTTAAACGCCTACTTCCTCTAGCACCATGTGCCAATTCTTGTTGTTTTATATAGCTTGTATACTATATATAACCTTACAATTTTATAAATCTAGTGGAATAAAATTGATATACATACAAATATTATTTGCTAGATTATTTTAAACTTTAACAATCAATACCCAGGGATTACAGAGTTCATACTTTACTTCTTATAGATCTGAGAATTGTACATACAAAATTGTACCAGATAGACAAAGATTCCAGCACTCAACTACTTCCCTGCAGCCTTGTTTAACAATTTTTTTATTAAAATAGTCTTACGACATTTCTCTCCTTCCTTTCCTCCCTTTGATACCTTCCACATGTCTCCCCAACATGACTCACTACTTTTGTCAATAATTTTGAGGCAGAGTCTGTCTAAATTGCCTAAACTGCACTTAAACTCACTCTGTAACCCAGGGAGACCTTGAACTTGCAATCTTTCATCAGCTTCCTACGTAGCTGGTATTACAGGCATGTATCAACATGCCAGCTCATATATCGACTCTTAAACTTTTACTAGGATAAAAATCATTGCATCATACCCTTATGATTCTTTTGTTATAAATATGATGCATGTTTTTAGAATAGTGTCAACTATTTTTAATACTATTTAAAGCACCACTCATGTTCTTACCATTTAAAAACAAAAGGACTGTTATAAATATCTTGGTCTTCATTTCCAGTCTTATTAAGTTAAGCATTGTACACCTGACATGGAATTCTATAAAGACAATTTGGAAGTGTGATTATATTTATTGATAATAATCATGGATATACAGCATATACAATATTATATTCTGTGTCACACTGCAGGAAGTACAAGTAATTACTATAGTAGTTGGTATATCTGGTTCTCCTCCAGTCTCTATTAGGGTTCTTCCAATGTGTTTAAACCTACCCCAATTTCTGTGCTTTGACATGCTAACCATATTGCTTCCCTTAATACATTTTGTAGGGATATCATTTCTGAATAGTATAGTAATATAGGAAAATTTCACCCATATTTTAGAGTTTACACTAAGCATATCTCATCTGCTACAATGTCAGATTCCTGAAAAACTCAAACTAGCACTTGTTCACAATCCTAACTCCTGTTCCTCTATTGCTAATATCTGTAGTAGAACAGATTTAGATTATAGATGTGGTCTTAGACTCTTTATCATTGTTTCTGGACAGTGAATTCAGACAAGTTGTCCACTCACTTCCACAACATGATTTTAGTGCAAACATTCCAACTTCTACATGTCCTGCCAAACTGAGGAGAGACTACCAAGAAATTATTCGATTTCCAGCTAATATAAATGTCTTTTTCTGCTGCAGTTGGAGACCATCTTCTGCCACAGGGCTCCATACCAAAGTGGCACAGGGAGATAACTAGCCTCCCAGGAGTGCGGACAGGCCTATGAGTGCAGGTAGGACCACCCCTACTGCTCAGAGGAACCAGCACTGAGTCGTCAGGACACACGAATGGAGGGGCTGCCTGGAACAGGAGTCTTCTGATTTCTGTCTGTTTCCATAGCTGATCCTGGGACACAGAGCTACATACACAAATACCACAAGAAGAGAGCTGGTCTCCCAGGAGTACCTACACACCTGCCAGCACAAGTAAGACCACCTCAAATTCCTGACCCAAGAGGGAACTGCTCAGAGCCATCAGGACACAGAAACCAAGGATCATCTGAGGACAGGATCCTTCTGGTTTCTGTCTGCACCTCAGAGCTGACCCTGTATGACAGCTCTCCAAACCTAAGTTGCCCCCAAAGAAAACTGTTCTCCCAGTACTGGCACACAGGCTTGCAGGAAAGACACACCACAGACAGAGTCAACAAGACCACTAAATAACAGAGACAACCAGATGGCAAAAGGCAAGTGCAAGAACATAAGCAACAGAAATCAAAGATAATAAGCATCACCATAATCCAGCTCTTCCACCACAGCAAGCCCTGGTTACCCCAACACACCAGAAAAGCAAGACGCTGATTCAAAATCACATCTCATGATGATGATAAAGGACTTTTTAAAAGGACCTAAATAGCTCCCTTAAAGAAATACAAGAGAACACAGGTAAACAGCTAGAAGCCCTTAAAGAGGAAATACAAAACACCCTTAAAGAATTACAGGAAAATACAATCAAACATGTAAAGGAATTGAACAAAACCATCCAGGATCAACCAATGGGAATAGAAACAATAAAGGAATCACAAAGGAAGACAACCCTGAAGATAGAAAACCTAGAAAAGAGATCAAGAATCATAGATGCATGTATCACCAACAGAATAAAAAGAGAAACTCAGGTGGAGAAGATACCATAGAAAATATTGACACAACAGTCAAAGAAAATGCAAAATGCAAAAAGCTCCTAATCCAAAACATCCAGGAAATCCAGGACACGATGAAAAGATCAAACCTAAGGATTATAGGTATGGAAGAGAGTGAAGATTTCCAGCTTAAAGGACCAGTAAATATCTTCACCAAAATTATAGAAGAAAACTTCCCTAACCTAAAGAAAGAGATGCCTATGAACATATAAGAAGTCTATAGAACTCCAAATAGATTGAACAAGAAAATTCCTCCCATCACATATTAATCAAAATGCCAAATGAACTAAACAAAAAAAAATATTAAAAGCAGTAAGGGAAAAAGGTCAAGTAACATATAAAGGCAGACCTATCAGAATTACACCAGACTTTTCACCAGAGGCTATGAAAGCCAGAAGATCACAAGCAGATTTCATACAGACCCTAAGGGAACACAAATGCCAACCCAAACTACTATACCCAGCAAAACTCACAATTACCGTAGATGGAGAAACCAATGTATTCTTTGACAAAAACAAATTCATATAATATCCTTCCACAAATCCAGCCTTTCAAAGGATGGAAAACATCAACAAAAGGAGGGAAAATACACCCTAAAAAAAGCAAGAAAATAATCTTCTTTTAACAAACCAAAAGGAAGAGAGCCACAGAAACATCATTTCACCTCTAATAATAAAAATAACAAGGAGCAACAATCACTTTTCCTTAAAATCAGTCAAGTAGAAACAAAAAGAACTATGCAAAGAATCAACCAAACCAAGAGCTGATTCTTTGAGAAACAACAACAAAATAGATAAAGCCTTAGCCAAACTAATCAGAGGCACAGGCACAGCATCCAAATCAACAGGATCAGAGATGGAAAGGGAGAGACAGCAACAAATACTGAGGAAATCCAAAAAAAATCACCAGACCCTACTACAAAAGTCTATACTCAACAAAACTGGAAAATCTAGATGAAATGGCCAATTTTCTAGACAGATATCAGGTACCAAAGTTAAACAGGATCAGATAAATGATCTAAACAATCCTATAACCCCTAAAGAAATAGAAACAATCATTAATAGTTCCCCCCCCCAAAAAAAGCTCAGGGCCAGATGGGTTTAATGCAGAGTTCTATTAGACCTTCAAAGAATACCTAATACCAATACTCTTCAAACTATTGTACAAAATAGAAACAGAAGGAACACTACCCAATTCATTCTATGAAATCACAATTATCCTCATACCCAAATCACACAAAAACCCAACAAAGAAAGAGGATGGTTTTTTTTCCAATTTCCCTTATGAATATTGATACAAAAATACTCAATAAAATTCTTGCCAACAGACTCCAAGAACACATCAAAATGATCATCCATCATGATCAAGTAGGCTTCATCCCAGGAATGCAGGGATGGTTCAATATATGGAAATCCATCAATACAATCCACTACATAAAAAAACTCAAAGAAAAAAGATCACATGATCATCTCATTAGATGCTGAGAAAGCATATGACAAAAGTGAACATCACTTCATGGTAAAAGTCTTGGAAAGAGCACAAATTCAAGGCCCATACCTGAACATAGTAAAAGCAATATACACCAAACCAGTAGCCAGCATCAAACTAAATGGACAGAAACTTGAAGCAACTTCACTACAATCAGGGACAACACAAGGCTGCACACTCTTTCCCTATCTATTCAATATAATACTCAAATTCCTAGCCAGAGCATTTAGACAACAAAAGGAAATCAAAGGGATACAAATTGGAAAGGAAAAAGTCAAAATAGACAAAACCAGAAAAGAAATTTCCGGAGTATTCAAAATACTAAGCAGAATAAACAAACATTATACAAACAGAATAAACAAAGATTATGAAAAACTGCAGAGGATAAAATCAAGGATCAGATAAAGGCAGACCTATTAGAATAACAACCAAATTCTTAGTGGATATACTAAAATCAAAAAAGTCCTGGGTAGATGTTTTACAAATGCTAAAAAAGCCCAGATTCCAGCCAATACTACTCTACCATCAAAAAAAAGTTTCAATCACAATAGATGGATAAAGAAAGATATTCTGCAATAAAACACAATTTATTCAACATCTACCTATGAATTCAGTTCTACAAAAGGTGCTAGAAAGACCTGAAAGGTGCTTTTAACCTGAAGAAGTTAATCACAATTATGAGGGAAAAAAAGGAATACATAATCTGAGACCTGTAGCAGTAAACTAAAATAGAGGAGTAAATCCCACACCACCTAAATAAAATAATAGAAATCAACAATGTTCACTTGTACTTCAATGAGTCTCATTTTCCAATATAAAGTTACAAAGGAACAGATTGGATATGAAAACACAATCCATCTTTCTGATATATCTGAAGGAACACTTTACACATCATCTCATCACTAAAAGATGAAAAAATATCTGAAAAAATGAATTATAGTGTAGCCATTTTAATATTTGATAAAATAAACCACAAACCAAAACTAATAAAGAACCAATAGGGAAGGACCCTATGTACTTATCAAAGAAAAATCCACCAAGACATTGCAACTCTCAACATCTATGCACCAAACACAGGTGTACCTCAGCTTCATAAAACAAACACTACTACTGTGCCCTTCCCCAACTCTTGAATAGGCTAAACAAACCTATGAGGGTTTTACAACCTAGTTGTAGTCACCTGGCCTCACTGCATTTATATTTTCCTTCCTGAGCTTAGAGGAGCTAACCACCTACTGGGCTTGCTTTGCAGCTCAATCCAGTTGAAACAAAGGATGGGTCTTTGGGTTTTGCCAAAATTAAAATTTTGCTGAAAATTAAACTTTGTGCCTTGATCAGAAACCTTTGTGTTGGCTTTATTCTTCTCTAGTCCTCTCATCCTTTTTCATTCCCAGCTTCCCTTTCAGGTACCTAGTTCTCCATGACTGCTGGACAGTGACATACTACAGGTAAAAATCCCTTCAGACTTTCACACACTGATAATGGATGACTTCATTATCCACTCTTACTAATAGATAATCCAGAAATAAAATATGAGACAGAGATAACTGATGTTATAAACCAAATGGACCTAACAGTTATTTACAGAAAATTTCAGAAAAACATAAAACAAAATGTCTTCATCTCTATAGCTAATGAAATTTTCTCCAAGTATTGGACACATTCTGGGACACAAATCAAGGGTCAACAGAGACAAGAAAATTGAAATAGCAGATTGCATCCTGTCTGATCACTCTAGAATAAGGCTGCATTATCAAAAGCAACAGAAATATTGCAAACTCATGAAAGGTGGACAGCTTACTACTGAGTGAAACAAGGACCAAGACAGAAATTAAGAAAAACTATTTTTGGCTTTTTAGAATCAAATGTAGCAGCTTGCAAAAGCTACACAGTAAAGATAAAACCAGTATATTATAATTGATATAATCTTCCATCTTTATTTATCTTCCTGACATTGCTGTATGTGTTTGTATTTAGAGAGTCATCTACAAAACCTATCAAATTTAGAAGTTTGCAAATATATCACCACAAATATATAAGTAAATAAATAAATAAGGTTCTTTGGGCTTCTTCCTGTAATTACTTCAGGTTCCTTTTTCTCAGTCTTCAACTTCTATAAAACACTGACAACTAATTTAATCTCCATCTCTCTAATTTTGTTCCTTTAAGTATGTTCCATAATTGCAATACTAAAGCAGTTGCTTGGGGTTTGCCTTTGTTGCAATGGCCTGAATGTCCAGTCACATGAAAGATGCACTCATTATTCTTTCCTCTTCACTGTTGTATCATACTCCATACCATGACTATATTGCAGCTTATTTAATTATTCAACTCAGAACCCTGGACTATCTGTGGGTGCCTTGAATAATTTTCAGGATTATATTCTGATAAATTTAGGCTTCTGAGTATAGATTTTTTTTGTATTTTTAGTAGTTAACTTTCATATTGTAGTGTGTTTCTTTGTGTGTTTGTAGCTTATTATTATCCAATAGAGTGCTTTTTGAAAATGTTGCAATTAAAATTTGCAAATCTTAATTTGTTCCTCCACTGCAATGATTTTAAATATTGTTGTATTTATTATTAAAAGTTACTACAATTATCCCCATCTCCTTAGAGGACATAGTCACATTTCTGCCCTTTTCATTCTTCCCTCTTTCATGGTGACTCTGGTTTCTTTCTGTATTATTCACTGTCTGTTTTGTTAACCTCCTCCATCTAGTCTTAAGTGGTAAATCTGCTGGATTCACTTTACTTCCTTTCCCATATTCATCTCTGACAAGTGATGTCATTAAGTATAGTATGGAAGGCTGACAATATTTTACATTTGAATTCTATCCTTGACCCTTACTGAACACCACTGTTTCTAGTGAAAGATTTGCTACTCTTGAAATTAGTAGACCAAAAAAAATCTAACTGCCTTCAACTTCTCCTCTAAGTTTTTTGCAGTGTAATGGATATATGACTTAGAAAAGAAAGTGGGGAAGAGCCTCGAACACATGGGCATAGGGGAAAATTTCTTGAATAGAACACTAACAGTTTATGCTCTAAAACCAATATGTTGCTAAGTCAGGCTCTTACCAAGTCTAATAGCTTCTGTCCACATACCAGCTGGAAGCAAGAATGCCTTATTCACACACTGACCTACAGGTCACCTACTTGACTTTTAAATTATATGAAATAATGTGTATCCAGAACTGCTGATCCCACATTCAACTTGCCCAAAGGGGCATACATGACAAAGTATCCTAGAAGAACTGAAACTAGCGAATTAACAATAAAACCAAACAGATCTTCATAAATAGATATTCCAGGACAATGTAGCCTTCTCCGTCATATGTGAAACTAGAGGCAGCTTTGTTCTGAATAGGACTTAGAAATTAGGAATTGTCAGTCTGCTAAAGGTACTTATAGACATAAAATACTCTTGAAAGAAATTTAAAAGATTATTGTTCAAGTATCCATGGGAGGAAATACAGAGACAAAGTATGGAGCAGAGACTGAAGGAAAGACCATCCAGAGACTGCCCCACCTGGGTAACCATCCCATATACAGTTACCAAACTCAGACACTATTTTGGACACCAACAAGTGCTTGCTGACAGGAGCCTGATATAATTTTATCTTGAGAGGTCCTGTCAGTGCTTGAAAATATAGTGGAGGATGCTCTCAGCCAACCATTGAACTGAGCACAGGGTCTCAAATGGTGGAGCTAGAGAAAGGATCCAAGGAGCTGAAGAGATTTGCAGCCCCATAGGAGGACTATCAGTATGAACCAACCAGTACCCCCCAGAGCTCCCAGGGACTTAATCACCAACCAAAGAGTGTACATGGAGGGACCCATGGCTCCAACCACATGTGTAGCAGAGGATAACCTTGTTGGACATCAATGAGAAGGGAGGCCCTTGGAGCTGTGAAGGCTCATTGCCTTAATATAAGGAAATTCCAGGACAGGGAAGCTGGAGTGGGTGGGTTAGTGAGCAGGGGGAGGAGGGATGGGATAGGGGGTTTTCTGGAAGGGAAACAAGGAAAGGGGATAGCATTTGAAATGTAAATAAAGAAAATATCTGATAAAACATGTTTTAAAAAAATTTAAAAAATTATTGTTCATGTTCTCCCATGTTACTTCTTGTCATCAATTATAAGAAACATAATAACTGAAGCAAAATTCTATGTACAATAATGTTTACTTGACTTTTATATTTGGTAACTAGTAACATATTGTAATCAATTTTAATTTACTTCAGTGAAAGAAGGAATAATTAATAATGCATGTGAACTAAAAAAAATCACTGAATAGTATTTTATATCATTTCCTAACTGCAAAATGGAGCTGATAAATTTTAAAAAAATAACTTATTTTTAAGAAGAATAGAAAACACTTTAAAAAAATAAACCTGAAAGCAGCTTAGTTAACTTTGTGAAGCACAAAAACAAATGACTTCTTCCTATCTCTTTGTACATTATACACGCAACACAAATTTTACTTAATGGGTTATCAACAAATAAGAAAACAGAAATTGGTAAGAAAATATGTTGGGGAATGGGTAGAATTGGCAGAGAAAATAAGGAAGTGGATGTAACCATATTTCCATTGTACATATGTAAATGTTCTTAGGAACAAAGAAACTCAGAATGTCATGACTCTTTTGAAAAATCAAAACCTGTATCAAATGACACACCTCCAGAAAGACCATAATTCCTAATTCCCAACTAATTTCAGCAACTGGGAATGGAGTATTTAATCTTCTTAAGAATTTAGCAAATAGGCAGATTTTTACTTTGAAGAATTGTCTTTCATTTAACATTTTTCCTAATACATAGATTTGACTAGAAACGCATAGCAAAAGTCATATTCCTGTTGTTAATGATGCAAAATGGAAATGTTTACTATTTTAATTGTATAGCATGTTATTTACTTTTTCTGTTGCTGTGAGAAGATACCATAACCAAAACAACTTATAGAAGAGCTTTTGGGGGCATAACAGTTAGTCATGGTGGGTAGCTTAGCAGATACAGTAAGGCATGGCACTGGAGCAGTTTGCTGTAGGTAAACATCTTGAGTCATAAAAAGAAGTCAGAGAGAAAGAAACTCAGGATGGCATGATTCTTTTGAAACATTAAAACCTGATCCACTGACACATCTCCACAAAGGTCACAATTCCGAATCTTTCCCAAGAGTTCCAACAGTCATTCTCATTCAAACCACCATGGAATTCTTCAAAGTAGAAAATAAACATTTCCTCACTAACAAAGTACTTCCTGTGCCTGATATATTGGCACAAGGCTATCTTGCTCTCTATTTCAATGTTTCAAATACACATTGATCTTTCATTGACTCACTGACATTTAAATATTTTGACATTAATATTGTTAGAGGCCCACAGAAAGGTTGCAAAAATCTAAGCAGTGTAGTCCTATACACCCATTGTACAAATTTAGGATTGAGTTAGTTCACAAGAATAAAGCACCAAACCCAGAAAACTGGCATTGCTGCAATCCACAGGGCTTATCCATATACAGTTTGCTTTTCTATCTTTTTAATGTGATTTTTAAAAGGCATCTTTAAAATTTATCACTTAGGGAAGTCAAGGCAAGAATTCAAGGCAAGAACCATGCAGGAATTACTTATTAGTTTCTTATTAATATTATTAGTTATTATTATAATTAATAATTAATTAATTATTATTAATATTAGTTTCTTATTAGTGAAATATATCACTTCAATTACCCTGCGGATGCTTTAAGACAGTAAAAGTAGATAAATGGATACAGCAGAAACAAAATAAGCATAAAAACATTGGCAGCAGGGGAGCAGCAGACACACTGAACAAGGATTTGTAGATTTAAATCAAGAGTTAAATGAAAAACAAACCAAAGTGAAAGTTATAGGGAACAACCAGACTACTTAGAAAAAATTCTGGGAAGGCTAAAACAAGAATGTATTTGAGAAAGAATCAGAATAAATACTCAAATAGTTATTATAAAATGTGACTATAAAATACTGGTGATGGATCATAATTGTCTTACTCAGGTCCTGATTGGTTTTAAGTTAATACCTGAGAGGAGGAAATTAAAAGATTAAGGATTTATTTCTTCTCACTTTTCAGAGGGTTCAAGGCAAGATTGAACTATGTACTTAAACAGAGCAGTTCCATGGCATGAGACTGCTGTTCACATCATTTGGGCTTAAAACAGAGAAAAAATCAGAAATGGCATGGGGTAATGTACCTCCAAAAGGACATCTCCAGTCACTTCCTGGTTTCACAACATCACAAAACAGGACCAAACAGTCAAGTCATACGTTTATGGGCAAGCATTAATAATTAAATCCAAAATGCTGCATATGCACTCTTAATTGAATGCCCTTTTAGACTATTATTTTATACATATATCCTTAATTAATACTATAGTGTTAAGTCAAGTATGAAAGGAAGAACAATAAGGTTAAGTATCTTTCTTAGTGGGGCCAGTGTGATTCTTTAAATATGCCTGATAGGAATATATTCAGGATCCTCTGCAAGACACCATCTCCAAGTGGTGCAGAAAGCTAGCTATCCACCCAGCGGCTCAGATTAGAAAGTCAGCACAGGTGAGACCTGCCCTGCAGCCCAGAGGATTCCATCCGGAACCCTCTGGCAGAAGGCTTCCAGTTTCTGTCTCCTGCTTGGGACCATCCTCTGCCATAGCATGCCATCTCTAAGTGGCGTAGGAAGCTAGCTATCCACCCAGTGGAACAGAGAAGACAACACAGGTGAGACCTGCCCTGCAGCTCAGAGGATTCCATCCAGAACCCTCTGGTGGAAGACCTCCAGTTTCAGTCTCTGGCTTGGGTTCATCCTCTGGCATAGCACGTCATACACAAGTGATACAGGGAAGCAGCTTAACTACTCAGGAGTGCAGAGGGTCTGCCTGCACCGGTAGAACCACCCTCACCAGAGGATCACACACTGAACTCTCTGCAGAAGCCCTCTGGTATCCTGCTTGGGACCACCCTCTGCCACCGTGTACCATATCCAAATGATGCACAGAGGTAGCTAACTACTCAGGAATGCTGAGAGGCCGGGAAGCACAGGTAGGAACACCCCTGCTGGACAGAGAAAACAGCCAGAAACCCTGAGGACACAAGAGCCTAGGAACAGCCTGGGACAGGAACCTTTGGATTATTGCCTTCACCCAGAGTTGATCGGGGCCACAGAGCTACATACCCAAATACAACCACATGAGAGCAGATCTTGCAGGAATACCTACATACTGGTGTACACAGAGAGAATGGGTCTCCCAGGAGCACAGATAAGCCACAGTCAGAAACAGCAACACCAGCTAACACCAGAGATAACCTGAAGGCAAAAGGCAAACGCAAGAATGTCACCAAAAGAAACAAAAGCAACATGGCACTGTCTGTACCTAGTTCTCCAACAACAGCATGTCCTGGATACCCCAACACACAACAAAAACAAGACCTGGATTTAAAATCACATCTCATGATGCTGATAGAGAATTTCAAGAAGGACATAAAAAGCTACGTTAAAAAAGAACAGGAGGATATGAGTCAACTGTTAGAAGTGCTTAAAAAAGAAACACAAAAATCATTTAAAGAAATTCATGAGAACATGGGTCAACAGATAGAAGCCCATGAAGAGGAAAGACAAATATCACTTAAAGAAAAACAGGAGAACATGGGTCAACAGGCAGAATTCCTGAAAGAGGAAACACAAAAATCCATTAAAGAATTACAGGAAAATACAAATAAACAAGTGAAGGAACTGAACAAAACCACCCAGGGTCTAAGAAATTACAAAGGAAGACAACTTTGGACATAGAAAACCTTGGAAAGAAATGAGGAATCATAGATACAAACATCAACAACAGAATATAAGAAATAGAAGAAAGAATCTCAGATGCTGAAGATACCATAGAAGGCACTGACTCAATGGTAAAAGAAAATCAAAATGCAAAAAGCTTGTAACACAAAGCATCCAGGAAATCCAGGACAGAATGAGAAGACCAAACCTAAGGATTATAGGTATAGAAGAGAGTAAAGATTTACAACTTAAATGACCAGTAAATATCTTCAACAAAATTATAGAAGAAAACTTCCCTAACCTAAAGAAAGAGATGTCCATGAACATACAAGAAGCCTACAGAACTCCAAACAGACTGGACCAGAACAGAAATACCGCCTGTCACATAAAAATCAAAACACCAAATGTACTAAACAAAGAAAGAATATTAAAAGCAGTAAGACAAAAAGGCCAAGTAACATATAAAGGCAGGCCTATCAGAATTACACCAGACTTCTCACCAGAGATCATGAAAGTTAGAAGATACTGGGCAGATCTCATAGAGACTCTAAGAGAACACAAATGCCAGCCTAGACTACTGTACCTAGTAAAACTCTCAATCACCATAGATGGAGAGACCAAGATATTCCATGATAAAACCAAATTTACACAATATCTTTCCACAAATCCAGCCCTACAAAGGACAACAGATGGAAAATGACAATACTAGGAAGGGAAATACACCCTAGAAAAAGCAAGACAGTAAACTTCTTTCAATAAACACAAAAGAAGAGAACCAATTAAACATAAATATAATATCAAAAATAACAGGAATCAGCAATCACTATTCCTTAATATCGCTTAACATCTATGGATTCAATATCCCAATAAAAAGACATAGACTAACAGACTGGATACCTAAATAGGACCCAGCATTTTACTCCATACAGGAAACGCACCTCAGTGTCAAAGACAAACTCTACCTCAGAGCAAAAGGCTGGAAAATAATTTTTCCAGAAAATGGTCCCAGGAAACAAGCTGGAGTAGCCATCCTAATATTGGATTAAATTGACTTTCAACCTAAAGTCATCAAAAAAAGACACAGAAAGACACTTCATACTCATCAAAGGAAAAATCCACCAAGAAGAGCTCTCAATTCTAAACATCTATGCTCGAAATGCAAGGACACCCTCATTTGTAAAAGAAACTTTACTAAAGCTCAAAGTACACATTGCACCTCACATAATAATTGTGGGTGACTTCAACACTCTCCTCAATGGACTGATCAGAGAAACACAAATTAAACATAGACACAGTGAAATTAATTGAAGCTTTGGACCAAATGGATTTAACAAATATATATAGAACATTCATCTTAAAGCAAAAGAGCATACCTTTTTCTCAGCACCTCGTGATACCTTCTCCAAAATTGACCATATAATTGATCACAAAACAGACCTCAACTGAAATATAAGAAGATTGAAATAATCCCATGCCTCAATCAGATCACTATGGAATAAGGGTGGTCTTCAATAGCAACAAAAACAATAGAAAGCCCACATACACATGGAAGCTGAACAATGCTCTACTCACTGATACCTTGCTCAAGGAAGAAATAAGGAAAGAAATCAGAGACTTTTTAAAATTTAATGAAAATGAAAGCACAACCTACACAAATTTATAGGACACAATGAAAGCAATATTAAGAAGAAACTCATAGCCCTGAGTGCCTCCAAAAAGAAACTGGAGAGAGCATGCACTAGCAGCTTAGTGGCACACCTGAAAGCTCTGGAACAAAAAGAAGCTAATACACCCAAAAGGAGTAGAAGGCAAGAAATCATCAAACTCAGAGCTGAAATCAACCAAGTAGAAACAAAAAGAACCATACAAAGAATCAACAAAACCAGGAGCTGGTTCTTTGCAAAAAGTAACAAGATAGATAAACCCTTAGCCAGACTAATCAGAGGGCGAAGAGACAGCATCCACATTAACAAAATCAGAAACAAAAAGGGAGATATAACAACACAAACTGAGGAAATCCAAAAAATGATCGGATCCTACTACACAAGTCCATATTCAACACACCTGGAAAATCTGGAGGAAGTGGACAGTTTCCTAGGTGAATACCAAATAGCAAAATTAAATCATGATCGAATAGACCATCTAAACAGTCCCAAAACCCCTAAAGAAATAGAAGTGGTCATTCAAAGTCTTCCAACCAAAAATAGCACAGGACCAGATGGTTCTAGTGCAGAATTCTATCAGACCTTCAAAGAAGACCTAACACTAATACTCTTCAAACTATTCCACAAAATAGAAACAGAAGGAACACTACTCAACTCATTCTATGAAGCCACAAGATCCAACTAAGAAAGAGAACCTCACACCAATTTTCCTTATGAATATCGATACAAAAATACTCAAAAAAATCCTTGCCAACCAAATCCAAGAACACATCAAAATGATGATTCTCCACAATCAATTATGCTTCATCCCACGGATATAGGGATGGTTCAATATAAGGAAATCCATCAATGTAACCCACTACATTAATAAACTCAAAGAAAAAAGCACATGGTCATTTCATTAGATGCTGAAAAAGCATTTGACAAAATTGAGCATCTTTTCATCTAAAATTCTTGGAAAGATCAGGAATTCAAGGCCTGTATCTAAACATAGCAAAAGCAATATACAGTAAACAGGTAGCCAACATCAAACTAAATGGAGAGAAACTTGAAGCAATCCCCCTAAAATCTTGTCTAGAGACTAGACAAGACTGCCCCTCTCTCCATTTCTATTCAATATAGTACCCGAAGTTCTAGCTAGAGCAATTAGACAACAAAAGGAAGTCAAAGGAATACAAATTTGAAAGGAAGAGATCAAATTACCACTATTTGCAGATGATATTATAGTATACTTAAGTGACCGAAAAAACTCCACCAGTGAAATCCTACAGCTGATAAAGAACTTTAGCAAAGTGGCCGGATATAAAATTAATTCAAACAAATCAGTAGCCTTCCTATACTCAAAGAATAAATAGGCTGAGAAAGAAATTAGGGAAACAAAACCCTTTAAAATAGTCACAAGCAATATAAAATATCTTGGTGTGACTCTAACCAAACAAGTGAAAGATCTGTATGACAAGAACTTCAAGTTTCTGAAGAAAGAAATCGAAGAAGACCTCAGGATATGGAAAGAACTCCCATGTTCATGGATTAGCAGGATTAATATAGTAAAAATGGCCATCTTGCCAAAAGCAATATACAGATTCAATGCAATCCTGATCAAAATCCAAACTCAATTCTTCATAGAGTTAGAAAGAACAATTCTCAAATTCATCTGGAATAACAGAAAACCTAGGATAGCTAAAACTATTCTCAACAGTAAAAGAACTTCTGGGGGAATCAGTATCCCGGACCTCAAGCAGTACTACAGAGCAATAGTGTTAAAGCTGCATTGTATTGGTACAGTGACAGGCATGTAGATCAATGGAATAGAATTGAAAACCCAGAAATGAACCCACACTCCTATTGTCACATGACCTTTAACAAAAGAGATAAAACCATCTAGTGGAAAAAAGATAGCCTTTTCAACAAATGGTGCTGGTTCAACTGGAGGTCAGCATGCAGAAGAATGCAAATAGATCCATTCTTATCTCCTTGTACCAAGCTCAACTCCAAGTGGATCAAGGACATCCACATGAAACCAGACACAATGAAACCTATAGAAAACAAACTGGGGAAGAGCCTTCAACACATGGGCACAGGGGAAAATTTCCTGAACAGAATACCCATAGCCTATGCCCTAAGATCAAGAATTGATAAATGGGACCTCATAAAATTACAAAGTTTCTGTAAGGCAAAGGACACTGTCAATAGGACAAAACAGCAACCAACAAATTGGTAAAAGATCTTTACCAACTCTACATCCATTAGAGGGCTAATATCCAATATAAACAAAAAACTCAAGAAGGTAGACTCCAGACAACCAAATAATCCTATTTAAAAATGAGGTACATAGCTAAACAAAGAATTTTCACCTGAGGAATATCAAATAGCTGAGAAGCACCTAAAGAAATGTTCAACATCTTTAGTCATCAGGTAAATGCAAATCAAAACAACCCTGAGATTTCACCTCACACTAGTCAGAATGGCTAAGATAAAAAAAAAAAAAAAAAAAAACAACTCAGGAGACAACAGGTGCTGGAGAAGTTGTGGAGAAAAAGGAACATTCCTCCTCTGCTGGAGGGATTGGAAGCTGGTACAGCCACTCTGGAAATCAGTTTTGGTGGTTCCTCAGAAAACTAGGCATACTACCGGAGGACCCTGCTCTACCATTCCTGGGCATATACCCAGAAGATTCTCCAGCATGTAATAAGGACACATGCTCCACTATGTTCGTAGCAACCCTATTATAATAGCCAAAAGCTGGAAAGAACCCAGATGTCCCTCAACAGAGAAATGGATACAGAAAATGTGGTATATATACACATTGGAGTACTATTCAGCCATTAAAAACAATGAATTCATGAAATTCTTAGACAAATGGATGGAACTGGAAAATATCCTGAGTGAGGTAAACCACTCACAAAAGAACATACATGGCATGCACTCACTGATAAGCCGATATTAGCCGAGAATCTTGGAATACCCAAGACACGTTTCACATATCAATTGATATCCAAGAAGGAGGAAGAACAAAGTATGGATCCTTGCGTCCTTTGTAAAATCGGGAAAAAAATACCCACAGAAGGAGATACAGAGACAAAAGGTGGAGCAGAGTCTGAGGGAAAGACCATCCAGAGATTGCCCCACCCAAGGATTCATCCTATATACAGTCACAAAACCCAGACACCATTGTGGATGCCCACAAGTGCTGGCTGACCAGACCCGGATATAACTATCACCTGGGAGGCTCTCCTAGTACATAACAAATACAGAGGGGGCCACTCTCAGCCAGCCATTGAACTGAGCACAGGGTCCGCAATGGGGAAGCTTGAGAAAGGACCCAAGGAGCTGAAGAGGTTTGCAGCCCCACAGGAGGAACAACAATATAAGTCACCTAGTACTCCCAGAGCTCCCAGGGACAAAACCATCAACCAAAGAGTACACATGAGGTTACCTGTGGCTCCAGACACACAGGCAGCAGAGGATGGTATTGTTAAAATCAAAGAGAGGAGAGGCCCTTGGTCCTGGAAAGACTTAATACAGTAGTGTAGAGGAATACCAGGACAGGAAAGCAGGGGAGGGTTGATTGGGGAAGGAGAGATGGCTTATGGGATTTTCGGGGAGGGGGGAACCAGGAAAGTGGATACCATTTGAAATGTAAATAAAGAATGTGTCTAATAAAAATGTAAGAGAAAAAAAGGAATACATTCAGTGCATTATCAGATACTTTAGTAGCAGAAATTGAAGATTTACTCCCTTACAGTCTTCTTGGGAAAAAATGTAAAGGATCATATTTTTTTCTGTTTAGCTTTACCAAACACACAAATTGATAATTAGAATTGTATAAAACTAGAATTGTATCTATATATGATGCAATTTCGTGATTTAATGTACATACAATGTGAAATAATTATAAATCTAGTTAACATACTATCACCTCCCATAGTGTGTTTTTGTGTGTGTGTGTGTGTGTGTGTGTGTGTGTGTGTGTGTGTGTGTGTGTGTATCTAAGGGCACTTAAGTCTGCTCTCCTAGGAAACTTCAAGCATATTATGGTACTATGGCATTATTCACTTTGATCATCCTATATGATTGATCCCTAGAGCAGATTCATCTTGCATAAGTTAATCACTTTGTCTTTTAACCAACCTCCCCACACTTCTACCTCTTTTAGCAGACATGAGCTGGAGTCCAAATTAGCATTTTCTTGTGGAACCAGTTATCCTCGCAGAGACATTCACAGAATAGAAACACCTCTTTCCTCTAGTCTATAAACAACACAGTGACAAACATACAAAGAAGATTATGATTGTTCTTGCAAAATTGCATAGAGCCCATCCTAAAGCTGTCTGATACAGTTTTTGAGACACTAGGCCTTACTTTATTTAGTTAGACTGAGCTAGTTTTGGTCTCAGATGTTGTCACAGAAGAAAGAAGTGCTTTCATGCGAAGTATTAGCTGAACTTCAGGATTGGTTTCCAGTTGTGGAGAGTAGCAAAGAGAACAGATTTCTAGAGGAAATGTAACCAAAGGTCAAGCTGACCTTTATGCTTCACTAGTGGGGAGAAAGCAATTCTCTGAGCAAGCAATCACATAGGAGTCTGAACAACATAGTGTTAACAGAAAGCATGACTTTAAAATGTCCTATTCCAGTCTCACACTGCAAAGGCACTGAGAACATTAAAGCAGAACATTAGAAAATGTTCTTGGGTAACTGGGATTTCACTGAAAATTAAACATTACTCAGTGAATTCAAGAACCCAATCTCTTATAATAGCTGCAAAGGGCCAGAAATAAAAATCTAAAATCAGGCACAGACAGTGCTGAGCAACAAAAGACCTAAATTTACACACTTTATTAGCAGCTACCTTAAAAGTCTATTTTAAAGAAGAGGGGAACGTGATAATAAAGGAAGACAGTGAGATATGACTAGACATATGTGTTAGTGATAAACTTTGCATCCTTTCTCAAGGACATTTGCACAGCTTTTACTGTGGTCTCTTTGGCCTCCTAAAATCATTCAGAGGTAACAAGTACTAACCTAAAAGAAGGCAATGTTTCTTCAGCTTTAACAGCCATTCTCCATGTAGATCAGTGGTTCTCAACCTCCCTAATGCTGCAACCCTTTAACATAGTTTCTCATATTGTGGTGACTCCCAATCATAAAATTATTCTTTTGCTACCTTATATCTGTAATTTTACTACTGTCATGAATCACAATGTACATATCTAATTTGTAGAATATTTAAATGAAACTTCTGTGAAAGCATCCTTCAACTCCGAAAGTGGTCTTGATCTAGATTGAGTAGATAATTCAAGAGATCTAGTTGAAATGCACTTTAGACAAAATGTATTTCACCAATCTGTGTTTTGATGCACAACCTTCTTGTTACCTATATTTGCCATGATCAAGTTGTACTTAGAAAATATATGGTTTATGATCTGCTTAAAATGAAAGTGCAACTGCTAAATATATTTCTCATTATATCATTTATCAAAATATCACTAGCTTTAACCACTAAAATACACTTTTTGGTCAAATCAAAACTTACACTGGAGAAAAATCTTATTTTAGAATTTTAATTATAGTGTTTGGGGCTGCGGTGGTTATTGTTAATTGTCTAAAACAAAAAATAAAAAATAAAATCATCTGAGAGATGGACCTCTGGACATGCCTGTTAGAGATTTTCTTGATTACACTAATTGAGGTGGAAAGATCTAGTCATTGTCAGAGGCATCATTTCTGATGGGATCCTGAACTGTATGTACAAAGGAAGATGAGAAGCCACAGAATTTCATTATTCTCTGTTTCCTGGCAGTAGACATGATGTGACCAATTGCTTCAAGCCCCTGACACATTAATATCCTTGCCATGAAATAAAGTACCTTTTAACTGTGAGCCAGAAGGAACCCTTTTGTAAGTTGCTTTTGAATAAGATGATGACTTTCTAGTTTCATCTCAAGTGAGGTCTAATACTTTACTTCCTACTTTTTTTAAGTTTATTTTTGAAAGTATATTTTCATTCCAACGTTCCTTGCTCCAAGTCCTCCTATATATCCTTCCTCAATCTCCTTCAAACTCATGGTCTCTTTATTTCTTTATCAATTGTTATTTTACCCATATATACAAGGTTGCCTACATATATTCAGGGCTGACCATTTGTCACTGGACAACCAAAAAATGCTAATATATAACTGAAATATGTTGCTTTCTAATAGCTAGAATACATCACAAATATAATTACTTCTTTCACTCTTCCTCAACACATAGTGTCTTAATAGGGCATTGTCTTTTTTTTTTTAATCTTTTTAAAGGTCCTCCATTCATGTTTACTTAGGCTCTTTTCCTAACAAAGATCTAATTGCCTTTTTCTTTCAGCACCGTTGGTAAATTATTAGCTCTTTTCCTAACAATTTTACAACTTAACATAATAGTTGAAAAATTTATATTTTTCTAATGCTGGATATTTTATATCCTGAAAAATATATGTGTAGTTATTCTTTTTCTTCCTCAGTATCTTACTTTGAGTACTATAACTTAAACAGTACACATCACTTGGCATAAACATCACTCAACTGTCATGGCTATGAGGGCTTAGAAGTTCAAGACTAAAGTGCTAGAATGACTGGCCTCTTTTGGGGGCTGGCTTCAGTATCCCCTCACATATGTAAGATAACAAAGGCAGTAGACAAACTCTGAGTATATGTAGGAGGGGCACAATCCAACATGTTAACTTCAAAAAGATATGAGTTTGACCCATTTCCTTTGAAGCTAAACTAAAAAAACTTGAATTTTGCAGACAATAAAAGAAAGCTGCACTCTTTTAAAAACATCAGTTTCATCTCTGCCATCATTGCTCCAGTGATAGACCAGATATGGACTCCAGGTACACAGATATATCCCGAGTATAACATCACTTAGGACACAGCCAGCTAGGATTCCACCTGTGCCCAAGAACTGGCCAGCTCTATGGTCATTTGGGTACCAGCTCTGCTGTGGGACATTTGCTCTTCAGAGTGACACATGCCTGGAGGGAGCACAGCAGCCTCTGCCATCTTTACTCCAGTGATAGACCATACAGAGACTGCAGGTACACAGAGATATCCCGAGTACAACATCACTTGGGGCAAGGCACACCAGGGCTCCAACAGCACTCAAGAGCAGGGCAGCCCCTCAGCAACCTGTGCCAGCGGAAACCCCGTCATCCAGGGGTGCAGAAGTAGCCTTGCAGGCTCACAGGAGGTTCAAGCACCAGCCAGTGACAGCAGGACTGACTAACACCAGAGATAACCAGATGGCAAAAGGCAAACTTAGGAACGTTACTAACAGAAATCAAGAAAATATGGCAGCATCCGAACCCAACTCTCGGACAGCAGCAAGTCCTGGATAACCCAACACACCAGAAAGGCAAGATTGGGATTTAAAATCACATCTCATGATGCTATTAGAGGATTTCTTTTTTTTCAACTTTTTTTTAATTATTATTATTATTATTTTCTATATTCTTTATTTACATTCCAAGTGATTTCCCCTTTCCCAGTTCCCCCCATCCCAGAAAGTCCCATAAGCCCTCTTCCCACCCCCTGTTCCCCATTTGCATCAGAATTTCATGAATTCATTGTATTTAATTGCTGAGTAGTATTCCATTGTGTAAATATATATGGAAAATATCTCTGATAAAATTGAAGAAATATATAGAAAAACACGTTAAGATTGACTATTTCATGGAAAAATTATACAGATAAAATGGTAGGCATAAAAATATTCCTAAGTTGATTGAAAGTGGAATTATAAACATTTTCTTATAAAATTGAAAATCTACAAGGAAAATATTTCTGATAAAACTCAAGAAATATATAGAAAAAGAAAACACGTTAAAACTGACTATTTCATGAAAAATTATACAAATAAGATGGTAGGCATAAAAATATTCCTAAATTGATTGAAAGTAGAAGTAAAAACATTTTCTGATAAAATTGAAGATTTACACAGAAAATATTTCTGTTAAAATTGAAAAAAATATGGAAAAACATTAAAATTGAAGATAATCATGGAAAATTATACAGATAAAATGGTAGGCATAAAAGTATTTCTTAGTTGATTGAAAGTGAACTTATAAACATTTTCTGATAAAATTGAAGATTTACACGGAAAATATCTCTGATAAAATTGAAGAAATATATAAAAAAAACTTGTTAAGATTGAGTATTTCATGGAAAATTTATACAGATAAAATCGTTGGCATAAAAATATTCCTAAGATTTTTGAAAGTGGAATTATAAACACTTTCTGATAAAATTGAAGATCTACAAGGAAAATATTCCTGAAAAAATTCAAGAAATATATAGAAAAACAAGTTAAAACTATTACATGGAAAATTATACAGATAAAATAGAAGGTATAAAAATGTTCCTAAGTTGATTGAAAGTAAAATTATAGACATGGTCTGATAAAACTGAAGATCCACATGGAAAATATTTCTGACAAAATTGAAGAAAAATACAGAAAAATGTTAAAAATGAAGATTATCATGGACAATTATACCAACAAAATGGTAGGCACAAAAACATTCCTAAATTGATTGAAAGTGGAACTAAAAACACATCCCCCAACGAAACCAAAGATCTACATGAAAAACACTTCCGACAAAATCAAAGAAATACGCAGAAAAAATGTTAAAATTAGAGATTATCATGGAAAATAATACAGTCAAAATGGTAGACACAAAAAGCATTACTGAATTGACAGAGGAGTCACAAACATTTTCTGATAAAATCGAAGATCCACATGAAAAACATCTCTGTTAGACTGTTTTTTGTTGGGGAATTGAGTCTATTGACATTATAAGATATTAAGGAATAGTGATTGTTGCTTCCTGTTATTTTTGATGTTCTTTTTATTTTTGTGTGGTTACTTTCTTTTGAGTTTGTTGGAAAAAGATTACTTTCTTACTTTTTCTAGGGTGTAGTTTCCCTCCTCATCTTGGCATTTTTCATCTATTATCCTTTGTAGGGCTGGATTTGTGGAAAGATATGTAAATTTGGTTTTATCATGGAATATCTTGGTTTCTCCATCTATGGTAATTGAGAGTTTTGCTGGGTATAGTAGTTTGGGCTGGCATTTGTGTTCTCGTAGGATCTGTGTGAGATCTGCCCAGGATCTTCTAGCTTTCATCATCTCAGGTGAGAAGTCTGGTGTAATTCTGATAGGTCTGCCTTTATAGGTTACTTGACCTTTTTCTTTTACTGCTTTTAATATTCTTTCTTTGTTTAGTGCATTTGGTGTTTTGATTATTATGTGCCAGGAGGACTTTCTGGTCTGGTCCAGTCTGTTTGGAGTTCTGTAGGCTTCTTATATGTTCATGGACATCTCTTTCTTTAGGTTAGGGAAGTTTTCTTCTATAATTTTGTTGAAGATATTTACTGACCCTTTAAGTTGGAAATCTTCACTCTCTTCTATACCTATAATCCTTAGGTTTGGTCTTCTCATTGTGTCCTGGATTTCCTGGATGTTTTGGCTCAGGAGCTTTTTGCATTTTGCATTGTCTTTAACTGTTGAGTCAAAGTTTTCTATACTATCTTCAGCCCCTGAGATTCTTTCTTCTATCTCTTGTATTCTGTTGTTGATGCTTGCATCTATGACTCCTGAATTCTTTCCAAGATTTTCTATCTCCAGAGATGTCTCACTTTGTGATTTCTTTATTGTTTCTACTTCCATTTTTGGATCCTGGATGGTTTTGTTCAGTTCCTTCACTTGTTTGTGTTCTCCTATAATTCTTTCAGGGATTTTTGTGTTTCCTCTTTAAGGACCTTTACCATTTGACCCATGTTCTCCTGTATTTCTTTAAGGGTATTATTTATGTCCTTCTTGATGTCCTCTAACAGCATTGTGAGAAGAGATTTTAAGTCCACCACTTGCTTTTCCAGTGTGCTGGGGCATCCGGGACTTGCTGTGGTGGGAGAACTGGGCTCTGATGTTGCCAAGTATCCTTGGTTTCTGTTGGTAGGGTTCTTGCTCTTGCCTTTTGCCATCTGGTTATCTCCGGTGTTAATTGGTCTGGTTGTCTCTGGCTGGAGCTTGCCCCTCCTATGGTAACCTGTGTCTGTACTCCTGGGAAACCAACTCTCTTCTGGCAGGGTCTGTGCACAGAAGGCTGTGGAGCTGTCTAGTTCCCTGCTGCAAATGCCGGACAAAAGGGAAGACTCCTGTCCCAGCTGCTCCAATGATCATATGCCTTGTGCGTTCCTGGCTGTAGCCTTCCAGAGAGAAGGTGAAGATATCACCTCCGCACTCAGAAGTGAAATCGCTGCTGGGAGATCACTCTCTCCTGGCGGGCTAAGCACAGAAGGCTTATGTTCATTGGAGCAGCTGGGATAGGAGTCTTCCCTTCCTGCCGCCATTTCCAGGAGGGAACCAGACAGGTCAAAGAACACATTGCACCTCACACAATAATTGTGGATGACTTCAACACTCCACTCTCCTCAAAGGACCAATCAGGGAAAAACAAATTAAACATACACACAGTGAAATTAATTGAAGCTTTTGACCAAATGGATTTAACAGATATATAAAGAACATTTCATCTTAAAGCAAAAGAATATACCATCTTCTCAGCACCTCATGGTACCTTCTCCAAAATCAAGCATATAATTGGTCACCAAACAGAATTCAAGAGATGTAAGGGGATCTAACTAATCCCATGTCTCCTATCAGATCACTATGGAGTAAGGGTGGTCTTCAATAGTAACAAAAACAACAGAAATCCCACATACATATGGAAGCTGAACAATGCTCTTCTCACTGATACCTTGCTCAAGGAAGAAATATGGAAAGAAATCAAAGACGTTTTAGAATTTAATGAAAATGAAGGCACAACCTACACAAATTTATGGGACACAATGAAAGCAGTATTAAGATGAAACTCATAGCCCTGAGTGCCTCCAAAAAGAAACTGGGGAGAGCATACACTAGCAGCTTAACAGCACACCTGAAAGTCCTGTAAGAAAAAGAAGCAAATACACCCAAGAAGAGTAGAAGGCAGGAAATCATTAAACTCAGGGACCTTAATGAGGAAACACAAAAATTCCTGAAAGAATTACAAGAGAACACAAACAAACAAGTGAAGGAACTGAAAAAAACCATCCAGGATCTAAAAATGGAAGTAGAAACAATTCTCTTCAAACTATTCCACAAAATAGAAACAGAAGGAACACTAACCAACTCATTCTATGAAGCCACAATTATGCTGATACCAAAACCACACAAAGATCCAACAAAGAAAGAGAATTTCAGACCAATTTCTCTTATGAATATCAATGCAAAAATACTCAATAAAATTCTTGCCAATTGAATCCAAGAACACATCAAAACGATCATCCACCACGATCAAGTAGGCTTCATCCCAGAGATGCAGGGATGGTTCAATGTTGCGAAGTTCATCAATGTAATCCACTACATAAACAATCTCAAAGAAAAAACCACATGGTCATTTCATTAGATTCTGAAAAAGCATTTGACAAAATTCAGAATCCTTTCATGCTAAAAGTCTTGGAAAGATCAGGAATTCAAGGCCCATATGTAAACATAGTAAAAGCAATTTACAGCAAACCAGTAGCTAATATCAAATTAATGGAGAGAAACTTAAAGCAATCCCACTAAAATTAGGGACTAGACAAGGCTGCCCTCTCTCTCCGTATCATTTCAATACAGTACTTGAAGTTCTAGCTAGAGCAATTAGACAACATAAGGAGGTCAAAGTGATACAAATTGGAAAGGAAGAAGTCAAACTATCACTATTTGCAGATGATATGATAGTATACTTAAGTGACCCAAAGAACTCCACCAGAGAACTCCTACAACAACTTAAAGATAAACAACTTCAGCAAAGTGGCAGGATATAAAATCAACTCAATCAAATCAGTAGCCTTCCTATACTCAAAGGATAAGCATGGTGAGAAAGAAATTATGGAAATGACACCCTTCACAATAGCCACAAACAATATAAAGTATATTGGTGTGACTCTAAACAAACAAGTGAAAGATCTGTATGACAAGAACTTCACGTCTCTGAAGAAGGAAATTGAAGAAGACCTCAGAAGTTGGAAAAATCTTCCATGCTCATGGATTGGCAGGATTATTATAGTAAAAATGGTCATTTTGCCAAAAGCAATCTGCAGATTCAATGCAATCCCCATCAACATCCCAACTCAATTCTTCATAGAGTTAGAAAGAGCAATTCTCAAATTCATCTGGAATAACAGGAAACCTAGGATAGCTAAAACTATTCTCAACAGCAAAAGAACTCCTGGGGGAATCAGTATCCCAGACCTCAAGTAGTACTACAGAGCAATAATGTTAAAAACTGCATGGTATTGTTAAAGTGACAGGCATATGGATCAATGGAATAGAATTGATGACCTAGAAATGAACCCACACTCCTATGGTCACTTGATCTTTGACAAAGGAGCTAAAACCATCTAGTGGGAAAAAAAGGTACCTTTTCAACAAATGGTGCTGGTTCAGCTGGAGGTCAGCATGCAGAAGAATGCAAATAGATCCATTCTTATCTCCTTGTGCTAAGTTCAACTCCAAGTGGATCAAGGACCTCCACATGAAACCAGACACACTGGAACTAACAGAAAAGAAACTGCGGAAGAGCCTTGAGCACATGGGCATAGGTGAAAAGTTCCTGAACAGAACACCAATAGCTTATGCTCTAAGATCAAGAATTGACAAATGGGACCTCATGAAATTACAAAGTTTCTATAAGGCAAAGGACACTGTCAATAGGACAAAACTACAACCAACAAATTGGGAAAAGATCTTTACCAATCCTACATCTGATATACAAAGAACACAAGAAGGTAGACTCCAGAGAGCCAAATAACCCTACTAAAAAATGGTGTACAGAGCTAAACAAAGAGTTTTCACCTGAAGAATATCGAATGGCTGAGAAGCACCTAAAGAAACGTTCAACACCCTTAGTCATTAGGGAAATGCAAATCAAAACAACCCTGAGATTTCACCTCACACCAGTCAGAATGGCTAAGATCAAAAACTTAGGATTCAGCAGGTGTTGGAAAGGATGTGGAGAAATACTCCTCCACTTCTGGTTGGATTGCAAGCTGGTACAACCACTGTGAAAATCTGCCTGGCAGTCCCTCAGTAAACTTGGCATGACACTCCCAGAGGATCCTGTTATACCACTCCTGCGCATATACCCAGAGGCCTCCCAGGCATGCAATAAGGATACATGCTCCACTATGTTCATAGCACCCTTATTTATAATAACCAGAAGCTGGAAAGAACCCAGATGTCCCTCAACGGAGGAATGGATAGAGAAAATGTGGTATATTTACACAATGGGATACCACTCAGCAATTAAAAACAATGAATTCACTAAATTCTTAGGCAAATGGTCAGAACTGGAAAATATCATCCTTAGTGAGGTAACCCAATCACAAAAGAACACACATAGTATGCAGTAACTGATAAGTGGATACCATGTGTGTTGTTTTGTGACTAGGTTACAATACTCAGGATTATATTTTTCATTTCCATCCATATGCCTAAGAATTTCATGAATTCTTTGTTTTTAATAGCTGAGTAGTACTACATTATGTAAATGAACCACATTCTCTGTATCCATTCTTCCCTTGAAGGACATCTGGGTCCTTTCCAGGTTGTGGATATTATAAATAAGGCTGTGGTGAACATAGTGGAGCATGTGTCCTTGTTATATGTTGGAGCATCTTTTGGGTTTATGCTCACGAGTGGTATAGCTGGACCCTCAGGTAGTATTATGTCCAATTTTTTCAGGAACCACCAGACTGATTTCCAGAGTGGTTGTACCAGCTTGAAATCCCAGCAACAATGAAGGAGCATTCCTCTTGCTCCACATCCTCACCAGTGTCTGATGTCCCCTGAGTTTTTGATCACAGCAATGCTCACTGGTGTGAGGTGGAATATCAGGGTTGTTTTGATTTGCATTTTCCTGATGACTAGGGATGTTGAACATTTCTTTGGGTGTTTCTCTGACATTCCATATTCTTCATTTGAGAATTCTTTGTTCAGCTTTGAACCCCATTATTCAATAGGGTTATTTGGTTCTCTGGAGTCTATCTTCTTGAGTTCTTTGTATATATTTGACATTACCCCTCTATAGGATGGAGAATTTGTAAAGATCTTTTTGCAATCTGTTGGTTGCCATTTTGTCCTATTGACAGTGTCCTTTGCCTTACATAAGCTTTGCAATTTTATGAGGTCTGATATGTCAGTTGTTGGTTTTGGAGTATAATCCATTGGTATCATTGGTTCAGGAAATTTTCCCCATGCCCATTTGTTAAAGACTCTTCCTCACTTTCACTTCTATTAGTTTCAGTGTATCTGGTTTTATGTGGATGTTCTTGGTGGACTTGGGAGTGAGCTTTGTACAAGGAGATAAGAATGGATCATATTGCTCTCTTCTTCATGTTAAGTGCCAGTTGTACCAGCACCATTTGTTGAAAATTCTGTCTTTTTTTCCACTGGATGTTTTTAGCTCCTTTGTCAAAGATCAAGTGTTGATAGGTGTGTGTGGGTTCGTTTCTGGGTCTTCAATTCTGTTCCATTAATCTACCTGCCTGTCTCTGTACCAATACCATGCAGTTTTTATCACTATTGCTCTGTAATATAGCTTGAGGTCAGCAATGGTGATGTCCCCCAAAAGTTCTTTTGTTGAGAATAGTTTTCTCTATTCTGGGCATTTGGTTATTTCAAATGAACTTGCAGGTTTCTTTTTCTAACTCTGTGAAGAATTGAGTTGACATTTTGATGGGAATTTCACTGAATCTGTATATTGCTTTCAGCAAAATGGCCATTTTTACTATATTAATCCTGCCAATCCATGACTATATGAGATTTTTGATCTGAGATCTTCAATTTCTTTCTTCAGAGACTTGAAGTTCTTGTCATACATATCTTTCATTGCTTGGCTAGAGTCACACCAAGGTATTTTATGTTATGTACTTTATTTTTATTTTTATGTTTTGTATCTTATTTTATGTATTTGTACAAATACAAGGTATTTGTGACTATTGTGAAGGGTGTCGTTTCCCTAATTTCTTTCTCAGCTTGTTTATCCTTTGAGTAGAGGAAGGCTACCAATTTGTTTGAGTTAACTTTATATCCAGCTTGTTTCTTGGGATCATTTGCTTGGAAAAATTTTTTCCAGCCTTTTACTGTTAGGTAGTCTCTGTCTTTCTCACTGAGGTACATTTCCTGTAATACAAAATACTGGGTCCTGTTTATGTATCCAGTCTTTTAGTCTATGTCCTTTCATTGGGGAATTGAATCCATTGATGTCAAAAATTATTAATGACCAGTGATTGTTGTTTTCTCTTATTTTTGTTTACAGAGGTAAAATTATGTTTGTGTGGCTATCTTCTTTTGGGTTTGTTGGAAGGTTTCCCTCTTTGTGTTTGAGTTTTCCATCTATCATCCTTTGTAGAGCTGGATTTGTGGAAAGATATTGTGCAAATTGTTTTTCTCATGGAATAACTTGGTTTCTCTATCTATGTTAATTGAGAGTTTTGCTGGGTATAGTAGCCTGGGCCAGCATTTGTGTTCTTTAGTGTCTATATGACATCTGCCCAGGATCTTCTAGTTTTCATAGTCTCTGATGAGAAGTCTGGTATAATTCTGATAGGTCTGCCTTTGTATGTTACTTGACTTTTTCCCTTATTGTTTTTAATATTCTTTCTTTGTTTTGTGCATTCAGTCTTTTGATTACTATGTGACAGGAGGAATCTCTTTTCTGGTCTAGTCACTTTTGAGTTCTGCAGGCTTCTTGTAAGTTTGTGGGCATCTCTTTCTTTGTTTAGGGGAGTTTTTTTCTATAATTTCGTTGAACATATTTACTTGCCCTTTAAATTGGGAACCTTAGCTCTCTTCTATACCTATTATCCTTAGGTTAGGCCTTCCCATTGTGTCCTATATTTCCTGGATGTTTTGTGTTAGGAGCTTTTTGCATTTTGCATTTCTTTGACTGTTGTGTCAATGTTTTCTATGGTATCTTCTGCACCTGAGTTCCTTCTATCTTTTGTATTCTGTTGGTGATGCTTACATCTATGACTCCTGATCTCTTTCCTTGGTTTTCTATCTCCAGTGTTGTCTCCCTTTGTGATTTCTTTATTGTTTCTCTTTCCATTTTTAGATCCTGGATAATTTTGTTCAATTCCTTTACCTATTTGGTTGTGTTTTCCTGTAATTCTTTAAGGGATATTTGTGTTTCCTCTTTAAGACCTTCTAGCTGTTTACCTGTGTTCTCTTTTATTTCTTTAAGGGAGTTATTTATGTCCCACTTAAAGTCCTCTATCAGCATCATAAGATGTGATTTTAAATCTGAATCTTGCTTTTCTCTTATGTTGGGGAATCTAGGACTTGCTGTAGTGTGAGAACTCTATTCTGATGATGCCAATTGGCCTTGGCTTATGTTGCTTATATTCTTGTGCTTGCCTCTTGCCATCTGGTTATCTCTGGTGTTACTTAGTCTTGGTATCTCTGATTGGAGCCTGTCTCTTTTGTGAGCCTGTGAGCCTGTGATCTTAGTTGTGTCAGTACTCCTGGGAGAACAGTTCTCTCTTGGTGGGATTTGGGTGTGTAGAGCTGTGCCACAGAGTTAGCTCTGAGGCATGAATGGAGACTGGAAGGATCCTCTTCCCAGCTCCTCCATGGTTCCTGTGCCCTGTGATCTCCTAGATGGTCCTTCATTGGCCAGTTATTAGAGCAAAAGTTGGTCTTACCTGTGAACTACGAACTTAGGACTGACAGCACTCCTGGGATACCAACTGTCTCTGGGTGAGATTTGAGAGCTGTGCCACAGTCTGTGCTCTGGGACACAGATGGAGACTAGAAGCAGGTTCTAAAGTTTTAATATTAATTTTTCTATTTATGTGAGTCTAACTATTCATGAAAAACAGCACATAGAAAAAACTGATAAAGTGTGCAAATGGTTATTTTTGACAGCAATATTTGATCATATTTTAGGAAAAAAGAAAAGTGTTTTAGTTTTTTAATGTTTCCAGTTCAAATCTAATTGTATCACTTTACTCTCTTCTCTTACTCTAGCTCCCCACTTTTTCCCTGCCCCGAGCTACACTTCCTAAAACCCTACACATGTCCTTTCACACTCAATTTGATAGCCTCTTTTCTTGATTATTATTGTTACGTATATATGTACAAATATGCAACTATATATAAATGCAACCTGCTGAGTCCATTTTTATTGTTGGTGTATGTACAGTTTCAAGGCTGACCACTCTGAATTGGATAACCAATAAAGGGTCTCATCCCTTGAAAAGGCCAATTTCTTTTTCCCAGTGGTTGTTATTTGTCTGTTGTTCTTTGCTTTGGGGTGGAATCCTGTGAAATATCCTCACTTCCATGTTACTATGAGATCAGAATTGCTATAATTCAGTCTTCTTTATGGAGTCATTTCTAAAAGATTGTTCCACAGGAGAATTTTTGATATTCTCACAAATATATTCTTCTGAAAATCCATAATGTATAAATATGTTGGCCAGAATTTACCTAGAGCTTAAACAAGTGCAATGCAAAGCTTTTTCTGCAAAGCTTTTCCTCAAGATATATTTAATCTGAACAAATCATTTCTCTTTCAATACTAGGTTTTAATTCTCTTTCTCAAACCTATTGTTTTTGTCTAAACCTCTAGTTTATTCCATCATCTTTGAAGCCATATGGGCTATGAATACAAACACTCTGGCAAGTCCTTGTTTCTCCTTTATGCAAAGGAATGGGAGATTGTCTGCTGAGAGAGTCTGTGTAGGGGGACTAATATGTAAAATGGTATTAGACATCAGTTTATAAAAAGGTAAGTGACAGACAATAGACAAATCTACTTATCTCTCTTTAAAAAAAACATTTCAAAGTGGTGTGTGACAAAGAATAAAGACAGGAGGAAAGTAAATAAGAAATAATGTGGACAAACTGTGTCCCGCCATTTTGCACATTATCCATCATCTCTATGACAGGCTGTGAAACAAGTTTCTAAACTCAGACTGGAGAAATGGTTCAGCAGTTGAGAGCAGGTATGATCTTTGCAGAGGGCCTGATTTGGGCTCCCAAAATTCATATTGGGAGACTCTCACAACTGCCTGTAAGTCTAGCTCCGGGGGACACTACACCCTTTTCTGGCTTCAGTGAGTACTTATACTCATGCGCATATACACTTGCATGCACAGATACAGAATGATGCATTCATAAACATAATTTTTTATTCATTAAAATATCCCACTTCCTGAGGGTAAGTACAAGGAAACCCTAATACAATAAATAACATGTTAGATTTTCTTTATCCTTTTTCACTTTGTTAATTATACTCACTATGGTTCTTTCTTCTCTTTCCTCTCTCCAAACCCTCCTAATACCCCTCCCCACACTCCTTCAAATGTATGACCCATGTTTTGTTAATTATTATTGCATACATAGGTGTACATTTACACACACACAAACACACACACACACACACACACACACACATTCTTAAATGTAATCTACCAGGTCCATATACTGTTACTTGCATGTATGTTTTTAGGACTGACTATTTGGCACCTGGCACCAGATAACTATTTATAATATACACTTTTATTAAAAGAACATACTATTTTGCTTCATCAAATCAGATTCCTTCAGCTTATCTTTCTTGCCCATCTTAGAACAACATTTCCCATGAGATTTCTTATACTCATTGTGTCCATGGTGTAATGTATGAATGTTTATTTAATTATCTTATAAATGTATAATTTCTTCCTATCCCTCCTACTTAACTACACTCCCACCATCCCACATTCAGAAGACCTCTTCTTCTTTAACCACTATTTTTAAATAGACATATAAACAAATAAATATTCATCCTTTGTCAAATCATCATATAACCATTAAGTTTTATTAAAAGAATTAGCTTATTTTTAACAGACATTTTCACCTGTGCATCACTAGCAATATATTCTATCTTTGCAAAAACAGTCCTATTTTAAATGGTGCTACTAATGGTTACTGGACTAAATTTAACTTCCTTTCTTCAACCAAAGACTGCTTAGCATATGCTGAATATAATATTAGAATGTTATTTGGCATTCTATATGTCTGGTAACTTCAAAATCAAGCTTTCTAAAAGATGTGTGCATTTATTCCCTCATATATATTTGGATTTTTGCTGATCCTGTTTCTCTCGGTCTTGTTGTGACTTTCCTTTTGGCTGAGAGTCTGGACATTATCCACCATGATGATAGATGATAATATTGAGTTGCCCAGACACAGCAAAAATAGCCTTAATATGAGCAGCTGAAGCTGTCTTCATTTTATTAATTAACTCATCAAATTATGCTAATACTATCAAATAGAAACTAACTTTTCAAGCACTGCACACTATATAATCATTTGCTAAGTAATGTTTTATTATGCCATTATATGCTATGAATGTTTGAAATAAAGTATCTATGATTTAAAAATACTTTATTCTAAGTGGTACAGTCTAGGAAGGCAGAAAGCAGAAAGCAGAAAAGACAAGAATTCATCATTGCCACTCTGATGCATCATTTTTTCACTCAAATCTCTCTCAATATATTAGCAAAATAAACATGCATTGTTTTAAATTCATTTATGTCACTTATGTCATATTCTACTTAACACTGTATGTAACATTTCCCATAATATCCATAAATTCTTCAATCAGTATCCTCAACATGAATGGAATACCTGTTACATCTCAAGAACAGAACTCATCATCATCAAGGAAAATATAGGGAGGGACAAAGATGGAGCAGAAACCAAACCAAATAGCTGACCAGTGACCAAACCAACTTGAGACTCATCCCATGGACAGACACCAATCCCTAACACTATTACAAAGTCAAGTTGTGCTTGCAGATAGGAGCCTAGCATAGCTATCCTCTCAGAGGATCTAGCCATTAGCTGACTGAGACAGATGCAGATACCCACAGCTAAATATTGTCAGGGACCCCTATGGAAGAATTAGGAGAAGAATTGAAGGACTGAAGGGAATGGAAACCTCATAGGAAGACCAACAGCATCAACTAAAATGGAACTCTGGGAGCACCCAGAGTACCAGCTACCAAACAAAGAGCATTCATAGGCTGGTCCAAGACCCTGGGCACACGTGCAGAAGAAGGCTGCCTTATCTGACCTCAGTGGGAAAGGATACACCTTGGCACACCAGGGTCGGTAGATATGGAGAGGACACCCTCTCAGGGGTGAAGCACAGGGCAGGAACCGGAACCCTTTGAGAGGTGACCAAGAAGTGAGACAGCATTTGAGATATAAATACATAAATAAATTTTTTAAAATTAAGGGAAACAGCTAAGGAGAGAGAGAGAGAGAGAGAGAGAGAGAGAGAGAGAGAGATCCAAAAGATACAAAAAAGGCCTCACCAATACCACACAATTCTCCAGGCTGGAATACTTCAGGGCTGCTCAGAATGGAGGAAAGGAGACAATGAATTTGTATTTCTATAATGCCCTGATTCCTTGTGCTTGTAGACTTCATGACGTAGAGAGCCATATTGAGGTGCCATGCCACCTGGTAAGAACTTGGCATTGACCAAGGTGAAGTTCCTCTCCCAGCCTTTGGGTGGGAATTCCTGTGCTAGCCACTACCCCCCCCCCACACACACACACACACCTAGGGTGGAGAGATCAGATCAAGACAAAGCCCATTGTTCTCTGAGGACCTGCAGGTTCCTGAGAGGCACTAGCCACCTGACACCAGCCACCTATGGAGCAAGGGAGCTAGTTCTGAGAGAGATTACAGCCTTTGGGGGAAGAGTCTTCCCCTACTTATATATATATTTGGAGGCCCTCATTAAACTTTGAGCCTTGATTGGGAAATTTGTCTTGGCTTCATGTTTCTCTCTCAACCCCATTCTATCCCTGGCTTTCCTTCCAGGTAACCCAGTAACCTGTTCAAAGTAACTGCGGGCAGTTACACCTAGGAATATAACCTCTGGGAAAGTTCCCTCTGAACATGACTGTTGAAAGAATCCAGGTTAACCTATCAGCACTGATCTAATATATATGTGGCCACTGGAAGAACAACTCTCTGAATACTAGAGATAAATCTGAGAACCTACTGCATTATGCATATATCCAGCCATGTGTGCCACTCCATTTGTTTTGCTTAACAAACTCATCCCTTCCATAATAGCAACCCAGTGCTGTTTACTTTTTTTTTTTTCTCACTGGAATTTTGAAAAGAAGAATGTTGTACACAACTCAGCTTTCACTAAAGTTACTGGTCTCAAAGACTTTCCTTCTTGCTATGTATTTCCTCAAAGACAGGTGAAATGAGCTCCAAGATCAAGTGAACATAACATACCATGAGTCAACTTTCAGATATGTCCCCACTTTTTCAATTTTCTTGTCCCTATAAATTCCAAGTATAAATGTAGATGGAGGATTTCAATTAAAGTGTTTTATGTCCCCAGTTATGAATGTTACCTTGACTCCCATGTTCAATTGCCCTTGAAATGGCCTTGTAACTTACTTATTCAAGTATACTGTGAGCCAAATAAATGGCAGTAGATCTATATAAAAATGGAGGTATGAATTAGATTGTATAGCATCTCTTTGGCATATACAAGGCAAAAAGTTGGATCTCCAAAACCAAAAAAAAAAAAAAAAAAAAAAAAACTAGGTATAATTATGTACACCCTTTAATTCCAACACAGAGGACATGGAAACAGGAGAAGCAAAAGGCACTCTTGGCTATAGAACAAGCTTGAGGCTACCCTGTGTTAAGTGACACCCCATTAAAAAATTTAAAAAGCAATAAAACAATTCTCTTATGCTTCATGTTCTTCTGGGTGGAAATCTGCACTTTTTACTTTGTGTATTTAGAGTCTGAATACTGGTCCAGGTTAGGAATGAGGCATGGTATTCAAACATTTATTGAATTCACTGTCTTTCCCTTGTTAATTTTGTTTGTTGAATATTTTAAATGAAGCATTTTTGTCTTCTCATGTATATTTTTCTGTATATAAATGTGTATTTGAGTATAAAAGTATCGTGTGTGTGTGTGTGTGTGTGTGTGTGTGTGTAAAGGAAGTACACATGATTACTTGCTATGTAGAATGGCACCTTTTTAATTGGCTTCCACTTCATTCTGTGGGTTAGTGTGTGTGCATGCATGAATATGTGTGTTGATTTACATGCTTATACACACATCTTCATATGACAGAGGAGGTTGTCAAACATCCCTTATAACTGTCTTCTTTATTTTTTTTTCCCAAGGCTCTCTTATTGAACATGGAGTTTGTTGTTTTCTCAGATAAGCTACAGACCAGCTAGCACAAGAGTGTCTCTTCCCTCCACTCTCACTTAACCCCTTGCCCCACAGCACTAAAGTTATAGGTATGTATAAATATGCCTCACTTTTCCCATGGGTGCTAAAGATACTAACTCAGGTCCTCAATTCTGAATAGTGAGTTCTCTTACACACTGAGCCACTCTGGCCCATTCAACTTAGTTTTTGAGACAAGGTCTCTCACTGAATTTGAACCTCAGTGATTGCTCAGAGAGCCCTAGGTCCGACTTTCTCCACATCTTAAGCTCTGACTTTCCAGGCATTATGCCTTCATTTTTATATGGGCTCATAGCATCCACACTCGGGCCCTATATGGTGAAGGTAAACATCCCCTTGTCCCTTATAGAAGAGGCTGTGTGTTTATTAAACATATCTGAGATCTGATAAAGTATCCCATTTACCCACATTACTGCCTATCAAAAGGAAAATGGCATTCTCAGCTTTAGAGTGTGAGGTCAATCCGTTTATCAAGAATTTTTAATATGTCTCTCAAAATTTTGAGAATAAGTACATTTCATATTTCATCCTACAAGGAAATATACCCTTAAATTTCATGCTTATCAGAGGACATCAACTTCTTCATTCTTATCATCACTTTCATCTTATTATTATGAGTCAGAAAAATAAGCATCACCTATTTGACTTTCCTTACAGCTTCATTTGTGGCATATATATATATATATATATATATATATATATATATATATGGTATTACTACTGAAAGAGATAATATACTATCTATATTGTTTTATAATTATAATTATACGTCTTCAATTATCTAAATTGTCTATGTTTAATAAAATACCTATAATTATGACACACAATCATTATGGTATACAGCACAGAAGATTGTGAACACAAATATGAAATTGAAAATGTAGAAGTATTAAAAAGGAGTCAGAGAAAAATTGCAAGGAAAGAACAATGAAATTGTTTCCTTAACTAGTTCATGAAGTCTTCAATTTAGTTTACGTAGAGGGTATAGGAAAAGATTCACATTCAGAAGCATTTTTATAAAATAGGGACATGAAGAAACGTACTAAAAACAGAGAAGCTAGACTATGTTTATAGACAAGCTTCTTCTCAGAAGCCATAGATGCATGACAATTATGAAATACTGATTTCAAAGGAAAATCTATTTGAACTTATGTGTGTATATATTTAATTTTGAATATTATGTATATAATATTATATATAATATTTATATAATATATATAGTATTGAGAATAGGACTTTATCATGCAATATTATAATCTGATTACAATTTTCCTTCTCTCTTTCCTTCCCAGATTCTCCCACATTAAACTCCCATCTAGATCCATACCCTTTCTGTCTCTGGCAAGAGAACAAAACAGGCATCTGTAGTATAAAAATCAGAATATGACAAAAAAAAATGCTAAACAAGAAAAGGAACTTAAGAAAAAGCATAATAAACACATATAGACACAGAAATACACATTTTTGCATATAGTCAGATGGGGTGGCCCAAGCCTGTAAATATAGCACTTGGGAGAAAGATGCAACAGAATTGGCACTAGTCTGAGCACAGCCTGTGGTTTAGCAGTGAGTCAAAGGCCAAACTGGGCAGCAAAGATTGAAACCATAACTCAGTAAAACCAAAGAAACTTTTATAAAGAAAGAAAAAGAGAGAACATTTAATATTGAGTCAAAATCATTCTTTTCTGAAAAGGAAATAACGTAAATGTGGGAGAGAGGGGTAGTTGGAGGGGGGAGATAGGAGAAGTGAACAGAGGGGAAATTATGGTGAGGTGTATTGTATGAGAGAAGAATCTGTTTTCAATTTGAAAAGATTAAAAAATAATATAAATTGATGTTTGACATTAGAGAGAGATAAAGAAAAGACAGAAAGTCAAATAAATTAAAAGCCTGAATGAAAGATAAAATAAACTGTTCTTGGCTTTCCCACCAGGACATTAAATGGTTTGTCCACAGCATACTATAAATGCCATCTTTTGCATATTTATATACATAAATATGGTCAATTAACACTCTCAAGTATTAAAAGCATAAGGAAAATACTAAGCAGGCATTTATAGCAATACTATGAAATCTCCAATCACTGTTTTGACTGTCGCCTTCTGCTCCTTAGTGCAGCCTTTCTGCATTGCAGTTGCTGCTTTTCTTTACATTTCACACTCCTGACTTCAGAGTTAAGTACTTGTTCACCCAGTGTTGCACTCACCTTTCTTATTGTACACACCGTAACAACAAAGTTTTGTGTTTAACCAATTTTTTCTTTAATAAAGGATATTTATTTGAAATAAAAGAGAAGAGAAAAGAGAAAAAGAAAAAAGAAAGAACTGCCCATGGACCTCCCTTTCCTTTTTTCACTATCTGTCTTAGACTGGTTCAGGTTTTTTCTTCCTTCAGTCCTGGGCTCAAATTGTATCTTGTAGGAGACTCTTCTTTTTATCCAGCTTTTTCTGACCTTCAGAGTTGAATAAAAACTACTCTGTCGACCTTTTGACTATCAGATTTGTCTGCAAGTTCCAGGTTCTCCCAGACTCATTCAGTTTTTCTCACTATACATATGAAATTGGTGCCAGTTCTCTAGAACCAACAATACAATTTTCTGGAAATAATCTTAAGGATTTAGAGGACTTAATAATTTAAAATTAATAGCATCTTAATTGACATTTCAAAAGAATTTAATTAAGTTACCATATTAGAAAACTCAAAATAAACATTGAGTATTGAGAAGCTCTGGAAAAATAGTTGTGCCTGCTGCCCAAGCATGAGGACTCAAGTTGAGACATTTGGGATGCATTTACAAACCGAGCACGGTGACAGGCATTAAAACTTCAGCTCTGAGAGTTGAGAAATAAGTGTATCATTGAAGTTCATTGACTAACCAGCCTACCATTAACATGTTTCAAATTCAATGAGACAGCCTTGCTCAAAGAATAAAGTAGAGAGCTGTGGAGAAAGGAACCATCATCAACATTGGACTTCACATTAACACATATGTGCTCCACAAAAAAGGGGAGAGAATTTGGATGATTTACTTCTTGTCCTTTTATATTCAAAATGTTAGGAAGTATTATCATTTAGAGATCAAAGTTATTTGTGGAACATTGGGTTGATTACATCATAGCTGTTACAAAGACATACTGTGCTAACATAGAAAAGTAGAAATTGTCTACAAATTATGCAAAGTTAGTTAGGTACAAAACAGTAATCAAGACATAGATGGATTGTAGGAACTATGTATTTACTCCTTTGTACTTAAATAAGGAAATTGAAGTTCCTTTAAAATGATCTAATTACCTATTTCTCTCATGAATATAAGCAAAACTTTCCTTAAATGGGTGATTGAAGAATCACCAAAGTTACTCCACTGTTTAGCACTGTGAAAAACTGATACTTCTTCCTGGTGTCACAGCGATGCCTTGCTTCTTCTTTTGCAACAGTGAACATCCACTATTTCAGTTATAGCAAAGAAAACTTTTGGCATATTTCGTTATGCCAAAGAAAATGTGTAGTACTTCCAAATCTGGCTTGTGGGGTCTATGACTGTTGTTGTTGTTGCTGTTGTTGTAGTTGTTGTTTCCCTCCAAGTTTACTAACTTACAAGGTTAATGAATGAAACTGAGCAAAGTCACTAGAAAGTTTATGCAGAAGATGGCAGGCAATGAGGAGGTAGAAATCCAGTCCATTGACTCAGGAGTAGCACCATCTGCTGATCACAAATGCCTACAGAATTCAGGTAAGAGATAGTTGATAAATGTACACAGGTATATCAGAGCAGCCAGCACACAGTTAAGTGCCTTTCTCTCATTTAACATCCTATTTGATTGTGTGATTTTAAAATGCAACCCATTTCAGACTACAGAAGCACCATATAATTATTTGGGCATCAAACATTTCCCAGGAATACCTCCAAGGAGGCATTCCTCTTATGACTGTATCCTGGGTTCTTCAGTTGTAGAAAAGAAAAATAGGCACTTTGGGAGGAAATGCCTCTCAGAACAGTGACAGTGAGAGACGGGGTATATTTTAACTTCTAGAACAACCTTAAGAGAACAGAACCCGAGTGATGCTCATTAACTAGATATCATAATCACCAACTCCAAGACTGTGGAAATATAATACCAGATTTTAAATATAAGGAAAATAAAACAGCATTTTAATTGACAATTCAAAATATTTTAATTAAATTCCCAAGAGATTAAAAAACTGAAAAGAGTAGAAGTTTGAAGGCTAAGTGTGTAAGTCTTATTACTACCTGTAGTTAGACCTGATGCCACTAAAGTAGTAAACTAATATTTAAAACTATATGGGGATGTTCATATTTAGCATTGTGTGTGTGTGTGTGTGTCTGTGCATGTCTCTGTGTCATCATGTTTGGGAATGTAGGCACACTGGTGCCACAGAGGATGGAGGTAGAGGACAACCTCTGGAATCATTCCTCATGTTCACCTTGTTTGAGATAGACTCTCCCATTTTCACCTAGTTGAAAGCACACCAAACTTCCAAGGGTTCTCTCTTAAGTTTCCCATATCTTTTCATAGAGGTAAAACCACAATGATCATACTGTTCATTCAGCTGTTGTGTGGATTCTGGTGATTCTCCCATTCTGGTCCTCATGGTTGTGCATGAAGCACTTTACCCATTGAGCCATCTACACAGCCCCAGTGTCAGGAGCCAACAAGCTAGTAACTAGCATGTGATCTTCCTGATATTGACTCCCTCAGATTATAATAATCCATGACAGATTTGTCCAGAAGAAAATAATCTTAGGAAAGATTCCTGGTATTAATGTTCTTTTCCCATTATTATTAAAAATATATGGCAATCACTAGGTATTAGCCCACCCTTTGAGCATATCTTTGCAGATTTATGAAGATGTACTGTCTTATAGTAATGGTATATAGACAAATAGGTGACTTTTCAAATCTTTATGATGATTCTATAAGAATTTCTAAAATTATAACAGTTTCTCTTAAGCTCTTTTTATAGTGGGACTGCTATTAGGTCTCTTCTGACTATCAAAACTGAAATGAGAACTCTGTCACTCTCCCATGTGTCACCAGTTAATAGTTTCTAGGCAGTGACTTTCTACTATGCAGAGCACATTCCAAGAGGTTGTAAAACCATTAACCAAAGGTCATAAAAAAGGAACTAACAATTTATTATAAGTACTAGGACAGAAGATAAAATATTGACTGAGTTTATCTGTACAAAACTTAGTTATGGTTTTTAACTCTTGATGAACCATGGAACTGTGGCAGGTGATGCGGGTTTAGCCAGACAAATACTACTAATGGATATGCATGTAAACATCCACTGTTGTAGACTTCTTATTCAATTTATGATTTGATTTTATGTGTGAACTTGAGATGAACTTTTTTTTCCAGCCTTTTAGTCTGAGGTAGTGTCTGTCTTTGTGTCAGCTGAGGTGAATTTTCTGTATGCAGCAAAAAGTTGGGTCCTGTTTATCTTTGTCTGTTAGTCTTTGTCTTTTTTATTGGATAATTGAGTCCACTGATATTAAGAGATATTAAGGAAAAGTGATTGTGGCTTCCTATTATTTTTGTTATTAGAGGTGGAGTTATGTTTGTGTGGCTCTCTTCTTTTTGTTTTGTTAAAAGATTATTTTCTTGCTTTTCTAGGTTGTAGTTTCCCTCCTTTTGTTGGTGTTTTCCATACATTATCCTTTGAAGGGCTGGATTTGTGGAAAGATATTCTGTGAATTTGTTTTTGTCATGGAATACCTTGGTTTATCCATCTATGGTAATTGTGAGTTTTGCTGGGTATAATAGACTGAGTTGGCATTTGTGCTCCTTAGGGTCTCTATGACATCTGCCCAGGATGTTCTGGATTTCATAGTCTCTGGTGAGAAGTCTAGTGTAATTCTGATAGGTCTATCTTTATATGTTACTTGACCTTTTCCCTTTACTGCTTTTAATATTCTTTCTTTGATAAGTACATTTGGTGATTATAATGTGATGAGAGGAATATCTTTTCTGGTCCAATCTATTTGGAGTTTTGTAGGCTTCTTGTATGTTCATGGGCATCTCTTTCTTTAGATTAGGGAAGTTTTCTTCTATAATTTTGTTTAGACATTTCCTGGCCCTTTATGCTGGAAATCTTCACTCTCTTCTATACCTATAATCCTTAGTGTTTTAGTCTTGGTTTCTATTCCTGTACGAACATCATGACCAAGAAGCAAATTGGGGAGGAAAGTGTTTATTGAACTTACACTTCCATGCTGCTGTTCATCACTAAAGGAAGTCAGGACTGGAACTCAAGCAGGTCAGGAAGCAGGAGCTGATGCAGAGGCCATGGAGGGATGTTTCTTACTGGTTTGCTTCCCCTGGCTTGCTCAGCCTGCTCTCTTATAGAACCCAAGAATACCAGTCCAGATATAGTGCCACCCACAAGGGGACCTCCCCGCTTGATCACTAATTAAGAAAATGCCCCACAGCTGGATCTCATGGAGGCACTTCCCCAACTGAAGCTCCTTTCTCTGTATAACTCCAGCCTGTGTCAAGTGACACACAAAACCAGCCAGTAAAATTGACCCCTTGTCAACTTGACACAAACACATCACAATTAAGCCTCAACCCTTACTTTCTTATTCATCCCCAAGATCTAAATAACTTTAAAAGTCCCACAGTCTTCAAATATTAAAAGTTAAAATGTCCAATATCTTTTAAAATTCAAAGTCTTTTAAAAATCCAAAGTCTCTTAACTGTGGGCTCCTCTAAAATACTTTCTTCCTTCAATAGGGAAAAACATCAGGGCATAGTCACAATCAAAAGCAAAACTCAAACACCAATGGTTCAATGTCTGGGATCCAACTCACAATCTTCTGGGCTCTTCCAAGGGCTTGGGTCACTTCTCCAGCTCTGGCCTTTGTAGCACACACTTTATCTTCTAGGCTCCAACTGTCTGTACTCCACTGCTATTGCTGTTCTTGGTGGTCATCACATGACACTGGCAACTTCAAAACTCTGCTGTCTTCCGCTGTAACTAAGCTTCACCTCTCATAGGCTCTTTTCATGGTGCCAAGCCTTATCTCCTATGCATGACCCCTTCAGTCCTGGGCCATCAATTGCAACTGAGGTTGTACCTTTACCAATGACCTTCCATGGCCTCTCACAGTACCAAGCCTCAGCTGTTCTTCATGAGCCCTTCATGCCTTCAAAACCAGTATCACCTGGGTTACACTTACACAGTACCAAGTCCAGCCACAGCACAAAGTACAGCCATGGCTATCTCTAGAACACAGTCTCTGTGCTCTCAGAAAACACTTCCCAGAAGATTTTACCCTAGTAATGCTGGTCTCTTCTTAATCACCACAAATTTCTTAACTCCAGCTAACCAGCATCAACAGTCCCAGTAACAACAAAGGTTTGTTTTAGTGATTCTGGTATCTTGTTAATCACAGCTGATTCTTCAGCCCCAGCTTACCAAAACCACAGTATCTTCACAATCAAAACATGGCCCTGATAAGAATCTTTAATCTTCCCTCTGAAATTTCACAAGCCAGGCCTCCATCATCTGCACTGTTCTTAACATTATCTTCCAACCTCCTACAGAACTTGCCACAGAGCTCTTAACATCCTAATGGCTCTTCTAGCTCAAAGTTCCCAAGTCCTTCCGCAGTCCTCCCCAAAACATGGTCAGGTTGTCACAGGAATACCCCACTATTCTGGTACCAATTTGTCTTAGTCAGGGTTTCTATTCCTCTATGAACATCATGACCAAGAAGCAAATTGGGGAGGAAAGTATTTATTGAACTTACACTTCCACACTGCTGTTCATCACTAAGGGAAATCAGGACTGGAACTCAAGCAGGTCAGGAAGCAGGAGCTGATGCAGAGGCCATGGAGGGATGTTTCTTACTGGCTTGCTTCCCCTGGCTTGCTCAGCCTGCTCTCTTATAGAACCCAAGAATACCAGCCCAGAGATGTTACCACCCACAAGGAGCCCTCCCCACCTTGATCACTGAGAAAATGCCTTACAGCTGGATCTCATGGAGGCACTGCCCCAACTGAATCTCCTTTCTCTGTAATAACTCCAGCCTGTGTCAAGTTGACACACAAAACCAGCCAGTATACTTTGCTTTGTTCTTCTCATTGTTTCCTGGATTTCTTGGATGTTTTGGGTTGGGAGCATTTTGCATTTTCTTTGACTGTTGTGTCAATGTTTTCTATGGTATCTTCTACACCTGAGATTCTTTCTTCTATCTCTTGTATTCTATTGTTGATGCTTGCATCTATTACTCCTGGCTTTTTTCCTAGGTTTTCTATCTCTAGAGTTTTTTCCCTTTGTGACTTCTTCATTGTTCCCACTTCCATTTTTAGATCCTGGATGGTTTTGTTCAATTCCTTCACCTGTTTGGTTGTGTTTTCCTGTAATTCTTTAAGGGAGTTATTTATGTCCTTCTTGAATTTCTCTATCAGCATCATGAGCTTTGATTTTAAATCTAAATCTTGCTTTTCCCATGTATTGGGGTATCCAGGACTTGCTGTTATGGAAGAACTGGGTTGGGATGGTGCCATGTCACCTTGGTTTCTGTTGGTAATGTTCTTGCATTGACCTTCACCATTTGGTTATCTCTGGTGTTAGTTGGTCCCGCTGTATCTGGCTAGAGCTTGTCCCACCTGTGGGCCTGTAAGCCTATCTCAGCACCCCCGGGAGACAAGCTCTCTCCTGGCACAGAGGGCTGTACACAGATGGCTGTGGAGTAGCCCAGCTCTGGGTGCAGATGGAGCCTGGAAGGACCCTGTCCCAACTGTTCTGCCACTCCTGTATTCCCTGCACTCCTGGCTGTACTGTCTTGCACAGTCACCAGAGAGAAAAAATTATGTGGTCAATTTCAAGACAGGTATCATTTCTACACTATTTACTCAATGTTGCCTTATAATTCAAAAATAGTTTGCAAGCAAGAGGTATCTACTACTGTCCAAATGCTGTATGCCTGAAAACTACTAATAGGTTAGCAACCATAAGGAACAGTGGTAAAGCAGCCTGTAGGTTTACTATAAAACCCTAAGTCCATCAACATCAACAGTTTCCTTTTTCTATTCTTCCTTAGCCTCTTCAAACATGTGCATGCTCACATGCGGCTTCATAGCTACCCACATAAACATGAAGGGTTTAAATGATTAAGTTAAGACTACAGTGAAGTTAATAGAGCTCCTCCGATCACTGGTCTTCAACAATGATATACCAAGTCATTAGCATGTGCTATGATTTTGGTAAGATTCCCTCTGTAACAAGGCTTCCAAAGAGTCAGAATCAGGAATCAGGATGTGTAGTGACAGTGCTTTCCCCCCCCCCTCCCCCTTCTGCATGAATGATCAGAGCTCTCTGAGTTAGCAGGGTCCTTGAGGCAAATGAAAGTGAATTGAAAACATTTTCTTTATTCTTTCTCAAGTTCTACTTAATAAGTTATTTTGGAGTATCTGGCACCATGTTAGGTAGTTTACAATTGTCGTACATCTGAGTTTTATGTAGCAATCAAAGACCTATTCAGCCCCTTGTCACAGCCAACCCCTTTGCTAGCCAGCCTGTCTTGGATGCATAATGCAGATGGAATTAGGGGATTCCAGGAAAACTGTGAAAGCAAAAGCAGAAACCCAGCAGGATAGCACCAAGGAGAATAACAGACAAGCATATCTGAAAGGCAGTAAGCAATACTGGCAGGAGGAGAACACATTTAAAATTTTTATAAATTGGTTTTTCATTACTAAAGAAGTTTCCAAGAAAATAATAGATCAAGAGAAATAAAATACATTCAAAAGAACATCATCATTTTACTATTAATTCAATGGCTGAGCTGTTCTAGGTATGTTTTTCAACTGTTCCATGTTTTTCAAACATTTTATGCTTTAATTGGCTTCCTAAAAAGGTACCTTAAGTCCCCAAGTCACATTCATTTAATCTTTCATTGATTTCCAATGAAATGTCCTGTTTCTATGACTACACTAATCAATTAACTTTCTGTAAGTGGCAAGACAATTTTGTCTTTTCTTTCTCTCCAAAAAAAATCTGAATATATTCTTCTTTCGATAGAGCTAATGGTGCCCACACCTATAAAGAAAATGTACTGTGTTGGGCAACACATTTGAAGGCTTTTGTATTTTGAAAATGCTTGGTATTCTTTACAGACAAGGCACACAAAACCTCCTTTGTACTAAAACTAAATGTCTTGTTAGTGTTTGGTGGTATTTATAAAAGGTCTCTTGGATACTAACAAAAAATGTCTATCCCTTCATCCCTATGCTTTATCCCAAGGAAATTAGTTACTAAGCAAACAAGGAGGTTTTTTACTAGAGAACAGACCATGAACCTGCCAGCAAATATCAACAAAGTACAAAAACATAAGGCAGTCATTTGTGACTTAATTAGAAATGAATCAATGTATTATGGACATTTTACTTATATTTAAATGTGAAGATTGGAAGTTACTTTAAGCTACTTGATATCTCTTAGAATCAATCTGGAAGTCAACAATAACAACAGAAAACAATCCTTGGGAAAGGCATTGATTTGCAGATTCAGATAACCTACACTACAAATCAGCTGAGAAGATGTGGCTAACTGCCTTAAATTCACTGAAGTGAATGAACATGATTAACTAAGGGATTTCTCAATCCCATGTCTTCTCTTACTCAGAAAATCTTCCCAAAGTAGACAAATAATCAAAACATTCCTTTGCCCCAATTCCCTTCTGTCTAGAGAGCCAAAAGAGTCTTCTGGATAAATTGCATAACTTGAAGTTTTCTATCCCAGCAATTCAAATCTTAGCCTTCCTTCCCAAACTCATCTAATTCAAGTCACATCTTATTGCAGCCACATCGGAATGGATTCACTATGTATTTCTAACTTTCTCTAGTTCTGTGCTATCCAAAGTATTTTCTGGATATCTCCTTTCTTAAAAGTCCCTTCTTGTCCTTGCCCCTTTAGCAAAGATGTGCACAATCTTCCAGGCCAACACTATTTTCACAAATGCCCCCTTTTCAGCTATGGCTGGAGTGCCCACCTCATCAAGCAACAAAATACTAAACTGCTCCAAGGTAAATCATCTCACTCTGTTTTTCTAATTGAAAGAGTATTTTATTTTATATCCACTGTGAAATTACACAGAAGCTGTTTAACCACAGGGAAGAAACATTAAAAATGCAATTATTTATATGCAACATAAACCCCAAGGTGGGGGAAAAATTCAGATTCCCAATATCAATCAACTAGAGTTTCTCAGATTGAGGAAGTACTGAATTTCTCAATTCTCAAAGTTCTCAATTCTCAAACTTCTCAAGAAGGAAACAGTTCACACTGATAACTGAAAAATGTTACTTGAAAACTCAGCTGATCCACACTGACTTTAGCTAAGATATCACCTGATAGGTGCACAATAACACTTAAAATTCATGTAAACACCTAGAGTGAGATTCAAGCAGGGTAAGTAATTTCACAAGTATTTGATGTGTGGCGGGGCAACCATCTGGATCTAGCTCTGTTTGGCTTCTGAGCATATCCTGCATCTACCCTTACTTGAACTCTCTCAGTTGACCTTGTTCTATGACTATATGTGGACCTATGTCATTTTTCATGTATCTTTATAAAGTAGGTATGAAATCTTAGCTCTATCCAGGTCACATAAAATAGTGTGCTTCAGGAAAAAAAGTGAGCTGGTTATATAATGACATATTATACAGATGACTCAAGAAGGAGGGAAATAGGTCTTCTTCAAAACAATGACATCCATTAATTAGATGGCATTAAAATAAATGCCTCATTGTTCATTGGATTTACTAGAATTCTTTTTATTTTTGTTTTAACATATTAGAATATTATTTATATTCATCTAAGTAAAAGTCACATTATAACAGAATTGAAGTATACTTTTGCTGGGTTACTAAAACAGTTTAGATTTCTTAATGGTCGTAGTTGGTGGGACTTCTGTTTTGGTAGTGGTGGTATTCTTATAACAACCTATTTGAATATATCACAATGCTCATTAATAATTTTTTCCCTAAATAGTAAATGCAAGCTTAACCAGAGGCTTAATTTTAAAAGCCAGATTGTGTTACATCAGTCACAGTTATCTACTGATCAACCATAAGCCCAGTTATATCACAATGAAAAACTTTAGAAATCTTAGGAAACAGACACAGATACAAGGAGCAATCAATTTGGATTGAAGATAATTTGAAGTTAAAGCTCTGTACCTCATGTGCTAGTTTGAATGAAATTTCCCCATGGCTCCTCCCCAAGGCTCAGATATCTGAATATTTGATCTCAGTTGGTTGTTTGGTCATGTTTAGGAGGTGTGTGGTGTTTTAGGAGGAGGTGTGTTACTGGGGAGTCAGACTTTATTGAGAGTTTAAAGATTCATAATTTCATTTTCTCTATCTCCTTGAGCTTGTGGTTCAAGTTATGAGTTCTCAACTTTCTGATCAAGTCACCTTGCCTCCATTCTTCTTTTTTTTTCTTTCTTTCTTTTTTTTTTTTGTTTTTTTGGTATAGGGTAGAGTTTATTCAGGGCAGAGGATGGGAGTTAATGGAGTAGTGGAGGCAGAGAAAGGCAGAGAGAGTAGAGAGAAGAGAAGTGGAGGCCAGCCATGACCACATGGAGAGAGGGGGGAGGGGAGGACAGCCCAAGAGGGGCAGAGAGGCTGAGAGGAGAAAGAGGGCAAGAGGAATAAGAGGAATAAGAGTGTCTCCATTCTTTTATCACATTCATTTAACCCCCTGGGACTATAAGCCCATGTAAATTCTTTCTCTCATATGTGCCTTGGTCATAGTGTTTTATCTCAGCAATAGAGCAGAAACTCATACAGGGTGTCAAACACATTCTCAAGAAGATATTCTTTCTTTTAAGACTTCTGTTCTTTTAATGCAGTTGTGAAACAGGGTATTTGGCCTGCTTACAGTGTGTACATTTTGGAGAAAATAGGTGGCTGGGAAGCTTATTGAGAATGAACAGAAGGAAGCCCCATATGTGCAGTAGAAACCTGTGCAGGAAATGGAAATCATTTCTTTCTCTAGCCACAAACACAGTTTTAATATGATTGTAATTCCTGCAGGGTTCACACCAAGCACTTAAAATACTTAAAGTTCTGACAATAGTCACAAGAATGAGAACTTCCCTCAAATCCCTATGCTGTTTGCTTTCCAACAATGACTTATAAAGTTATTAAAGTGGCTTCCATCTAACACTTGTTGGATGTAGTATGAGTCCCCCATTGTCTCCATAACTGAAGGCCTACCCCAGCTATCATACAAATAAAAATGAAACCCATACTAAAAAGAAATAAGAATTGGGTGAGGTGATCATTCTATGGTTTGTGGTAGTTTGGGATAACCAGTTTTCTTCACAAATTGAAGAACACCTTACGGATTGCTGGAAATAGTGCACGATAGGCACATTGGAGAGCATGCATTATGCTTGTCCTCTCTCACTTCTTATTAATTGTCTCTGGAGAGTAATAAAAAGATAAGACTGTGGAAAGGCTGACTCACCAAGAGCAAGTCAGGATTCTTGCTTTAGGATACACCTATATGGAGAATAACAGTTTGTCTAAATCTGTACAAAAGCAAGCCACAAACTTGACTTAAATTTGGTTAAGGTGCCCTGCAGCTGAGAGGAGATAGCCATTGTTAAAAGGTAAGTGGTCATCAATTAAACTGCATGCAGACACCAGAAAAGATCAAATGAGATGCAGATTATTTTGCTTTATTTACCATTTAAAGAAAGTATAACATCTTTCATTAGGAAACATTGTTTTAATTTATTATTTTAGAATAAAGATATTCTAATTGATAAAATGTTAACCTGAGTATGTCAAGAATGTGTGTTAGGGCTACAAGAAATAAATACCAATAATATCATTTTAGTGAACTTACAAATGTTCCAACTCAAAACCCAATTCTACAAATTATGTAAGTAGAATACAGTAGAAAGAAAAAGAGCAGTAGAACATCCTAAAAGTTAAAAAAAAAAAACTTACTAAGAGCAGGATTATGCATGCATAATGATTTGTTTTCCAATTTATGATTCCTAACAAGTTAAATAGTATTCCCAAGGAAGGTGTGCCATTATTGTATAAATTGCCTAACATAGCTCCCATTTACCAACCAAGAGATAAAAGTCAATAACTCAGACTGGAGAGAAGGCTCAGTGGTTAAGAGCACTGACTGCTCTTCCGAAGGTCCTGAGTTCAAATCCCAGCAACCACATGGCAGCTCACAACCATCCATAACAAGATCTGACTCCCTCTTGTGGAGTGTCTGAAGACAGGTACAGTATACCTACATATAATAAATAAATAAATCTTTTTTAAAAAGTCAATAACTCTAATGACGTCTAGAGAAATGTTTCAAAGAAAATATTTCCATACCTTAAAGAGCAGGAGAGTAATTGATGAATTTTAGTGAGCATGATTCAATCTCAAATTCACAAGTTTAATAGTAAAACAAAATTTTGTTAATTTGCTAACATAGCAGAAAATAAAAATGAAACAACATTAACAATAAACAATCCTAAATACTACTAAATCAAAACCAAAAAAGTAAAGTTGTATGTTCCAGGTATAAAGACAAAAATTTCCATTTAACCCTTATGTGTAGCTTTAGGTCTTTCTATGACCACCTCAATTCCCATATAATGACACAGAGACTATATTTATTTATGTCTTGGCCTTAATTAAGCATTGTTTCTCATTTGCTTATAACTTAATTAACCCATTTATACTAATCTAAGTCCTGCCACATAACTGGTTAATTATGCCTCCTTCCTTTCCAGCCTGCTGCTTCTTTATGTTTGACTGGCAAAACCTCCCATGCTTGACTCCCAGAATTCCTATCCATTCCCAGATGTCCCACCTTCTACTCCCTGCCTTTGTTTCAGGCCATCATCTTTTTAATGAACCAATCAGAAGATAAGAGAAGGACTGTTTATAAAATAAGATGTGTCCATATAAACAACACAACCAAAGTTAAGTCTGTAGTCAACTCTCAGGGCACAGAAATCAGTAAATAAATAACATGATGACAATCTTTACAAAGTGCACAAAAACAGTCATCAGCACTTATGTGTACACATAAAGCAGGCTCCTGGAAGAAATAAAAGACCTTCTCTATTAGAAGACTCACATCCTGTGTTCTCTTTGTTTGGTTCTTATTTAATTATTTCCTTTACAACTTGTACTGAAAATCTATAAACTTTTTGTTTTGGGGTTTTATTATTCCATAAGATATCCAATATTCTAACATACAAGGCAAGCAGCATAAGGAGACAAAGAAACAATAGCAGTGGTGTACTCTTACCTGAAGACCTTCAATTGCAAGTCGCAGCATGCTTGGTGTAAGCTTAGAAGCTTGTTTGAAGGTAAAATTACTCCAGTCTATGATCAAAACAAATCCATTTACTTGAAGCTCTGGATCTTCAATCATGGCTTCTAAAGAAAGTAAAATGGCACGCAAAATATCCACCAGTGTGTACCTATCAACAACAGAGAAGTAGTGAGATAAATCTAACAGCCACTTTTCATAGCCACTTGGATAAAAATTACTGAGGATTTATATTTGGGTGGAGTTTGGGGGAGTTGTTATTGTTTTTTTGTTTGATTTGACAAATTTTTAGCAAACTAAAGATTCTCTTTAAAACACCTTGAGATTGTTTTAGGGAATGGTTTTTTAAATTGTTTTTTAAGAGATTGACTTAAATGGACCATGAGAATCAAGTAGAAATTAGCAGGTAGCAGCTATAGCAGTGAATCAGCAGTTACGAAGGTTACTAGTATGTACTTCACTTGCAGAAGAGCCAAATTCAATTCCCAACACTCATGTCCAGTGGCTCACAACCTTCTGTAACTTTATTTCTATCAGAGTCCAATGACACTGGCCCATAGACTGCACTGATGTAACATACTGCCTACCACTAAAAACTATATACACAATTTAAAACAATAAAAATAAAATGTAAGAAATGAAGCATATATTCTACCCAAACAAATAGCAATGATTTTGAAAACACTACAGCTAATTTTCCTCTAGACTATTACATAGTTGTCTAAAATCTCATTTTAACTACCTCCAAAAATAAGCATCACACTTTCCATTAAGGATTCTTCAGGATATGTACACTTTGTTTGGTCATACAATTGGCATCCCATGTGTGAGAAACATGCAGCTGAGCATTCACTCATCTGAGAATCAAACACAATCTGTAAATATATAAACCATATAGAAACTTTTTATCATCCAATAAACTATTTACATGCCTTTTTATGTCATCAGACATTGCAAATCATCTAGAGATACTTAGAGACACTAAGCTATATGAGAGGCTTAGAAATTATAGAAATACACAAGTATACACATATCGCCATTTTAGAGAAAAGACCTAAGCATCTTCAGATTTTGTTGTCCATGTGGAATGCTTAAACCAGTGCTCAAAGGACACTGGCTAATGTCTTAGCAAAATATTAAATGCTGAGACCTTCAGGACAGCCCTTAAGGTTGCAGAAAAGAACTCTTAAAAACATGAGTTCAAAACTACATAATTTCTCAACTATGCAAAAATATAAAAATGCGATGTGAATTGTATACAGTGATTCATAGATCTAAAGGAACAGAAGGCAGCTCCACTATGAGCCAACCTGTCAGAAAGATACAAAAAGCCTGTCTGAAAGATACTAAGACAGGCAAATACAAATTCAGGTAGATCCCTGAGTTCAAGGTCAGCCTGGAACACTGTGAGTCAAGGCCCAGGTATGGTAGGAATGGTAATTTCAGCACAGGGACCCACCCAGTTAGCTTATTGTCTGTGCTTAACAGAGGCAGACAGATCTCTGAATTCTTTTGCAGTGTTAAAAGAAAATGTGTGCTTACTGTTTCCCAAGAATTAAGGCGCTGGGGTCACAAGATGCTGATTCATAGGATAATAAAAAGGAAACCTGGAGTAAATAACCAGATTGATATGTAAAATAAAAGACTGTTCTTATAATCTACAAGAGATGAGCTATCCAAAGAAGGTTTTAGACTAGCAAAAAATAACTGCTTGAAAAACTGTTTTGAGCAGAACACAAAGAGAGAACTGTCTGGAAATCTCCAGAGAAAGGAAATCAGAGAGAAAGACACGGAACAGAGAGAAATCAGGCTGGAAGCGGTCTGGAGCAGAGCATAGGCCGCTAGCTTGGAGACACGATTTGACTTTGAGTTGTTTTCACCACTCCCAGACACCCCTTCTCTTTAAGCCAAGGCAGAGCCTTGGCAACATACTGGAACAAAATAAAGGTGACAAGTAAAAAACTCATACTAAGAACATGATAAATGGAGAAAGAAGTGAAGCAATAGTATTAAAATAGGAGCAAGATGGAGCTTTATTCACACTCTTGTCATTCCTATTCAATAGTGTGCAAAATCTTAGCTGAAGCAGTAAGATAACAAGGAAACAAGTAAGAAACTTAGTCAAAGTCTCTTTGTTTGCCCATTATTTAGTTCTAAATATTAAAAAAGTAATAAACCAACCAGAAAACTTCTAGAAGCTCTTAAACTTTCAGCAAAGAAGCAGAATACAAAGTTAAAAGTGAACTGCTTTCATTCATAACACAAAAACAAAACAAACAACAGACTGTCTTTCATTAGAAACAAATGGGCATCTAAGAAATAATAATAAAATAAACAACCCAAAATATGACAAAACAGAAGAAGAAGAGCCAAAGAAAATGCACAAGAAATATATAGAGATGCAAAGGACACATACATGTGAACACACAGAAATCCCAGAAAAAAACATAGACCCTGTAGCCATAATAGCTATGCAAAGGACCTGTAAGCTTTTGGTTTAGAGATGGGGACAATATGTTCACTTTTTTCAGTTCTAGAATTGTGTCTGGTACAGACTCCTGCAGCATCTGCTCATGATGCCTCAGTCTCTGGGAGTTCATATGTGCATTATTCCAGCTGATTTTTTAAAAGCCTTGTTTCCTTGTTTCCCTTGGCTCTGGATAAGAGGAGAGGTGGGGGAGGAAATGAGGGGAATAGAAAAAGAAGAAAACATAATCATAATACATTGTATGAAAAAAACTATTTTGAAAGAAAGGGAAATTTATTGAATAAAACTAACCAAAAAAATTTAAATTTTTGAAAGAAATTGAGTTATATACTAAAGATAAATAGACCCCCCTACACTCACAGAGTAGTAGAACTGACATTGTACAAATGACCAGCCTTTCAAAAAAGCAATTTACAGATCTGATGCAACTGTAGTTAAATTACCTATGCCTCTCTTCAGATCTAGAAAAAGTTTTAAAATTCATATTTATAAACACAAATACCAGTATATCCATGTAATCCTATGTGAGATTTCTGGAAACATTACCATAACCAATCTTTAGAGTCATGCCTAAAATAAATAATAATAAAAGCAGTATAAGGTACTCATACAAAAATATTCATGGATATAAAAAAATAGAATAGAAAACTCATATTTAATTTCACCCATTTACAGTATCTGTTTTGTTTTGTTTTGTTTTGTTTACACAGAAGACAAAAATACCAGAGAAAAGCAGCTTCAATAAATTGTGTTGGAGAAATGGGACTCCTACATGTGTAAGCATTAAACTAGACCTTTATCTCTCACCTTTCACAAAAGATAACTCCAAATCAGCTTGTATACAGCAAGAGGAACAGTCAGTTGAGTGAAGTGCAGCTTACAGAATGGAGAGAAATTTTTCCCACCAATATATTGGACAGAGAATTAATACTGAAACACACACATAGAAACACAAAATATCAAGAAGACAAACAACTATCTCAAAAACAGGCTACAAATCTGAGGAAAGAGGTCTGAAAAAATGAAAAACGAATAGCTAATAACAATTTTGAAACTGTTAAACATCCTTAGCCATTAAGAAAATAGAAATTAAAATTATTTTGGGCTTTGATCTCTCCTGTTACTGAATGATTTTCATCAAGATACCAAATGACAAGGCTGGAGAAGGTGTATAGAAAAACTCTCACATACCATTGGTGGGAGCATAAAGTGGTATCTACACTATGGAAATGAACATGGAAATTTTTCAAAAGATTAGAAATATAACTACATATATCACAACTATTCCATTACTAATCATGTGCCCAAAAAATTCTACTGCAAAGATACCTGCTCAACCATATTCATTTTTCCATTATTCACAAAAACCAGGAAATGGAATTTTCCTATATGACCATAAACTAATAAATGGGCAAAGAAAATCTTCACAAAGAAGTTTTATTCATCTGTAAATGAAAATGAAGTCATAAAATTTGCAGAAAAATGGATGTAACTATAAAACTGAGTGAACTAACCTAGAACCAGAGAGATAAACACTGTGCTTCACTCTAGCATATAAATCCTAGCTTCTAATCTTTAATTTTTTATATTCAACTTGAAGTACCCCCAGAAATGAGGAAACTAGACAGAAGGAAGCCATCTGTGTAGGTAGGAATGGTGAGAGGAAGATATTAGAACATAGGTAATACAAGAAAGAGGATAATCCCAGGAATGGAAAGGTTTAACCAAGAAGGGAAATTCCACATAGGGAAGAGAGGGGAGTGATATGAGGGCTGACGCCATCAAAAGATGTATAAAATGGTCATATGGAATCTGTTGTAAATCAATTCAAATGTACATTTTAAAATGATTTTGAAGGGTCATGTTCTTCATGGCTGGACAGTGCTGCTCCTATAAGCTTTAGGTTATTATTAAATAAAATCCCAATATCAGCATTGAAGTCCTCTCGATGAGCTGTTGATTAGGGAAACTCCATGGCACAATAAAATTATGACGGTTCCTACCATTCCTTTTGCTGGCCCACCAGAATTCTATAAGAGCCTATTTAGATTGGAAGTGAGTTGGAAGCTTCTTCCCTGGTGGCTAGCTTTCATAGAACCAGAAAAAGCCATGCATGTAACCAAAAGAGAAAAAGCATCAATAGTCTTACATACAGTGTCAGCCTACAAGGGGGATATAGGTGCTTTTGTACACTGGTGATATACATGACTGCTAAGGGGATAGTCAACCACTCTCTGATTTGCATTAAGGTTTCACTAGGGAAAATTAATTCCTGGTACATAAACCCAGCCAAAAAACAATAGCTAGGGAAACAGTGGGTCATAGGTCCTGGGGATCTACTTAATTCTTATCACTTAGCTAAACTGATAGCATCAAATTACCTTCCTATTGCTACTCCAAGACATGAGAGAGAAACCGTTCATTCCAGCCAATAGTTCTGAATACAGAGACTAATGGCTGCTCAGGGTGCTGAGGATAAGTTTATGTGCTCATTTTTGAACAAGACATTTCTACTATCTACAATGTAATCATCTACACTGTGACTCAGTGGGATTTTTTTTTTTTCTAATCTTAGGAACTGGTAGGATCCGTAATGGGATAAGAGCAGTTGACACTATACCTGACATATGAATTTTAACCCTAGAACCCTGTTGAGGAAAGGAGAGAACTGGCTCCCAAAGGTTTTTTTTCTGACCTACACATAAGTTGTAGCATATGCATACTGGAATCCATACTGTCCCACACAAATTTGAGTAGAGTTATAATCTTACATATTCAAGAAATATTTTCATTCATTTTTACTTTTTTTCACTGTGGGAAAAGAAGAAGAAAGAAGAAAGAGCATAAGAATCAGTAGATACGGCATTGCTATCTTCAAGAGAAACACAGCATGTCAAGGCAGCTACTTCTTAATGGGTCTGTCAACAGTCAGGGATGGACAGGGAAAGGGCTAAGCTATCCTGAGGTCTCATTATTGAACTGTCTCCGATAAATTCTGGGAGGGATGGAGTTGTCTTCAGTTGTGTGCCCACAGGTGAACCTGCTAGGATCAAATGGATAGTCCAAACCAATGATGGATAGGAGAAGGGTGTTAGAGACAGGAGGGAAATAAGAGAAGGTGGGAAGTAAGAGTAAAGATAATGCATTATATACACATTCATAATCAGCAAAAAAAAGTTTTAAAAAACAATGGTCTTATGATAGACTATCTGCTTTTATAAAAAGTAAGCATCAAAAGATTATATTCAACTATATGGAATATATCCAGGGTACTATGTCTCAGTGTAATAAGTCTAAAAATATTTTTCAAATATGTAAAATAATAACACTATTCAAAATTTGTGTTACAGTTATTTGTGTGAGAGCAGAGTGAGTACTGGTATTCACATGCTACAGGTCAGAAAAGAACCTTTGGGAGCCAGTTCTCTCCTTCCATCAACAGGGTCCTAGCTGTCAAATTCAAATGTTATACTTAGTGTCAAGTGCCCTTATCCCATTACTCAGCTTACCAGTTCCTAAGATTAGAAAATGCAATAAGGACACATGCTCCACTATGTTCATAGCAGCCTTATTTATAATAGCCAGAAGCTGGAAAGAACCCAGATGTCCCTCAACAGAGGAATGGATTCAAAAGATGTAGTATATTTACACAATGGAATACTACTCTGCAATTAAAAACAATGAACTCACGAAATTCCTAGGCAAATGGTCAGAACTGGAAAATACCATCCTTAGTGAGGTAACCCAATCACAAAAGAACACACATGGTATGCAGTCACTGATAAGTGGATATTAACCCAGAATCTCAGAATACCCTAGACACAATTTGCATATCAATAGATTTCCAAGAAGATGGAAGGAGAGACCCCTGGTCCTGGAAAGACTGGATGTAGGGGAACGCCAGGACAGAGAAGTGAGAGGGGGTTGAATGGGGAAAAGAGGGAGGGAAGGGGGCTTATGGGACTTTCAGAGAGGGAGGAAACGGGAAAGGGGAAGTGATTTGGAATGTAAATAAAAAAACTTAGAAAAGAAAAAAAAGAAAACTATTTTAAGAGTTGAAGAGTTCTATAGCTTATGTGCTTTGACTCTATGGAAGGTGCATGTCTATCTTTGTTACCTCTCTTGACTTCATTGTAAACATGATGCTCTGACAGTGTTGTGAACTGAAGCTTTTAAATATGCAGAGAGAGAGGCATGTTAGATCAAAAATAATATATTTTAGGTTAAAATTGGACACCTTTTCAAAAAATCAATTTAATTTCTGAAATTCACAATAAAACCATGTTAAAGATAAAAATTTTAATTCACACAAACCTAATTTGGATATTCTCTCATAGGGTTGATTTATTCTTGCATTACCCATAAGAATCTCAAATGTTATTGATATGAAAACATCACAAAATGTAATCTTAATCTGAAATACATTTCAAAGGAGTGATGAGTTGTATGTAGTGAAAATCAATCATGGCTCCAGTAAGGACAAAACAAGAGACAATATGTTTCAAGAAACATGCTTCCTCCTTCTAAACTGTGTCAAAATCAAGATATTTATACACATTATTATTTAAAAAGGAGTAAAATAAGGGAAATCACAGTGTAAATAAAGAAGAGCGTCGGGATTGCAGGGTTTCTAAAAGATAATTTAGCCTTTTAAAAGATATTTAATATTAATATCTTGCTCCAAAAAGGTAATTAATGGTCTTATATAAATAAATCATTTTAATTTTTAAGTTTGAGAAAAGAAAATTTGAAAAGTTCTAAGCTAACTGCATTCAGAGAGCAGTCCAACAGCACTCTTGACTTCCTCTGGTCCTCTGTTGTCAAACATGTCATATTCTCACCATTAGCAACTCCTCAGGCACTGGCTTAATAGAAAATTATTTAGCAGGCTCCTGCCAAGGCCTGTAAAATACCATCCACAACGATGTAACACCTACTAAAACAAATCCACCTCTTCAGGAATCTTACCATCATATTCTTTTTAAAATTCCTTTCAGATTCCTTTTTTTAAAATTAAAGTTCATTACAATGAAATATTTCATATGTTCATGTTTGGACTTTAGACCTAAATTGTGTGTGTTCACTCATTGCTGTCCTTCTCTTATGTACTAGAAAAGAGTCATGAATAAAAACTAGCACATTTTTGCAGCTCCTGACTTCCAACCATGCTTCCCAAAATAGTATGAGCTAAGACTTGAATCAGTTGAAAGAAAATGCAGAGCACATAGTAAGAGGAAATCATGATTCTAACAAAAGGTATCATACCATCTAAACCATTGCTCTCAATGGAAATTAAAAATTCTATGACGTGTTTTAAAAATAAAGAACCATTGACAGCTACAGCTGATTCTTACTCACTGTGTAGTCTAAACTGAACCTTCGTGAAGCCCATGGGTTATAAAAATCAGTACTCCTTAGGAGTATAATACATCCCTGAATTTATAAGTTGGGGTTGCTTTTATTTAACTTAATGTCTTAAGGTAACACTTACAGCTGCAAAAATACAAAATAAAAGTGGGAACTTTATTTCTCTAACTCCAACTTCCCTTTGTATGTTGAAGAATTTGTTGACTATCACTAAGGTCTTATTTCTTTTTCAAAATCAAAAAATCATAGGACATATGTAAAGTGTGTAGGCTTATGTCAACCACAGACCCCAGACTCTGGTGCTAAGTTCTATGATTCCTGCAGATTTTAGCCTTCTTTTTTACATTCACTTAATCTACACTTGATGTGTGAACCTTTCAACAATATAGTCTTAATCTCACAAAAAAAATTATAAGGATAAAAAGGATAAAAATAAAATAAATTATAAAGCTTTTAGCAGGGCTTGGCCTATAATGAAAACAGGAATATTTTCATGAAACTGCCCTGCTCTGCAATATTACACAGAACAATTTCTCCTTCTACTTTCCCAGAAATTGTTCTGGTTTTTTCTTCCACTCCTTCCTCTCATCTCCCCTACTGAGAAATAGAATTTGGTATCTCACTCTCATGCAGTATCTCACAGAATTCCCAAGTCATGTGTTTGTACCCTAGGCCGATAAGCTGAGTAATGCCTTATTTGTGGACTCAGCCAGTGCCCTTCTTAGACACATCTCACCTCTGTACTACATCAGCACTTCAGTATCCCTTCATAATTGAAATATTTCATATTGATGGAACTCATTCTAATGCCACCCAAACTAGCTGTCACTCTGGAATTGTCAGCATTAAGCACTTAATAAATATTAACTCAGTTATTCTATTTCCTTTTGACACTATGTTTATTCACCAAAACCCAACTCTTCCTTTCTCTAAATTCATGTATTTTTAGTATCTGATAACCCCTTTCTACTTTTCTACTACATTTCTGTCTCCATTGCCTAATAAAATGGCAGCCAGCCTCATTCTCTTTATCGCTTCTCTTTCTCTTCTGGACATCTTTCCTCCATTTTTTTTTTTTTTTTTGCGATTGTTCATCTTGATACCTGCACAGAACACTAATCACCCATGGCTCTTCCAAAATCTCACCATTACCTTAAACATCATACATCTTACCATATAGACCCACACAACCAAAAGAGATATTGTCACACGGCAGTCCTCCAAACAGAAGTTTATTCCTCTGCTCTTCTTTCTCTTCAGTCTGTTAAGGATGACACTGCTTTTCATTTTCTCTAAGTTCTACCCTTCTCACCTCCAGTATGCTCTGCCATGAAAGATTGTCTCTATGAATTTGAGAGAGTTTGGCACCTTTCCCACTATGAATCTATATCTCCCAAGCTATCCTTGTTTGTCTTGTGACACCTCAAACATCTAAAATTAGCTTTAAAACTATATTTTCCAATGTGATGCTACTTTCTGTCCTCAGTACAACATCAATATGCCCTGAATAGTTTAGTCTCAAATATCATGTACAAAAATCGAATTATTTCCCAAGGACACAAAGTACACTATTTATGCACACAGAAGAAAATAAGTTGCCACCATATGGTGTAAATATTTGGGTGATATCACTCAGTTCAGGGAACTTTTATTTCTCTAACCCCAACTTCCCTTTGTATGTGGAAGAAGCTGCTGAATAGCACTAAGATTTTATTTCTTTTTTTTTAAATTAAAGATAATACAATTTTTATTTGGGTGATATCATTCAGTTCAGGCTTCTCTCTCCCTCCAAGGGAGAAAAAGAAGACATCTAGATAATAAATAAGAGTTACATAGCTTTGCTTAGTAGAGAAGAAAATAGAAACCTTGAATTTCTTTAATAAAAGAAGTTAATTTCAGGAAGTGAATTCCAAAAGTATTTTTCAAAATCATTCAAGGTGATCACACAAGCCTCTCCTACCTTCAGTCAAGCAAATTTTGGTTACTTCCTGGTCCACCTAGAGTCTTATAGCATCTCTTCCTTAAAAGCAAAGATCAGCTGAAATGGCAAATGTGTTCTGTATACCATTTTCCAACCTTTTCAGTATTGCAAGGGGAATACTAGATAGCATCCCAGTGTCATAGTGAACAGCAGCACAACAGACAGCAATTCTCTTTGTTGATAAATGAACAACTGTTAATAAACCTTTCATTAAAGTTAGCCCAACACCGCAGTTGTCATTAAACCACGTTTTTCTAATGCTCAAAACATTTTCTGTTAGAATGGTGCTTGAGGTTGAAACAGACACAGAATTGGCTTTATTTATGCTACAATGTATCATTAGTGCTAAAGCTGATAAACCTAAGATTTTTATAGCACAACATGGTAATAATTAATAATAATAATAATAATAATCTATCTAGGTAATAGTTAAGATTTTAAAGCAATTTCAAATATGTAATTACAATCTTGGCATAATAATGGAGCCTCAGCCAAGTTTGATTATATTGTTTTGCAAAGGACAATATGAATCTAAAGAATTTCAGGTTTTCTCAGAATCTTCATGGGAAGAAAGAGCAGACCTTAGATTAAAATCTAGTGTCTTTCTGCCACCACTTAGGACAAGCTTCTTTCCATTTCCTTTGGTGTCATACACCTAGAACAATTTAATGGAGTTGATCTGTATTTTTGTGTCAGAATATAGGAGATCTAGAAGTCAACACCAATATGGCATCTTCCTTTGGTGTCAGGGATGCTCCAACCTAGCCACAGTAAGGGATTATGTAAAGGAAAACCACGAGCACACTCAAAAGAAGCAGAATAGAAGCTCAGTCTACAAGTCATGGAAGAAATAAAGATTCTGAAGTTTTCATCTGTCTGGGTTCTGTTACTGAATAGGGATTAGCTGCCCCACCCTTGATGATGGGGGATGGAGGTAAAGCAAAAGGAAAACCATTGGGGATGAGACAGTCACACATAAAGTTTTACTTTATGGAGAAAAAAAGACAAAAAGCACGCACGCACCTGCTGCAACAGAAACTAAAACAGATCTATGCTAGACAAACACAAACACATCAAGAAGCCAGTGTTTTGCGACTGGCTACTCTTAGCAAATGGCACTTACTACAGTCTTTGCTTTCAGAACATTTTTTTTCACCTTAGCTTTTGGTCCTTCCCCCACATACATGCACCCCTTTTCTCTGTAGTCTGACTTTAAGCAATTTTTTTTCTGTAATCACAGGTGGATTTTTTTTTTTAACTATTAAGGTTGATTTATGTTGGCCACTACCTACACATGAAAAGTGACTGATTTGCTTACTAGTCAGAGGAAACCAGAATGCATGTTCTTAACATAGTGTATGCAAGATGCAGAGTGGTTTTGAATAAATGGATGGATGGATGGATGGATGGATGGATGGATGGATGGATGGATGGATGGAACAGTGACTAAATTTTGTTAAGTAAATAGGTGATGTTTTTCCCTACAAAAATGAGGAGTTCACAGCTACCCCTTTGCCCCAAAATTCAATAGTAGCTTGTAGTACCTTCATTAGACATTTAGGCAAATCCATGCGATTATATTTGCCCCTAATGTTTACAAATTTTAGATAAAAATCCAGTAGCTGATAGAAATTATTTTTTAATCAAGTTGAATGAAATATCAATAACTCAGTTTGTTGGTTATAATCACAAGGTCATAACACACAGGAATAGGTTTTCCTCATGATGTTAAGGCTGATTGTTATAGCAGTGAAATTCTGTACCTATTCTAGGTGAAGCTAAAAGTACTCAACCTTTTTTTTTTCAAATGTAAGTAATGCATTTGTTCACTAAACATAACCTGTCTATGTACTGTGTTGACTCCTGTGTTGATGCACCTTTAAATAGTTCATTTGAGTCATTCCATAGTAAGTTATTTGTTATTTACTTTGCTGCTTTTCAACCTTGCTTAAAGTTGCTTATTTAAAACATAGGAATATCCTGTACCAGACCAGGTCAGCATGCTAGCAAGGGTTGCTTCTCTTGTTTTTTGCTACTATTTCAGGTTTAGTTCACTAGTTGCTACATAATTGGCCCAGTTTTAAGAGTCTGTCCTAAGTTGCTTTATCCCTTTACCATTTCCCATTTGTTATTTACTTTGCTGCTTTTCAACCTTGCTTAAAGTTGCTTATTTAAATCATAGGTATATCCTGTACCCGACCAGGTCAGCATGCTAGCAAGGGTTGCTTCTCTTGTTTTTGCTACTATTTCAGGTTTAGTTCACTAGTTGCTACATAATTGGCCCAGTTTTAAGAGTCTGTCCTAAGTTGCTTTATCCCTTTACCATTCCCCAAGACAGCTTTTTATGTCACTTTCAGTTTGCCATTGTCTGTACCACAAGTAAAGTTTAGCATAGTTGCCATTTCCAGACTGTTGTTCAGATAGCTTCCTTATAGTTATAGAATCTCTTCTGGAACAGAAGTGGGATGCAATGTCCATCTGCCATTGTTAGCTTTGACCTAATGACATCCCCACCTTCAAAACACACATAGCAGTGCCTTCAGGGTTGGGAAGGTGAAGGTGACTGGTCCGCACTGCACATGACAACAACTCCTTAATTGAAACAAATTCTAATAAGATGAGAAAGAAAGCCTTTGAAAACCAGATCAAACAATTAAAACTATTTTAATCGATTACTATCAGAGTGTCTTCTTACTTCTCTGACTGTTCTTAAGTATATTAATCCATATTTAATCATTTTTGTTTTACTTAATCTTTCAGTGTATTTTAAAGAAGACTAAATCATTATATCTGGCACTAAATCAATTCAGTATGTTCTGTGGCTATTTTTTTTTTAAAGTTTAAGTGAGTATTTTAGTACTCTGCATTTGTTTTGAATGTTGACCACATTGTTGAAAAGAATAGAAGTATAATGTGGCTTTGAAAAGAAGCCACAAATAGCTGTCCACTTATATGTCTTCTTTTCTAAGAAAAAGCTATACAATAACAGCAAGTATGCAAGAATAATGGGTGAATTTATGGGTTATTTGTTGATTACAGCCATATCTGAGCTGTCTGCTTTCTACCACTTTTGGAACTTTACTACTGTATGTAATCATCAGTCATCATGACAACTTTGAATTACCACTGTCATAGATTTGCTTTGATTATAGTTATTTTTAATTGTTTTCCAATGTATCAGCTAATTTCTAGATAAATGACTGTTTGGAATATAAATAATAACTTCATAAGCCTGTTACAATCTACAAATGTATCAGTAATGAGCAAGCCAACTCAGAATATGACATCTTATATTTCATATGACAAAATTTCATTCATGAATATTTCCAGTAAAAATTATTTGTCCATCCATAGAGGAATTTTCTCTCTCTCTCTTCACCCCACTCTCATCACATATGTATATATGTGTCTGAGTGTATGTATGTCAGTTTTTGAAAGTATGTGAGGTGTACACTGTATAGACACAAGTAGAAGTCAGAGTTGACAACCTTTTGTGTCAGTCCTAATCTTCTATCTTGTTTGAAATAGGGTTTTTGTAGTTATACCACTATATACAACAAGCTTCCAAGGATTCACCTGTATCATACTCTTACAAAGAAGAGCCCTGGGATTACAGAGGCATAGGCTATGTGTCTAGCCTTTCAATTGATCCTGGAATTCAAAGTCAAGTTTACTATGTTTTTGTGGCTAGTGTTTTTACACACTGAGTCATCTCCACAGATTTTTTCTATGGGTTTCTCCTTCTCAGATATTAGCTCTTATGATCTAAGGTCTAGATTGCTTTCCTCTTTCATCCCAAGCTTTTCTTCTACAAGAAGCTATCTCTTCCATAGACCATTATCCTCTGACTCGTGACAAAATCAGGTGAACAAATTGAATTTCTCTACTGAGTCCTAAGCAGGGCACTATCATTGAAGAAGCAAATAAAGCATGCAATATCTGGGGTACTGGGAGGACCACAGCAGTCTAATGGTTCTTATAATTTCCTTGTTTTTACTTCTATTTTCAGAAATTATGTTAGATGACCTGAACAAATGGAGATAAATTTATGTGAATCTTCCAAAGTACAGTCTGATCAATGAAATCCATCAGTCATTTGAGCCTGTTCTGATTCATTTTAAAAGAACCTGCAAACCAGAGCCAAAGTCATTTTGACATTTTAGAATTTTGAGTTGCGTTAGATTTATTATAAAGTGGTTATACTGCAAATATTGTGCTTTGCATAAGCTTTTTGATGACTCCATGTCTCATAAAGTTTTTGGAAGTGGTTCAGTTCTGTATAAGTCCAAACTAACCTGTGCTATAGTGTAGTAGAAAACTCACTACTTTATGCTTGCCTCTCATATGTACTTATGTGACCAGTATTCTGGAGAACACCAAAATTTTTCTTCCTATTCAACACAGGAGAAAACTCTTCACAGATAAATCCCACTTAAAAGTTTTAGTTAAAACTGTGTAACTTTTATTTGAATTCTGGTCCATTCTGGGTCTCTCAGCTCTAGTTTAGGTGCTTCTGTTACCGAATTAACTTTCTTTAGAGTAGGCCTTTTTAAGTAATAATTACACACTTTCCTTTTACCTCTTTACTTAATAAATTGAATATAATTCTTTTTCCCTTCAATTATATGGCTTGTTGATTTTTCTCAATTTCTGAAATTTCCCTATAGAATTATTTACATTCTCCCTTTTCATCCCATAAAACATTACTTTTTTTAAAATAACTACTTGACTCAAGGGATATGGTCAGATTAAGTTCACATATTCAGACTTCTTGAATTTGGGTGATTTGGGATTGTCAAGATGAGGGAAAGTAAAGAATGAGCACCTTAGCCACAGACCAAGAAAGAGCAGAATAGAGAAAATGGCATGTGATGTGTACAGCTAACAGAGCAATATTACCAAAGTATCATATAGAGAAGGTACCAGAGACATCTACAGGATTCAAGTAAGTTAAGCCATTATACTATGTGTAGAAAGAGAAGATTCAGTCTGAGATGAACTAGGGAGTCCCTGACACTGTAAGAGACTGCTTTCCTTACATTTCAAGACAAAGATCAGAGTGCTATTTAAGGCCATATCCTGAAGATGAAGGTTTTCAGAAAATGCTAAGATGTATAACTGGTTATCTGTTTCACTTCCCATCAGTATTTGTAGATTTAAAATGTACTGTAAGTAAAGAAAAAGAAGGGGAAAATGTCTGAAATTTAGTCAAGCCCCAAACTACGTGTGTCCTTTTCCTATTGATGGCTAGTTTGCATAACTCTACAGCGGTCTTTTTACAGTTAAAAAAACTCAAAGAAAACATGTAGTCAATGGGTGGAATTTTCTCTGGTATAGTCTTTGAAAGTCTCCTACTGGGCTAGAGGGATGACTCAGCGCTTAAGAGCACTGACTGCTCTTCTGAAGGTCCTGAGTTCAAATCCTAGCAACCACATGGTGGCTCACAACCATCTATAAAAAGATCTGACACACTCTTCTGGTATGTCTGGGGACAGCTACCATATACAATCAATCAATAAATAAATAAATAAATAAATAAATCTAAAAAAGAAAGCTTTCTACTTAAAAACAAAACAAAAAACAAAATAATGCAGCGTAAGCTCCAAAAGACTCCCAGAAGCAATTCTGTCCGTGAGTTCCTAAACTCGATGATTCTTCATATAGCATGCAGTCTTTATATTTACTAGGAAAGATTGTCAGTTCAAACACTAAGCCTATAATTATAAGAAAGCATGACCAATAAAAAAAGAGGAAAACTATTAAAATATCCATTTGCATTTTAACATGCTAATACTCTCAGAAGTCTGTCTGAAAGATCTGTTAGACCTACTGGATCTCTCTTTGATTGCAGAAGTCAATTACAATCACTCTAGAAATAGTTTAAACTAACCAAATGCATCCAAAGACACCATACACAGAACTAAAAGGACACCAAATGCTTTAACAACTAGCTCTATAAATACTGTGAAATATGCTTAACTTTGTATTAGATGGAACCCAAGAGCCTTTTATAATTTTTGTGTCTTACAGTCAGAGAAAATAGTTGTGAGGAAGGACACAGAAATACTACTTTCTACATTTTTTTCTAAAGTAAAGAAAGAATAGTATTTATCTCCTACTAAACAGTACCCAAGCCCATAGAGTCTACCAGCTGACGGATATTAAAGCTTCCCACTCTGAAAAAGATGAAAAATCATATCAGACAGGAAGCATACCCTTCAGATTAGTGACAGGCGCCAAACAGGAACACTAGCCTTTATTTTGAGTGTTCTTAAATGTGTTCAGCGATAAAGGGTACAACTCTTCCTTCTCATTGAAGTGACATGAATTGTATCGACATCACCGAGCAGAAAAGTTCCCAAGCAATAAAACTGTCTGCTCTTGGTTAAGCATGAGGCTCTTTGAGGGAGATAAACTATCAGTACTTGGGAGAGAGAAAGGTGGTGATGGTGATTATGACCATGAATCTGATGAATAATGACAGACTAAGGATTTCTTGAGAAAGAAGAAAGGAAACGTCTCTATTCTCCCCTCATTTCTCCATGGGAGTGAGTAAACGTCAGGATTTAAAAGCCAATATTTTTAGAAGCTTTATTTAGTAGTTGTGTGTTTCCGTTCTCAGCTTAATATGGCTTGGGAGCACATAAGACCGCAGGCAAGACTGTGTTAGAGAAGGAAGAGTCTTAATAGAAAAATGTAAGCCCTTCCCAAGGGAGCCTACCCAAAGCTCACTATAAGTCCCATTTTCCCTTTGCCCCCTTGCCCGCTCCCGCCAAATAAACAAAAGCATTGAAATTGCAACACTATGAAATTCCTCGGAGTAAAAGAACGTGTCAAAAGATCACAAGTAAACTTTGGGATTCAGGATTTACCTGCTCTGATCCCAGTTGGCAGCAAAAAGGACTAGAATCTTCCTCCCATAATGGTCCAGATTGGCCAGGCCCCCAGGAAAACCATCCTTCAGTGCCTGCTTGATGCCAGGGTCAGTGGCCTTGAAGCTTTTGAACATATCCAGGTTCTGCTGCCGGTACTCAAAGTATTGGGCCAAGAGGCGGAAAGCTTCAAAGTGATGAAATTTCCTGGCCCGCAAGAAGCGTAAGATGAAAGCATCATCTGTGCGCAGAAAGCCAATGTCCGGCCTAGTGATGACCATGTCCCTTACTTCTTGGATGTCCTGGTGCAGAGTGTCTGGGTTCTCATTGAGTTCCAGGCGAGCTTTCTCCAAGGTCTCAGGAGAGAGACCAGCTTGCAAATGAGTCATTGTCCCCTTGTATCCAAGCTGTCCACTCTGATTTTCTCTTTGTGTGTCCAACAATATACCTGGCACTTGTCACCTCCACACCACACTCTGGCCTCCAGTTCTCCTCACTGCTGTCTGCTTCCTTTCCTGTACAAGAAATGGTTCCTCTTCTGTTTTAAGTCAAGTACCCTGTTGCTCCTGCTTTTCCCCACATCTTTTCTGGAGAGTATCTAAACTTCTCCCCCCAGCAACCCTTAAAGAACAATACCTCCCATTAGAAGTGAGCCTCTGGACAGGCCTTGAAGCCTGCCGCTTGTCCTTTGCCACTCTGAAATTTAAAAAAAAAATGGAAAGAAACTCTAATTCCAACTAGCACAGGTGCATAGAGTCTTGGTTCTGTCTTCTCTTGTAAGACATAAAGAAGAAAAAAAAAAGAAAAACATGGACATATCAGCTGTGAAGCTGTTGTGGTCCCTGCTGAAGGATGTGTCTGCCACAGATAAAGATGAAAATTCTGATTAATAATAAGGTGGCTCTTCTGCTCTGAGATCCAAGGCGGGGAGGAAGCATCTTTGGCAGAAAGAGAGAGAAAGAGGAGGGAAAAGAAGCTCATTTCTCTCTGCTTATTCAAAGATGCTATTTTTATAGGATGTGGTTTTTACTTTAGGTTATTACGATCCAATTAGAGGAGACTGCAGATAGTGCACCTCTTCCACACACCATGATCTCATAAGGCTCCAGCTGGGTTTGGGGTACTGTTGACAGGGGTTTGGGCTCACCCTCCCCCCCTCCCCCAACTTCTGCCTAGTCTTTCCCTTTATTTCAGGGGACTTGCCAAGTAAGTGGAGGATAATGATAAGGACAGGAGGAAAGCTCTTTGGGAGCAAAGATGTCAAAACCAGGGTGGGTGTAGGAAGTTATGGAGCATGAAATAAAAATGTATCTTTCCTATAACCCTCAACCCCAAAACAAAAAAAACAAAAAAAAAAGAAAGAAAGAAAGAAAGAAAAAGCAGTCAGTTCCTACCAGCAAACCGCGAGGCAGAGATGCTAAGCAATGCGGCACTCCCCTGCATCCATCAGCCCTGGCTTACGCGGAGGTGGTAGCGGCGGTGGGGGCGACAGCTGCATCAACTCCTCTCAGAGGGATAGAGCAAGCGAGAGAGATGGTGGCTGAGACCCGCCTGAGGATTCACCAGGGAGCAGCCTCGACCACCTCATCCAAGGACAGCCCGCCTCTGTCAGCAGGAAGGGTGGGCACCGGCAGAGCTAGGACCTCTGCTGCCCCAGTACCTCGCCCGGCCCAGCCATTTTCGCATTCGAGAGAGGAAGAAGGGAGAGAGGAAGAAAGGGAGGGGATGGGAACACTGGGAAGAAACAGGCCACGAGGGCTGCGGCCGCCTTTACCTTTGTGAGCCCAAGCAGTGGCACGGCGCGGACCGCCCGGGCTGTTCCAGTGAGCCCAGAGGGTCCTGAGCTCCCCAGCAGCTGCCGCAGCCACTCCTTAGCCGGTTGCTGCTAAAAGAGGATCCGGCTCAGCCCAACTCTTGATTATCCTAGAAAAGAGCTCGCAGCATTGTAAGCGCTCGCGCATGCACTCAGCTCCTCTCTCTGCCTCTTAAGGGTAGGACCGCATTTTGGGAGGCATTCAAATATCCCGAGTCCCAAGTTCAGCCTGCTCTGGGTCCCCAGGTCCCAGCCAGGTCAGGCTCCAGTTGGTCTGGAGGGACAGCCTCACAGCATCCCCACGCCCCTCACTCACCCTTTGTGTGCATGACCTGGGAGTGTGGGGTAGAGTTGCCCTTGCTTTTGCTCCTTAATTGAGGTTGGGAAACCTTTTCTGGTTCTTGTGGGTAATTTTGATGGAGTAGAAATACGGAAACGTATTGTATTTTCTGCTTTTGTTTTACACAGAGATACTTAACTTTAAGAAAGACCACAGAAGTTCCAAGACGTTTCTGGTGTTTACTCTCCTGGGGAAACTTACAAGGATTTGTTTCCAGCTGTAAACTCTCCCTGCTAAATTACTGTTAAAGAGGAATACCAACAATACTAACAAGAATAACAAAATTGTAGTAGGGCAAGGGGTTGGGCGGGAGCAGGGGATAAGGGGCACTTGACTTCTAATAAATTGTATTTCCAGTTACTTCTAGAGACATACTCGTTCCTTTGATGCATCTTTATGATGGTATCATCATAAACAAAAAGAACACTTGGACTTATGGTGCCTGGAAATCTATTTTTTTAAAAAAGAAAAGAATGTTTTCTATTGTCAAAGCACAGTTCGCATTCCTCAAACTGTAAGAAAGGGTCCTGAGATTAAGTCACCCCCCTACAGCAACTCTTTACTGAACTCCAGTGTAGGTCAGTGTTCTACATTCTATGAATAGGAGGTGTCCCTGAAGTTAAAGACTTTACACTTTAAAGACTGTTAGACTTTCAAGTTATACAACATTATTTTTGTTTTCCTGAGTATGGTATTGATAAAAAAGAAAGGAGTGTGATATGGCATACTACGTCATTTGCCAAATAAATTATCGTGAAATAATTTAGGAACCAGAAAATATGTATATTTTACATATACACTGTACATATCTTGGAAACTATGAGGAACTGATTCCCAAGTCTTGTGGATAGCAAACTCTGCAAAGGTTTACATATATAGAATGCTACAGAATTTGCATATATTCTACACACATCTTCCATGTGCTTTAAATCATCTCTATATTACTTATGATAAATAATTCAATGCAAATACTGCGTAAATAGTTGTCATGCTGTATTCTTTAGGGAATAATGATGCAAATGAAGGCCTATATATGTATAGTAAGGACAGAAATTGTTTGTGCAAGTATTTTAATTCTCAGTTTGTTGAATCCACAAATACAGAACTCATAAATATTAATCTTTATTCTATATAAATTTGCTTTAGCCAATATCTAAAAGTTGGAAGAAATTCCTTTCTCATATCAACTTATAAGCAAGTTTTATCTAACACTAACACTGAAAGCAAATTTTCTATAATTATCTTGTGTTTCTATGTCTTACAAAAAAAAAAAAAAACCTAGGTGCCTGTTATCCAAACCAACATTTTTTCCAGACTAACTGTACCCTTGGAGGGGCTTTAAAAGATAGAGATAATAGTGCCTCCATATGAAATCAAGGTAAGTCTTTATCTAGACATGGAGCTATAATCTCCTTATTGAGCCAAAGGCAAACACCAAGCTTATGTAAATTTACTACTCTAAAAGTAACCCCATGTATGTACAAGTATCACCTGACTCTCTTTTCTTAACTCTAAAGGAAAAAAAAGTTTAGAACCTAATGCCTGACATGGATATTCATGCTTTATACTGGCTTGGTAAACCAGAATGTTTGACCATATTCGCTACCAGCATTTCTGAAATTACAGTTAACTTATTACCTTAAAATAATTAAAACAAAGATTTCTCAGTATATTTTAAAAACAACTGCTTAATATCACTCTCTAAAACATAACTGATTGTGATAGATAGATGATAGATAGATAGATAGATAGATAGATAGATAGATAGATAGATAGATAGATAATTGATGAGAGAGAGACAGATAGACAGAGAAACAGATTTTTTGCAGTTATTATTGCTTGAAATGCTGGTGTTGGAACTAAAACCCTTGAACATACTAAGGAAGCACTCTACGCAACAATGAAACATATCTCCAAGCTCTTTTCAGACATATTTTATTATATTTTCTATTATTTAAAACAATTTTTAATTTAAATATATTTTGATAATACTTTTTCTTCTCCAAGCCTTTCCAGATCCTCCCCACCACTCAACATTAAGTTTTTTCTCAAAAAACACAACCCAATACAACAGACCCCTCCCCAAAACAAGAAAACAAAATAAAACCATACCCCAAAAAGGAAAAAACAAAACAAAAACACTAAATTGTAACCAAATAAAAGAATGCACAGAAAGTTGTGGAGTTGGTTATATGTTGATCAACTATGCCTGAACACGAAGCTTATCCAGGTGAGTGGTTGATTTACTCAGTGTCACTCTATTGAAGAAAACTGATTTTCCCTCTCCTAGCTTAAGTCCTAGTTTAAGTGACAGTTCCGTTGTTAACCTTTATTCGGTGGCTGGCTTTTTCATTCATTCATCAATTTTTTAAAAAAAAAATATATCAAAATAAAATCCATTAAGTAAAGACAAAGGTTATCACGTCAATGTTGGACAAGACAAAAAAAAAGGAGCTTAGAAGAAGGCACAAGAATCAAAAAACCACTTGCTCCCACACTCAGGGACCCCATAAAAACACTAAACTGGAAATATATGCAGAAGATCTGGTGCAGATCCTGGGCATGCAGAAATGCGGTCCTTCTGTCAGTTTGTGCAGAACAATCTATATAGACTTTGCAACAGCCTGGGTTTTTAGGGGGGGGGTTCCCATAGAACTTTTTCAGTCAAAAACTTAAATACATGTAACCTCCATTCCATCCATCCATCCATCCATCCATCCATCCATCCATCCATCTAAAATGATCTATTCTATTTCCCTTTCCTAACAATGTCTGTCTCCTTTAGTTCCTTAGTCTATATCTACCCTCTGAGGTTCTATGGATCGTAGGTTGGTTATCATTGACTTCACAGCTAATATCCACAAATTAGCAAATACATACCATATTCGTATTTCTGAGTCTGGGCACCTCATTTCTAGTTCCATCTATTTGCCTGCAAATTTCATGATGTCATTTTTTAAATAGCTGAGTAATACTACATTGCATAAAACTACCACATTTTCTTTATCCATTCTTCTGTTCAGAGATATCTAAGTTGTTTCCAATTTCTGGCTATAATGAATAGAGAAGCAATTAATATGGTTGAGTATGTGTCTCTCTGGTAGGATGAAGAATACTTTGAAACAATATCCAGGCATGGCATAAATGGATCTTAAGGGCTATAATCCCATCTTCCTGAGAAATTGTCATACTAATTTCCATAGCTATTGCAGAAGTGTGCATTCCTATCAGCAATGCATGAGTGTACCTCTTACTCCATATCCTCACCAGTATGAGCTGTTACTGACTTGTTGCTCTTACCCATTCTGACAAGTGTAAATTAAGAGCTCCAAGTAGTTTTGAATTGCATTTCCCACTTCTTTTTTTTATTGAAAAAAAAGGAAAAACATTTTATGATAAAATTAAAGATTTACATGGAAAATGTTTCTGACAAGATTGAAGAAGCCTATAGAAAAACACATTAAGATTGACTATTTTCATTGAAAATTAAAGAGTAAAATGGTATGTTGGGCATCGGTGAGCTTCGCTCAATGCCCCCAGCTGAGCTGTTTGCACAGGATTCCTGAGAGCGGAGCATCCTGAGGCTCAGCTTGATTTCTGTCTTCCCGCCCAGGGTGGTGGGGACTTGCCAGGTGCCTGACCTATGACTATGATTGTTTTTTCCCTGTTGTTTTTCACCAGGCCTCTAGTATATATTGTTGGTCCCTCACTAAAGATTTGGCATTCTCCTCACCAGAATGACCCGAGTCTGTGTTTTCTGTTAATCCTCCAGGCCTATGCCCGATACTCGATACCGTGGCGCGCGGGCGCAGTCAATGGTAGACATAAAAAACATTGCAATATTAATTGAAAAAGGAAGTAGAAACATTTTTATGACAGAATTGAAGAATTACATGGGAAATATTTCTAATAACATTGTAGAAAAATATAAAATACCATTAAAATTGAAGTTTATCATAGAAAGTTACAGATAAAATGGTAGGCATAAATATTTCTAAGTTGATTGAAAGTGGAATTAAAAACATTTTCTGATAAAATTGAAGATCTACAAGGGAAATATTTCTGATAAAATTCAAGAAATATATAGAAAAACACGTTAAGATTGACTATTTCATGGAAAATTATACAGATAAAATGGAAGGAATAAAAATATTCCTTTGTTGATTGAAAGTAGAATAATAAACATTTTCTGATAAAATTGAAGATTTCCATGGAAAATATCTCTGATAAAATTGAAGAAATACAGAGAAAAACACATTAAGATTGACTATTTCATGGAAAAAATTATATCAATAAAATGGTAAGCATAAAAATATTCCTAAATTGATTGAAATTGGAATTATAAACATTTTCTGACAAAATTGAAAATGTACATGGAAAATATTTCTGATAAAATTGAAGAAATATATAGAAAAAAATGTTAAAATTAAAGATTATCATGGAAAATAATAAAGTTAAAATGATAGACGTTAAAAAAATTACTAAATTGAAAGAGGAATCATATTTTCTGATAAAATTGAAGATTTACATGAAAAATATTTCTTTTAGACTATGCTTTTTTTTGGGGAATTGAGTCCATTGATGTTATAAGATATTAAAGAATAGTGATTGTTGCTTCCTGGTTTTTTTGATGTTATTTTTATGTTTAGTTACTTTCTTTTGGGTTTGTTGGAAAAAGATTACTTTCTTGCTTTTTCTAGTGTGTAGCTTCCCTCTTCGATTTGGCATTTTCCATCTATTATCATTTGTAGGGCTGGATTTGTGGAAAGATATTGTGTAGATTTGGTTTTATCATGGAATATCTTGGTTTCTCCATCTATGGTAATTGAGAGTTTTGCTTGGTATAGTAGTTTGGGCTGACATTTGTGTTCTCTTAGGGTTTGTATGAGATCTGCCCAGGATCGTCTAGGTTTCATTGTCTCAGGTGAGAAGTCTGGTGTAATTCTGATAGACCTGCCTTTATAGGTTACTTGACGTTTTTCCCTTACTGCTTTTAATATTCTTTCTTTGTTTAGTGCATTTGGTGTTTTGATTATTATGTGCCAGGAGGACTTTCTGGTCTGGTCCAGTCTGTTTGGAGTTCTGTAGGCTTCTTCTTTTTTTTTTTCTTTCTTTCTAAGTTTTTTATTTATATTCCAAATCATTTCCCTTTTCCTGTTTCCTCCCTCCCCAAAAGTTCCATAAGCCCCCTTCCCTCCCTCTTTTCCCCATTCAACCCCCTCTCACTTCTCTGTCCTGGCATTCCCCTAGATCCTGTAGGCTTCTTGTATGTTCATGGACATCTCTTTCTTTATGTTAGTGATGTTTTCTTCTATAATTTTGTTGAAGATATTTACTGGCCCTTTAAGTTGGAAGTCTTCGCTCTGTTCTATACCTATAATCCTTAGGTTTGGTCTTCTCATTGTGTCCTGGATTTCCTGGATGTTTTGGCTCAGGAGCTTTTTGCATTTTGCACTTTCTTTAACTGTTGAGTCAATGCTTTCTATGGTATCTTCAGCCCCTGAGATTCTTCTATCTCTTGTATTCTGTTGTTGATGCTTGCATCTATGACTCCTGAATTCTTTCCAAGATTTTCTATCTCCAGAGATGTCTCACTTTGTGGTTTCTTTATTGTTTCTACTTCCATTTTTAGATCCTGGATGGTTTTGTTCAGTTCTTTCACTTGTTTGTTTGTGTTCTCCTGTAATTCTTTCAGGGATTTTTGTGTTTCCTCTTTAAGGGCCTCTACCTGTTCACCCATGCTCTCCTGTATTTCTTTCAGGGATTTTTGTGTTTCCTCTTTAAGGGCCTCTACCTGTTCACCCATGCTCTCCTGTATTTCTTTCAGGGATTTTTGTGTTTCCTCTTTAAGGGCTTTTACCATTTGACCCATGTTTTCCTGTATTTCATTAAGGGACTTATTTATGTCCTTCTTGATGTCCTCTAACAGCATCGTGAGAAGAGACTTTAAATCCAACTCTTGCCTTAGAGCTCACTAAATTTCAAACTGTCTCTTGGTGCACACAGGCTAGATAAAGTCTTTCCTGCCACATGCTCTCCTTATGGATTACAGATGAGTAGATTTTCTCCAATCTCTTCCTCCCTGAAGCTTTCTGGAGTGAATTTTGGATGTCTCCAGGGTGCTCATCTTCTCTGCCCAGTGACAATTCCTCAAGAGACTGCTCACACCACTTGTGCTCTAACCCAGACCCAGCAGGGAGTGAGTGCAGCTGCAGGACTTTGCCTGTGGCTTTCTTGATCATCTTTCTTGGAGAAAGGTTTGGCTTCCTTTACCTGCAACATCTGCTTCCTTTGTCCCTATCTGTCCTCCACCAACAGAAGGGGATGTCAATCTCCTGTTTCTTTATGTTTCTCTTATATCCTCTGCTTTGAACAACAGCCAGTCTGACCATCTTCTGTCTTTTTATTTAATTAGATATATTCGTTATTTACATTTCAAATGTTGTCCCCTTTCTTGGTTCCCCCCCCCAAAAAAAATCCCATAAGCCATCTCCCCTCCCCTTGTTCCCCAAACAACCCTCTCCTGTTTCCCGGTCCTGGTATTCCCCTACATTACAGCATCCAGCCTAAACAGGACCAGGGGCCTCTTCTCTCTTTGATGTCCAACAAGGCCTTCCTCTGCTGCCTATGCATATGGAGCCATGGGTAACACCATGTGTACTATTTTGTGGATGGCTTTGTTCCTAGGAGCTCTGGGAAAACTGGGTGACTCATAATGTTGTTCCTCCTATGGTGCTGCAAACCCCTTCAGCTCCTTAGGTCCTTTCTCTAGAGCCTCCATTGGGAACCCTGTGCTCTGTTCAATGACTGGCTGAGAGTGTCACCCTCTGTATTTCTCATGCACTAGCAGAGCCTCCCAGGTGACAGCTATATCCAGCTCCAGAAAGCAAGCACTTGTGGACATTGATAATAGTGTCTGGGTTTTGGAACTGCATATGGGATGAAACCCTAGGTGGGGTAGTCTCTGGATGGTCTTTCCCTCAGACTCTGCTCCACCCTTTGTCTCTGTATCTCCTTCTGTGGGTAGTTTGTTCCCCCTTCTAGAAACGACCAGAGTACCCATACTTTGTTCTTCCTCCTTCTTGGGCATCATTTGATATGTGAAATGTGTCTTGGGTATTCCAAGCTCCTGGCTGATATCCACTTATCAGTGAATGCAAACCATGTGTGTTCTTTTGTGATTGGGTTACCACACTCAGGATAATACTTTCCAGTTCCATTCATTTGTCTAAGAATTTCATAAATTCATTGTTTTTAATAGTTCCGTAGTATTCCATTGGGTAAATATACCACATTTTCTGAATACATTCCTCCATTGAGGAACATCTGGGTTCTTTCAAACTTCTGGCTATTATAAATAGAGTTGCTATGAACATAGTGAAGCATGTGTCCTTATTACATGCTGGGGAAACCTCTGGGTATATGCCCAGGAGTGGTATAAGAGGGTCCTCCTGCAGTATCATGCCCAGTTCTCTGGGAAACCGCCAGAGTGATTTCCAGAGTGGTTGTACCAGCTTGCAATCCCACCAGCAGTGGAAGAGTGTTACTCTTTCTCTACAACCTCTTCAGCACCAACTATCTCCTGAGATTTTGATCTTCGCTGTTCTGACCTATGTGAGGGGAAATCTCAGGGTTGTTTTGATTTGCATTTCCCTGATGGCTAAGGATGTTGAACAATTCTTTAGGTGCTTTTCAGCCTTTTGGTATTCCTCAAGTGAAAATTCTTTGCTTAGCTCTGTACCCCATGTTTAATAGGGTTATATGGTTCTCTAGAGTTTAACTTCTTGAGTTCTTTGTATATATTGGATATAAACCCTCTGTTGCATGTAGGGTTGATAAAGATCTTTTCCCAATTTTTTGGTTGCCATTTTATCCTATTGCAAGTGTCCTTTGCCTTACTAAAACTTTGTAATTTTATGAGGACCCATATGTCAATTCTTGATCTTAGAGCATAAGCTACTGGTGTTCTGTTAGGGAAACTTTCCACTGTGCCCATTTGTTCAAAGCTCTTTCCCAGTTTCTTTTCTATTAGTTTCAGTGTGTCTGGTTTCATGTGGAGGTCCTTGATCCACTTGGAATTGAGCTTAGTTCAAGGAGACAAGAATGGATCGATTTGCATTCTTCTGCATGCTGACCTCCAGTTGAACTAGCACCATTTGTTGAAAAGGCTATCTTTTTTCCACTGGATGGTTTTAGCTCCATTGTCAAAGATCAAGTCACCCACGGGTGTGTGGGTACATTTCTGCATCTTCAATTCTATTCCATTGATCTCCCTGCCTGTCACTGTAAAAATACCATGCCGTTTTAAATACTATTGCTCTGTAGGATTGCTTGAGGTCTGGGATACTGATTGTCCCAGAAGTTCTTTTATGGTTGAGAATAGTTCTCACTATCCTGGGTTTTTTTGTTATTCCAGATGAATTTGAGAATTGCTCTTTCTAACTCTATGAAGAATTGAGTTGGAATTTTTTTGTAGCATTTTTTTATTAGATATGTTCTTTATTTACATTTCAAATGATTTCCCCTTTCCTGGTCCCCTCCCCACGAAAGTCCCATAAGCCATCTCCCCTCCCCTTGTTCCCCAATCAGCTTCCTTCCACTTCCCTGTCCTGGTATTCCCCTACACTACAGCATCCAGCCTAAACAAGACCAGGGCCCCTCTTCCCTTTAGGGTCTAACAAGACCATCCTCTGCTGCCTATGTGTCTGGAGTCATGAGTAGCTCCATGTATACTATCAGATTGATGGTTTTGTCCCTGGGAGCTCTGGGACTACTGGGTGACTCATATTGCTGTTCCTCCTATGGAGCTGCAAACCCCTTCAGCTCCTTGGGTCCTTTCTCTAGCTCCTCAATTGGGGAACCTGTGCTCAGAACAATGGCTGGCTGAATGTGTCCCCCTCTGTATTTCTCATGAACTAGCAGAGCCTCCCAGGTGACAACTATATCTGTCTCCAGTCAGCAAGTACTTGTGAGAATCTATAATAGTGCATGGGTTTTGTAACTCTATATGGGATGGATCCCTAATGGGGTCGTCTCTGGTTGGTCTTTCCCTCAATCTCTGCTCCACACTTTTCTCTGTATCTCCTTCTGTGAGTATTTTGTTCCCCCTTCTAAGAAGGACCAGAGTGCCCATACTTTGTTCTTCCTTCTCCTTCGGCATCATTTGATATGTGAATTGTGTCTTGGTTATTCCAAACTTCAGGGCTAATATCCACTTATGGGAATTGCATTGAATCTGTATATTGTTTTTGGCAAGATGGCTATTTTTACTATATTAGTCCTGCCAATCCACAATCATGGGAGATCTTTCCAGCTTGTGAGGTCTTCTTCGATTTCTTTCTTCAGAGACTTGAAGATCTTGTCATACAGCTCTTTCACTTGTTTGGTTAGAGTCATACCAAGAAACTTTATATTGTTTGTGACTATTGTGAAGGGTGTCATTTCCCTAATTTCTTTCTCAGCCTGTTTATCCTTTGAGTATAGAAGGCTACTGATTTGTTTGAGTTAATTTTATATCCGGCCACTATGCTGAAGTTGTTTATTAGCTGTGGGAGTTCTCTGGTGGAATTTTTTGGGTTACTTAAGTATACTATCACATCATCTACAATTAGTGTTAATTTGACTTCTTCCTTTCCAATTTGTATCCCTTTGACCTCCTTTTGTTTTCTAATTTCTCTAGCTAGAACTTCAAGTACTATATGGAATAGATAGGGAGAGAGTGGGCAGCCTTGTCTGGTCCTCGATTTTAGTGAGATTACTTCAAGTTTCTCTCCATTTAGTTTGAAGTTGGCTACTGATTTGCTGAATATTGCTTTTACTATGTTTAGATATGGATCTTGAATTACTGATCTTTCCAAGACTTTTAACATGAAAGGATGCTGAATTTTGTCAAATGCTTTTTCACCATCTAATGAAATGACAGTGTGTTTTTTTTTCCTTTGAGTTTATTTTATACTGGATTACACTGATGGATTTCCATACATTGAACCATCCCTGCATCCCTGGGATGAAGCCTACTTGATCATCATAAATGATCATTTTGATGTGTTCTTGCATTCGGTTGGCAAGAATTTTAAAGAATATTTTTGCATCAATATTCATAAGGGAAACTGGTCTGAAGTTCTCTTTCTTTGTAGAATCTTTGTGTGATTTTGGCATCAGGGTAATTTTGGCTTCATAGAATGAGTTGGGTAGGGTTCCTTCTGTTTTTCTTTTGTGGAATAGTTTAAAGAGTATTGGTGTTAGGTCTTCTTTGAAGGTCTGATAGATTTCTTCACTAAAACCAAATGGCCCTGTGCTTTTTTTCATTGGAAGACGTCCAATGACTGCTTCTATTTCTTTAGGGGTTATGGGACTGTTTAATTTGTCCAGGACTTACTGTTGTGGGAGAATTGGATTCAGATTATGCCATGTTGCCTTGATTTCTATTAGTAACATTCCTACATTTGCCTTTTGCCATCTGGTTATCTCTGGTGATAGTTGGTCTTGCTGTCTCTGGATGGTGCTTAACCCTTCTGTGTGCCTGCAAGCCTGTCTCAGCACCCCTGGATTACCAGCTTTCCCCTGGCACAGAGTGCTGTGGTGCTGCCCTGACCCTGGGTACAGGTAGAGCCCTGGCAGGCCGTGTCCCAAGTGATCTTACATTCAGGTGTTCCCTGAGTTTTTGGCTGCACCCATCTGCTCAGTCACAGGAGCAAAGTTCTAATTGTCACAATATTAATTCTACCAATCCATGAGCTTAAGATGTCTTTCCACCTTCTAGTGTGTTCCTCAATTTCTTTCTTCAAAAATATAAAATTTTCTTTGTAGTGGTCTTTTACCTCTTTGGTTAAAAAAAAAATCACTGTTGGATATCTCATTGCAGTGGTAGTCACAGACTTCTGGCAATGTTGGACCACTCTATAGACAGGGCTCTCCTGACATGGCTGTGCTAGGATCCTCTAGAATTTCTTCTGAGAAGGGTACATACATAGATATATGTCAGCAATATTATCAGTAATGATTCCAGTTTTTAAGTCTCTTCATACATAAAACAGTAATTTTTAATGTATTTCATAACTTTAAATTCTGAATAAATATTGTTGTATCATTCATTTATTAATTTGTCTTTGCTTATTGGTTATTATATATAACCAATATGTATACATATGTATATATATATATATATATATATATTACATTCTCTCCTTGTATGCCTATTGTTTTAGTCATATGTAATCACGAAGTTAATTTCTAGTATTTGTGTTGAGTTGGTGCCATAATGTGTCAGCATGATATACAAATTGTCAGTATACTATGCATGCTGGCTATAGCAATAGTCTATTGTTTAAGGCTACAAACATGTTAATATAGTGAATGCTATGACCATATATAAAACAACAGTTTATAGATGTATGTCTATAAACATAGAAAAGGTATATAAAACATGCAGAAGATTGAAAGTTTTACTAAAATTAAATTATTATACCTGTAATATTACATGAGATTTACTATGAACTGAGACTGTGAAAGCTCCTCTGGTAATTCAGTGAACGGTGTAAGGTCATGATGGCACTACTGCAGACTCCTTCAGCACTGCATATAGATGACGTGGTACTTCATTTATCAAAAACAATTTTTCCTTCAGTAGTTCTACCTTAGCCTACTATAACATTATTTTATAAACTTTTAATTTTGAAAAGCGTTTGACCCTTTATCATAGAGATGCCTGTCAGTGAATCAGAAAGCAGATACGCATCAATTATATCTGTCTGGGACTTAGACTTCCCAGATCTAGAACTGTGAGAAATGTGTTTCCACTATTTATAAGCTCCACAGCTCACAGTGTATTTGTTATAGTGGCACAGAGGAATTAAAACACTTCTCAAATACTTTACTTCTAATACACTCCACTTAGTGTGCCTTTGACACTAAACTTGTCACTTTGACCTTCTGAACTATTGAAAAAAGAAAATACTGGTTAGCCTCTGAACCATGAAACTGCATTTTTTTTTCAACCATGAATTGCACTCTCATAAGAAAGTAACAATAAATACAGATTCACCTCCTGTGACCTTCTGCATCTACCTGTTTCTTACCTATATCTTCATTTTAGTTGATTCTAAGCACCCTCAGCAAGCAAGTCGGTCACCAAGTCACCTAAAATTAGTCTTTTAAAAAGATATGTTAAAATAAGTTCGTTTCTAATTTTTGTTATAAGTAGACATTTTAATGTCAGAGATCATAACAGTATGCCTTGTATCTTTATACAAGTTTGGCTAAGGGAAATATAGAAACTGTTGCACCTTAAGGAACCAGGAGCTCACCAATAGTCAAAAAACAAACAAACAAAAAACCAGCAACAGCAACAAAACACAAGCATGCACTTATTTCTGTTTTTCCACCAGTATTTATTTCTCTATTACTTCACATGTAAATTTGACACATGAGCATTTAATAACTAAACCCATAGTCAAAGAGAAATGATTATAGGCTTAGCTTAAAATTCTTACATTGAGAATTTTTATTTCACTTTTCATTTTAAGATCATTGTAGATTCACATTAAGTTTTAGGAAATAATACAAAACCATACCAGGTAGTCTCTTCCTACATTCTCCCAATGGTCACATCTTAGACACCTAAAATGTTGCCAAGGAGAAATCAACATTGAAACTGGTGGACAGCACTTAAGTCAACAAAGGTTACCACAGCTAGATAATTTCCTGTACTTCTATTTAACCCTTGCCAAAGACCAGTGCCTCTTAGTTACATGCATTAAAATGCAACAAAATAATAAATGAGTATTTGTGGAGATTGATATTAACATAAATCCTCAGTGCCCTATCACAGATTCCTAGCTGCAACTCTTTTAGTTCTTGGAAAGTGTGGTTTATGACTAGTAATCACCTAATAAAAATTAGGTGAGCGCTAAATGTACTGAAACAATAACTTGGAAATCTTTCTTGCCAATTCATTATTCTAATTGGGGATGCAGCTGTAAAATCATTGTTTCATCTCAGAGCTGTGACCAATCATATCACACCTACCAGTATCTGGTAATCAAAAATCAATCCAGTTTTCCAGCTTGTGGTATAGATACTTCCCAGGAAGACTATAGGATACATTGGTAACTATGTCAGTCACCTTTCCTTCTGAGAAGTCCATATAATAATGAAAGTGATGTATTAAATCTTGTTGATTTGGGAAGCTACAAACTAGTACACTACAATGCATACCATGCCCAAATATTTAAATAATAGTTTATATTATAGATCATTTTTATTTTATCATACTAAATTTGACTTTCATCAAGGTTCTCCTAAGAAAACAGATTCATTTTTAGGTTTTTTTCACATGTCATTAATGTGCATGTGTCAGGATTTACAACAATCATAGTTATCTACGTAAAACTAAACTAAATATTTGAAAGGGAGTATGTGTTCACAAGCATGTGACCATGTGCATGTACAAAGTAGTACTGAATGAATGCATGCACAAGCTTCAAGTATTCTAAGCAGACCAGCAGTAATGGTCTTCCTCCATTAGCAACTTGGGAAAGCAGCATTAAATCTGCTAAAATGAGTATGTGTGGGGTAAGAGATCTCCAAACAGAGAGAATTTCTGTTTTTCTGAACTTGATAGATTTGACATTTCTTAAGTAAGAGCAGTAGACATGCCTGTGACTGTCACCCAGATAGTGATATCTTGTCAGTAGGAGAAAGAAAATTCAATTCTGCCTCATTGCTTGTTTTTTGAAGCATGTAATCTCAGTTGTAACATAATTTCATACCAACTGTTCAAATTCAAATATTGTTCATTTTCACAAAAGAGATTCTGCTCTCAAAAACATCAACCATCTTATTATTCCATCATATACTGAAGAAGGTAGAGTAAATAGGAGAGTAAAAAATGGCAAAACTCTAGGAAAAAAAAAGAACCCCATCAGTCAAGCAATCCAGGGAAATAGGTACATAATCTTCAGAATGTCACTCTACCCTCTCTCTCTGCCAACTACAATTCCCAAGTCTCACCCTCAGCTTCGTAGCCAACCACCTGATGCAGCCTAAGCTTCCTTTTCACCTCCATCTCTAGAAGATTACAGAGGTCTTATCCTATAGCATTCCTTAACACATACCTTTGTCTCAGCCTCTAACTCTGTCTGGAATATTCCTGGAACTCTTAGAACATGCTGGCTATGGGAACATTCAGGCCAGGGAAGTGGGTAGATGATCTTTATGTATTCATTCTTCCAACTCTCCCTCAAGATCAATACTCAATCTCATGCCCTCTTTTGTTGTAGACTACTGGTTATAGACTCAACTCCCTTTCTGGTCCCAATCCCAGGGAACTAAGAATACCCTGGTGTAATGTCCTGATTTCCTCCTTCTGGGGGAACCCTCAGCTCCCTCTCCTCACTTATAACCCATGTCTTCCATTAAGTGTCAACACCAAATATCAAGAAACACAACTTATCTAGAATCTCTAGTGACAAAACCTGGCAAGATCTCAAAAGTAGGCAACCTGTAGCCACCGCACTCTCCTAAGAAAGAGGACAATAGAAATAAAGGAACTCAATATCCAATGCAGTGAACACAAGACCAGATATCAGTGCCTAGAATTACAATCTTCTCAAATTCAGATTCTTAATGCCAGACTAAAAATACAACCAATAATAGCCAGGATAATGTATCCTCACTGAAGTTCAGAAAACAACCCTTTTACAGATTATAGTAAGCCCTGAGAATTGCAGTATAGCTGAAGTACCAGACAAAGACTTGAAAAAAGCCTATATGAATATGTTAGATGTCCTTAAAGAAGAAATAAAGAAATTTTTTAAAAACTATGAAAATTCAGAGAAGCTTCCCCCAGTAGCAGATAGTAATGAGTGCAGAGACCTACAGTCAAACATTAAACAGAAAGAAAGTCTTAAGGGAGGTCTCCATCAAATCCTTCCCCTCAGAGCTCAGAGGACACTGGAAAAAGAAGGTGAAAGACTGTAAGAGTCAGATGGAGGACACTAGGAGAACAAAGCCTTAAGAATCAACTAAGAAAGATGTATATTAACCCACAAAGACTGAAGCAGCAAGTACAGAGCCTACATGAGTCTAGAACAGATCCTCTACCTATATATTATAGCTTTTATCTTAACATTTGTATGGCACTCATGAGTGTGACAATGAGTAAATCTTTAGTTCTTTTCTTAATCATTTTATTCATTTATACATTTCAATATTCAATTTATACATTTCAAAAGACATCTCCCGTCCTGGTTATCCTTCCACCAACTTCCCATCCCATCCACTCAACTTTGTCTTTATGAGGGTGCTCCTCCACACATTTACCATTACCATCTCACCCTCTAGTATCCCCCTATTCTGGATCATCACGCCTACCTCCCCTCCCATAGGTGTCATATAAGACCATCCTCTTCAAAATATGTAGCAGAGGTTCCTTCCATGTATACTCTTTGATGGGTGATTAAGTACCTTGGAGATCTGGATGGTCCAATTAGTTGTTATTGTCCTTATTGGGTTGCAATCCCCTTCTGCTTCTTCAGTCCTTCCCCTGGCTCTTCCATTAGGGTCCCCAGGCTCAAATGAATGGTTGGCTATAATTATCTACACCTGTTTTGGTCAGGTGCTGGTAGAACCTCTCAGGGATCAGCCATATCAGACTCCTGTCAGCAAGCAGTTCTTGGCATCAGCAGCAGTGTAGCAGCTTGGTGTCTGTAGATGCTATGGGTCCCTAGCTGGGGAGGTCTCTGGATGGCCTTTCCTTTGGTCTCTGTTCCATTTTTTTGGCCATGTCTTTCCTTTAGACAAACATATTTCTGTGTTTAAAATTTTGAGATGCATGAGTGGCCCCATCCTTCAACTGGAGGCCTTGCCTATTTACTAGAGGTGGTCTCTGTAGGTGGTATCTCCACATTGTTGGGTATTTCAGCTAAAGTCATCACAAATGGTACCTGGGAGCCTCTCCCTTCCCAGGAGTCTAGGACTTTCTAGTAGCTCCACCAGTTCCACAACCACGTCTGATACATGTTTCTACTTAATTTCCTGATCCTCTGCACTTCTCTCCTGTCCCTTCCAATCCCTGTTTCTGTCCCCGCCTCCTTAATTCTATTGTTCTCCTCTTTCCTTCCCTGGTCCCTCCATCCTCCACCTGTGATTATATTGTTCACCATTCTATGTAGGATCTACACATTGGTCTTCCTTCTTCTTAAGCTACATATGGTTTGTGGTATTCATCATGAGTATTCTAAAAATTGGGTTTTTTTGATACCTTAGATATACTATCATATCATCCACAAATAGTGAGTTCTTGACTTCCTTCTTTGCAATTTCTATCTCTTTGATATCTTTTTTGTTGCCTAATTGCACTGAATAGAACATTGAGTACTACTTTGAATAGATAGGGAGAGAGTGGGTAGCCTTGTCTTGTCCCTTATTTTAGTGGGAATGCTTCAAGTTTTTCTCCATTTAGTTTGATGTTGGCTATTGGTTTGCTGTATATTGCTTTAATTATGTTTAATTATGTTTAGCATATTATAACATGCTAAACATGTTAGAAATGTTTAGCAACATTTTGTTCCTGATTTCTCCAATACTTTTAACATTAAGGGGTATTATATTTCTTTCAAATGCATTTTCAGCATCTAATGAGATGATCATGCAGTGTTTTACTTTGAGATTTTTTTTTTATACATTGTATTACATTGATGGATCTCTGTATATTATACTATCTCTGCATTCGTGGGATGAAACCTACATGATCATGGGGAATGATCATTTTGATCTTTCTTGGATTCAGTTGGAGACAACTTTATTTAGTATTTTTGCATTAATATTCATGTGGAAAATTGGTCTGAAGTTCTCTTTCTTTGTTAGATCTTTATGTGGTTTAGGTATCAGTGTGTGGATAGCCTTGGGCTTCTATTTTGATGCTAATTCTACTCTGAGGGGCTGCAGATGAGGAATTGCCTTGTGAACCTTCTCCACACCTTAACTTTTCAGATAAAGGCTTGAGCCAATAATTGGGCTGGAGAAAAGGGGAGGCAGTGAGAGTTTGGGGGAGGAGAAAAGTATAGCAGGGAGGGGGAGGAGCTACGGAGGATTGACAGGAAGGGAGAGGAGCTACGAGGGATCAGCTAGGAGAATGCAGAGAGAGAGAAGCTCGAGGCCTAGAGAAACCACAAGTTATATGGGATAATAGAGATGGGAATAGAGTAGTATAGTGGGAGATCTGTCCAATCTAGGTTTATAGCTTGTATTGTTACTGATTGAGTTGAGATTTCTTTTAACAGGTAATTGGGTTGGAAACAAAGTAGCAACCTCAGTGTAACTGTGCTTCCATAGAAAGAATTGGGTTATGTTCCTTATTGGGTATGTATCTTATGGAATACTTTGAGAAGTACTTGTATTTGGTCTTCTTTGAAGGTCTGATGGTATTCCTCACTAAAATCATCTGTTCCTGATCTTTTTTTTGTTGGGAGACTTTTACTAACTGATGCTATTTCCTTAGGGATTATGGGACAGTTTACATGGTGTATCTCATTCTGATTCAACTTTGGTACCTGTTATCTGTCGAGAAAATCATCCATTTCATCTATATTTTCCATTTTTGTTGAGTATAGGTTTTTGTAGTAGAATCTGATAAATTTTTGAATTTCTTTGGTTTCTGATGCTATGTCTCCCTTTTCATTTCTGACTTTGTTAATTTGGATACTGTCTCTCTGCACTCTAGTTAATATGACTAAGGATTTATCTATCTTGTTGATTTTGTTAAAGAACCAGCTCCTGGTTTTGTTGATTCTTTGCATAGTTCTCTTTGTTTCTAATTGGTTGATTTCAGCCCTGCCATCTACTTCTTTTGGGTTTATTTGCTTCTTTTTGTTCTAGAACTTTTAGATGTGTTATTAAGGTGCTAGTGTATGTTCTCTCCAGTTTCGTTATGGATTCACTCAGGTCTATGAGTTTTCTTCTTAGCATTGCTTTGATTATGTCCCATAATTTTGGGTAAGTTATGCCTTTATTTTAATTAAATTCTGAAAAATCTTTAATTTATTTCTTCCCTGACCATGTTATCACTGAGTAAAGAGTTCTTCAGTTGCCATGTGTATGTGGGCTTCTTGTTGTTTTTGTTGTTATTGAAGCCCACCCTTAGTTCTTGGTAATCTGATAGGATGCATGGAATTATTTCAATAATTCTTGTATTGGTTAAGGATTGTTTTGTGTCTGATTATATGGCCAGTTTTGGAGAAGGTACCATGAGGTACAGAGAAGAAGGAATATTATTTTGTTTTAGGGTGAAATGTTCTATAGATATCTGTTAAATCCATTTGGTTCATAACGTCTGTTATCTTTTCTGTGTCTCTGTTTAATTTCTGTTTCCATGATCTGTACATTGATGAAAGTGTGTTGTTGAAGTTTCCTGCTACTATTGTGTGAAATTTCAATGTGTGATTTGTACTTCAGTGATATTTCTTTTACAAATACAGTTGCCCTTGCATATGGGGCACTAATGTTCAGAATTGAGAGTTCATCTTGGTAGACTTTTCCTTTGATGAATATGTAGTGTCTTTCATCATACTTTTTGATAGTCTATTTTATTCGATACCAGAATTGCTACTTCAGCTTGTTTCTTGGAACCATTTGCTTGGAATTTTTTTTTTCCAGCCTTTTACTTTGAGGTAATACCTGTCTTTGTCACTGAGGTGTATTTCCTGTATGCAGCAAATTCCTGCATCCTGTTTATATATCCAGTCTGTTAATCTATATCTTTTTATTGAGGAATTGAGTCCACTGATGTTCAGAAATTTTGAGGACCAATGATTGTTTCTTCCTCTTATTTTTGTTGTTAGAGGTAGAATTATGTTTGTGTGGTTCTCTTCTATTGGGTTTGTTGTGAGATTAATTTCTTCCTTTCTCTTGGGTGTAGTTTCCTTTCTTGTGTAGGAGTTTTCCTTGTATTATCCTCTGTAGAGCTGGGTTGGTTGAAAGATATTGTATAAATTTTGTTTTGTCATGGAATATCTTGGCTTCTCCATCTATGTTAATTTGGAGTTTTGCTGGGTATAGTAGCCTGGGCTGGCATTTTTGTTTGCTTAAGGTCTGTATGACATATTTCCAAGATCTTCTGGCTTTTAGAGCTTCCATTGACATGTCTGGTGTAATTCTAGTAGGTCTGCCTTTATATGTATGTTACTTGACCTTTTTCCCTTTCACATATTTTTTTCATTCTGTGAATTTTGATGTTTTTATTATTATGTGATGGGAGGAATTTCTTTTCTGGTTCAATCTGTTTGGTGTTTTGCAATCTTCTTGTATCTTTATGGGCATCTCTTAGGTTAGGGAACGTTTTTGTTATATAATTTTGATGAAGATATTTACTGGCCCTTTCATTTGGGAGTCTTTACTCTCTTCTATATCTAGTATTCTTAGGTTTGATCTTTTCATTGTATCCTGAATTTCTTGTATGTTTTGAATTAGGAGCTTTTTACTTTTTATATTTTCTTTGATTGTTGTGTCAGTGTCTTTTATCATGTCTTCTTTGACTATGATTCTCTCTTCTATCTCTTGTATTCTGTTGGTGATGCTTGCATCTGTGACTCCTGATCTCTTGCCTAGGTTTTCCACCTCCAGGGTTATCTTCCTTTGTGTTTTCTTCAGTATTTCTTTTTCCATTTTTAGATCCTTGATGGTTTTGTTCCATTCATTCACCTATTTGATTGTGTTTTTCTGTATATCTTTAAAAGATTTATGTGTTTCTTCTTCAAGGGATTCTACTTGTTTACCCATGTTCTTAGTATTTCTTTATGAATGTTATTTATGTCCTTCTTAAAGTCCTCTTTCATATTCATGATATGGGATTTTAGATCTAGATCTTTTTTTTTTTAGCTGTGTTGGGGTATCCAGAGATTGGTATGGTGGGAGAACTAGGTTCTAATTTTATCAAGTAGCATTGGTTTATGTTGCTTATCGTTGTTCCTCGTGCTTGCCTCTTGACATCTGTTTATCTTTAATGCTAACTGACCTTGCATTTTCTGACTATGAGTGATAGCCTGTCCCTCCTGTGAGCCTGGTTGTGTCTAAACTCCTGGGAGACCAGCTGTCTCTGTAATTCTGTTATTCTGTGATCCTGGAATCCTGAAATTCTGGGTGTGTCAGAACACCTGGGAGCCAAGCAGCCTCTGAGATTCTCAGATCCTGTTGTGTCAGAGTTCCTGGGAGTCAAGTTTCCTCTGGGTGTTGTTGGAATGTATATAGAGCCAGAGCCCTGGGTCCACTCCAGGCACAGGTGCAAACCAGAAGGAACATGTGCCTCTTGCTAGGCAGGGGTTCCTGAGTCCCCTGTATCCCAAGGGTCTCTGTTAAGCCAGGTATTGGAGGAGAACTTGGGGCCTCACCTGTGATCCTGGTGTTTCAGAGTTCCTGGGGGTAAAGCTTCCAATGGGTGTTGTAGAAGTGGGTGCGGAGCCAGAGCCGTGGGACTGCTCTGGGTCTAGGTGCAAACCAGAAGTGTGGTCTTTAATTCTTATATCAGTTCATGGAATTCTTTTCTTCATGTTGGGTTGCCATGTCCAACTTCAATATGATGGGGTTTGTTTTGTTGTATTATATTTTATTTTGTTATGCTTGGTTGATATCTCTTAGAAATCTGTTTTTTTCTTTTAATGAGAGAGAAAAAAGAGTTGATCTGGAGGGGAGGGGATACAGGGAGGAGCTGGCAGGAATAGAGAAAGGGGAAACTAAAATCAGAAATAATTCATAAGAAACTAATCTGTTTTTAATTAAAGATAAAAATAAAAAAGAAATTTATGAAAACACAGTGTAACAAAATAAAGAAAATTGTATAAGACTTGTAAGTGGAAATAAAGAAAACTCAAATTCAGAAAAAATATAAATGAAAACTAAGAATTTGTGAAGAAATCTCAGAGGTGAGCCTCACCAAGAGAATAAAAGAGATAGGAGGGTGAATCCAAATTCTTGAAGACAAGATAGAAGAAACAGACACCTAAATCAACTAAAATCCAAAACAAAAGAAAATCTATAAAGTCTGGGATAGTATTAAAAGATCAAATCTATGAATAATAAGAATAGAGAAAAGAGAATATACATAGGTCAAAGGCACAGGAAATATTTTCAAAAAATTTATAAAAGAAAAATTTCCCAACCAATGGAAAGAGGTACCTATCAAGGTACAAAAAGCATACAGAATAATAAGTAGACCCAGTAAGAATTTCTCATTACACATAATAATTGAAGCATGAAACATACAGAACAAAGAAAGAATATTAAAAGCTCTAACGGAAAAAAGACCAAATTAAAAATAATAAAGGCAGAATTATTAAAATAATACCTGGCTTGTCAATGAAGATTGAAAGCCAAGAAGAAGAGCCTGGACAGATGTTATACAAATTCTAAGAGACCACAGATGCAAGGCCAAATTACTACAGTCAGCAAAATTATTCAGATAAATGGCATTATAAATCCAGTGGAGCTAGCAGATAGTCTTTCCACTTTAATAAACCCAGTCAAGAAAATCCCTACAGGTATTCCCAGAAATCCATCTATCAGGTGAGATGACTAGCTTGCATCAGGCTAACAATGAAGACCACAACTACAGTTCATGCAAAGCTCATGAGATTTACTCACTTTAAAATTCAAATCTTAACTCGATGTGCTAAATTCTATCTGGCAAGCCAAGCTGAAAGGTCTGTTTACTACCTTAGAAGATAAACTTTAACGGCGAACAGTGAGACCTATTTTATCAACACTAAAAATGAAAGCCAAGGGGGAATGTGGCAAGCAGTGACAACCTTAATGTGAAAGAATTGAATCTGTCCAGAAAGACCAGACAGTCACAGGACAATGACTACAGAATCAGTGATGGACTATGTCCTGCATCTGTGAGCCACAATAATCATTTCCTTAATTGAGTTTTTCTGCCAAGTATTTCATCAGAGCAGAAAGAAAAATACCTAGTCTAGCCAGACTCTCTTGCTTATGTGCTTTTGCATACTCTATTCCACACTCTGCTCTCTAACCCTAGAACATACCTCTGCCCTCCTTCATGGTTACAATTGTAAAACATTTAAAACTCAACTTGAAGACAATGCCTTTATGTGACTTGCCCACTTTGTGTAAGCTTAGTCCACAACCAAAATATCATCCTTATACTTTGTCACTTACCATACTTCAGGGTAAATGCCTGTTTTCTTCCTTTTTATTTAGAGAAATCTGTTTCCCAATGTGAATAAGTTCTGTAAAGTTTATGCATAGTCCTAGAGGAATGTGATAGATCTATGTTGAATTAATAAACAATACTACTTTACATTATTTAGAGAATATGCCAGCTTGTACAGGCAATGCAAAAGCACAAATAAATGTATTAAATAAAATATTATAATTATGTCCTTACAAACCAGATACATTTTTAAATATTTGGTAAAAAATGAATTAATAGGAGTCAGCAGATCAGATACTAGTTATGTTTTTCTCACCTGCTATGCTTTAGGTATTGAAACCATTCAATATCTCCCAGCCATGCTATTTTTCAGTTATGAAGTTAGGGTGTTCAGTTAAACAGTTTTATTGTTACTTTTTAATTTAATAATCATCTGGTCTGATAATAACATTGAATTTAGGTATAATATATGAAAAGTACAAATGTTTCCCTGACTGTTCAGCTAAGAATACATTACATTTATTCTGTAATCTAAGCTAAGCAGAGGAAACATATATCTTTGCAAATCATCAGTGTTTGACAAAATATCCTCTGCATTCTCCTGATAAATTGATTTGTTTTGTGAATTACTGATTGGAAATTTTCATTCCTCAACAAATGGAGCTAAACAAATGACTTGCCTCAACTATAAACTGTGACTTGAAACCTGCTTTTCAATGTAGTTTAAGTAATTCAATTCTAATCACTATAATTCAACATTAGAAGTTGAAATACCATTTTGCACAACTCTGTGTTTTATCAGTATCTTCTTATGAGTTATCTTCTATGAGTAGAGCAAAACAGGAGCAGATATCCTACATTCAAATGTTACTATTGATTATATAATTTTTCAAATAATAATACCACAACATCATCACATGACTTTCCATTCAGAATTTCCAGTTTTGGATGAAGAAGGTAATATCACCTTTGTAATCTATTCACTAATGCCAAAACAAAATTCAATTCAAAAGAAAAGCATACTCATTATCTCAGCAGAAAGGATACTAATTATGAACCAATTAAAGGCAACATGGCACATGACTCACACTAAACAGGAAACCACCAACTCTATCCATATAATAAGTCATATCCTCCCTTTATTGTATTGGATATGGAGCTAAGAAGGTGCTGTGTGTGTGTGTGTGTGTGTGTGTGTGTGTGTGTGTGTGTGTGAGAGAGAGAGAGAGAGAGAGAGAGAGAGAGAGAGAGAGAGAGAGAGAGACTCTTTATGTGACATGGTATTGGAGATCAGGAAAGCTGAAATGAGACCCAAAGAATGTTTGGTCAAGAAAATGCCTGACATGAGTTAATGTGCATGTCCTGATGTTTAGAGAGGAATTACTCTTAGTACCCTGAGATCCTAGGTTTTCATGGAACAAGACTACATGAAGGAAAACAACTGAATGAGGGATAGAAGAGACACTTATACCATTATAGCCAAGCTTTGGGCTGGTCTTAGGGGGAGAAAAAACAACATGACCCTTTAAAGTTGTCTTTAAAGTAACTGGAGATTTCATAACCTGGTCTCCAGGTGTCACTGTAATACACTCAAAGATGCCCCAACAAGATTTCAAACCTGGGGGGGGGCGGGGGAGAAATTCTCAGTTCTTGCAAAGTTGCCACTAGCACGGTAAGAACAGTGCCTCAAATCTCATCAAACTCCATTTTTGAAATGTTGTGAACCTGTTATGTTTTTTATTTAATTGTTTACAGACAACTGAATGGTGTATTGTATTGAAATAAGGACTGCCAAGAGATGCCTGGGTAAGTTTTCCAGGCTATACAAATTCAGTAAACCCGGTATAAAGATTATGATGAACTGCTTATTATAGTTCCTCTGTATTTCCTTCACCCATATGAAGAGCTTAGGATTCCAGTTATCTCATTTAATTGCCTCTTCTTCTCTCTGCACTTAGCATTTCCATGTTTAAAGAACTTATGTTATTCTGCTGGGTAGACCTTTTCTACTTATCTTTCTTCAAAACAGGACAGGCAAGTGTCCTAGGGAAATACTCAGGACTAGCATCACTCACAACTGTAGAAATCGGAACATTTCAAAGAGAAATTCAGGATCTTCATGTCCTTGAAGTAATTCAAAGCAGTCTTAGAAAAATGTTTTTTTTTCTCAAAAACAGTCACCATGGTCATTGAGAATAAGCAACAGCCAGCAGGAACCCAGGACATGGTACAGTTAAACTATTCTAGAGATCAATGTGTCCTAAATATGCAGCCCTAACTTTCCATGTAAATACCAATTTTCAAAAAATCTTCTGAATCTTACTATAAAACAAAAAAGGGTCATGTAAAAGTACCTACCAACTACATTGACCAAAGATTAAACTATCATATAGTAAGTATACTTAATATATAGTGTATATTAAGCTGGTATTCTTAAATAGCTAAGGATAAAGTTGAGTAAAACATTTATTCAGATGATTCAACATTATATTTTAAATAAAATATTAGCTGATATTTTAGTTCATTTTTACATATTATATTTCCATTTTATACACTTTTAGCACTTAAAGTACTCAAAGCTCTATTGATCACATTGTATTCACAATGTATTTCATTTTTAATAAGTCAACCATTGCTTCTGAGGTAAATGATATTTCTTAATTTCTACTACAGTGATAAAAACAGAAGTCAAAAGGGTTGAAAAACGTGGACTCATTGCTACTAGTATCCTATCCCTATGTCTGGATTTCTAAATCATAGAAACTAGAGGCTCATAGTAGCTCCTTCCTCTCAACAGCATTAATGCATCTTGTTGGAGAACTGTGACCACTGGCTTCATTTCTTACAGAATACATTTCTTACAGAATTTTCAACTCTTAAAAAGAGCTTCATGCAAACAAAATTATTTACATATCAAATAACACCATGCCTGTGATTTACCTTCAAATACAGTCAGTGAAATTTTTGGAAACAGTTAAAATATTGACTGTTGCTGGAGTTGGGTTATGGAGGAGACTGTGTTGTGCTTTTGTGTCCATTTAAGAAATCCCTACAATAAAACTTTGAAGTAAATCAAGATAATTCATAAACTTCTTCTTGAAAGCATGGATGGTAAATTATTCAAATCAATGGTTTCTTCCAAGCCTGAGACCAGAAAAGCCCTGGAGGAACTCCAAGACTTCAACACCTACACCCTCAGACATCATGATTCCACTCTAACACATGCCAGCTACATAAATAGAACTCTTTATGCATATACACTTACTGAGTATTCAAATCCTATCATGATCTAAACAAACAATACAGCAGTCTAAGAAAAATGTGCACAAGAACAAAAATAAAATTATTTTCAGAATTAAGAGTGAGATCTATCAGAACAAGAATGATTTTTTAAAAGGAAAATGAATATACTGTGTTTTAATTTTGATGTAGCATGACACACCATAAATTTTAAAACTTTCAAAATTTTTTATTGTTTTTAAGAATTTCATACAATGGAACTGGATCATATTTACCCCTCTTTTCCCAACTCCTCCCAGATATATATCCCATTCAATATCCACCCAAATTTGTATCCTCATTATTATTTAAAAATCTATAGACTAGCCCTTCTGCCTGGTCCTTTCTGCTGGGGTAGACTTCTAGCTGGACTGCTCTCATGAAGATGCCATATCCTGAGTCATTCTAGAGGATCAGCTGCATTCAAAGCAGTTGGTTAAAACTCCCCCTGTCCCCTGAAGCCCCAGAGCAGCTGCTGGGAGCGCAGTGGACTTGGGACCCATTATCCACCAAAACCCCTGACCTAATGAATACCACTCCCCATCCTCCCCTTTCGTTCCGTCCTTTCTGCTGGGTCAGAACCCTAGCTGGTCTGCTCCCATGAAGTCACCATATCCTGAGCTATACTAGAGAACCTCAGAGCAGTTGAGGACCCACTACACTCAGAGAAGTTGCAATCAGAACAGTTGGACATCAGCTTGAGTGCTCCACTGAAGACCCAAAAGACTGACGGCCTCCCAGGAGATGTACTGCAGCCAGGGCAACAGATCAGCAGCTTCTCTGCCCTGTGAAGAACTGCCAGTTGGAAGGCCTCACAGGTTGTCTACTACAGCCAAGACTGCAGGCCTACGAGGATACCTGAAACATCCCAGGGACAAAAGAGGCAGACTCTAGAGAGTCACCCAGACCACCAAACACCAGGAATATCCAGATGGTGAGAGGCAAGCATAAGACCATAAGAAACAGAAACCAACATATGTGGACATCATCAAAACCCAGTTCTCCCACCACAGCACAATACACCAACACACCTAAACATCAGAAACCTGTCCTAAAATCCTATCTCATGAAGATAAGAGTCCTTTAAGGAGGATATCAGTAGCTCATTGAAAGAAATAGAGGAAAACCCAGGTAAATAGGTGACAAAATTGAATAAAGTGATCCAAGACATAAAAGTGGAAGTAGAAACAACAACAACAACAACAAAAAAAAAACACAAATGGAGGCAAACCTGGAAATGGAAAACCTAAGAAAGAGGTCAGAAATTACAGATGTAGGCATTACCAACAGAATACAAGGGATTGAAGAAAGAATCTCAGGTGTAGAAGATACCATAGAAGAGATTGACACAACTGACAAAGAAAACTCAAAATGTAAAAATCTCCTAACCCAGAGCTTCCAGGAAATTCGGGCAACAAAGAAAAAACCAAACCTAAGAATAGTCTTCTGATTGTTAATTATTTATTAATTAATAATAATTAATATTTAATTAATTATCAATGAAGATTCCCAGATCAAAGGACCTAAAAATGTCTTCAAAAAAATTATAGAACAAAACTTCCCCAACCCAAAGAGAGATGATCATAAGGTACAAGAAGCCTATAAAACACCAAATAAATAGGATTAGAAAAGAAAATCCTCTCATCACATAATAATCAAAACACTAAACACAAAGAACAAAGAAAGAATATTAAAAGCTGCAATGGTACATCAGAATTATATCAGAATTCTCACTAGAGACTATGAAAGCCAGAAGATCCTGGGTAGATGTCATACAGACCCTAAGAGAACACAAATGCCAATCCAGGCTACTATATCCAGCAAAACTTTCAATTAATCAACATAGATGGAGAAAGCAAAATATTCCAGGACAAAACCAAATTCAAACAGTATCTATCTACTAATACAGCCCTACAGAGAATCCTAGAAGTAAAATTCCAACACAAGGAAGGATAAGATATTAAGCATCTCACAACAAAGCCAAAAGGAGAGAACCACAAGCACATAAAGTCATCTATAAATACAAACATATCAGAAACAGTCATCTCTCCTTAGTATCTCTCAATATTAATGAACTCAACTCATCTATAAAAAGACATAACCTAACAAACTAGATACGCAAATGAGACAGGCACTATCTCAGGGTAAAAGGATGGAGGAAATCAGTCTTTCAAGCAAATGGTCCCAGGAAACAAGCTGAGGTTTCCATATAAATAGCCAATAAAATAGACTTTCAGCCAAAATGAGGAAGGACACATATTCATCAAGGGGAAAATCCACCAAGAGAAAGTCTCAATTCTGACCATCTATGCCCCAAATGCAAGAGCATCCACATTCATAAAAGAGACTTTACTAAAACTCAAGACACACATTAAAACCCACACAATAAAAATGGGAGACTTCAACACCCCACTCTCACCAATGGACAGGTCATTGAATCAGAAAGTAAACAGAGGCACAGTGAAACTAATAGAGGTTATAAACCGAATGGACTTAACAGATATCTACAAAATATTTCACCCTAAAACAAAAGTACACCTTCTTCTCAGCACCTCATGGTGTCATCTCCAAAATCAAGCATAATCAAGCATATGAGGGTCACAAAACAACCCTCAACTGTTACTAGAATATTGAAATAATTCCATGCATCCTATCAAATCACCATGGCCTAAGTCTAGAGTTCAATAACAGCAAAAACAACAGAAACCCCTTACACATGGAAACTGAACAACTACTCAATGATAACTTGGTCAGGAAAGAAATAAAGAAATTAAAGAATTCCTGAAATTTAATGAAAATGTTGACACATCACACCCAAACTTAGGGGACACAATAAAAGCAGTGCTAAGAGGAAAGTTCATGGCACTAAATGCCCTGGTAAATAAACTGGAGAGATCATATACTAACAACTTAACAGCACACCTGAGAGCTCTAGAACAAAAAGAAGCAAATCCACCCAAGAGGAGTAGATGGCAGAAATAGTCAAACTTGGGTCCAAAATCAACCAAATAGAAACAGAGAATATAAAGAAACAACAAAACCAAAAGCTTATCCTTTAAGAAAATCAACAAGACAGATAAACCTGTAGCCAAACTAACTAAAGGGCCCAGAGACAGTATCCAAATTAACAAAATCAGAAATAAAAAGGGAAATGTAACAACAGAAATGAAGGAAATTTAAAAAAAATCATCAGATCCTACAATAAAAGCCTATACATGACAAAACTGGAAAATCTAGATGAAATGGATGGTTTTCTAGACAGATACCACATACCAAAACTAAATCAAGAGCAGGTAAACTATCTAAATAGGTGAATATCTCACAGGGAAATAGAAGAAGTCATTAAAAACCTCCCAAACAAACAAAAACAAAACAAAAAATAAAAACAAAACAAAAAAATAACAAGGCCAGATGGGTTTAGTGTAGAACTCTACCAGCCCTTTAATGAAGACCTGATATCAATATTCCTCAAGCTATTCCATAAAATAGAAATATAAGGCCAGGTGGTGGTGGCGCACGCCTTTATTCCCAGCACTTGGGAGGCAGAGGCAGGTGGATTTCTGAGTTTGAGGCCAGCCTGGTCTACAGAGTGAGTTCCAGGATAGCCAGGGCTACACAGAGCAACCCTGTCTCGATAAACCAAAAAAAAAAAAAAAAAGAAAAGAAAGAAAGAAAGAAATATAAGGAATACAACCTAACTCGTTCTATGAAGCCACAATTACTCTGATACCTAAATCACAAAAGGACCATATGATAAAAGAATAGTTCAGACCAATTTTGCTTATGAATATTGATGCAAATTTACTCAATAAAATTCTTGCAAACCGAATCCAAGTACACACTAAAATGGTCATTCACCACAAGCAAGTAGGCTTCATACCATGGATGCAAGGTTGGTTCAATAAACAAAAATCCATTTTTTAATAGCTGAGTAGTATTCCATTGTGTAAATATACCACAATTTCTGTATCCATTACTCCATTGAGGGACATCTGGGTTATTTCCAGCTTCTGGCTATTATAAATAGGGCTTCTATGAACATAGTGGAGCATGTGTCCTTATTACATGCTGGAGAATCCTCTGGATATATGCCCAGGAGTGGTATAACAGGGTCCTCTGGTAGTATCATGCCCAGTTTTCTGAGGGATCGCCAGACTGATTTCCAGAGTGGTTGTACCAGTTTGCAGTCCCACCAGCAGTGGAGGAGTGTTCCTCTTTCCCTACAACCTTTTCATCACCTGCTGTCTCCTGAGTTTTTTATCTCAGCCATTCTGACTGGTGTGAAGTCTCAGTGTTGTTTTGATTTGCATTTCCCTGATGACTAAGGATGTTGAACATTTCTTTGGGTACTTCTCAGCCATTCGATATTCCTCAGGTAAAAATTCTTTGTTTATCTCTGTACCCCAAAAACAATGAATTCATGAAATTCTTAGGCAAATGGGTGGAACTGGAAAATATCATCCTAAGTGAGGTAACCAGATCACAAAAGAACACACATAGTATGTACTCACTGATAAGTGGATATTAGCCCAGAAGCTTGTAATAGCCAAGACATAATTCACATATCAAATGATGCCCAAGAAGAATGAAGAACAAAGTATGGATCCTTGGGTCCTTTGTAGAAGGGGAACAAAATACCCACAGAAGGAGATACAGAGACAAAGGGTGGAGCAGAGTCTGAGGGAAAGACCATCCAGAGACTACCCCACCTAGGGACCCATCCCATAAACAGTTACAAAACCCAGGCACTATTATAGATGCCCACAAGTGCTTGGTGATTGGAGCCAGATATAGCTGTCACCTGGGAGGCTCTGCAAGTGCATGACAAATACAGAGAGTGACACTCTCAGCCAGCCATTGAACTGAGCACAGGGTCTCCAATAGGGGAGCTAGAGATAGGACCCAAGGAGCCAAAGGGATTTGCAGCACCGTAGGAGGAACAAGGATATGAGCAACCCAGTACTCCCAGAGCTCCCAGGGACAAAAACATCAACCTGATAGTACACATGGTGTTACCCATGGCTCCAGACACATAGGCAGCAGAGGATGGCCTTGTTGAGCATCAAAGCGAGGGAAGGTCCCTGGTCATGGAAAGGCACAATGCAGCAGTGTAGGGGAATACCAGTACAGAGAAGCAGGAGGGGGTTGATTGGGGAACAGGGGTAGGGGAGATGGCTTATGGAATTTTCAGGTGGGGGGAGGACCAGGAAAGAGGAAATCATTTGAAATATAAATAAAGAGTATATCTAAGAATTAAGACTGCTAAAAAAAAATCCATTAATGTAATCCAGTATATAAACAAACTCAAAAATATTTACGTCATCATCTCCTTAGATGCAGAAAAAGCATTTGACAAATCACAACATATCATCATGTTAAAAGAATTGGGGAGATCAGTAATTCAAGGTCCATACATAAACATAATAAAAGCAATTTACTGCAAACCAACAGGCAATATCAAATTAAATGGAGACATACTTGAAGCAATCCCACTAAACTGGGAACAAGACAAGGATGCCCACACTCCTGATATCTATTCAATATAGTACTCAAAGTGCTAGTTAGAACTATAAGATAGCAAAAAGAGATCAAATTGGCAAAGAAGAAATAAAGGTATCGCTATTTACAGATGATATGATAGCATACATAAGCAACCACAAAAATTCTACCAGAGAACTTCTCTAGCTGACAAACAACTTCAACAAAGTTTCTGAATATAAAATTATTAACTCAAATAAATCAGTAGCCTTCTTTTATACAAATGATAAACAGGCTGAGAAAGAAATTAAGGAAACATCTCCATTAACAATAGCCACAAATAATAAAAAAATATCTTGGGGTAACTCTAACCAAGCAAGTAAAAGACCTGTATGACAATAATTTCAAGTCCCTCAAGAAATAAATTGAAGGAGATCTTATAAAATGGAGAGATATTCCATGCTCATGGATTGGCAGAATTAATATAGTTAAAATAGCCATCCTTCCAGTGGCAATCTACAGATTCAAGGCAATCGCCACCAAAATCCCAACACAATTCTTCAAAGACATGGAAAGAGCAATTCTCAAATTCATCTGGAAAGGCTAAAACAAAACAAAATCAAAAACAAAACAGAATAGCCAAAACAATTCTTAATAATAAAAGAACTTCATAGGTAGTCACCATCCCTGATTTCAAGCTTTACTGCAGAGCAATAGTGATAAAAACTGCATGGTATTGGTACAGAGACAGACACATTGATCAATGGAATAGAACTGAAGACCCAGAAATAAAACCACATACTTGTGAATACTTGATCTTTGACAAAGATGCCAAAAATATACAATGGAAAAAAAGAAAGCATCTTTGATAAATGGTGCAGTTCTACTTGGCTGTCAGTACAAAGAAAAATGAAAATAGACCCATATTTGTCACCTTGCACAAAGCTCAAGTGAAAGTGGACCAAGGATCTCAACATAAAACCAGATACACTGAATCTAATTGAAGAGAAAGTGGGAAAGAGCCTTGAACTCATTGGCACAGGAGGAAATTTCCTAAACAGAATTCCAATGGCTCATGATCTAAGAGTAAGAATTGCTAAATGGGACCTCATGAAACTGGAAGTTTCTGTAAGGCAAAGTATATAGGCAATAAGAAAAATCAGAAAGCTACAGATTGGGAAAAAAAATCTTCTAGCCCCACATCCAATAATGGGCTACTATTCAAAATATATGCTGATCACCATAAAACCACACAAGTCAATCCAAAAAATAGATTAGTGTAGAACTAAACTGATAATGAACTAAAAATAGTATAGAACTAAACTGATAATGCACAATAGAGGAATTTTGAATGGCTGAGAAGCACATAAAGAAATGGTCAAAGTCCTTAGTGATCAGAGAAATGCAAATCAAAACAACCCTGAGATTCCACCTTACACCATTCAGAATGGCTAAGATCAGAACCTTAGGTGGCAACACATGTTGGTGAGGATGTGGAGAAAGAGGAACACTCCTCCATTGTTGGTGGGATTGCAAACTGGTACAACCACTCTGCAAATCAGTCTGGATGTTCTTCAGAAAATTGGAAATAAATCTACCTGAAGACCCAGCAATACCACTTTTGGGAATATGCCCAAAAGATGCTCCACCATGCCACAAGGGCATGTGTTCCACTATGTTCATAGCAGCCTTGTTTGTGATAGTCAGAAGCTGGAAACAACCAAGATGTCCCAGGACAGAAGAATGGATATAGAAAATGTGGTTTATTTACATAATGGAATACTACTCAGCTATTAAGTATTAGCCAAAATAATAGTAATAATAATTACAGAATACCCAAATACAGTCCACAGAACTCAAGTGAGAATGCCTCAGTCCCACTTAGGAGGGAAAAGAAAGCAATCACAAGTAGAGAGGGAGGGAGGGACCTAGGAGGGAAAGTGGATAGGGGGGTATGGTGGAGAGAGGGGAACCTTATCTGATATTAGGTGAGGAAAAATTACTAAAGCCCTGTGGACCAGTATAAAGAATGGAAATAGACAACCTTGGGAGGTAGGAAGTTGGGGTTACCCTCCAGAATGCACCAGAATCCTGGGAGGTGAGAGAGTCTCAGGACTTAAAGGGAGGTAGGTTAGATGAAATTCTGGACAGTAGGGAGAGGGAACTTATGTATCCCACCTCCAGCAGGAAGACAGGCCATCAAATGAGGAATTGGGTTGGCATCCCACAGTCAAAAGTCTCACCCATAATTGTTCCTGTCTGAATGAACTACAGGGTTGGAAATGGAGAGGAGCCTGAGGAATTTAAGCTCCAGCTACAGGCCCAAAGTGGGATCCAGCTCAAGGGGAAGTCCCAAGGCCTGACACTATTACTGAGGCTATGGAGCACTCACAAAAAGGGACCTATCATGACCAGACTCAAGAAGACCCAACAAGCAGCTAAAAAAGTCAGATGCAGATATTTGCACCCAACAAGTAGACAGAAACTTGTGACCCCTGTGGTTGCATTGGGGAGAGGCTAGGGGAAGCTGAGGAGGAGGTCGGCAGTCCTGTAGGAGTACCAGCAGTCTCTATTAATATGAACCCCTGAGATCTCTCAAACACTTGACCACCAAACAGACAGCATACACCAGCTGATGTGAGACCCCCAACACATATACAGCAGAGGACTGCTGGGTCTCTGATCAATCAGAGCTGATGCACCTAATCCTTAAAAGACTTGAGGCCCCAGGGAATTTAGCGGTCAGGCAGGGTAGGAGGTGGGAACATTCTCATGGAGACAGGGGGTGGGGAGGATGTATGGGATGTGGAACAGTTGGAGGGTGGATAGGGTGGGGTGAATAAAATCTGGAGTGTAAAAATAAATAAGTAGATGACAGATAGATAGATAGATAGATAGATAGATAGATAGATAGATAGATAGATAGATAGATAGATATAGATAGATTGATAGATGATAGATAGATAGATAGATAGATGATAGATAGATAGATAGATAGATAGATAGATAGATAGATAGATAGATAGATAGATAGATAGATAGATAGATAGATAGATAGATAGATGATAGATAGATTAAATAAATAGAAAAATAGAAAATATCTATGGAGTCCAGTTAGTGATAGCTAAGCACTCTTCAGTGACTAGCTGTCCATAGGAGTATTGAGACTTACCAAGAAACTTGATCTTCAAGAAAACTTTCTCTACAGGAAGCTTTCAATGATCAATTTCTCCTGAGTTAAATGAGGTTTTAGAGGTGAAGTAATCAGTTTTGTTTGTTTTAATGGTGGTAGTGAATTCAGAAACTCAAACCATGTGCAGAAAATAAGAACATTTGTGTCATAGCCTATGTCAGAGTGCTCAAGGATCATTGAAGAAGAGGGTGTAGAAAGATTGGAAGAGCCACAGGTGGTAGATTACTACAACAAAAGAGTTCCTTCCAGACACAATAGAGCTGCTGTCTGTACAAACTCATAGAGGTTGTGATGATATGCATGCATGTCAACTTCAACATGAGCTCAAACAAGACAAAAATCCCTGAATGTCAAGGGGGAATGGTCACAAATCTCCTGACTAAATCTAACTGAGAAACTATTAGTACGTTGTTGAAAGTAGGGTTAATACTGTATCTTCTTAGCAGAGTAATAGTAATATGGTTGTCTCTACAGCCTGTGTAATCTTAGACACTTACTTTGCCCCCACTAATTGTACTAAATATAGGTTCCATCCTGTGGAGTGGGCTTTAAATTCAATCAGGAAGTTGTTGGTGACTTCCATTAAATTTAGTCCATTTTTCATCAATGGATATATTTTGCCAGAAACATCATTAGTGTAGCTCTGAGGGTTCACTGCTGGATAAGAATGAAAATTTTATTTATTTTTCCAGAAGCATGAATAGTTCCTTCCAGCATTAAGAAATGAATCCAGTAGAGATGAAGCATTAAAGCAAATGCCAGTTTTATTTTCTGTATTCTATGAGTCAACTATGTGGTATGCTCAGCAATGGGTATTATCATCAAGTTCTGAAGGGTAACCAAGAAAATAATACAATACACTGTAATGTTTGGGGTTTTATGTGAAACCACTAGCAATCAAGTTCAATAAAGATAACCCATTCTCGATATTGTGTTTTTATTTGTTTAGTAATGGTATCTAGGAGGTACATTGTTGCCTTGTAATATAGCAATGTCATTTATATTTTTTGTATATTTGTATGTTTATATTTGAGGAAGCTTCAGCAGTAGTAAATTTTCATAAGCCCATATTGCCATAGTCATCTGTTTTGTTTTTATAAGAGGTAAACAACACATGTTGGAGAAAATAGCATCTTCAACAAATGGTGCTGGTCCAACCATTTAGGTGCATGTAGAAGAGTAGAACTAGATCAATATCTCTCACTCTATATAAACAATTAAACAAACAAGCAAACAAATCACAGCTGCAAATATATCAAGAACTTCAACAAAAAATCTGATATCCTGAACCTGATAGAAAATAAGGTAAGTCATGTGCTTAAACTTATAGGCATAGGAAAACTACTTTCTAAACAGGACTCTTGTTTAAGAGTAGGCTTTAAGACTAACAATTGTTAAATGTAATCTCATGAAATTAAAAAAAAAATTTTTTGTATAGAAAAGAACAGCTTTATGTGAATAAAGAGACATTTCAAAAAATGGGGAGAAAATCTTTACCAACTATAGATCAGACTGGATATTAGTATCTAGAATTTATTTTAAAAACTTTTTTAAAAACTTAAACATCAAGAAACAGACATCCTAGTTTCAAAGAATAGAACATAGAACTAAACAGAGAGTTCTGAAAAGATAAACTACAAACAGCCAAGAAACATTCTTCTTAATGTTCAACTTCCTTAGCCATCAGGAAAATGTAAATTAAAATTATTTTGTGATTTTATCTTACTCCAGTAACAATGGCTAAGAACCAGCACAAAGGACACAAAAGGTGGCATGCATGTGGGGAAAGGGTGGTACTTGCTCAATGCTGGTAGACACACATTGGTCTTCCACTGTGGAAGCTATTGTGGAAGCTTCTCAAAAGGCAGAAAACAGGTCTATCACATAATCCAGAAATAATATTCTTGGGTATATTTCCAAAGGACGCTATGTCCTATTCCAGAGATATTTGCTAAATGCTTCTGTATTCACAATAGCCAGGAAATAGAAATAGTTCAATACATAGATGGACAATGAAAATGTTTGAGAATGTAGTAAATTTACATTGTGGAATATGTTTTATCTAGAAAAAAATCAAATTATAAAAGTCATAGGTACAGGGGAATGCCAGGACAGGGAAGCGGGAGTGGGTGGGTCGGTGAGCAGGGGGGATGGAATAGGGGGTTTTCAGAGGGGAAACCAGGAAAGGGGATACCGTTCGAAATGTAAATAAAGAAAATATCTAATTTAAAAAAAAGGCATAGGTAAATAAATGGAGTTGGAAACAATTATTCTGAATAAGACAATTGAGTTCCATGTAAACAAATGCCACATCTTTTCTCTCATCAGAAATGTTAGCTTGAAATCTTTCCATAATAGAGAACAGAGGGAGGGAAGGGGGCTTATGGGACTTTCGGGGAAGGAGGAAACGGGAAAGGGGAAATCATTTGGAATGTAAATAAAAAAACTTAGAAAAAAAAGTCTGTAAACAAGGGCATGAGCGGCTTTCAAGGGAATAGAGAGAGAGCACACTGGTATAAAGTAAATGGAGGAATAATGGAAAAGAAACTGTTGAGTGGCAGATGATAGGAAGACAGGAAAGAAGAGATAGATAACAATAAAGTCTTAAATTTAAGGTTTTTAGTGAAACTTCCATAATATTTGTAAGATGATGCATGAACAAAAATAAGTATGTTAAAATACAAATGGTGTTAAAAATGAAGAGTTTAGTCTTACTCATAATGTTGAGTGGTTGTTTTATCCTGGATGCTTATAAGGCAATTCAGTAGAAAGTTGGTGCAGAATAGTAACTGGTAGTTTATTCATGAATGCAATGTGAAGTAGTTATAACTCTTCAGAATATTACCTGTTGGAAGAAAAGACTTTACTAACCTAGAAAAATAGGAATTGAAAATATTAGACTTTTTTTCCACTCATAAAATCACAATACCAACACTTAGACTAAGAGTTAGTTATCTTATACTTTATGACAAAGGTCCACTTATAAATGAGTATATATCATTCATACCTTTCTGGGCCTGGGCTACCTCACACAGGATGATATGTTCTAATTCAATCCATTTGCCTGAAAAAAAAATCAGGATATCTTTGGTTTATTTTATTTGTTTTTTTGTTTGTTTGTTTGTTTTTGATTTTGTTTTTAGGTTTGGGAATTCTCTCACATATTCTTTTTTTTAATTTCTATATTCTTTATTTACATTCCAAATGATTTCCCCTTTCCCTGTTTCCCACTCCCCGAAAGGCCAATAAGCCCTCTTCCCTCCCCCTGTTCCCCAGTCAACCCCCTCACGCTTTGCTTCTCTGTCCTGGTACTTCCCTACACTGCTACATCCAGTCTTTGCAGGACCAGGGGCCTCTCCTCCCTTCTTCTTGGGAATCAACTGATATGTGAATTGTGTCATGGTTATTCCGAGCTTATGGCTAATACCCACTTGCCAGTGACTGCTTACCATGTGTGATCTTTTGTGATTGGGTCACCTCACTAAGTATGATATGTTCCAGTTCTGACCATATGCCTAAGAATTTCATGAATTCATTGTTCTTAATGGCTGAGTAGTATTCCATTGTGTAAATATACTACATTTTCTGAATCCATTCCTCCATTGAGGGACATCTCCTGGACATTTCCAGTTCCTGGCTATTATAAATAAGGGTGCTATGAACATAGTGGAGCATGTGTCCTTATTGCATGCAGGGGAAGCCTCTGGGTATATGCCCAGGAGTGGTATAGCCAGATTCTCCGGGAGTGTCGTGCCTAGTTTTCTGAGGAACTGCCAGACTCCTTTCCAGAGTGGTTGTACAAGCTTGTAATCCCACCAGCAGTGGAGAAGTGTTCCTCTTTCTCCACATCCTTGCCAACAACTGCTGTCTCCTTTGTTTTTGATCTTAGCCATTCTGACTGGTGTGAGGTGGAATCTAAGGGTTGTTTTAATTTGCATTTCCCTAATGACTAAGGGTGTTGAACATTTCTTTAGGTGCTTCTCAGCCATTAGATATTCTTCAGGTGAGAATTCTTTGTTTAGCTCTGTATCTGATTTTTTAATAGGGTTATTTGGCTCTCTGGAGTTTAACTTCTTGAGGTCTTTGTATATATTGGATATTAGCCCTCTGTCGGATGTACGGTTGGTAAAGATTTTCTCCTAGTTTGTTGGTTGCCATTTTGTCCTTTTGACAATGTACTTTGCCTTACAGAAACATTGCAATTTTATGAGGTCCCATTTGTCAATTCTTGATCTTACAGTATAAGCTATTGGTGTTCTGTTCAGGAAATTTCCCCCTGTGCCCATGTGTTCAAGGCTCTTCCCCAGATTCTTTTCTATTAGTTTCAGTGTGTCTGGTTTTATGTGGAGATCCTTGATCCACTTGGAGTTGAGATTAGTACAAGGAGATAAGAATGGATCAATTTGCATTCTTCTGCATGGTGACCTCCAGTTGAAACAGCACTATATGTTGAAAAAGCTATCTTTTTTTCCACTGAATGGTTTTCATTCCTTTGTCAAAGATCAAGTGACCATAGGATTGTGGGTTCATTTCTGGGTCTTCAATTCAATTCCATTGATCTACATGCCTGTCACTGTACCAATACCATGCAGTTCTTAACAGTATTGCTCTGTACTTCTGTTTGAGGTCCGGGATACTGATTCCTCCAGAAGTTCTTTTACTGTTGAGAATAGTTTTAGCTATCCTGGGTTTTCTGTTATTCCAGATGAATTTTTGAATTGCTCTTTCTAACTCTATGAAGAATTGAGTTGGAATTTTGATGGGGATTGCATTGAATCTGTATACTGCTTTTGGCAAGATGGCCATTTTTACTATATTAATCCTGCCAATCCATGAGCATGGAAGATTTTTCCATCTTCTGGGGTCTTCTTCAATTTCCTTTTTCATAGACTTGAAGTTCTTGTTATACAGATCTTTCACTTGTTTGGTTAGAGTCACACCAAGATACTTTATATTGTTTGTGACTTTCGTGAAGGGTATCATTTCCGTAATTTCTTTCTCAGCCTGCTTATCCTTTCAGTATAGGAAGGCTACTGATTTGTTTGAGTTGATTTTTACCAGGCCACTTTGATGAAGTTGTTTATTAGCTGTAGGAGTTCTCTGGTGGAGTTCTTTGGATCACTTAAGTATACTATCATATCATCTGCAAATAGTTTGACTTCTTCCTTTCCAATTTGTATCCCTTGGACCTCCTTATGTTGTCTAATTGCTCTAGCTACAACTTCAAGTACTATATTGAAAAGATATGGAGAGAGATAGCAGCCTTGTCTAGCCCCTGATTTTAGTGGGATTGCTTCAAGTTTCTCTCCATTTAATTTGATGTTGGCTACCAGTTTGCTGTAAATTGCTTTTATTATGTTTAGATATGGGCCTCGAATTCCTGACCTTTCCAAGATTTTAGCATGAAAAGATCCTGAATTTTGTCAAATGCTTTTTCAGCATCTAATGGAATGACCATGTGGTTTTTTTCATTGAGGTTTTTTATGTAGTGGATTACATTGATGGACTTCCTTATATTGAACCATCCCTGCATCCCTGGGATGAAGCCTACTTGATCATGGTGAATGATTGTTTTGATGTATTCTTGGATTCAGTTGGCAAGAATTTTATTGAGTATTTTTGCACCGATATTCATAAGAGAAATTGGTCTGAAATTTTCTTTCTTTGTTGGATCTTTGTGTGATTTTGGTATCGGCGTAATTGTGGCTTCATAGAATGAGTTGGGTAGTGTTCTTTCTCTTTTCTATTTTGTGGAATAGTTTGAAGAGCATTTGTTTTAGGTCTTCTTTGAAGGTCTGAGAGAATTCTGTACTAAAATCATCTGGTCCTGTGCTTTTTTTGGTTGGAAGACTTTCAATGCCCACTTCTATTTCTTCAGGGATTATGGGACAGTGTAGATGGTCTGTTTGATCTCGATTTAATTTTGGTATTTGGTATCTGTCTAGGAAATTGTCCATTTCCTCCAGATTTTCCAGTCGTGTTGAAAATAGGCTTTTGTAGTAGGATCTGAGGATTTTTTTGAATTTCCTCAGTTTCTGTTGTTGTATCTCCCTTTTCGTTTCTGATTTTGTTAATTTGGATACTGTCTCTGCCCTCTGGTTAGTCTGGCTAAGGGTTTATCTATCTTGTTGATTTTCTCAAAGAACCAACTCCTAGTTTTGTTGATTCTTTGTATGGTTCTATTTGTTACTTGATTGACTTCTGCCCTGAGTTTGATAATTTCATGCCTTCTACTCCTCTTGTGTGTATTTGCTTCTTTTCGTTCCAGGGTTTTCAGGAGTGCTATTAAGCTGCTAGTGTATACTCTTTCCTGTTTCTTTTTGGAGGCACCCAGGGCTATGAGTTTTCCTCTTAGCACTGCTTTCATTGTATCCCAAAAATAAGGGTGTGTTGTGCCTTCATTTTCATTAAATTTTAAAAAGTCTTTGATTGCTTTCTTTATTTCTTCCTTGACCAAGGTATTATTGAGTAGAAAATTGTACACTTCCATGTGTGTGTGGGCTTTCTGTTGTTTTTGTTGCTATTGAAGACCACCCTTATTCCATAGTGATCTGATAGGAGGCATGGGATTATTTCGATCTTCTTAAATCTCTTGAGGTCTGTTTTGTGACCAATTATATAATTTATTTTGAAGAAGGTACCATGAGGTGATGAGAAGGTATATTCTTTTGCTTTAGGATGAAATGTGTCCAAAGCTTCAATTAGTTTTACTGTGTCCCTGATTAGTTTCTACTTTCCTGATCGGTCCATTGCAGAGAGTGGAATGTTGAAGTCACCGACAATTATTGTGTGAGGTGCAATGTGTGCTTTGAGCTTTAGTAAAGTTTCTTTTATTAATGAGGGTGCCCTTGCATTTGGAGCATAGATGTTCAGAATTGAGTGGTCTTCTTGGTGGATTTTTCCTTTGACTAGTATGTAGTACCTTTCCTGTCTTTTTTGATGACTTTAGGTTGAACGTCAATTTTATCCGATATTAGGATGGCTACTCCAGCTTGATTCCTGGGACCATTGGCTTGTAAGATTTTTTTCCAGCCTTTTACTCTGAGGTAGTGTTTGTCTTTAACATTGAGGTGCATTTCCTGCATGCAGCAAAATGCTGGATCCTGTTTACATATCCAGTCTGTTTGTCTATGTCTTTTTATTGGTGAATTAAGACCATTGATGTTAAGAGATATTAAGGAATAGTGATTATTGCTTCTTGCTATTTTTGATGCTGTCTTTATGTTTGAGTGGTTATCTACTTTTGGATTCGATGAAAGAAGGTTACTATCTCATTTTTTCCAGGGTGTTGTTTCCCTCCTTGTATTGGCAATTTCTACCTATTATCGTTTGTAGGGCTGGGTTTGTGGAAAGATATTGTGTAAATTTGGTTTTATCATGGAATATCTTGGTCTCTCCATCTATGGTGATTGAGAGTTTCACTGGATATTGTAGTCTGGGCTGACATTTGTGTTCTCTTAGAGTCTGTATGAGATCTGCCCAGGATCTTCTAGCTTTCATAATCTCTGGTGAGAGTCTGATGTAATTCAGATAGGTCTTCCTTTATATGTTACTTGACCTTTTTCTCTTACTGCTTTTAATATTCTTTCTTTGTTTAGTAGATTTGGTGTTTTGATTACTATGTGACAGGAGGTATTTCTGTTCTGGTCCAGTCTGTTTGGAGTTCTGTAGGCTTCTTGTATGTTCATGGACATCTCTCTCTGTAGGTTAGGGAAGTTTTCTTCTATAATTTTGTTGAAGATATTCATTGGCCCTTTAAGTTGCAAATCTTCACTCTCATCTATACCTATAATCCTTTCTCTACAACTTCGCCAGCATCTGTTGTCTCCTGAATTTGTGATCTTAGCAATTCTGACTGATGTGAGGTGAAATGAGAATGGATACAGAAAATGTGGTATATTTACATTATGGAATACTACTCAGCTATTAAAAACAATGAATTCATGAAATTCTTAGGCGAGTGGGTGGAACTGGGGAATTTCATCCTAAGCGAGGTGACCCAGTCGCAAAAGAACACACATGGTATGCACTCACTGATAAGCAGATATTAACCCAGAAGCTTGGAATACCCAAGAAACAATTCGCATAACAAATGATGCCCAAGAAGAAAGAAGGAGAGGCCCCTGGTCCTGGAAATGCTCAATGCAGCAATGTAGGGGAATACCAGGACATGGAAGCAGGAGGGGGTTGATTGGGGAACAGGGTGAAGGAAAGGGGCTTATGGGACTTTCAGGGAAGGGGGATCCAGGAAAGGGGAAATCATTTGAAATGTAAATAAAGAATATATCTAATAAAAAAAGAAAGCTTCTATTTAAATTTGTGATTTGAATTTTACGTGTGAAAATGTGAAGACCTTTTACCATGTGATCATGCATTCTGAAAGATATATAAATATGGAGGACAAAGAGAAGAGAGTGAAGAAGTATTTTCCCTTATCCCCCTTTATTCATTCTGTTTTACCCTTTTTCTTAGAGAGTTTTCATAGGAAACTTTATACAACTTAGTAATAAATGCTATACTCACTTTTCAAAGTGTCCCCTTTTCTTCCTGTAAGCAGGCTGAAAGTTAGAGCCCAGCAGTTCCTGCTGAGATGGAACAAAGGCCATATTACTTAATCCCCCATTGTTTGGCTACAGCTGTCAATCATCTAAGCCAAGGGCTTTAAACCCTCAGAAAGAGCAAGAAAGTTTTGAGGACATTTTAGAAGTTATCATCAGCATTTTAGTATAATTAGAAAGCTAGAATATTTGGAGACCATCAGTCTTTAAAGCCATACCAGAGTCCTACTCTGTGTCCTATTTCAACCTGCTCCAGGAGGGGAGGCTCTCCTCAGTGTGTTATTCCACCAGATTACAAAGAACTAGAAGGTCTTTGGATGTGATCCCTTGACACAGCAACTATATTGCTGGATTAAAATTCCTCTACACCAAATAACTTAAAGAATTATATGATAAAAACTTCAAGATTTTGAAGAACGAAATTGAAGACAATATCAGATGATAGAAAGATTTAGCAGAGAAGACTTCCAGTGATGGGACTGTGTTGCATTCAATTAAATTGTCAGCCAAGGAGTTCTCATCAAAATTCCTAAACAGGCTGCTGCTAAGACAAAGGTGTGTTCTTCCAAAAATGATAGTGGGGCACCACTGCCAAAGACAATATCCACACAACTTATTGAATATAAGAAGTCAATCTGGTGCCTAGATGAATCCTTCACCTTATGTTCTAGTCTACTTGATGCAGTATGGTATTCTGCAGACTATGAAAGAGAAGCAAGGACACTAACCCAACCACAAAACCCTCAACCTACAATCTGGCCTACCTCCAAAATATCCTATTGCAATGGTGGCATAGAACTTGTGGGAAAAGCCAACCAATTTCTGATTTCATTTTAGCCATACCATATGAGAAGGAACCTAATACTCAATACTGTTATGGTAATCAAGAATGAGAGACTATGTAGCCTAGACACTTTGGGTAAAACCAAACATTACTGACCTAAAATAAATAAATAAAAAGTCACTCCCTAATGATATTGTGCTATATTCATAGATCAGTGCCTTATCCAGTGTAATCGCCTGCAGCTAAGGGAACCAATGTCATCAAGAAGGAGAGCTGGGGTTGAAACAAAAGAACAGGTGGGCAAGAGAAATAACTTAGCTAAGATAAGTTTTCTGATCAAAACTCAGTGTTTAATGTGGGGTCTCCAAATATATAGGCAGGGGGAAAACCCTTCCACCAAAGGCTGGAGACTTTTGCAGAACCAGTTAGCTTGCTCTGCAGGTGGCTGGTGCCTCTCAGGAAGCTGCAGGTCCTTGGAGAAAAGTGAGCCTCACCCTGGTCTGAGTGCTCCATCATAGGTAGAGGGGTAGTGGCTAGCATCCAAGTCTTAAATTCCCGCTCAAAGGCTGGGGGAGGAACTTCACTTTGGTCAATGTCAGGTTTCTCCTAGGTGGCATGGCACCCCAATACAGCTCTGTACATCTCCTCCCTTTTTATTAGTTTTAAGATGAGAAGGTAACAACCAAGTGGGCAGTTTTCCATCAAGGAACGGTGGGCATTAACCAGGGAGTGGAAGATTGACCTGATCCTCCTAAATACTTTAGGTGTCTTTATATGGAGGAGAGGTTCTAGGCTTCTTTGCTGTTATTCTAAGGAATGCCTTTAAACACCAACGTCTATGCAATCAGGTTTACTTCACAGGGCACTCAGAGGCCGAAAACATGGTCCTCCCCTTGCAGTGCTTTGCCTTGCACCTCCCACTGGTACCATGTTGGCTTGTAAGCAGACATAGATCTGAGTTCTATGTGGCTCCCAAAGGGAGATCCACTCGTATTGGTTTTGATGCCAAAGGGCCGATTTGTTGCCAAACAGCATGCAAGTGTCTTTAACAGACATGCCAGTTTTCAATCTAGGTGAGCCTGGGTATAGACAAACAATCTGCTTAACATACAAGTTTAGAAGCAAAACAGAATTAACTTGTCTGAAGATGGCCCAAGGTATCCAATTCAGTTGCAAATTAGCAGCTATCAGACACAAAAGCTAGTCTCTGGGTTGGGGGATATAGCTCTTTGAATCAACAGATAAGCTCTTACTTCTCAGAAAGAATGGAGACTATATTCTAAATTGACTCAGCTGTCTGATAAAGATTAGTAGTCATCTTTATAATTGGAATCTCCAATATTGGATTTATTTCTAGACCAGTCCATGACTGAGTCAGAATAACTGATCACATTAAAAGAAGAGTCACTATAACTCCTCCTTTAGATTAATTTTTCTAAGTCAGTTTTAACAGTCTCCATGTTCTCTGTCCCACAAGGTCTAAAAGCTTGAAGCAAGGCAGTTTATCTAATCTAGGACATAGGCAAGTAAGAACATACACACAATACCATTTTCCTTTCACCATGTCAGGGCACTCAGCAAGCCCACAGTCAGCATTATCTTCAGCATGCCACAAGAATCACTCTGGCAGCTAGCATGCTTCTGCAACATTCTGTGGAAAAAAACACAGACATGCTTTCTTCCCCATATTAAATAACTGATCAGAATCATGCCATATGCCAATAAGTGGATCCTTCCATCTCACCTAGGCATGAGTATGCCTAGTTGTCAGATGCTATAGATACTCAGCAAGGAGATCCTTGGCATCCAAATTTTAAAATTTTCTTAAAAATATAAAAGCATGATTTAAATAATATGTACAAGGATATAATTTCTCCCTTTTATTTTTGTTTTTTATCTAGAAGATGTTAAAGTTCCACAACATCTTGTCCTTGAGAATTAAATTGTTGTTAAATTGATGTTAAAGATATCTCAAATGTTTGATGATTGTAATAAATAGCCAGTTCCCTTATCTGTTTTAAAGGAATAGTATCTTTTCTTAACTTGAATTGTATTTGCATAAATAATTGTAAAATTTAAGAATTAGCAGTATCTAAAAAAGGAACAATTTCAAGCATTTGTAAGCTCTGAGCTATGTATATATATATATATATATTGACTATCAGTCTACATATTAAAGGCTTGATTTTTAACATTTTAAAAATAGCAGCTACAGCACCCAATTCAATTATCTGTGCTGAAGCAGGAGGAAATTCAGAAGAATAAACATCTGATCTAATTACATGAGCTTTACTCCCACAGTAGATGCATTCTTTATGGGATGCATGTATAAATCTATAGGAAACACAAAGGCATGCATGAAAATTTAACAACTTATCTTTTGGATAAAAATTATCAATTTTGCCTAAAAGGCTTGCCATGCAATAGACCAACTATCAATACTCTGCAATGACAAATTTGATTGCTGTTTGAAACAGAAACAAATGTTTCATCAGGTTCTTAAGACATTCCTTTTAAAATACTTTTATGATTTTATCTTACAACACTTTATTAACACACCAATATATTTATTGGAGGATGGTAAAAATTTACTGGGAGTTAAAAAAGGTGATTCTATATTAATGTTCCCTTTGCCAAGGAATTACAGTGAACACATAACATAAACTGTTGGCAAAGGATTACAGTAGCTTCCTACAAGTTATTTGTTTCCCACCAGTTAATTTGCATCCACCTTGAGAACAGAGGTTTAAGTCCTCCTGTGACAAGCTTAAGCTGAAGTTAATATATAAGATAACGGCAATTAATATATTCTAACAACTTTTGAAAATCATTTAGAATAATCAAATTATCTTTTATTTGAATTTTCAGTGCCAATTTGCTTAGGATATAAGTGATATATTATCTTTGAATCCTTTTTGGAGAGACAACTACTTAAAAAAAAATTAAAGCCCATTGTTAAGAGCAAAGGCCTGTAATAAAATTCTTTGAATAATATACACTGAAAGATTTAAAATCTTAGTTTCTTGTATTGAAGAAAAGACAAAACATTTTTTCTCACATAAGATAAGGCTATTAGTCATTTCTTGAGGAAAAACCTTCTAATGAAGTTGCTTTATTGTTTCATTAAAGTTAGTTCATTAGAAGTAAATGCTTTTACAATTATCAGGATCTGCAAAGCGAAAAACAACCTTTCAAATCCATAATAATTTTGTATGGAGTAGGCAGGCCAGATTTTAATGCCTTGATATGTTCTACATAGCCTTACTAATCTTTCATAGATCTTAAGTTTGAACTGTATTTTGAATCACATCTGGATAAATTGATCAAGAATGTTGTTTTGGCTAGAAACTCCCTAGGTGGGATTTGCAAGACAAAAGCAGTATCTCACAAGCCTCCACTGAGGCAACTCTGAGCTTTGCATTAATTCAAATGCAAATATTTTCTAATCTGAGCCTATTGACCAAGGCCAAGCCCCACACCCATCTGCCCAGCAGGGTAGCAGACTGCAATCAGACCACATTGAATGAGGGTCGAATAACAAAAGGAACCTGTTTTTGAGGGTTCCTGGAGAAAATTCTATTAGCTGTTTTTAGTAGTCTGTTTGAAACAGTTCAATAGGAACCTGTTTGATATCAAATAAATTCCCACTGAGATCTCTTTTTCAATTTTATTTTTTTTTGGGGGGGGTTAAATTTTGCTTCTACCACTGTAGCCAATAAACTTGTGAAAAAGTGGCAATAGGCTTATACTGGCCACAGCTGTTTTTCAACTTTATCACTCTTGAAGTCATCTTACTTACAAAACATGTTAGGAATCATGAGCAAAACTGGGCATGACACTCCCGGAGGATCCAGCTATACCACTCCTGGGCATATACCCAGAGGACTCCCCAGCATGCAATAAGGACACATGCTCCACTATGTTCATAGCAGCCTTATTTATAATAGCCAGAAGCTGGAAAGAACCCAGATGTCCTTCAACGGAGGAATGGATACAGAAGATGTGGTATATTTACACAATGGAATACTACTCTGCAATTAAAAACAATGAATTCATGAAATTCTTAGGCAAATGGTCAGAACTAGAAAGTATCTTCCTTAGTGAGGTGACCTAATCACAAAAGAACACACATGGTATGCAGTCACTGATAAGGGGATATTAACCCATAAGCTCGGAATACCCAAGACACAATTCACATATCAATTGATTTCCAAGAAGAAGGAAGGATAAACCCCTGGTCCTGGAAAGACTAGATGTAGCAGTATAGGGAAATACCAGGACAGAGAAGTGGGAGGGTTGACTGGGGAACATGGGGAAGGAAGAGGGCTTATGAGACTTTCAGGGAGAGGGGAACCGGGAAAGGGGATATCATTGGGAATGTAAATAAAAAATATAGAAAATTTAAAACAAAAAATCATGAGCCTTCAACCAGACTGCAAACTGCAGTCAATGGTACGCTGGCAGTTGTTATCCATAATTCTTAACTTTCTCTTGCAATATTAGAGCAAAACTACAACTATGGAAAATAAAACCTAATTTTAAACAATCTATTCTCTTTAAAATCAATGACAAATGCATTACTTTCACACTGCAAAGTTTGTTTTCCCATTGTTATGTTTGAATGCATGACAATGTAAATTGTAGTTCCTCATTAAGAAAACATTGTTTTAAATCTTATCCTTTATAAGTCTAATTTCTAGGATAGGAATTACATAGAATATTATGCCTATTTAGAAATATGTTTAGAGGTCTGTTTTTCCTGGGTTGGGTCATGCCACATGTTGTTTAAGATGATTCCAACTCTGAGTTACCAGTTTTAAACTAACCTTTTGTTACCAATGTAATAATTTTTAATCATGCCCAATAACTTATAAGCCAATACTCTATAGTCAAGACACGCAAAATATACTTCTACCTCTAAGATCAATCAGAAACAAAAATAAAGTGTAAAGATGGAAAATTTTAAGTTGGACCCTCTTCCTCTGGGGCCTGAGAATCTGAACTTGTGAACTCTGAGGGAGTGCCCACAGGGTGAGAACTTACAGAACAATCCTGAGAACTATAGCTATGTATGCCAGATAAGGGACATGAACCCAGTTACTAAGGACTGATCATCTGGAGACACCCTGTGAGAAGTGCTTCTGATTAGGAGTCTCTACTCCCCCTCCCCATTGTCATCATGGACCACATCCTGATTGTCTGGAGACACCCCGTGAGAAGTGCTTCTGACTAGGAGTCTCTACTCCCCCTCCCCATTGTTATCAGCAGACCACGTCCTGACCATCTGGAGACACCCCCGTGAGAAGTACTTCTGACTAGAAGTTCCTACCCCCCTCCCGTCCCAAATTTTGTGGTTTTTACCTTTATTAGCTTGTGTGACTTTAGGCTCAGGTCTCTTCTCCTCCCCTCCTGCGTGGGGTACGAGTTGAGTCCCAGCTAGCTGGCTCTGAATAAAAATCCTCTTGCGGTTTGCATCAAGGATCGTTTCTCGTGAGTGCTTTTGGGGTGGTGCGCTCCCAGGGCAAGAGCAAGGGTCCTCTGGACTGAGGGTCTTTCAGAAGCAACTACACGAATCTTACAAATTTAAACCAAACAATTTTTTTTCTTTTTCTAGCTGTAATTTCCAGAGAAAAAGGTACTTCGGATCCGATAATCACAATTGCAGAGATTTTTTCTAGAAGAAATAGGCATCAGCTAACTTGCTATACTTGAGAAGCTGCTGGCCCTTTTAAAAGCAGCTTTTTCTCAAGCTATGCTTGACTCCTAACTAAATGTGGAGCAGCTTAAATCAGCCTCCGCTATGTAAACTGAGACTAGGTTAAGATATGGACCGTCAGCCAATTCAGTCATGATCAGATTGGTTTCCAACAGCAACAGAAGGAATCAGATGCTGAGATGCTACATTACATGGAGAGAGACTCTAAATGGGAGGTCTCCATCAAATCAGATGTCAGAAACTCTGGGGGAGATTGTCAGAGCCCGAGAGGCTAGAAGTCACCAGGACAATGAAGACCTCTGAACCAACTAAAAAAGGTACATATTAGCTCACAGAGATTAAGCCACAAATCTACATCAGATCCTGCATATATTATAGCTTTTAGTTTAATATTCTTATGAGACTCTTAACTATGAATACAAATGAGTCTTTGACTCTTGTGCCTGGTCTTAAGACTCTTTCTCTTGTTGGGTTGCATGTCTGTCTTAGTCAAGGTATGTATCCCTGCACAAAGCATCATGACCAAGAAGCAAGTTGTGTAGTAAACAGTTTATTCACCCTATACTTCCACATTGCTGTTCATCACCAAAGGAAGTCAGAACAAGAACTCACACAGGGCAGGAACTTGGAGGCAGGAGCTGATGCAGAGGCCATGGAGGGTTGCTCCTTACTGGATTGCTTCCCCTGGCTTGCCCAGCTTGCTTTTGTATAGAACCCAGGACTACCAGCCCAGGGATGGCACCACCCACATTGTCTGGGTTCTCCCCCTTAGGTCAGTAATTGAGAAAATGCCTTACAACTGAATCTCATGGAATCATTTCCTCAAAGAGGGCTCCTTTCTCTGTAATAACTCCAGCTTGTGTCAAGCTGATACTCAAAACCAGTCAGTACAGTGTTCAATTTTGCTATGATAGTCTTTGCATCAGCTTCTTATATTTTATTTTGCCATGTTTGGTTATTATTTCTTGGAAACCTGTTCTTTTCTAATGAGAGACAGAAAGGGAGTAGATCCAGATGTGGGGGATGTGCAGACAAACTGGGAGTAGTAAAAGAGGGAAAACTATAATTAGCATACATCATATGAAAAAAAACGTCTATTTTCAATAGAAACCATTTAATAAAAAACTTGAAGTCTTAGCTACAGCAATACAACTGAAGGAGGTCAAAGTAGTACAAATAAGAATGGAAGAATTCCAAAGTATCTTTACTTGCAGATGATATAATTATATACATAAGTGATCCTAAAATAATTGCCAGGAAAGCTCTAAATCTAATAAACATGTTCAGCAACCTAACATGAACTAAACATAACACAAAAATTGGTAGCCTTCATATATAAAAAAGGAAGATTGAACTTAAAAAAATAAAGAAAATCAGTGAAATAATATCTTTAACAATAGCCTGAAAATAAATATAATATCTTGGAGTAACCCTAACAAAGGAAATGAAGGATTTGTAAAATAAAAGCTTTAAGACATTAAAGAAAGAAATTGAAGAAGATTTCAGAAAATGGAAAGGTTTTCTAAGAATAATATAATAAAATGAACATTATACAAAGGGCAATTCCCAGGTTCAGTACAATTTTTATAGAAATTCAAAGGACAATTTTTATCTCCATGTGGAAACATACAAACACACTGACACACACACACACACACACACACACACACACACACACACATACACATACACACAAACAGAGCTAAAAACAATCCTGAGTGATAAAACAATGGCTGGAGGTATCACCACTCCCTATCTCAAAATTGTACTGCAGAACTGTAATAATTAAAACTGTGCTTTTGGCATTAAAATGTAGATATTGATCAATATAAACAAATTGAAGACCTAGGAATATGGGAACACACCTATGGACAACTGATGCTAAGAATACACACTGGAAAGAATATAACATCATTAATAAGTGGTACTGGTGGATGGCTGCACATAAAATAGTGTAAATAGATCCATATTAATTATTCTTCAAAACTTAACTCAAAATTTATAAACAACCTCAATGTAAAATCAGATACACTAAATCTAATAGAAGAGAAAGTGAAAACAGCCATGAAGTAACTGGCATAGTAAAGGTCTTAATGAACAGAACACCAACAGCACAGGCACCAAAATGAATGATTAATGTATGGGACCTCATGAAACTGGAAAGCTTTTATATGGCCAATGACATTAAAATTCAAAGTGGTATACTACGGAATGTTAAAATACTTTTACCACCTATGGATCTGAAAGATTGTTAGTATCTAAAATATATAAAGAATTAAAACAACAACAAAAAACTAGATATAAAGAAAATAAACAACTCAATTAAAATACAGGGTACAGTCATAATAGAGTATTTTTTAAAATATAAACTCAAATGGCTGAGAAACACTTAAAGAATTACTTAATATACTTAGCCAAAAGAGAAAAGCAAACTACTTTGAGATTTTATCTTATAGCTGTCAGAATGGCTAAGATCAAAACTGCAAGTGACAGCTTATGCTGACAATGATGAGGAATAAAGGGAACACTCCTCCATTGCAGACACTATGGAAGTCAACATGGTGTTTTCTCAGAACAATGGGATTTGATCTACTCTAAGATACAGCTATACCACTCTTAGGCATATACTCTAAAAATGCTTCACCCTACCAAAAGGGCACTTCCTCAAACATGTTATTGGTGTTCTAGTCACAATAGCCAGAAATTAGAAACTGCCTAGGTATCTATCCAAAGATGAATGGTATAAAAAAAAATAAATAAAAAATAAAAAAGTACATCTACACAATAGAATATTACTCAGCAGCTAAAAACAATAAAATTCATAGATAACTGCATGGAGCTAGGAAAAAACTATCCTGAGTGAGCTTACTCAAACCACAAAAGACAAATATGATAAGTATTTGCTTATGTGTGAATGTTAGCTTTTGCCAGGGGCCTGCTCCAGCATTGGGGGGGGGGAGGGTCTTCTTTCTTGTTGGTTTTTCTTAAGGCAGTGGAGAGGGAAGAGTGTTGGCAGGGAAGGGAGGTAAGACTTGGTCTTACAAAATTCGGGGGTAAGACTTTGTCTTACGAGATTCCAGGATAAAACTTGGTCTTATAAGAAATTTAGGGTGCTGTATAATAAAAAGTTTACTTATCTAAGTCTAAGTTACTATGCTATTATAGCTGACCTGCCTTCTGTGTTCCTCTGAGGCCAGAGACTGCAGTCTCAGGCACTTAGCACCTCATCCTAAAACAGCAGGAGATTAAGTAAAGGATTAATTCCTAGAGACTTTTCCCTATTGTCCATAAGCCCCTTGCTTGTCTGACTAGTGGGAAGTTAGGAGCAATAAACATCTATTGAACCAGGAGAACAGAATGACACCTTCAGAAAGAAAAACTTTTACATAAGTGAATATGCATAATCTTACTTACATAAGTTAATACACAGCTTCATGCTTGCTCATTTATAAATTTCCTTTCAAATCCAGCTGAGCCCAGCTTGCATTCATTCTCACAATTGCATACTTACACACAAACGTGCATACATTCTCACAATTGCATACTTATACACACATCCATACTTACATATGCATATGGAGCAAAAGACTGATGCAGAAAGAACTCATTCATTCCGGACGAAAAATGAGCTCCAATCTTTATTACACAAAGAAAAGACTTCCACCCTTTTAATGCTAAATGAATTAAACTCATATTCATAAGAAAAAAGCTTTGTTCCTTTTAATAAGACTAAGCCTGCCTTGTCCTCACCATGGTACCTGTTTTGTCCCCTAGTAAGGAGAAGCTTGTCTGCTCCTCTGCTCTCCACAGCATCTTTTCTTCTTCCTCTTCTTCTTCTTCTTCTTCTTCTTCTTCTTCTTCTTCTTCTTCTTCTTCTTCTTCTTCTTCTTCTTCTTCTTCTTCTTCTTCTTCTCCTCCTCCTCCTCCTCCTCCTCCTCCTCCTCCTCCGCCTCCTCCTCCTCTTCTTCTTCTGCTTCTGCTTCTGTTTCTGCTTCTTCTTCTTCTCCTCCTACTCCTCTTCCTCCTCCTTCTTCTTTCCATCTGCATTCTGCACATTGCTATCTTAGTTTTTTTACGTTACCTATAGTTTCTAAGTTACTCCACTCTGCATTCTCCTTCTAATCTTGTTCTCTCCTCCTGCTCTGAAGTTACAACAATGCTCTTACTCTCAATGCCTTTTCTCCGAAAGCTATGCCTATACTTCTAAGATCTTCTTGAGTTCAATTCTGTCTAAAAGGTGTTCTGTCTAAAAAACTTCTTTTTTTTTGTTTTTATGGTTTCTTTTTTCTTATTTTTCTTTTTTTATTGTATTTTTTATTATTTTCTATATATTTTTATTTACATTCCAAATCATTTCCCCTTTCCCGTTTCCTCCCTCCCTGAAAGTCCCATAAGCCCCCTTCCCTCCCCCTGTTCCCCATTCAACCCCCTCTCACTTCTCTGTCCTGGCATATCCCTACATCCAATCTTTCCAAGACCAGGGGTCTCTCCTTCCATCTTCATGGAAATCTATTAATATGTGAATTGCGTCTTGGGTATTCAGAGATTCTGGGTTAATATCCCCTTATCAGTGACTGCATACCATGTGTGTTCTTTTGTGATTGGGTTACCTCACTAAGGATGATATTTCCAGTTCTGACCATTTGCCTAGGAATTTCATGAATTCATTGTTTTTAATTGCAGAGTAGTATTCCATTGTGTAAATATACCACATCTTCTGAATCCATTCCTCTGTTGAGGGACATCTGGGTTCTTTCCAGCTTCTGGTTATTATAAATAAGGCTGCTATGAACATAGTGGAGCATGTGTCCTTATTGCATGCAGGGGAAGCCTCTGGGTATATGCCGAGGAGTGGTATAGCCAGATCCTCCGGGAGTGTCATGCCTAGTTTTCTGAGGAACTACCAGACTCCTTTCCAGAGTGGTTGTACAAGCTTGTAATCCCACCAGCATTGGAGAAGTGTTCCTCTTTCTCCACATCCTTGCCAACAACTGCTGTCTCCTTTGTTTTTGATCTTAGCCATTCTGACTGGTGTGAGGTGGAATCTAAGGGTTGTTTTAATTTGCATTTCACTAATGACTAAGGATGTTGAACATCTCTTTAGGTGGTTCTCAGCCATTAGATATTCTTCAGGTGAGAATTCTTTGTTTAGCTCTGTATCTGATTTTTTAATAGGGTTATTTGGCTCTCTGGAGTTTAACTTCTTGAGGTCTTTGTATATATTGGATATTAGCCCTCTGTCGGATGTAGGATTGGTAAAGATCTTTTCCCAGGTTTTTAGGTTGCCCCTTTGTCCTTCTAAAAAACTTCTACTCAGCTAGTTCCCTCTCATAGTTCAGTTCTTCTCATTTCAGTTCTTCTCACTTCCATTCCTCCCACCACAGAACTCACTCTTCTCTTTGTCCTCAGCGCTTAAACATCTTTCAGAATACATGATCACATGTTACAAAGTTCATCCCAAGTTCACACAAAATTCAAATCATAAGTTGAAATAGAAGTGTACAACAGAGAATCTTTACATGCATTAGGATTAACCCAGAATCTCGGAATACCCTAGACACAATTCGCATATCAATAGATTTCCAAGAAGATGGAAGGAGAGACCCCTGGTCCTGGAAAGACTGGATGTAGGGGAATGCCAGGGCAGAGAAGCGAGAGGGGGTTGAATGGGGAAAAGAGGGAGGGAAGGGGGCTTATGGGACTTTTGGGGAGGGAGGAAACGGGAAAGGGGAAATCATTTGGCATGTAAATAAAAAACTTAGAAAATAAAAAAAAGGAGTAATTATCTAGCTAATCATCCATCACCTGTCTCAGCCCTTCAGGTTCACTTAAGGTTTAAACCCCTAACTAAGTTATAAGAGAAGTTTTTTTAAAGATAAACCCAGACAATATTTTCTCTTCTGTCCTAGCACTGATAATAAATCATTAGTTCCCTTTATATGACCTTTGGTTGTTTTACAGCTTAGTGGAATATGCTCTGAGTAGGAGAAAGTCTGGTTACCATCTATGAGCAATTAACTGGTGACCTGTGGGAGACTGGCAGAATTCTCATTGCAGTTTTGACTATCAGAAAACGACCTAATAGCAGTCCCACTATATAAGGGCTTAATAATCACAGATATAATTATAGGAATTCTTATAGTATCATTATAAAACTTATATCATCTATTTACATAGTATCACTATAAAACAGTATATCTTTGTGGATCTGCAGAGATCTGCACCAAAGGGATGTGCTATTACTTATTATATATTATAAGTTTAATCATAACAGGAAAAGCATATTAATAGCATTCCTAAAATGAATCCCTTACAACCTTGCTTAATAAGGGCACACCTGTTGCAGATTATATAATAATTCTAAGCAGGCCACTTCAGAATGATCATCTGATAGTTATTAGCTTGTCCCATTATGGCTCCTGACAAGCTTTAGAGTATTTTGAAAGCAGTGTACAATCCATATATCAACAGAGGTTAGATATAGAATAAGGACCTGGAGGGATGATTAGATTACCTTGGAAACTGGAAATAGAACAGATACTAAAGGATGGAGGGGGTGACTGAAACAGGAATATTTTACAGGGAAGGAGAGGCAAGGGTAGTCAGAAGGACATATAAGTAGGGATAGGTAAAACTAAGAGTTATTTGTGAAGTTAATTGGAAACCTAATAGAGTAGAAACTTTCTAAAATATATTTTTAGTCAATATATATATGAATATGTTATTCATATGCATGTTTGTTCTGTATGAATATATTTTTGATTATATGAATTATTTAATATTTTGAATTAATAATAAAATTGACTTATATGAATATATTAATATAATTATTGATATACAAGTATGAATATATACATGTATGAAGGTATATTCATGTATATTCACACACACATACACACATACACACACACATATATATATATATATGCGGTGATATAAATGGAATCACCAAATAATGATGAAGATAGAGCCTCAGTTGGTCATCTGTCATCACCAACTGAAGCTGATTATATAATATGTATAATATATATATAACCTTGAAGTTCCAGGGTTGACTTATATCTAATCAAACTATTGGTCAAAGGGGTTTCATGGGAGAATTGAAACAACCCAGCTATTGCTGAGGTTATTGCTCTTCACAAACTGATAGTAATGCAAATTGATGCTGACAACACAACTTATTAAACATGGAAAATTCCAGCTGGTGCCTACCTTGAACTTTACACATTGAAGAGTGATCCTGACATCAGAGGGTATTTTACCCACTATGAAAGATGAAAGGTATACTACAACCCAGCTACAAAACATTTGATCAACATTGGTGACCCACATGTAAGATGTGCTAGTGAAATAATGGTACAAAGCTTTATGGTTGGGAGTAACCAACTGATAACTGAATTGGTTTAAGGACCAATCCATGAGACTGAACCCATGTTCAACAATGCTTATGTGGCTAAGAACATGAAACTAGAGAGACTGGATCCCAAAGGTAAAACCAAATTCTACTGTTACGCAAAAGGAAACTAGCAACAAAATTACTACTAGTGATATTCCCCCATATTCTTAGATGAATGCCTAGCTCATCCATCATCAGTGAAACTACCTCCTACAGTAGTTAGGAATAAATACAGAAACCCAATACTGGACAATGTGAAAGACTTTGTAATACTCAGGCCTAAATGAAATATCTATACCAATTCTGTCCATTCATAGTTCATGGAAACCTGTGGAAGAGGTGGCTAGATAGGATGGAGAACACAAGGCTTTCTAATCACACCAGTACGGAAACATGTTTGAATTCAGAGACATGGCACCCTGCACAGAGCCTGCACAGGTTGGATCTGATGATATCTGGGCTCTGAAAGTGGAAGCAGTCACAAGCCCACATTCATAACTCAAAGCTATTGTAAAGCCCAACCAACTCCATTTTTGGGAAGAAACTCCAGGGGCTAAACTCCAATTCCATGTGGAAAACCACAAAGTCCACTTGAGCAAACATCATATGGCAACACTCCCCCATCACCTTAATAAAACAGTCAGTCAGGCTACAACAGTAGGGTCAAGGTACAGATAAATAACCTAAGACACCCTGCAGAAAATAGATAACCTAGTCATTCTATTTGTCAGATGGTTTTGCCCTCATGTTTGGTTCATGCTGATTATGCCAGAAATGAAGTTTTTAAAATATTAACTGCATGGATATTCCCCCAAGCTTGCTCTAACCACAATAAATACCCTGTATCCCTAGACTAGAGGCTTTCACTTCTGATCCACTGTGATGGTGAGACTCCTTGCTCAGGAGCTTGTAATAAGAACTCTTACATGGTTGCATTAGAATTAGCTTCTAATAAAACAGAAAAACAAAGATGTGGGTGGGTGGGGGGTAAGAAGACTCTAAGAGGAGTTTGAAGAGGAAGAGCCATAATCAGAGGATTTTTGTATGAGAATATCTACTTACAATAAAATCACTTATACACAAAAATATAATTAATGCATAATTATCTCACATATGTGTGTGATTAGAATACTGACTAAAAAATTTCAAGTCAACAATACATAATTAGCAATCACCACTGTGTTGTATATTAGTGTCTAAAACTTACTAAAATCCTGGTCTAACATATGTATTCCCCGACCAACACCTTTTCAGCTCCATCATTCCCTGACGTCTGGGCACCATTCTGCTCTCTTTTTTATAACATTGACAGGTTTGGGTTTTTTTTTTCTGTTTTTTGGTGTGTGTGTGGGGGGGGGGTGTTCTACATATGAGTGAGATTATGTCTTTTGTTTTTCTGTATCTGTTTGTTTAACATCATAATATTGTTTAAGTCTATCTATATCATTCCAAATAGTTTCATTTCTTTCTTTTTTGAAGACTGAATGAATATTACATTGTGTATATAAAAACCACAATTTCTATATACTCACCCACTGACAGGCAATTAGGTTGATTCCATAATTTAGATATTATAGATATGTCTTTAGTGAAGAAGGGAATATAAGTATCTTCTTGAGACAGTGACTTACCAGTCTGACTTGTAGGCCTATAGATTTTTTTGGATTTACCATCTCAGATAAGAAGAAACCTGAAGCTGCTCTAAAATCTTCTTATTTCACTAGGAAAACCATCCCATGAATCACCTGTGTTGTACCACATGACAGAAAGTGCTTTGTTTTCAAAGTGAAGGGTTTTCATTTTATATGAATACCAAATTTCATAATTTTTCTTTTTTGATTTTTGAGTAGGATATTCTTTTTTCCACTGATGAACAATTATATTGTTTCTACTTATTATTTTAGTGAATAATGCTTTGATTAACATAGGAGCAGAAATATTTCATCAAAATCCCATGTTTGAATATTTCACATGGAGTGCAAAAATGGGTTTGCTGTCATATGTGGTTTTACTTTTGATTTGAAGAACTTCCATACTGTTTTCACAAGATGTAGCTGCACCATTGTATATTCCTACAAAACATGGAATTTTCATGTCTTCACATCTTTCTGGATACTTTTCACTTTTGTTTCGCAGCTGTTGTTGCTGAAGTCATTATTTTTTATGTTTCTGAACAATGGCCTTACTAGCAAGTATGTCTTTATCTTCTTGTGATTTTAATTTGTTGTGTAAATGATTAGAATTAAGTACTTTATTGTATACCTCTTTGCCATTTGAAAGTCATTCTTGAAAAAAATCTAATATCTTATTTCTCTTTTATTCTATATTTTTTATTTTGTTGAAGCAGATTATTTTTCATGCAATATATTCTGATTATAGCTTCCTCTCCCCAAACTCTTCTAAGATCCTCCCCAGTTCCTTTCCTATCCAAATTCACAGCTGTTCTGATTTTTATTACAGAACAAATAGGCATGTAGAGAATAATAAAATAAAATAAAATTTTGTTTCTACATGGATATGTTTCATATTGAGTTGTAGAATTTCTGTACAATTTTGAATAATAATCCTTTTAAACAATAGGTTCTCTTTCTCCCATTACATAAAAATTTTTGTTCATACTTCACTGTCATGAGTCATAGACAAAATTCCCATTATTAAAGGGGATATAGGCATCAAGATGAATGAGAAACTTAGAGAGGAACCAGAAGAAAACTTTGTTTACAGTGTTTTCCATTCTCTCACCCAGCCACTCCTGAAGGCCCATATGCTCCTCATTTTCTGCCCTCACTTGTTCTGACACTTGCAGACTGAACACAGGAATAAGCTGAAAATGGCAATAGGAGGTCTGCAGCTGGGGCTGGAGAGATGGCTCAGCAGTTAAGAGCAATGGCTGTTCTTCCAGAGGCCCAGAGTTCAATTCCCAGCAACTACATGGTGACTCACAACCATCTGTAATAGGATCTGGCGCTCTCTTCCGGTGTGTCTGAAGTCATTAACAGTATTCAAATATATAAAAATTAATAAATCTTAGAGAGAGAGAGAGAGAGAGAGAGAGAGAGAGAGAGAGAGAGAGAGAGAGAGAGAGGTCTGTAGCTTACCAATCTAATCTGTCGCGTTTCCATGATGATTAAATGTAACAATGCTTATTAAACCTCCATCACAGTGTCACACATGTTAAGTCTGCACTCAGTCTTAATTTCTTCTTCCTTGTGAATTGAGACTTAATCTTTTGCCTCCACGTACTTTAGATTTATCCAGGAAAGTATGTTTTGATCTTCATTCCTAAGAGTAAAACAAATCTTTCATTCTTGTCAGAATGAAAATGTACAATAATTTTATCAGAAAAAAAATTTATTTCTAATAACAGATTTATTCAAATACCTTTTACATTTCCACATTTTGCTCCAGCTCAATTTTTAAGTTTTTGTGGCTAACAACTATTGCTCTTTATGTTACAAAAATTAGTGTATAGAAACATAATCCTGAGTTACCAATCCATGATCCAAATGTAAAACCCAAAACAGCATTCCCTCTGCAGACTACACAGTCTGTACTGAGTAGCAGTCTTTATACAGTGACAAAGGGGAAAATGTACAACTGTAGTAGGCACTGGACTACACTACTTGTGTCCAGTCACTAAAAAATGTTTAAATGTGCACAGAAAAGCACTAGAAGTCTTGAGGTCTTGTAGATAACCATTGGTGTTTGAAGATACTGGTTGATTTAATAAGTCTAACCCTGAACATTGAGGTTTAAACTTCATCTTCTTTCATAGAAGATTTGTCCTTGTTGTGAATTTAAGTAGATTGAGTGTTTCATGTCCTCATATGAAAGATTTATGCACTTATAGGCTTTATCGTTAATACAACTTGTAGAGTCACTGGATAAACAACACTTATAAAAATAATGTTCACAAGGTAACATACAAATTTTAAATTTTATTTGGTGTCAGGAAGTATCTATATTTTTGTGCAGCTAGTGGCAAATCATAAATGAATAGACAGCTAGCCAAAATATAACTCTCCTAGAGATTTTTGTTTGCATGGCCATCATCAAAGTCATTTTTCTAGCTTATCGCATTTTTGCCTTTAACTTGTGGAGTTAATTTCCTATTTCTTAATTACATTTTTTTCCCTACTAAGCAACTGTTACACTAATCTAAAGAATCATTGGAAGCTATTTAGGTATAGTTTCAGATTGTATGAGTCATTAATTTTTCATCCATTAATGTTCACTTCACGGCTTTTAGAAGTAACCAAAGTCCCTTTGAAAAATAAATATGCAAATCTGTGGGAAAATGTTGACCCAATACTGTGTTTAGCTAGCTATTCTGTAAGTGTAACTAGGTACTAATAAGGCAATTTAAAAGTTTATTAAGTCGGGCAATGGTGGCACATGCCTTGAATCTCAGCACCTGGGAGGCAGAGGCAGGCAGATTTCTGAGTTTGAGGCCAGCCTGGTCTACAGAGTGAGTTCCAGGGCAGCAGGGCTACACAGAGAAATCCTTTCTCAAAGACATAACAAAAAACATTTATTAAGTATATGAGCCTACTTATTCATAATTCACATGTAATCTACTACAGAGATACAGATTCATGTTTACTGTTATACTATTCATAATAGCAAAGAAATGCAACATTAACAGACAGCTAGAAAATGCAACTGTAGCATATATAAACTAGAGTATTTTACTCAGATGTTAAGATGAAATTTTCAGACAAGTGAATGGAATTGGAAAGAATTCAATTATGTGAGGTGACTAATCTCAGAACGACACAAACCACAATCCTCTCTCCTTTGCATGTCATATGTTTTAGTGGTTGAATATATGTAAATAATGGGTTGTACAAGTGGATATGCTATGAAATTACTGAGGAATCCACAAGAGAGAAGCAAAATGTTGAGAAGACTGGAGATGATAACAAAGATTGCATATGACTTGGATGTAGAAAGGAGACTGCTAGAATTATGAGGACCCTAATAGGGACTTAAGAGAAGTAAGAAGCAGGTGAGAAAAACACTAAAAACAAATTGCATTTGAAATATTCCATAATGGAACCTAATTCTTTATAAGCTAATGAAAACTATTTAAAAACATAAGAAACATTTAAGTATGTTTTGAGAAATTTTTAATAAGTATTATATTTGCAACATTTCCATTCTGCTTTCTCCTCTCACTATTCCCTCTAATTCTCAACACACACACACACACACACACACACACACACACACACACGCACACGCACATGCACACGCACATGCACACACATGCACACAAGTACATACCCCAAAGTGATCATCCCTAAACACATATTCATTCAAGAAACACTAAGTGGCCCTTCAGGCCACCATCTGCAGCAGGGAACCAGGCAGCTCCAAAGCCTTCTGTGCACAGCTTGCCAGGAGAAAGTGATCTCCCAGCAGTGCTTTCACTTCTGGGTGTGAAGGTGAGATCTCAGCCTTCTCTCTGGAGAGGAACAGCTAGGAGCACACAGGGCATAGAAAAAAGAATCTCAGGTGCTGACGATAGCATAGAAAACATTGAGTCAACAGTCAAAGAAAATGCAAAATGCAAAATGCTCCTGAGACAAAACATCCAGGAAATCCAGGACACAATGAGAAGACCAAACCTAAGGATTATAGGTATAGAAGAGAGCAAAGATTTACAACTTAAAGGGCTAGTAAATATCTTCAACAACATTATAGAAGAAAACTTCCCTATCCTAAAGAAAGAGATGTCCATGAACATACAAGAAACTTACAGAACTCCAAACAGACTGGACCAGAAAGTCCTCCTGTCACATAATAATCAAAACACCAAATGCATTAAAGAAAGAAAATTAAAATCAGTTAGGGAAAAAGATCAAGTAACCTATAAAAGCAGGCCTACCAGAATTAAACCAGACTTCTCACCTGAGACAATGAAAGCCAGAAGATCCTGGGCAGATTTCATACAGACCCTAAGAGAACACAAATGCCAGCACAAACTACTATACCCAGCAAAACTCTCAATTACCATAGATGGAGAAACCAAGATATTCCATGATAAAACCAAATTTACACAATATATTTCCACAAATCCAGCCCTACAAAGGATAATAAATGGAAAACGCCAACACAAGGAGGGAAACTACACCCTAGAAAAAGCAAGAAAGTAATCTTTTTCCAACAAACCCAAAAGAAAGTAACCACGCAAACATAAAAATAACATAAAAAATAACAGGAAGCAACAATCACTATTCCTTAATATCTTATAATATCAATGGACTCAATTCCCCAACAAAAAACATAGTCTGACAGAAATATTTTTCATGTAAATCTTCAATTTTATCAGAATTTAATTTTATCAGATTCAATTCTATTTATCAGAAAATGTTTTTAATTCCTCTTTCAATCAATTTAGTAATGCATTTTATGTCTACCATCTTAACTGTATTATTTTCCATGATAATCTTTAATTTTAACATTTTTCTATGTATTTCTTTAATTTTAAAAGAAATATTTTCCATGTAAATCTTCAATTTTTCAGAAAATGTTTATAATTCCACTTTTAATCAACTTAGGAATATTTTTATGCCTACTATTTTATCTGTATAATTTTTCCATGAAATATTCAATCAATATGTTTTCTATATATTTATTCAATTTTATCAGAGATATTTTCCATGTAAATCTTCAATTTTATCAGAAAAATTTATAATTCCACTTTCAATCAACTTAGAAATATTTTATGCCTACCATTTTATCTGTAATTTTCCATGATAATCTTCAATTTTAATGTTATTATATACTTTTCTGCAATTTTATTAGAAATATTTCCCATGTAAGTCTTCAATTCTATCATACAATTTTTCTACTTCCTTTTCAATTAATTTAGCAATGTTTTTATGTCTACCATTTTACTCTTTAATTTTCCATGAAAATTTGTCAATCTTAATGTGTTTTTCTATATGCTTCTTCAACTTTGTCAGAAATATTTTCCATGTAAATCTTTAATTTTATCATCAAATGCTTTTACTTCCTTTTTCAATAAAAAAAGGAAAAAGAAACACTAAATGGACTCAGTTCGTGTACGTGTGTTTGTGTGTGTGTGTGTGTGTTACAGTAATTAAGGAAGGGTCATACATTTGAAAAATAAACGTTGTTGTCAAATTTTTAAAAAGACAATAGATTTTTACTTCCAAAATATAGCATTTGCTGTGTTTCTGTCATTAATTTTTTCTACACTATACCTACTTTATAGATTTCTTATCTAAACAGTCCAGCAGCATATGTTTATAATTCGCTAATGAGTTAATTAATATAGCTTAAATGTTATTCTATTCCATAACCTTTATTAGTTCTTAGATAGGGAGGCAAGCAGGCTCTCCCTAAGGCACCCACAGCATCCACTCACTTTGTTTCAGAGGATGGGGTGGTTCACATGGTCCATGGAGTGGCCAGGAAGGCTTCCATGTTGGGCCAGACACTGAGTCATTCCAAATAGGCTGAGAGCAGGAAAGGTGTTGGGAAACTGGGGACCAGGATCTGGTGGATCAACAGCAGATCCAGAAATTTAAAATCAGCAAAAGAGATATGGTCACCCATGATGAAGGTCTTACCTCCCTAATTTTGGGTAGGTGGGGGTCTCAAAAGGCTGAAATTGCTTAAGAAGTATCTTCAAACAGTCCTATGTCGTTAACTGCTTCTTTTATTGTTGAGATTATAATTACATAATTCCTCTCTTCCTTCCTCCAAACTCTCCCATATAGCCCCTCTTGCTTTCTTTCAAATTCATGTCTTCTTTTTTTCATAATTTTTGTTATATACATATATGTACATGTGTCTACATATATATTCCTAAATACAACCTTCTCAGTGTGTATAATGTTTCTCTATGTATGTTTTAAGAGCTGACTACTTGTAACAGACAATGACCATTACAGAAAATCTCATAGTCATTCTTGCCTCCCTGGTATTCAGTGTGATGAAGGTGGCATAGTTGCAATGAATGTCCTCACTCAGTCATTTAACATATCCATAAGGACATCCTCCTTTGGACCTTTCCAATAGAGACTGAAAGAGAGTCAAAAGTGCCATAGTGTTGCATTCAACTGGTACACGGTGTTCTCCATCCATGAACCTGAGGAGCTGACTGTACAAACAAGTAGGCTTGAGTGTCCCTTGACACCACCTCCTCTTTCCAACTCTTTGTCAGCCAGCAACATGTGCATGACCTTGCAAGACCCTGCTCTCAAACCATGAAGCAGATTGTGTTATATCATGGCATGCCTGTGTAGGAGGGGCAGAGTCAATGCTGCAAAGATGGTGACACATTATAAACACAGGCAGAGCCAACTTAAACAATTTTATGTCAACTTCAAGTTGGACTCTTTAACACCAAGCTAAATTGAGAAGAGAAAATTATGAGTGGTTCCTATTTTAGTGTTCAGTTGAGAAAACAGCATAAAAGTGTATACATTATAGAAAGATAAAGCTATAGATTGTAGTGATATAATATATGTGTATATATTACATGACTATTTTATATACTTGTACAAAATAGACATGAAATATTTATGTTGTATATAATAACATAACTATCATACAATAAAGCACCAAAGTTGAGTCATCTTACTCATTTACTCAATAAGAATTTTGATAGAAAAGAACTAAGCAAACTTCTCTTGTAAAGAGCCAAAGAGTACCTATTAAATATGGCTTTGCAGGCAACCATCTACTCTACAGAGGTACACTATGAAAATGATGAGAGGTGCGAAATGGCTGTGTTTCTAGTAAAACAGGTCTTCATATTGTGGCCATGTCATTCTTACCGGACCTCCTGTTTTTGACAATTGTCCTCAGCCCTTCTTGCCTACAGTCATGGGCTCTACATCCTCATCACTGTCAACACTGGACTTAATAAAAGCTTTCCCCCAGGAGTCTGAATGATGCTCTTTCTGCTTCATGTTCTCCTTAAAGTCTTTGCTGCAATGATAAGTTCTCACTAGGGCCTTAATTGCTGGGCTAATGCCATAAGAGTTCATTGTAATGAACTCACAGCCTTTTCAGACACTGTTCTTTTCATCCTATGGCAGTGACTTTACTAGTGGTTGGAAGGCGTATAGATTCAGGAACAAGGATGCTTATGTTTAATTGTTTTCCTTTTTTTGTTTATTGGATACAGAATTTTAAAGCAATTATCTATCTGTGGATTATTTCCATTTATCAACAAAAAATAATGAGTATGGTACTTTTCTGAAATTATATAAAATAGTATTTTACCTGCTTTATTAACTAACATGCCTATCATTTGTCTTCCTATAAGAGAAAACAAGTTCTCAGAAGAAGGAATTTGTGCTTCTCTGGTCACCACTGTACCCTTGGGACTCAGTACAATTACTATAAAACAGTGAAAGCAAATTAAAATTGATTCTAATGAAATCTTTTAAACAATCGGAAATGAGATGAAATTATCCAGCAGGTAATAGAAAAAGAAAGTTCAAAAATATGTAAAATAAGCAACACCTTCTGATTTGCAACTTCCCCAGGAACAGATCCTGTGTTTCAGCACTTCTGCAACCTTTCCCACACCCAGAGACAGCTTGACCCTCAGGAGTTCTGAAACTACCATCTCAGAATATACACAGAGAGACTGTATAGAATCATAAGAGGTTTGTATATCACACAAAAGTAAGCAAAAGAAAATTGGGGATCTTGTTAATTTTAGACAAGATATAATTAAGGCAAAATTTACTGAAACAATTATTAAAACAAATGTATAAGTCCACTATAATATATGACAATGGTGTAACTATGTAACCCTAAAATATGTTTTGATTTAGTGCTATTTATAGCAACAAAACATATATTCTTATTTAATACATATGAGGTATATTCAAATATAAAATATCCCATTATATATAAATTCGTGAGACTTATTTATGCATTTATATCTGCACTAAAAATGGAACTAGAGATTTTAACCAAAACAATACCCAATAATTTTTTAATTGTTTTTCTTGTTTTGATTTTCCTTTTTTGATAATTTATTTATTCTTTGAGAATTTTATAATACATAATTTGTTCATTTTCATTCTTCTCCCACAACTCTCTTCAGGTCCTACCCTACCTTCCTACCCACATACTTTGTTTTTCCTCACACTTTAAAAAATTACACTAAATGAAAAAATTATGTAATCTCATTGTGTCGAGCCTGAGGCCTGCCCTGAACTGTGGTTGATATACCCAGTGTCACTCCATTTAAGACAACTGACTTTTCTTCTCCTAAAATCTTTCGATAAGAGTAAGGCTTTGTCTCCTCTTAACCTCCTCCATGGTAGGATTGTCTCTGGCTTAAGCTTATGCAGGTCTTGACCTGCTAGTTGTTAGAAGAAATAATCTAAGATATGGTCTTTTTAAAAAAAAATGCAAGAAGTGATTTGGAATGTAAATTAAAAAAATAAAATTAAAAAAAAAATGCAAGATTCACAATGTTTACAATGAAATGAAAGTCCAGTCCATTTTTTTTCTGTTTTCCAGACAAACAGTTCTCCTCCTTGTGTGCATTTAAACCCACTGAGTCAGGGGAACTCACACAACAGTGACCAGTTAGGACAATTCCATACTTGGATGTTCTCCTTCCTGTGTATCTTGAAGATCCTGCCATTCAGAGATGGTTCATTTCCCTCTATGACTGTATTCACTGTATGTCCTTTTGTTAGGAACTATCTGCATATGACAGTTCTGTTCTGCAGGGTGTCCCCATTCAATGCATTGGAATCATATAGTCACAGCTCTGCTCAAGAACTGGAATGCAGGGACCCTGTCTGCAACACTGTACCATTGGAAAAGACATGGACAATTCGTACTTTCAAGGAACCAATCATCCTGGAGAAGTTCCATTTGGTTATGTGTAGTTTTAAAATGACAATGACAAAGTTTGGAGTCATTTCTATCCTTGCCAATCTTGCTTTCCTATTTCTATGCTAGAAAATCTACAAGTAAAACAAATGATAACTATTTTTTAAAAATCAGATCATGTAAAGGAAAGAAAATAAAGTTAAAATAAAACTGTGGAAATCCAAACTTCTATGAATAGTTGCTATTGGAAAATATGTGAAGGAATTTATCTGCAGGTTTCAAAGTGGTATTGAAACCTTTTCTAATGCTCTTTTAAAATTTCTATTTTATTCTTTTCTATGCTACCTTTTGGACAGGTTGGGGTTTTTTTTTATGGAAAATAATGTATATTTAAACACTAGATACTGATCACAATTTCTCATCTTTATCTCCTTCCAGATACTCCCACCTCCAACTCCAAACCCTCACTTCCTCCCTCCCCACTTAAGAAAATAACCAGACAAATAAAAAACAAACAATGATAAAACGAACAAATGAGAGAAAGGGAAAAACAACTAAGAAAGAGTACAAGGTCATTCATAGCCACAAACTCTCAGACACAAACAAAACTCATCAAAACTCAAAATTGGAAACCATAATGTACAATCAAAAGGCTGGTAAGACTCAAGAAAATTGCCTAGATAACAAAATATAAGATCAATAATCTCCAAAATTACACTTGAATTCATTTTTGTGTTGACTATTTATTGCTGAGCATAGGTCCTGGCAGAACATGTTGTTTGTATACCCTGTGAGACTCAACCAATGGAAAAAACTAATATTTCATTTTTCATCAGCTGTTAATTGGAGAGAACCTCTTGGATAGGGAAGGGAGAGTATATTAACTTCCCTGTCTTACTGCTGAGCCCCTGTCTAGTTTGGATCTGTGCAGGACATCACTATGAGTTCATATGTGCCACCATCACTATGAGCATATGTGCATCAGTTCAAATATTCATTTTTGACTCCCTTTGAGGCATTTTAAATTGTATATAGAACTTGCCTCACCCTTGTCTGGTCTTGGAACATCTGTTTTTGAAGCAGTGATTGTTTAATTGTCCTGAGGAAGAGAACTCCCCCTGCCTGGCATTGGGGCCTATGAGAGGCTTCCCTGGGAGTTTTTTTTTTTTTTAGCAGGGTGGTGCCCCATTTGTCTGTTGTTGCTCTACATTCCCTAGTCAAATGTCAGCCTTTTCCACATCTTTAACATATTCCAGAAGGCATAGGCCTTCTTTGGTATTACTTTGATTTTTCCTGCAGTTGTTACTGAAATGACCCTGCTCACCACAATTAAAACATTTGAAATCTTGGTTGTCTCTAGGTATCTAGTGGCAGCTTCTACTATTACAGTCATATTAGGCAAGCAAGATCCAACATCAGCTGTATAATCCACTCATCTATTGATGCTGATCTTGATCTCAGTGGTTTAATTATTTTTTTGCATTCAGCATTCGAATTTCCAAAGGCTAAAGACTCAACTATTGTCTTTCTTGCTGTTGAATCTGATACACTCCTTTCCACAGCTGAGGTTAGTTTTTGTAAAAAGTCAGGGAAGGTTTCTTCTGGACCTTGAATGACTTGAGTAAATGGTTCAAGTCTTTTCCCTGATTCTGCAACTTTATCCCATGCCTTTAAGGCTGACAATTGACACAAGACTAGAGTTTCTTCATCATATACAACCTGTACCTCTACCTCAACAAAGCGACCTTCACCAAGCAGTTGGTCTGTGGAAATTTCTCTACCCCTGGCTCTGTTTTGTCATGCTATCTCCCACCATGTGAACCATTGTAAATTTGCAGCAGGTTCTAGTATTGCTGTTGCCATATCTTTCCAGTCTTGGGGGATTATTTTATTTTTTAATAGCCCAAGAAGTCAGGATTTGTTTTACAAATGGCAAATGCATTCCAAAATTAGTAACACTTTCATTATATTTTCTCAGTTCTAACATATCCACGGGTTGCCATTCAAATTCCTGATAAGCCTGTGGATAATCATCATCTGGAGGTCTTTGTTGTATATTGACTGGATAGACTAAAGTTTGTTTTCTAATAACCTTTGGATGGCTCTCTTTTATTTTATCTTCTGTCTCTACCTAAGTATTTTGCTTAATTGAAATTTTAAATTCCTTCCTTACAGTCTGTGTCTACACTCCATATATCTCCTTTTGTCACTGTTTCTGTTCCTTGAGTTCCTGTATTCTCTGTTCAAGGTTCTGCCTCCACATTTTGATTTTTCATTATATGGCAATTCTGATAGTCTGCTGTCCACTTTACTTTGATTGATTAATTTTAAAAGGTTATTCTCCAAGTCTTGCTTCCAATCCTCATTATTTTCTCTTTGTTGCTCAATCTGATCTGTGAGCTGCTGCATCCTTTATTCTAGCATCTTTTCTAACTCCTGTCTTCCACCTTCATTTTCATCTTTCTGTCTCTTATTCTGACCTATAATTTTCTGTCTTCAATTCTAGTGTTTCCTCTAGGCCATGTTGCCACATCTTAAATTTCTCTTTCTGTTTTTCATGCTGCACTATAATTTCCTGACTCTTCTGTTCTAAGCCCTGCTTCCATAATCTTAGCTTCTCTTTATGTTGTAATTCTAATATTGCAGCATCCTCCTTATTTTGATTTGGTAGCTTTAGTGAATTATCCTCTAGATTTTGCTTCCAAATTTTATCTCTATCTCCTTGCTGTGATCTGTGATTTGTCAATTCTTTTTTTCTAGCATCTCTTCCAGCTCCAGTCTCCAACTTTCAGTCTCCTCTTTCTGTTTCTTATTTTGACAAACAAAATCCTGAACATTTAGTTCTAGTGTTACTTGTAATCTCCTTTCTAAAGCAAGGAATTTTTCATCTATGACCCTGTCTTTTGAGAAGACATAGTAAATCAAGAGAATAAATATTGCAATACTGGTAAATGATAAGGCGTCTATTTCCTTTAAAACCATCACTGTCAAACCATTCAAAATATTATCACATAAAGCGCAAAAGATATTTATTGTGTTCCTCATTTTTAAGTACCAAAAGGTAATATATCTCTCTCTTTTTTTTAAAATTTTCTATATTCTTTATTTACATTCCAAATGATTTCCCCTTTCCTGGTTCCCCCTCCCCAAAAGTACCATAAGCCCTCTTCCCTCCCCCTGTTCCCCATTTGCCTAAGAATTTCATGAATTCATTGTTTTTAATTGCTGAGTAGTATTCCATTGTGTAAATATACATGGAAAATATCTCTGATAAAATTGAAGAAATATATAGAAAAACATGTTAAGATTGACTATTTCATGGAAAAATTATAAAGATAATATGGTAGGCATAAAAATATTCCTAAGTTGATTGAAAGTGGAATTATAAATATTTTCTGATAAAGTTGAAACTCCATAAGGAAAAAATTTCTGATAAAACTCAACAAATATATAGAAAAACACATTAAAACTGACTATTTCATGAAAAATTATACAGATAAGATGGTAGGCATGAAAATATTCCTAAATTGATTGAAAGTAGAAGTAAAAACATTTTCTGATAAAATTGAAGATTTATATGGAAAATATCTCTGATAAAATTGAAGAACTTTATACAGATAAATTGGTAGGAATAAAAATATTCCTAAGTTCATTGAAAGTAGAATTATAAACATTTTCTGATAAAATTGAAGATTTACATGGAAAATATTTCTGATAAAATTGAAAAAATATATGAAAAAACATTAAAATTGAAGATTATCATGGAAAATTATACAGACAAAATGGTAGGCATAAAAATATTTCTAAGTTGATTGAAAGTGAAATTATAAACATTTTCTGATAAAATTGAAGATTTACATGGAAAATATCTCTGATAAAATTGAAGAAGTATATAAAAACACATTAAGATTGAATATTTCATGGAAAAATTATACAGATATAATCATTGGCATAAAAATATTCCTAAGTGTTTTGAAAGTGGAATTATAAACACTTTCTGATAAAATTGAAGATCTACAAGGAAAATATTCCTGAAAAAATTCAAGAAATATATAGAAAAACATGTTAAAACTGACTATTTCATGGAAAATTACACAGATAAAATGGAAGGTATAATAATGTTCCTAAGTTGATTGAAAGTAAAATTATAGACATTGTCTGATAAAACTGAAGATCCACATGGAAAATACTTCTGACAAAATTGAAGAAAAATAGAGAAAAATGTTAAAATTGAAGATTATCATGGACAATTATACCATCAAAATGATTGAAAGTGGAACTACAAACACCCACTCCCCCGACGAAACCTAAGATCTACATGAAAAACACCTCCAACAAAATCGGAGAAATACACAGAAAAAAATGTTAAAATTAAAGATTATCATGGAAAATAATACAGTCAAAATGGTAGACACAAAAAGCATTACTAAATTGAAAGAGGAGTCACAAACATTTTCTGATAAAATCGAAGATCCACATGAAAAACATGTCTGTTAGCCTATGTTTTCTGTTGGGGAATTGAGTCTATTAACATTATAAGATAGTAAGGAATAGTGATTGTTGCTTCCTGTTATTTTTGATGTTCTTTTTATGTTTGTGTGGTTACTTTCTTTTGGGTTTCTTGGAAAAGATTATTTTCTTGTTTTTTCTAGGGTGTAGTTTCCCTCCTCATGTTGGCATTTTTCCATCTATTATCCTTTCTAAGACTAGATTTGTGGAAAGATATTGTGTAAATTTGGTTTTATCATGGAATATCTTGGTTTCTCCATCTATGGTAATTGAGAGTTTTACTGGGTATAGTAGTTTGTGCTGGCATTTGTGTTCTCTTAGGGTCTGTATGAAATCTGCCCAGGATCTTCTGGATTTCATTGTCTCAGGTGAGAAGTCTGGTGTAATTCTGATAGGCCTGCCTTTATAGGTTACTCTACCTTTTTCTCTTACTGCTCTTAATATTCTTTCTTTGTTTAGTGCATTTGGTGTTTTGATTATTATGTGCCGGGAGGACTTTCTGGTCTGGTCCATTCTGTTTGGAGTTCTGTAGGCTTCTTGTATGTTCATGGAGATCTCTTTCTTTAGGTTAGGGAAGTTTTCTTCTATAATTTTGTTGAAGACATTTACTGGCCCTTTATGTTGGAAATCTTTGCTCTGTTCTATACCTATAATCCTTAGGTTTGGTCTTCTCATTGTGTCCTGGATTTCCTGGATGTTTTGGCTCAGGAGCGGTTTGCATTTTGCATTTTCTTTAACTGTTGAGTCAATGTTTTCTATGGTATCTTCAGGCCCTGACATTCTTTCTTCTATTTCTTGTATTCTGTTGTTGATGCTTGCATCTATGACTCCTGAATTCTTTCCATGATTTTCTATCTCCACAGATGTCTTACTTTGTGATTTCTTTATTGTTTCTACTTTCATTTTTAGATCCTGGATGCTTTTGTTCAGTTCCTTCACTTATTTGTTTGTGTTCTCCTGTAATTCTTTCAGGGATTGTTGTGTTTCCTCTTTAAGGGCCTCTACCTGTTCACCCAGGCTCCCCTGTATTTCTTTCAGGGATTTTTGTGTTTCCTCTTTAGGGGCTTTTACCATTTGACTGATGTTCTCCTGTATTTCTTTAAGGGAGTTATTTATGTCCTTCTTGATGTCCTCTAACAGCATCGTGAGAAGAGACTTTAAATCCAACTCTTGCTTTTCTGGTGTGTTGGGGTATCCGGGATTTGCTGTGGTGGGAGAACTGAACTCTGATGTTGCCAAGTAGCCTTGGTTTCTGTTGGTAAGATTCTTGCGCTTGTCTTTCGCCATCTGGTTATCTCTGGTGTTAGTTAGTCTTGTCTCTGGCTGGAACTTGCCCCTCCTATGGGCCAGTAAACCTGTGTCTGTACTCCTCGGAGACCAACTCTCTTCTGGCAGAGTCTGTGCACAGAAGGCTGTGGAGCTGTCTGTTTCCCTGCTGCAAATGGCAGCTGTCCCAGCTGCTCCACAGATCATATGCATTGTGTGCTCCTAGCTGTACCCCTCCAGGGAGAAGGTGGAGATCTCACCTCTGCACTCAGAAGTGAAATTGCTGCTGGGAGATCATTCTCTCCTGGTGGGCTAAACACAGAAGGCTGTGGAGCTGCCTGGTTCCCTGCTGCAGAAGGCGGCTGGAAGGGAAGACTCCTGCCCCAGCTGCTCCACTGATCATATGCCCTGTGCCCTCCTAGCTGTACCCTTCCAGAGAAAAGGTGGAGATGTCACCTCTGCATTCAGAAGTGAAATCGCTGCTGGGAAATCATTCTCTCCTGGTGGGCTAAGCACAGAAGGCTGTGGAGCTGCCCGGTTCCCTGCTGCAGATGGCAGCTGGAAGGGAAGACTCTATATATCTCTTTATGTCAATGTATTACCTGGTCCAGAGCCCTTTGTTCCTTTGTCTCCCAATTCTTTTATTCACAGGGAGTATCTGAGTGTTGAAAGACCCAAGTCTTCTGTGTCCTTGTTTGGATTGCAGCTCTCAGACCTGTGCCTGTGTACTTGTGTGCTGATCTCAGACAACCCACACTGCAAGCAAGTAGTCCCGAGATCAAGTCTGACTGTCCTAGACATGGGGGCAGGGGGAAGGGGGGGAATATGGGGAAGGGAACACAGAATCTCTCCAGCGAAGATGCCCTGATCAGTTAGTTCACTGTCTCTGCCCAAAAACTACCTCGAAGGCAGTTGTGTTCCAGGGTCTCCTGTCCCTGCCTGCAATTCTTACAAGGTCAAGCCCAGCTCCGGGCAGGAATGTTGCCTTTGGCCATAGCTCTCTGTCTGAGGATTGGGGGGAGGGAACCTCTCTGCCTTTCTCTGTAGGCCCCTCAGATCCAGTCAGCTTTCAATCCACACTGCTGCAGCCTAGATTGATGCCTGAGCCATATTCCGAGGGTTGGAGGGCAGTGAACTTTTATCTCGGGTTAGTTAAATTCTAATTAATATGTTAGGCACCAATTTGTTGAGGTAAATCTCCAACCCAAATAAGCCTGGACAAAGAAATCACAACTCAATTGATATGAATACAAGCTGCACACCTAGATCGGGCAGATCTACCACTACACTACTATATTCCCCATCTATGAGATCCCTTATAACTTGCAGTTTCTCCAGACCACATGCTATGAGAAAGTATCAGTTTCCTCTTATCTTTAGCCTGTTTGCTAAAGAGTCAGAAGACTCAGCTTTGCTTAGTTCCATCTCACTCATGCAAGGTAACCCCTCGATCCATCTCATTATATCCTCTTTGAAGATACAGTTGTCTTCAAATAGTTGACAGATTCAGAAACAATTGTTCAAATTATAAGGAAAACATTTGAGAAAAATTCAGGAATTCATTGCTAGCTTTGATGAAATGCCTTTATACTTAGGTTAAAGACCTCTTCATTTCTCTGTGGAGGTGGAGAGTGCTGCCTCATGAATGAGTAATCATTTGTATTCATGCAGAAGCTAAGAGGCCATCTAACAGGAACAATGTCTTAATTAGAGAGACATATCACTAAACAAATGAATTAATCATATGATACTTCAAGAATATATGTTTTTATCAGTCTCTCAATTCTATTCCAAATAGCTAAGGTTGCTACAAGAGTAGTTTGGGGACAATATATTGCAATTGCTTTATACTTGCAATGTCTCTTTTAAAATAGTAGTCATGTTTTGTTTTATATTAACACTGGTAAGAAATAAAATTTCAATTTTGAAATAACGAGAATAAAGAAAAATAGTGTCTTTGCCATTTTGTCTGTCATATATTTCTGTTAGGATGCCTAAGAAATTCAAGTTGAAACAAATCCAGGGTGCATATCTGATGTGTGCTGCCAAAGGTTTTTTTTTTTAATAATTATTTTAAGACAGTGCATGCACCACCAAGGACAAGGATAAAGTATGTGATATTTGGACATTAGTAGGTTTCTTTTTTTTTTTTTTTTTTTTTTTTTAATTTAATTTTATTTTTTTAATTTACATTCCAAATCACTTCCCCTTTCCCGTTACCTCCCTCCCCTAAAGGTACTAAATATGACAAGATAAGACCATCTCAGAGATGCCAAATATAACTGGGAAAGAGCAGGGTGAACGAGCCAACAGAACAGATGGCATAGGAGGCAATCACATTATTACTCATTTCTGTAGTGGTGGCCTCTGAGCATTGATTAGTGTTTGTCACTCAGAAAGATCTGTCATCAACTTTTATGAAGGACACTCATCCAGGGACCATCCCACCTGGGGATGTATCCTGTGTGCAGACACCAAACCCCCACACTGTGTTGCTGTTGTCAAGAGGTTCTCAGGAACCTGGTGTGGCTGTTCCTTGGGAGGTTCCAATGCAGAACCAACTGTCAGACTGACCTCAGGGACTGTGGTGTGGGAGCTGGCAAAAGGACTGGAGGAGGTGAGAGGTGTTGCAATCCCATAGGAAGAAATATGTCAGTATGCCAGACCACCCAGTGCTCCCAGGACTAGACTACCAACCAAGGAGTATACAGAGAGGGATCCATGGCTCCAGTTACATATATAGCAGATGGGGAAGTTTGATGCCCCAGGGTAGGGGGATGATGGAACAGTGGGGCAGGAGAGGGTGGGAGTGTGGGGGAGCACCCTCATAGAGGCAAATGGGAAGGAGGAGAGGGAGGATGTGGGTTAGGGGATTTGTGGAGAGGTAACCAGGAAGTGGGAGATCATTTGAAATGTAAACAAATGGAATGATTAATAAAAAAATTACTGTAACAGATTTCGTTTGTACATTGCCTACTTCTTGGGAATTTTGTTCTGGCAAATACATTTAAATTTAACTCAGCCAACTTTAGACCAGGCAGCTTTCTACATCATGTGTAACAAAGAAAGGCATTAGTGAATAAATTGTTCACTTGCTGATGGTATATGGGTATTCTATATATCTCTGGCAATAGGTTTTGGATTATATCTTACAAAGAGAAGGACATTCAGTGTTCCAAGCAACCAAACTCCAGTGGAAAATATTATTTTAAGAATGGGCCACACTTAAGTGTTAGGTCACTGGAGAGTGCAGTTCTCCTGTTTAATCCCATGGGAAGATTCTAGAGAGCTCATCCAAATGGATGAGGCAGGCACATAGCAGCCTTGTGTTCTTCTAAAGCTGTCTCTGATAAAGCAAAAGGATTTTATCCCTATCAGCAATTACTGCTGTGGAGTTCCACATGTTGATAAAACATATAGGGTTGTTTCCATTGTATTTTTATTTCTGTGATAATTTTGTTTTAAGGGTCATTCAAACATCAACTATGTAATTTCATCACGGCCTTCAATCACACTTCATAAACACAATGCCACTGTGCACTTGCAATAAGTCTCCAACCCAAATATGCCTGGGCAAAGAAAACACAACTCAATTAATATGAATATATACTGTGTGCCAAGATTGGGCAGATCTACCACTACACTACATCTTCCCCATCTATGAGATCCCTTATAACTTGCTGTTTCTCCAGGCCAGGTCCTTCTGCTCTCCTTTCCTTCTACCTCCTCCATCATCCCCTCTCTCTCTTCTTCTCTTCCAACACTTTCAACTCCACCTTCCCCTCTTTCTCTGCTCCTTTCTCTGACCAATCACCAGGTTCTAGCCTTTATTTATAAATTAAGGTGTGAAAAAGGTTTACAGAAAATCACCTGAGTAGTGACTCATTCCTTGTTTGCAGCCCCTCACAGGATAATGGAATTAACATCAAATACAATTAACCCCAGGACTATTCACAACATGTACACTTGTCTCCATGATCAATTTAGTATAAGAAAAGGACAAAAGTGTATATCTTTTGAATAATAATTTATAAGTCAAAGAAACTGCCTTCAATAACTCAAGTAGATAAACATAATTTAAATAACTATTTTGTAACAATAATAATGGTCCTTCAATAACCTTTTTCCAGGACTTCAGTTCTCAAGTCTGTCTCAAATCTGTCCCCCTGCACCCTGACTCCTGTCACTTCCAAGGAAATGTTGCTGATGCAACTGGTGATCTGTTTTCTTTCCCATCATTTTCTAACAGTATCCTCTCTACACATGTTCCTAAATTTGGATCCAAATATCTAATCTAAGACTGAGGAGCAAATTTTTCTTAGGTTTGGGCAAAAGTAGAATGCTTAATAAATATAAAATTTTTATAATTTTAAAACAAATTATTAGCAAACTTAATGTAGCATTTGCATTCATTATTTTTAAAAAATGATCACCAGCCCTTCCTGTGTTTCAGGCCCCTATTCTGCTACAATACATCACTGAACAAAACAAACCATGCCCAGTATTTTAGCAGAATAAAGATTATAATAAAACTTTAAAGAAAAACCAAAAGTGTGGAGTGACAAGGGAAACGGGGACTATTTTTTCAATATTTGTTTTATTTATTTTGTATGTGTGAAATAGCAGCCTTTATTGGCTGACCCATTTCACCAGCCTCAAGAAACTGAGATTTATAACTTAAAGAGGTAATCTGGAGGAAGGAATGGCCAAGAATGAGTGTGATATTTGAAATGTAACCCTATCAAATGACTGCTGAAATGACAGGTGTTTAAATACTTGGCAGTAAAACCTAGAGTTTTTACTAAAAAGATTTTCCTAATTGGTAAAGGGGAAACAATTGATAAAGAATTAAATCAGTCTGAAACATGTTGGTATAGAATTGTCAGATTAAAAAGAAACTTTCTTATAACAGGACCATAAGATGCCTAAACTTTGCAGACTTTGTTTCTTTGGACACTATCCCATAGCAGTCCATTAGTAGATCATATATACACTGTTCCAGTTAAGAATATGTAGACGTAAAAATAGTTTTCAGTTTTAAGATGTCTTATTAAATTGATTAGCTATTAAGAATAATGACTGATAGTAAAACTGGATAACTTTAACCTAAAAATTTGCAACAATAACAAGCCTGAAAAATTGATGCTCTAACATACAAAACTAAAGCTTAAACTAAGTAAAATGTGACATATGTTGGTCTATATCTTCACTATTAACCCAAGAAACATTCAGTTTCAAGCAAAGATAAGTCATTATATGACAACAATATTACTTTCTTTTTCTGATTTTGTATTTCATTTGTAAATATCTTACTGTTTTAATGTATAGTTTTGATAAAAGCAGTAAGTGTAAAGCTTATATGCTTGTGATAGGTCTATAGTTTTAAGTAATACTATGAAGATAATAATTACAGAGTAATCATGTCAATGATACACTTTAAGCAAATTATGTACTTCTTACATATTTATATGTACATGTATGTCTAGTATTAATAATAAAAATAATCTTGCTTTGGTTTGGTGAAGATAATCACAGACTATGACAGAAAAGTTTAGAAACAGAATGTCTGTGAAGGCTCAGCATGCTCCTAGGTGTCACATGGTAGATAGAAACTCAGTGTGATTCAAAGCCCAACTCAGTGGAATGAGGAAGTCCTACTTTTGAAAAACTGATAAATTCAGAATTTCACACATATGGCTCTGGTTTCTTCTACTCTTGCAACAACAGCAAAAACACTCTTATTCTATGAATCAAAAAACTAACTAAAATAAATAAATAAATACAATGCACTTTAAGCACACTTGGGGATAAATACAGTTTCACAAAAATTGCAAGTGAAAAAAATAAGCATAACTTATTTTCTGTAGAGAAATGCTATTAAATGAACCAAAACAACTAATGTGCACATAAACTTACAAGTGATACATTAGTGGATTAAGATTAACCAAAATATTTTCTTTATTCCTTATATTTTCAGCTATTTTAATGTTTAAAATAAATTCAATTATTGTACAGCATACAATCAACATTTAATAAATAATGTTTAAATCATATATATGATCCCATGTTTTATTAGAACTAAAAATTCTTTAAAATTGCATCAAGTGTTGTTTTTTACATAAAAGCACAATGTTGTCTGCCTCCTGCTTATACATATGTCCCAGGAAAGGCAAGAAATATATTAAGCAGAAAATGGAAAATTATGTAGAGTTATCATCTAGACAGATAATTCCCCAAGGGAGGAAAAGCTGTCCTTAGCTCACATTGTAAGAATTGTCTAGATCATTGCTTACATTCAACATTCTACCCTGAGAATAAGGAATTGAATTCTGAAGCCTCTTTCCTGCAAGAGTGTTACCTTTGGACATAGAAACCATGGTAATCTATAATCACTGTGAAAGCAGCTCCCTGTACATTGTCTATTTTCTAGATTTTTGCAGCTGCAACTTGAAGCACAATCATCCAACCCTACAGATTCTATAGTGAGCTCTGTCCCTGGCAATAATACACTAGCAGCATTAGGTTTCTGGAAGATCTGCACATATGGCAACATTGTGAGTAGAAGAGATTAGCTTTGTGCTTTGTATTTTGCTATCATCATATGGAAAGCTATAATAGCTATATTTTATAATTTTAATTAAATTTCCAAGAAGCACAGAAAATCAGAAAGATAAAATGTCTTTTCCTAATAGCTCTTAAATTGTTCTTTTTTGTCTTAAAATTTTATGTATTTTTGTGTGTATTGATGATTTGCCTGATGCACTACATGCATGGTTGTAGTGTCCATAGAGACCAGCAGAGGGTAGCAGATCCTCTGGAACTGGAGTCATAGACGGTTGTTGGCTAGCTGACAAGTTGGTCCTTGGTGTTGGCTAGCTGACAAGTTGGTCCTTGGAACCAAATACAAGTCCTCTGAAAAAGAAACAAGTGCTCTTTACTATTATGTAAACATTATGTAAATAATTCCAGAAATCATCTGTTAGATGAGTCATAAATAAAGCAAAGAATATGTTTGGAAAAATCACATGTGTATGCATAGATGTTGAGAGAGGGTGGTAAAGGGAAAGAATCTTGGTAAATGTCATTGATCACATAGAGTAGCTTACACGTTTCATGGGATGCATAGGTGTCATTATGTAAACTCCATTATTAAGCATGCAAACAGTGAGGCAACCCCTTGCTCCTTGGAAACTGTTGACCACCAGCCTTAGAGGACAAAGGGAGCAGAGACAAGGAACAGACAGGTGAATCTACTTTATGTTTCAGGGATAGGGATTATAAGGACTTTTTTTTAGGAGTATGGGTGGAAAGGTCTATTTGGTCATAATATAACCCCTAATTTGCATACATGTGGAGAGCCAACGTGATGTGTATGTTCTGAGTTAAGCAGCCTTGCTGACACATCTGTACAAGCTCACTTTTGAGTCAAGGCCAGCCAAGACTATCCATGTGTGTTCAGGAGCACTCTCCAGACAAAGACAGGCAGAAGTATAAGGACAGTTAAAATTAGTCAACTTTAAGACAGAGAGATTAGCTGATGGATCTGAGTCACATAGGTCCAGTTGGTTGACCAATGCACCAATGCACAGGGATGACAACAAACGAGGTGAACGCACGTTAGTGGCTCAGAGTGTTTTTCTATTAACAGAAAAAAATAAGATAGAAAAAAGAAAGACAGCACCAACTTTCCTAGAACCAAATGGAAAAGAGTACCACCTGTGGTAGGAATGGGTTTAGAAAAGTCTAGTCCCAGTATCATGAGAACCTGTCTCTGACCTTGTGTGTATTTTGTTTTACAGCATGGCGATGATTCTTAAGTTGTTTTGCATTAGAATCTTCTAGGAGCCTAAATTTTTAAAAGTCCTATGGCTAACTAATATCCCAAAGTGTCTAACCAGAATACTAAATGTTCTTTGCAAATATTTAGTTTTGTTTGTTTGTTTTGTTTTGTTCTTTTTTTCAAAGCTCTATGTAGATTCCAGTGTGCAACCAAGTTTACGAGTGACTAATATTGGAGAGAACTAGACCGCATACTTTCCAAAGCATCTGCCCATGCTAACAGCCTATAAATTTGTTTCCTAAATATGAATAGAATCTCACAAACAATGACTTAATGTTAATGAACAGAGTGAACTGGAGACTCAGTTATTAGTGTGGCTATAATTTTTGCTTCCACCCACAAACAATATGTTATAATTTCATGACTATTCTATTCCTGTTTGAATTATCTTTAGAGGAGAATTTGGATATGTGCTCATTTTGTTTAGGGTTTGGAGGTAGGTAGAACATTAAGCACAAAAAGATACAAGAGTGTGGGGGTGGCTGGTCAGAGAAGGGAAGAAGGGCAAAGAATATACATCTATCCAGGTATAACAATGACAAGAGACAGACTGAAACACAGATGCTCTCTACTCAGACATATATACTTGGAACTAGAGAGGCATCTGCCACAGACCTGCCCCTGAAATATATTTAATAATGAAATGCAATAACAGATGCCTATTTGGTTCTTTTGGAACCAAACTGATTCATTGATAGCAATAGAAAAAATGATTATTTTTCTTAGCTTGGTAGGTACAAGGCTAAGAGCAGAAAACTACTCTATCAAGTGAAACTCAAATGAATGTAATGGCTCACAGGAAACATAAAATTATCACAGCACTATAGGAACAAATGAGTCCTGTGGTCTTCCTAGATTCTTTGGGGCTCTTATCATTATATTGAATCAGGGTGGAACGTTAGAATTCACATCATTTGGCCTGGTGCAAACAGATCTGACTTAAGATTGTTGTAGTACAGAGTTATTTGAGGGTGAAATGATTCAAGAGCTATAAACCACTAAGGATAATATTTGACACATGGTGTATATAAATATTTGTTTAAAAATCAAACAACTTAAAATAAATAAGAAAGGATAATTAAACAGACTAGTATTGGCAGAGGACTAGGCAAATAAATCAGCAAAATAAATTCAAATGTGCAAACAGGCTCAGGATGTGTACTCATTTGATATATGAGAACAATCATATTTCCCTTCAGGAAGAAAAACAAATGTCAGCCAAACTTCTCCCTTCTGATTTTGCTCTATGTGCTGGTGAGCCTTGGCCATACAGACAAAATGCCAAGGCTTTGTGTGTTTCTTTGATCAAGCCTAGATATAAGTAAATATTCCTGAATCACAATGAATGTATTGCAACCTCCACTAACAACAAAACACAAAGTGCATTCTGCAGCGTTGCTAAAGTCTCAGCTCTAGCCTTGTGTTGTACTGTGAAGTTGACATTAACTCTGTCTATGGAATTGAAAAACTGCCTGAGATATATTAAGTAGGTAACTAATGAAGAAACATAGTTCTTGTTACTGTATCTTGTTTCCATGACCAAATACCTAATGAGATGCATGTAAGAAGGAATGAGCTTATGTGGACGTTGCATGTGGCAGATAAGGCAAGGACACAGGAGTGGGGGACACTGGCAGCAATGCATCTCCTGTTTAGAAGCAGGGAGAGGGAAGGAAGTGAGACAGGGGTATAAAACCTATTAGGGAGTTATAGTACCCTAGTAACTACTCCCTCCAGAAAAGTTCCACTTTCTAGAGCTTTCACAAGCTTCCAAACAGTATCCTCAGGTGTGTACCAAGCACAAGTGCCCAAACACAGAAGCCTGAAGAGGCCAGAGGTGTCAGAGTTCCTGGAGCTAGAGTAACAAGTTATTATGAGCAACCAGTGTGGGAACAGAATTGAGGTCTTCTGCAAGTGCAATATGTGCTCTTAACTATTGAGCTATTGCTCCAACCCCGGTCTGGATGTCTTGGGGTTTGTTTGTTTGTTTGCTTGGTTGGTTGGTTGATTAGTTTTTGGATTTTCTTTTTGTTTTTGTTTTTAACACGAATTATGAAAATAGATTTTGCCAACTTGGATTTCTCTAGGATAGAAGAGAGAAACCTTCTGAGTAGGTTTAGCAGACTTCACCAATCCAGAACATTCTGAATCTGAAAGCATTTTGTTAAACAGAGGTAGTGACTCCCTAAGAGCACCTTTCCCAAGCCAAGTGGAGACTGTATTTTCCAAATGTAGCATTGGTATTAACAGGGAACAGAGAAGTCATAAGGAGAATTTCGGCTAATACACTGGCATGTCTGTTTCTGGCTCTGGAGACTGCTAAGTTACTCTTCGCCAGCTTCTATCTGTATTCACTGGAAAAGACAATATTCTTCATAGCTACTTTTGATAGTCAATTTCAAGAAGATCGACTTCATTGTTTTAAAAGCTATGCTTTCACGATCTTCATTTCCTTCTGAGTACAAGAGGAAAGAAAATAGATGCCCAGCTGCTTTCAAAAGCTCTAAAAAACACCTCCTTGTATGAACCAGCTTTATATTTATAAGAATAAAATCATTAGGGGGAGCTAGAGAGATGATTCAGGGGTTCAATGCATATTGTTTCTGGTCATTTGAATAAGAATGGCCCCCATAGACTCATATGTTCAAATGCTTGGTTCATAGGAAGTGGCACTCTTAGGAGGTGTGCCCTTGTTGGAGTAGGTGTGACCTTGTTGGAGAAAGTGTGTCACTGTGAAGGTGGCCTTTGAGATCTTTTATGCTCAGGTCACACCCAGTATGATGCATAGTCTTCTTCCTGCCTGAAGATCAACATGTAGAACTCTTAGCCCTTTCTCTAGCACCATGTCTGCCTGCATGCAACTGTGCTTTCAGTCATGATGGTAATGGATTAAACTTTAGAAACTGTAAGTCAGCCCCAATTAAACATTTTTCTTTATAAGAGTTGCTGTGGTCATGGGGTCTGTCACAGCAGTGGAAACCCAAACTAAGACACTGATCATGCAAAGGACCACAGGAAGGTATCTCACAATAGCCCATGACTCCAAGGAGATCTGACAACTCTGGCCTATAAAAACATTAGCACATACATGCACATACTTTTGCAGAGACACACAGAAGTAATAAATAATAATAATAATAAAATTATTATTAAAATAAGTAATAACAATAAATAAAATTACTAAATAGAATTATTTAGGCTTGTTTTAGGGAAAAAGCACATGAAGCTTTGCACAATAAAATTTTCAATCAAGACTCTCAGTCTCAATGCTTAAATAATATATTTTAATATTATCTCAGAAATACTTGACCCTATCTTGAGGTCTCTGCAGGTCTCAGGCAGAGAAGTAAACCTCAAAGAGATGAGAATGAAAAACCATGCTGGGTAGTGGTGGCACATTCCTTTAATCCCAGTGCTTTGGAAGCAGAGCCAGGTGAATCTCTGTGAGTTTGAGGCCAGCCTGAACTGTAGAGCAAGTTCTAGAACAGCCAAATAAGAGAATGAAATCTTGGTTCAAATTTATTTCATCAAACTGATTGAACTTGGGTAGGCTGATATTGGGAAGTTTATTTCCAGCATATTTAAGCAGAGTTTAATTTGGATAAATAAAGTTTCTGTTATAATACAATCCACAGTTCACAAGGCAGCATCATAATTATATCACTACTTAATTCAGCGCCCATGTCACTTCTTCTGAAAACAATGGGCACTAGAGATAGGCTGCCTATACTAGCTTAAGGGCAGAAGGGTGTGAGCTAAGGGTCATTTAGATGACTAGCCTCCTCCAGTCCTGGTTGTAGGAGCTTAATATGGAGCTTGATATGACCTGGTCCAATCTGATGATAATATTGATCACCATGCTATTAGTCACTTCCAATTCTCAGCATTCTAGATGCAAGAACAGATAATGGGTTCTTTGGGTTTTTTTTTTTTTTTGGTTTTTTTTTTTGTTTTGTTTTGTTTTGTTTTGTTTTATGTCTTTCCCATTGGAAAGACAATCCTGTATGCTTGACATTCCTATTCAGGAGATCTGTGAATGCAAAGACCTTCATGCTTGAATCCCAGCACTGTCTGGTATGCTTCCTCTTACCATTTTTTATCAATTATCACCCAGCTCTTACCTAGGTAAACCTGCTTAGAAGACGATAACAATTGAGTATTTTACAAACCTTTTACACAACTCTTACAGTATTTTTCCCAATGTGTTGTCATCTCTTATCCTCATAGTGCCCTCTGCTGGGCACTCTTGTGATGACTACTTGCTCTTTCATTTCCACATATAACTACATACATACTCCAAATACTAGAGGGAACAAGGTGTCTAAGGTTATAATCTTCCTTTTCTTAGTTTATAAAGCGACCAACTGCAAATATTTATGTAGCAACAGTCACTTTAAAAGAGGATGTTTTGCTTATGCTGAGGACTAAGAGCTATGACCCAATTTAAATGTCCTTGGCCAATCAATTCCCAATACCTCAAGGTTACGTGGAGATGAGAGGTTTTTGATAAAAATAATTATGTGATATTTGGATTCTTTCTAATGTTAATGTGACCTTATGAGGGGAATGAGATGTTCTGTTTCTTTAATTGTTTTTCTCTTTCTCTCTTTGCCGCCACCCCCTCTCGCACTTCCTCCCTCCCCCAGTCCCATCCCTTTATACTTCTTCTCTCTTGCCACTCCCTTCTCCCTCCTCTTTCTTTTTCAAGATACTGAAGAAGACAGCTGCTTACAACCAGGAAGTGTGTCCTTACCAGGGACTCAATGCAGCTTCCTACACAAGTGAAACTCACTCCACAGCAAAGAATGCTACAGCAATATAAGTCAACAAAATATTCAAATATGAATTCAAATAAATCTAAAAGCATTCTCTTGCATGAAATAAACTGAGATTCAACGTGTGATATACATAATCCTACTTATATTACAACCTCAATGATACAAAATCCCAATGATAGAGTGCAGCTTATCAGTCACAAAAGGTCATAGGTAACATGAATGGGAATTTACAGGAACAGCAGAAGGACATGGGGGTGAGGGTGATGAAATTTCTTTATATTTGGACTGTGGTCCAATTATGTACAATTGTGCTTGCTTTAAAATTCATGGGACTATGCACAGAGAAATGCTTTTATCTATTTCTTAAATTGGATATTTTATTTATTTACATTTCAAAAATTATTTCCTTTCCTGGTTTCCCCTCAGCAAAACCCCTATCCCATTCTCCCTTATCCTGCTTCTATGAGGGTGCTACCCTGTTGTAGAAATTTTACAAAACCAACCCACGCTATCGCCTGCAACCACCCACCTACCTACTCCTGCCTCACTGCCCTAGAATTCCTCTACACTGGGGCATCAAGACTTCACAGGACTAAGGGCCTCCCCTCCCATTGATGCCAGATAAGGTCTCTTCAGCATTGTCTGTCCTTCCCCTAACTCCTCCATTGAAGTCCCTGTGCTCAGTCCAATGGTTGGCTGCAAGCATCCACATATGTATTGGTCAGGATCTGGCCAAGCTTCTCAGGAGGCTGTATCATGCTCCTATCAGCAAGCACTTCTTGGCATCTGCAATAATGTCTGGGATTGGTGTCTGCATGTGGGTCAGATCCTGTAGGGGGTAGGATGGGGAGAGGGCAGTCTCTGGAGGGTCTTTCCTTCAGTCTTTGCTCCACTCTTTGTCCTTGCATTTCCTTTAGACAGGAGCAATTCTGGGTTAAAATTTTGGAGATTGATGATTGGTCCCATCACTCAACCAGGGGTGGGAGGCATGCTTAACTTCTGGATATGGTCTTGACCATCTCCTTTGTGGAGTACTTCAGCTAATATTATCACCGTGGGGTCCTAGGAGGCTCTTGCTTTCCTGGCATCAGTGACTTTCTAGATGCTACCCCCATCTCCCCATCCCCCATTGCTGCACACGTCTGTTAAATTTCCTGACCCTCTCTACATCTCCTTCATCTCCTCCCATACATGATTCTGCCTCTTGTTTTGCCCTGCCCCAATTCTCTACCTCTCAAGTCCCCCTGACCTTCTACTTCCCTTGATTCTTTCAGTATCCCTTCTAATTAGGACTGAAGCATCCAATCTTTGATCCTTCTTCCTCTTGAGCTTCAGGTGGTCTATGAGTTGTATTGTGGGTATGCCACACTTTTTGCCTAATAACCACTCATTAGTGAGTACATACGATGTGTGGTCTTTTGTGACCAATATTTTCCAGGTCCATCCATTTGCCTAAGAATTTCATGAATTCGTTGTTTTTAATAGCTGAGTAGTATTCCATTGTGTAAATACACCACACTTTCTGTAACCATTCCTCTGTAGAGGAACATCTGGGTACTTTCCATCTTCAAGATCTTATAAATATGACTGCTATGAACATAGTAGAGCATGTACCCTTATTACATGCTGGAGTATCTTCTAAGTTTATGCCCAGGAGTAGTATAGCTGGGTCCTCAGGTAGTCCTATGTCCAATTTTCTGAGGAGCTACCAGGCTGATTTCCAGAGTGGTTGTACCAGCTTGCAATCCCACCAGCAATGGAGGAGTGTTCCCCTTTCTGCACATCCTCACCAGCATCTGCTATCACCTGAGTTTTTGATCTTAGCCATTCTGACTGGTGTGATGTGGAATCTCAGGGTTGTTTTGATTTGCATTTCCCTGATGGCTAAGGATGTTGAACAATTCTGTAGGTGCTTCTCGGTCATTTGAGTTTTCTCAATTGAGAATTCTCTGCTTGGCACTGTACCCTATTTTTTATAGGATTATATAGTTCTCTGGAGTCTAATTTCTCGATTTCTTTGTATATATTGGATAATATATTTGATGTAGGATTCATAAAAATCTTTTCCCAATATGTTGGTTGCCATTTTGTCCTATTGACAGTGTCCTTTGCCTTACAGAAGTTTGCGACTTTAAAATTTGGCTCTACTGGGGCTGGAGAGATGACTCAGTGGTTAAGAGCACTGACTGCTCTTCCAGAGGTCCTGAGTTCAAATCCCAGCAACCACATGGTGGCTCACAATCATCTATAATGAGATCTGATCTTCTGGTGTTTCTGAAGACAGCTACAGTGTACTTAAATATAATAAATAAATAAATCTTTTTTAAAAAAAATCAGCTCTACTGGAAGAAGCTCTGGAATCCCAGAACCCAGGTCATGCCTACCAATGTCTTTGGCACTAAACTAGGTTTGGGATGGTTTTTTAGTTTGCTTTGTTTTGAGATAGGGTCTGGTACAGCCCATTCTGGCCTGAACTTGCTATGTAGCACAGAATCTTGAACTTCTGATCCTCCTGCCTCTACCTCACCTTGTACTGGAATTACAACTACATGCTGTTGTGCCTGGGTTTTGTGTAGCCTTATTTTGCTGTTTTTAGTGATTTTTTAGATATTATAATTACATCATTTCCCCTTCCCTTTCCTTCCTCCACATTCTTCCATGTACCTCTGCTCTCTTGCAAATTGATGGCCTTTTCTTTCTTGCTGTTGTTATTGATGGTGGTGGTAGTAGTGATGGTGTGTGTGTATTCCTAAACACGTAAGTACAACTTGTTCCATCTACAATGTATACCTGTATATGTATGTTTTCATTTTCAGGACTTACCATTTGGTATTGCATAATTAGTTGGTATGCTCTTCCCTGGGAAAACTATTTATACAGCTATCAGTATTGTTTAGTTGCCTATAGCTTTTGTTCAGAGTTGAGGCCTCACCTGGTTGTATCCGGTGCTGAGGATGGAACCCAGATCCTCATATACAAAAGAGGAGAGCACTGTACAGAATGAGTCCTCAGACTACCAGAGTTTCTACAATGGGATCTATTATTCCTACTGCCAGACTTATTTATCAGTGTTGCTGATTGAGAGGAGAAAATGGCAAAAATTCCTATGGTGGGAATTAGAGGACTTCTGGGTCCGTACCACATTGTGTTGAGGGCAAAGGAGGGTGCTGTCATTGTGGATATGGGGTGGGGGCAGGGCATTCCTCCTTCCCCTGTCTCTCCTTCCCTGCAGACTACTGGCTGCACATGCAGCTCTTCTATAGTGCTATGCTGGTTTTTGAAGCCACCTGGTTCTGGGCAGAAAGCTACAGCATGGACCTGGGGGTGTGCAGGAGCCTCCACTGGTGGCCTGAGCGGTGCAGCATCTGCTGCATCTGGAGCCTAGCTCACTGCTGTGGGTGGTTCCCAAGGGTGTGTTCATGAAGTGTCTGAGCTTGCTGCTGTGGGTGGCACCCAATTGGAAAGCAAGCACACCTTCGAGCTACTGGACATGAGTTTCTTCTTCCAGGGTAAGCACCCACAGTGTGCCCCAGGAGGACATAGGCACATCAGCCTGGACAGGGGAGAGTACACAATTGTAATCATGGGCCCAGGAGGGTGGCCTCAAAATGAGCATCTCTTGGAAACAAGACACCACACAGAGGCACTAAAGATGAGGGGTGGAAATATGGTTATCGGGACTGGTGGTGGATTCTGTTTAGTCCCATGGGAGCATAGACAAGGGAATCTTTGGTCCTTGGAGGTGAGACAAAAGCACAGGCATGTGTTTAAAGTGGGCTATCAGGGACAATGGACACAAAACAGGCATTAATGAATAGCAGCGGGCAAGGGCAGATCATGGGGTAGGAGGCAAGGGACATACACAGTGGAGCATGGTGCGGACAGGCCTGGAGTAGGCGGGGAGAAGGGCATGGAAATGGGCATAGGGCATGGGCATATGGAATGTGAGCACACAGTGGGCACCAGGTGGGATGCAAAGCTCTTGGCCTTTCTCTCAGTCCCTGTGCCAGCAGAACTGCAGGCTCACCAAAGTAAGGATGGCCTCTGAGCCTGAGCATCACTCTGTGCTTTGGTAGACTAGCCAGAGAAGCGGCTCAGGTGGTGACAGTGCCCGCGCTGCCACAGTACTAAGTATCGGGCGTAGGCCTGGGGGATTGACAGAAGACAGACTTGGGTCATTCAGTAAGGAGAATGCTGAAGCTTTACTGAGGGACCAGCAATTTATACATGAAAAAACAATCATAGCTATAGGTCAGGCACATGGGAAGTCCCCACCACCCTGGGCGGGAAGACAGAAATCAAGCTGAGCCTCAGGATGTTCCGCTCTCAGGAATCCTGTGCCAACAGCTCAGCGGAGGGCATTGAGCGAAGCTCATGATGCCCAACACCATGGCTCATGTCAGTCATTCCCTCTCCTCCAACCCCAAATGGCCTCTCACTGATCCTTCCTAGTCCCAGCTCCCCCTAGTCTCAGCTCCCCTCCCACCCCACACAACTATCTGGTCTGTGTGGTTCAAAGAGGAGCGTCTCCCACCCAGAATGTTGGTAAAGGTTACCTCATTGCCCGATGCTACCTCCTGTGGAGCCAGTCTTTACTCATCTCTTACACTGGAAGCTCCTGGACCTTGAGGCCTCACAAAATCCCCAGCCCAGCACCACCAGCAGCATCCTCCTCACCTGCTGACACAGCAGAATAAGCCCCAGGATGGCGGCTGCCTCTCTCACATCTACTAAAAGCAGTCTGCCATGGGATTTGGACTTTATCCTCAACCCTGCCCTCCCTGAGCCAATGGAGCTATCTGACCAGGTCACTAATAGGTAAAGTCCACAATAGCCTTCACCTGCCTCTGCCCTGAGGACAGAGCCTTAGAATGCAGGACGTACTGGAAGCAGGACTTGGGAGTCAGCTGGAACTTGACTTGGAGGCAGATATAGGATAAAATCACGTGTCAGTGGGCCAACATGAGGATAGCTCATTCCTTAGAGCCAGCCTTACCCTGTCATAAAGCGCTCCCAGTTGGTTTTGAAGTACTACTTCCTAGTGATTAGATCCTAAGACCTGTTTAGAGAACCTACAGCAACAGAGCCCTACCATCCAGGTGCTCTGGGTTTCAGGTCCTTTGTCCAACCTCTCATCTCTATTTCAGGGGACCTAGGAGGGTTTCCAAAACAGAACCCTGGACTTTGGGTACCAGCACCAATACCTGGAGGACTCTGTCTTTGGAGAAACCAACACAGCTTTAAGGCAGAGTCCAAGACCATACAGAGGCCAGCTTCACCCATGGCCGGCTGACCATCATACACTTCTGAGGACAGAGAGGATAATCCTCAACAAGCAGCCCACCATCTCTGTCCTCCCCTTGCCTTGTAAGTAAGGTAACTTTTTCCCCCTTTTCCAGACTTATTTATAGGAGTCTTAAAATAAACATCTCTTCCTTCCTTCCTTCCTTCCTTCCTTCCTTCTCTTTCTTTTTTTTTAATTTCTTTTTTAAATTTTTTTTTGTGCTGGGAATTAACCTCTGGGCCTTGTGCATGCTAAGCACATGCTCCACCACTGAACCTCGACCCTAGCCAACAGGCCACTCCATGGAGAGAAAGCGATATGATCTGACAAAAGATCAAATTTCTTTGTTTTTCCCCCCAGTTATCTCAGGAATGTTCATTGAGTTGCTGCTATGTTCTAGTGCCCAGTGCTGAATACGAGGGACAGAGAAAAACAGGGTGGTCATTAGACTCTTGGGGTTCACAGCTTGTTTCCAGCTGGAGTCCCATGGATGCCCCCACTCCTGACCCTCACAACTCACATGAAACGATGGTAAGGAGTCAAACAATATCTGATTTTAAAGTCAGGTTTACCATTCATTAATTGTGCAACCTCGGGAAGTTATTTAACCTCTCTGAGCCTCAGAAACCTCCTCTGTTCAAAAGAAGCTGTGACGATCTCTGCGGCAGTCTTGGTCTGAGGTGCGAGTGTGGATGGGGTGTGTGAGCTGGCTAAGCCCACAACAGTTGACCACAAACTTGTGGGGGAGGAACATGGAGCAAACATTTGACCCATTGACATGGCTGACTTTGTCCATGCTGTACCCCAGGCTGAGATTGGGGGGATCATGAGTTCACAGAACTCCCAGCACCTCTTCCGTGCTAGGCTCTCTCAGGGCACCAACTTCTAAGGGATTCTATTGCGTCCTCACCATCATCTGGATGTTGACATCTTAGTTCCATTTCAGAGATGGGAAGCTGAGGGTTCTGTCCAGTTGGCCGTCCTCCCCACATCAGTCACTAGAGGGCGCCAGAGCTCAGGAGAACTGGGTTGAGCAAAATCCTTATCGTCCCTGTAGCGCTCCAAAGTCTATAAGCCAGTCCCCAAGGCCTGAATAGTGTGGCTGGGAGGAGACGGCAGAGGAGAGAAAAAGCCAGAACCAGGGTACCTGAGAAGCCTCTGTGGCTTTTCTCACTCTGTTGGAACTCTGCTTAGATTCTCCCCTCCTCTCTATCTTGAGTCATATCTGTTTCTCCACAGTTCCTTCTGTCTGCAGGTTTCTTCATTTTTCCTCTGCAGTGACTGGCACTCTCTCTGTATGCTGTCTCTGCATGTCTGGATGTCTGGTTCTATCATGTATGTGTGTGTAAGTGTGTGTGTGTGTGTGTGTGTGTGTGTGTGTGTGTGTGTGTGTGTGTGCATGTATGTCTGTCTGTCTCTCTGTCTGTCTATCTGCCTGCCAGCCTGCCCCTATCTCACTTAGTTTCAGGAAATGTCTCTGCCCTCCCACCTCTTCACCCCGCAGCTGCTCACGCCTTCAGATTGCTAGCCTCCTTTAACGACCTCCTTAGACTTGACAAGGGTAGTGAGAGAGGAGGGAAGAGCAGCCTGGTGGGTCCACCTCTTTTTGCTTTTCTAGGCTGGGAGGTTGGGCCAGTGGGTCTTTTCTGCCTGGGCAGCCGGTGCAGATCTGAGGCTCTGAATGCCGTGCCTGGCTCTGCGGTGTCAGCAACACAGCCAGCGTGCAGCAGCAACCATCACCAGAATCCTTGGCCCCTTCTGCAGAGCCCACCAAGCTCCCTTATAGCTACATAGCCCTGATTGCCATGGCTATTCAGAGTTCACCGGGTCAGCGGGCCTCCCTCAGTGGCATCTACCGCTACATCATGGGCCGCTTTGCTTTTTACCGGCACAACCAGCCCGGCTGGCAAAACAGCATCCGCCATAACCTGTCTCTCAACAAGTGCTTCGTCAAGGTGCCTTGTGATGACCGCAAGCTGGGCAAGGGCAGCTACTGGACCCTGGATCCTGACTGCCACGACATGTTCCATCATGGCAGCTTCCACCGTCGCCGCAGACGCTTCACCAAGTGCACAGATGCCCAGGGCACAAAACGCCCTGTCAGGGCAGACCACAGACCCCTCAGAGCCACCAGCCCGGACCTAGGAACCCCAAACACCACAACTGGCAGACTGTGCCCATTCCCACCAGAGGTGCCAAACTCCAAGGGCTTCAGCTTTGGGGGGTCTGATGAGGTCTTTGCCAGCCAACATGTGCTCAACAAACAGTGACACCAGGCCCCAGTTGCCCTCTGGATCCAAAGAGATGTGCTCGGCAAACTTTGGAGGCCCCAGGGAGCTCTCTGAAGCTACCTAGCCCTCACTGAGCTCAGCATTCAGCTTTTCATCTGCCTGCTCTGACCTGAGAGTCTTGGCAAGGCCCCCACACCCGGTGTGTCTCCTGAGAGCATCGGGAACAGCTACCAGAGCCAGATGCAGACACTGAATTTCTGTATGGGGACTGACCCAGGCCTTGAACACCTCTTGACCTCTGCAGTCCCCACCCGGAACCCTCAACTCCTTTAGCCTCTCACCAGGCCCCACTGCCCCTGCCAGCTGACTCCAAAGAACCCTGGATGGCTGGGAGCTTTCCTGTCCAGGGAGGTTCTGGCTTTCTGCTGGGATTACCCCTTTGTCTTAATCGGACACCAGGAATGTTCTTTGCCAGGAGCCAGCCCTGGGGGGAGCTGTTCTTGTCCATTCTTCTTGCGGCATGGAGGGCGTCGTCGGGGGTAAGACATGGTCTTGTGAAGTTCTGGGGTAAAATTTTGTCTTAAGGAAAATTTAGGGTTGCTGTATAATAAAACATAAACTAAGTCTAAGTTACTATGATAATGTAGCTGACCTGCCTTCTGTGTTCCTCTGAAGCAGGCACTTAGCACCTCATCCTAAAACAGTAGGAGATTAAGTAAAAGATTAGTGGCTAGAGCCTTTTCCCTATTGCCCAGATGCCTCTTGCTTCTCAGGCTAGGGGGAAGTTTAGAGCAATAAACTTCTTTTGAGACAGGAGAAGAGAATAACACTCCCAAAAAGAAAAACTTTTACATAAGTGAATATGCACAATCTCACATAAGTTCAAACACAGCTTCAAACATACAGATATTTCATTTACACATTTCCACACAAATTCAGTTGGACCCAGCTTGCATGCATTCTCACAATTTCACACACATGCATACATTCTCACAATTACGTACTTACACACACATCCATACTTGCATATGCATATGGAGCAAGCACCAGTGCAGAAAGAACTCACTCATTCTGGATGAAAAGTGAACTCCAATATTTATTGCATCGAGAAAGAAAAAGCTTCCACCCTTTTAATGCTAAATGAATTAAATCCATGTTTGTAAGAAAAAAAAAAGCTTTGTTTCTTTTAATAAGACTAAGTCTGTCTTATCCTTACCATGGTATCTGTTCTGTCCCATTGTAAGGAGAAGCCTGCCTTCTCCATCTGCTATCTTCAACATCTTTTTTCCTGTTTCTCTCTGCATTCTGCACATAACTCTTAGTTTTTTTTTTATGTTACCTACAGTTTCTAAGTTATTCCACTCTGCATTCTCCTTCTAATCTTGTTCTCTTCTGACTAAAGACTTATCCTCAGTTCAGTTCTTCTCTCAGCTCTATTCTTCTCACCTCTATTCCTCCCACCTAAATTCTTCTGGTCAGACTCTTCTCTTTGGCCTCAGCCCTTAAACATCTTTCAGAATACATGATCACATGTTACAAAGTTCATCACAAGTTCACACAAAATACCAAGTCACAAATTGAAATAAAATTTTACAACAGAGAATGTTTATATGCATATCCATTAGGAGTAATTATCTAACTAAACATCTCTCACTTGTCTTCTCTACAGGTTCATAGAAAGTTTAAAACCATAACTAAGTTATTAGCGAAGTTTTGTATAGATAAACGCAGTCAATATTTTATCTTCTGTCCTAGCACCTATAATAAATCATTAGTTCCCTCTTTATGACCTTTGGTTATTTTTTTACAACCTCTTGGAATGTGCTCTGAATAGGAGAAAGTCTGGTTGCCATCTAAGAGCAATTAACTGTTGACTCTTAGGAGACTGGCAGTTCTCATTGCAGTTTTGACTATCAGAAAAGGACCTAATATCAGTCCTTCTATAAAAGAGCTTAATAATCACAGATATAATTTTAGAAAATCTTATGGGATCATCATTAAGACTTAAGTCATCTATTGGTCTACATAGCATCACTCTAAGACAGTACATCTTCATGGATCTGCAGAGATTTGCTCCAAAGGGCTGTGCTATTACTTATTGATTATTATATATGTTTAATAATAGCAGGAAAAGCATATTAATAGCAGGAATCTTTCCCAAAATTAGTCTCTCACAGCCTTGCTTAATGAGGGCTCACCTGTTGCAATTATATAATAATTCGAAGCAGGCCATTTCAGGATGATCATCTGCTAGTATATTAGCTTGTCCCATTATGGCTCTGACACTTCTTCAAGTGATTGACTGCAACAGCTCCTCTGTGGGCTTCTGTCAACTATTCCCTGGAGACTCAGACTGGCTATATGACCTAGGGTACTCTGCAAGAACCCAACCCTGGCAGGCCAAGGATTGTGAGGACCAGAAGACAGAAGTGAGCAGTCAGGCGGGTCCCTGGGGGCCTCCTGACAAACTTGGGATGTGGGTTTTCTCTGTGGTTCTCAGGGCTAATAAAGCCGGTGTGGTGATAAGGGTCTGCCTGCTGAATGGCTGGGGTTAAGGCCCAGGATGCTGGGTTCTGTGTGGAGCACTGTGGTTGAGTGGAAGCATTGTGGGGGTGCAGCAGGGGTGAGGTACCCTCTTGGAAAGATCCTGGTGGGGGCTTTCTCCTGCTGGGGACTTTCCTGGAGAGTTTCACAGAAAGGTAAAGTAGGGATGAGGGCAGGCAGAGGGAAAATACGGCCAAGATCCACAGAATGTGGGAGAGCTGGGCTGGCCTGTCGGGTTGCTTTCCATCCTTGGTTGTAACTGGACACTCTAAAGAGCCTCAGCATGTCCATTGTCAACCCCTCTCAGCTTGTTTCTGTCATCTTGTCTGAGTTCTATGGAATATCAGCCCCATTTACAATGGTGGAAACTGAGGCTCAGAAAAAGTAAAGGGTACCCAGGTCTTGTGGCTATGATGAAAACAGAAGAAGGCACAAAGTGGAGAGCTGGCCGAGGGCAGCATAGGATGACTCCAGAGAAAGGACAGCCTTTCCCATTACCAGACAAGACACCCTTCACTCTCGTGCAGACAGGTGATCCAAGGTCCAACAGCACCGGCCTTTATTTGAACTCCCCACAGTAATGGGACCTCCCCTGTGTCCCTGGGTCCCTGAGTCTCTGGGTCCCTGCAATCTCCTGGTTGCTTTTTCCAGAATTGTATTACATTTGTTTGAGTGTGTGTGTTCAGAGCTACCTGTGGGAGTTGATTCTCTCTTTCCACTGTGAGGGTCCTAAGGACTGAACTCAGGGGCCTTCACCCATTAAGTCATCTCATCACCCCTCCCATGACCCTATGAATACATTTCTTTGAGGATAAGGACAGGACTCATGGCTGCCCTAGGAACTGAACAGAGACAGCTGAGACTTCTCTTGGATAGAACAGGAAGCATGGCAGTTTGCATGATACCCACCAGAGGAACAGAAAGGAGCCTGAAACCTCACTGTTGCCCCAGCACTGAAAGAAACAGAAGGAAAGGGCTTCCTGAACCTTAGTCTCATCTTCTGGGCCATGGGTATGGGGTGAGGCAGAGGGGTCAAAGTTCGGGTGTGCCCCCATTTTACTCTTCTAGAAAAAGCCCAGAAGGCCTTGTATCCTGTGTGGTGGCAACCAGCGGCTGCCCTTCTTTGGGCAGGTGGCTTAGTTTACTCCATAAGCCCTGAACAGCTTCCCTGACTTCAGCCTCTGTGACTCCCTCCTCCCTTCACAGGTCCTATGGGGCCTTAGAGGAAGCGTGCTGGCTGGCCTGACTGAACTGTCTTGTTCCCACAGACTCCAGAACTGAGATGGAGGGGTACCTGAGAGGCCAAGCTTGCTGTGGCCAGAAGGCAATGGGAAAATGCTTGGCCAGCTGGGGGATGTGGAGTCTTCCTCCTCCCATCATACTTCTCCCTCCTCCCTTCTCATTCCCCACTCCTTACCCTGCCTGCCACACCCCAAGCAGCAAAACAGGGAGCTCTTGGGAGGTAATACAGCAGGATCCTATGTAGTGAGAGATGCAGGTACACAGAGAAAGGAGACCCTTGTGTGATATGGGGTCAGCATGTGGGTGTAGGAGTATGCTGGGGAGACACTGTCAGAGACAAGACAGAGACCCTAGTGAGGATTCTTTCTCAGCTGGGTCAGGGAAAAAGGCCTGTGTTGGACACTGATCCTTGCTGTGCATTCCTCTGGAGTCTCTTCTCAGCTGTATCCTAGTTGGTAAGAAGATGGGAAGCTAGCAGGACTGGGGAAAGCACCCAGCCTCCTGAGGATGTTCAGCCTCTGAGCCCTGTGTCTGTGTCCCAGAAGAATAACTTGGGGCTCTGCAAAATAGGCTCTTTCTTCCTGTGCTTGCGCTGCAGTAGTGAGACTTGGGATCCTCCCTGTGTCATAGTGGGTACCGCCTGTACCACTGCCACTGATTCCACCCAAGAGTGCAGCCAGCTCATAGAGAGACTGTGGACAGCCAGGTGAAGCCTTGCTGGCATTGGGCCTTGGGGAGCATGCAGAAAAAGAAAAAGAAAAAAGAAAAGGGAAGGGAAGGGAAGGGAAGGGAAGGGAAGGGAAGGGAAGAGAAGAGAAGAGAAGAGAAGAGAAGAGAAGAGAAGAGAAGAGAAGAGAAGAGAAGAGAAGAGAAGAGAAGAGAAGAGAAGAGAAGAGAGAAGTCAGCTCTGGCACAGTTCCCCTTGCCCTCAAACCCCAAGACTTCTTATTTGTCAAGAATAATGATGACCCCAGGTAGGATCTCGGTCTAGACCTACCCCAGATACATTATTCAATCTTGCACCAGACACACACACTCTGGCTTCACTCTCTTTGTCTAACAGATAGGACATGGGCAATTTGATTCTGTATCTGAGCCTCAGGGGAGTATCTGACCTGGGGGACAGTCTTATGGACATTCCATCTCTGGAGGTTCTTGGCCAGGAAGTCTAGACCTCATAATCTCATGCTGCCCTCTGCTCCATACCCAGTGGTGGCCTTCCTGCTGGGTATCCTGCCCTCACATTCTTTCTATGGCCAACAGATACTTCCACATGTTGCCTGATTGCTCCTATTGGGGGGGGGTGTTGGGCCAGGAAGTGCCCTTCATCAGTTCAGACTACACAGAAGGTCTTGATACAGGTTTCAAAGCCAAGATCACATAGCAAGGTCAACAGAGTTGTCTCTTCCATCCACCCATACAATGCTTAGGTCAGGGATGTGCTATCAGACAGTCTCAGGAGCTCCTTCAGTAGACTCATCTGTCTCCAGTCCCAGTTCCAGAGACCATTTACTCCTCTTCAGAAAATTAGAGCAGAAAGGGTTCTGAGACTAAATCAAATCCTAAAATGGTAGGCTCAGTATTTAAGACTATTCCAGAGTTCTTAATCACAGCAGCACAGATTCTTGGAATGCACAGTTGACAAGAGTGTCTTCTTACCCTCTTACATTATGTGCATTCCAGGAAGTAGGAAGGACCTGTTCTAACAAAATACAGTGACCCTGTTATGCTGTCATTACCTGCTGGTATTTGGTCTGCCTGTCCAAGGTCAAAGTGTCCATCTGCCATCAGAAGGGCATAGATGGGGTCCCTACCACACCCCACAGGCCCACCTCACACACTCTCACATGGGGTGTCTCTCAAGCCTGCCTCCCACCCACTGCTTCCTTCCCTGAGGAAGGCATTCCCCTGCCTGAGTTGCAAGTTACTCATGCCTTCCCACACCCCAGAAAGCATTTGGCTGGAGCGAGACTCTCTCCCCTGGAGGGCGGAGGGCAGCTTCCTGAGTCTGCCACAATGATGAGAAAGCAGGAGGAGTCTGTAGGCCTGGCACATCTGCCTGTGGGGAGTGCAGCAACCCAGGAGTCAGGGCTTCAGCCCAAGCATCCCTCCCCTGTCCACGTTCCCATCACCCTAACTCCGGCTGCCAGAGACAAGGTTACCTTTACTGTTGTCTTATCTGTGTGGCCTGGGAGAAGTCACTTCCTCTCCCTGCTTGCTTCAGAATGATACAGAAGTGGTGTTTACCCCCATGAAATTGTGAACAGATTTTCTAAGTTAGCATTTGCAAAGTGCTTAGAGCAGGGCCTGGCATTCACACTTGCAATATAAATGGTAGTGACGTGAAGTAAAACTATACTGGGGGCTGGTATGTCCCCTTACCATGATGATCCCCTACCAGGGCAGTGTCTAGCTGCTGTGGAAGAAGGGGACAGAATGCAGAGAAAGGACTAACCAATTCCGTGGGCTTAAATTCTGTCCTTTCCACTTCTTTGCAGTGTGGAATCACCCATCTGAGCCTCAGTTTCCTCCTCCATGAAATGGGAATGCTCTTTTTGATGCTCAGAGCTGGCATCCTTATGCATAATTTGGTCAACAGAGATGAAATTAGAATGAAAAGTATTCCCATCAGAAGTCCCCACACTCTTGGTCCACTTCTCATGACCCTGTCCTTTGAGTACACACACACACACACACACACACACACAGAGAACAAAACTATAAATAAGAGGTTCCTTTGAGGTGCCTGATCCTCTCTGTTCCTGCTGGTAACTGGGTGGGTGACTCAGGAGACAGTTGGTGGGTAGAAGAAAGTGGCTCTGTGACTAAAAACAGACCAGATGCCCGTTAGTCACTCCAATAGCCAGGAAGGCTGGGGCTGCCCCGATCACTGTCCTCCGGGCTAGTACCATGGTTGCCCAGTGTCACTTAGGTACAAGTCCTTCCTTCCTGCCAGCAGCCAGCTCAGAAGAGCTTCTCCACTTTCAGGGCTCTGTGCTTGCTGCCTGCTCACCAAGGAGTATCCCCTCTCCACAGGATGGCTTTCTTTATACAGTCCCTGTCACTGGCCACTGCCACCCTAAAGGAATCCCACAGCCTGAGTACAGTTAACTGTCCAGCACACTCCCTCACACACAGCTTCATGCTGCCTTCCCACGGCTCCACTGTGAGGCATTCACAGTTGTAGAGCTTGTACCTAAGCATCTTCACCTTAGGACATGGATTGTCTTGCCCTGTCTTTGCCCTGTTCACTCTTCCTCTTCCCTACCTCAATAGGGCTCTGGTGAGTGCTTACAAGTGAATCATTCATAATTCACAATGGGCTGTCTCAAAGAACCCCAGGGATGCCCTGCCTCACCCAGCACCATCTAGGACTTGTGAGTAGGAGCACACATTTGAAGTCTCTCTCCTCACTAACTCAAAAGAGCATTCATGCCCACCCTTTCTTCTGCCAGGAGAGCCCTCTGCCACCATCCACAGAGCTCTCTTCCTTCTCTCTCTCTCCATCAAGCATCCTCAGATCAGTGTTCCCTAACTTCTGCCCCCTTCTCCCCTGCCAGTCCAGGCAAAGTTCAGTGTGCTTTGCCCACTAAGAGAAGATCCCTGAGATCAGGGGCTTTGTCTATTCACTGCTGTCCCCTGCAACTGGAGCCATATGTGGAACACAGCAGGGGATCCTGAAATAACCAAATATGAGCTCAGGAGCATCTGCCTAGACATCTCTCATGACTTTGTCACTGATCTTAGGAAGCAGATATTGTCATTATCCCATTTTACAGACAGGATCATGAGAGCAAGTAGGTAGGTTTTAGCACTTGGAGTCCTGTGTCTAGTACTTCCCTGTAATCCCTTGAGGTATCTGAGTTCTTCAGATCCTCTGTCTGTCTTTGCTAAAGCTGCTGGGTACAGCCTCCTCTGCTCTCCCTGCCTCTGGTCTCTCCCGTTGACACAGCTGCCTGGCAGCAGAAAGCAATCTACAGTATGGACACTACCATCCTCTTCCTCTATTCAAGACTCTCCTGTGGTTCCCTACTACTTTGAGTTCCCCTGATTATTCCTCCCAAATTATCTCCCTCAACATATTCAAAACCTTACTAGAATGGACTCAGACAAACTTGCTTTCAGGCTCTGTGTGTGTGTGCACACGTTCTCTCTGACCCACCACACTCTCCCCACCATCCCCGAATGCCTTGTGAGCCCTCACCTAGAGTGTTGTCACTCCTAAGGAGATGAGACTTCAAGTTGGTGACTCCTGCCTGTCCCTGTTTTCTTCTAGCTTCCTCCAGCCTCCACCCTACCTCTGGGGTCCCAGAGGCTATGAGCCTCCCTGGAGACTGGCCCAGGGAGACTTTCCTCACACTGCTCATGACACACATCCTAAGTTCACTGGGAAAGCCTGTGCCTCAGTTTCCTTAGCAGTGAAATGCTAGATGGTTAACACATGGATTTTCTCAATACAGTGCTGGGGTTCAAGAAGTGCTTCCTCTCAGAGTATCGAGGAGAAGTAGGTTTAGATCAGCTCCCCACCTTCCAGAACAACCCCGGCAGCCTTGCTCCCTCTGGGCGGCCAAGCAAGGGCTGCATCTTTTCCCACCATTGCCTAGTTGGGTTCAAGGTGGCCAGAGGAATTCAAGGCCACTAGACTCAGACAGGAAAAGGCAACGTCACCAGTGCTGGTGTAATCCAAACCAGATGTGGCCTCGGTGGCTTCCAGACCCAGGGGGTGGTCACGGTGGGCCTGGACCAGGCCCAGAGGCAGGAAATGGCCTTGGAGGAACACTCTCTGGGTTAGGCCCAGCTAGGAGGAGGGTCCACTGGAAGCTCTTAACTCTTCTCGGACCAAAGGGGTACCCAAGCTGGGCTCCAGGGATGTGTACATGCCGGTAACGCAGGAGACAGCCAATGCACTGTTGCTGAGACAGACACTGTGTGGGACTAGCCATGGTCGTGAACTGTGAGAAGCAGGATATGCTCTTCCTAGAGTCTGGCATCCTGGGGATGGCAGGGTCCCAGGCCCAGAGCTCTGGCCACAGACTACACTCAGGTCTGGCTCCAACTTGGCAGTCCTCGTTCAGCTGTAGACTGCTGCTTCCTTTAACCTAGATCTAGAGTACAGACTCCTTTTCTGAGAGAACCCTTCTTAGAGCCATGCAGCTTGGGTCCCAGTCTCCAGAGAGGCAGATGCAGCTACACAACAGGTCAAGGACTCCAGCCCAGAGAGCGTGCTCTGCAGGCTTCGAGAGATCAAAAGTCCTTATGAAGCAGGGCAGAGTGGTCCACGCCTTTAAGTCTCAGCACTTGGGGGGCAGAGGCAGGTAGAGCTCTGTGAGTTCAAAGCCAACCTGGTGAGTTCCAGGATAGCCACGGCTACATAGTGAGACCCTGTCTTGGAAGGGGGTGGAGAGGAGAGGGGGACATCCCTACAAACCCTCACCCTCCCATCTCTATTTCAAGTCTGCATTCTCTGCCTCCAGGGACCTGGGAAGCACATGCAGACATGTTCCTGGGAGGAGAAGGGCAGCAGGGTATATTTAAGATTGCAGGGTGATTATCCCTGTCTATGGCTCTTCAGGGGCTTCTTGCTGTGTGGCCTTGAACCTGTTCCCTCATCAGCAGAGTATGGTAGATGGGCCTCCCTTTTAACTCAGCTGTCTTGATGGCTACAGGAGTTGGAGAAGGAAGAGCTTAGATTGTGATCAAGTTAGAGAGGAGGAAACAAGAGCCAGGTGTGGTGGTGCATGCCTTTAATCCCAGCACTCAGGAGTCAGAGGCAGGTGAAGCTCTGAGTTCAAGGCCAGTCTGGTCTACAAAGTGAGTTCCAGGATAGCCCCAGAACCCTGTCTCTAAAAACTAAAGGGAAAAATAAAGTAAAATAAAATAAAATAAAATATAAAAAGAAAACGAGTGGAGTCAGAGTTCTAGTGCCAACTGTTGAAATCTTTAATGAGAGGCCTTCCCTGTTGTTTCCTCAGTTTACCTGCTCAGATCTGAGCCTTGGATCTCTACTCAGGCTGAATCTCATCCCCTTCCCTCACCTCTCAGGGTGACTCACCCTCATCATCATACTATGTGACCAGATGCTCAGCTTGAGTGGAGTCAGTGAGGCAGAGAGGACCACTCAGTGGAAACCCAGGCCTGGCTGGTGGAGGGCGGGGGGTCAGGTTGTAGGGGTTGGGAGAGGCAACAGTGTGCCAATGGGCACTTATGCCTGTTGGATTTAACAAGGCCAGAGAGAAATCTTCTCTAGCCAGAGTTCACAGCTCCTTAGGCCTCTTGCCCTGGGCAGCTCTGGCTTCCAGGAGCACCGGCTCCCGGTCCTGCCCCTCTCTGGGCAATCTCACCGGGAATGGAGAGGTTAACTCTACCCAGAACTGCTTCTTGGCACCAGAAAGGAAACCAGTCAGGCCAATAGACCTTACAAGGACCTGCTCGAGGAGACATTCCCTGCCTGACCCTTCCCCGCTCTGCTCCACTGTGATGGAAAATCCAGGCAACTGAGCAATGGCATTTCCTCGGCTTTCACTCCAAGCCTTCTTTGAGAGTCATTGGGACTGTCATCAGCACAGTGTTTTCCTTGCCCTCACCCACTTTGAGCCTTGTCAGACCTTCCCAGGCCTGTGAGAAAGCTCTGCCTCTGCCACAGTCCCCCATCGGTGCTGCTGAGGTTGGTTGGTAAGGAGACAACAGGGGACATGTTAAGCCTCTTGTTTGGACTTTCTAGCTCCTTATATGATCCATTAGAGCTATGACTGGATAGGTCAGTAAGTGAGCGCCAGGAGCCACTCTCACTTTGATCTTCAGCCCCTTTCATTGTTCCTGGTGGGCTCAGCTATTCAGGCTCATTTAAGCTGAAAAGATATTAGCTCTTGATTTAGCCAAGTTAGCTAACCAAAGTAAGTAAATTAGAACAAACATAGCTCTCCTATGGTTGGGTCACCTAGCGACACAACCTGTATCCACCTTCCCTTGATTTTTAGCTAATCAATATCCTGCAGCTGCAGCCAACTTCCCTCTAAGGCCCTGAGAACAAGTCAAAGCAAGTCTCCTGAGAAAGTCTACGTCCTGCTTGCTCCCCTTTATATTGTAGTGTATCTCCTGAGATAACATCTACCCCCTCCCTACATCCTGCTTGCTCCCCTTTATATTGCAGTGTGAGAAAAATAAAAATTGAAGCTTAATCAGAATTCCTGTCTTGCTGTTGGTTCTTTGTGTCCCTTGTCCCCCATTCTATCCTAGGTGCCCCTGAGACCCCGTCGACTGTCCTGCAGGTCGGGACAAGTGAGCTTTGTCAGAACAGACACACACAGTCATGTTAAGGGTGACACTGAGATCTGAAACACACAGAAAGCAGAGTCAAGGGCCATTCTCAGAAACTTTCTCGGCACCCAAATTTCTGGGATTTGTTTCAGATGAGAGCTGCTTGGGATGGGGTGCTATGAATTTTTATCCTTTTGAGCAGCACTTCAGATGGTTCATATCCAAACCCAAGTTGGAAGATTGCCAAGCCAGAGACCCACTCACTGAAAGGCTTTGCCAGAGTCCCCAGAGAGGGCTAGCTGTGAGGCAGGCAGTCTCCTGGTAAGTCTCAAAGGTACAGCCAAAGGAAAGGTCTGAGGACGAACATCCCTGCTTCTTAGCCCAGTTTCTAGACTAAGCTGTATGAAGAAGCACCTGGGGATGGGTTTGGGGGGTAGTTCCGAACCTGCGATGGCTCCGCCCCTCCTGAATTCAAGCCAGTTAGATCAGAGCCTGAGGAAGGGGCATCTCCCCAGAAGAATCTGAGGTGCAGTCAGGAGCTTTCCTGGGGCAGGAACCACTTCTCCCTTGCCTCGAAAGCCCTCCAGGGTTAGGGGAAGTGATGTGCATGGCATGTGTTCCTTTTGATTTGTGAGGCTATATGCCCATCCCAGATCCCACAAGCCCAGGTGTTAAGAACCACATTGCCATCAACCTTGTATTCCAAAGAGTACTTGGTGCTGTTGTGGTTAATGGTGACAGATACTGATATTCATGCTGTGCTGACTCTGTGCCAGAACCAAGAGTTTTTAGCTCCTCTCATTATCCCAAGTAGATGCCAAAGCCATGCCCTTTTCTAAGAGGAAACTGAGGCAGGGGAGAATGAGACCTGAGGCTGCAGAGGCACAACCAGAATTTTAACATAAACATCCACTTGACCCCACAGGTTTCATTCCAACTGTGCCAGAAGCAATGGGCATTGGAAAATAATGTCCTGTGTGAAGAAAATGAGAACCAGACATGACGGTGCAAGCCTTTAATCCCAGCACCAAGGAGGCAGAGGAGATAGGTTGCATATGAGGTAAGACCTTTTCTTAAAACAACAAAAAAAACAGGAAGAAGAAGAATATTGATACACTGTCATCAACCTAGTGGCCCCAGTAGGAGTTCTATTAATATGAAAGAATAAATACTCCTTCTTGGCATGACTCTGGGACAAGGTAAACCAGTCCAGCCCCTTGCCTGCTCCTTCCCCCACCCCAGCCCAACTTCTGCAGCATAAACAGTGAAGCTAAAAATAGCTACCTAATGATGTCAGAGGAACAAGGACATCTGAAAATTGTCCACAGTCAATGAACATCTCACCATAGGATCAAGTGACAAGACGGTTTACCAGTCTGGTGCAGCCATTCCAAGAACAAGAAATGTCCCAGAAGCAGGCTTGAGCAAAGTGCACGGGATTGCAAAGCAACAGGGTGAAGTGCAGATGGGTCCCAGAGTGGTGCACTAGGCAGAGTTCAAACCCAAGAGTCAGTAACCTGTTCTGGGAGTTATTCTCAACACATGATCCCAGGAAATGGCTCAAGAAGTGGGGAATGCATGTTCTGTCCTGTTGTGTGGACAGGTGGTTCCTGACCTAGCTTGCCTCTGTGCTATTTTTAAAGCTCCAGGTCTCTTAGCTAACTAAGCTGGGTGACCATAAGAATGAGGGGATGCGTGGTGATCTCCAAATGTCTGCTGGGTGACAGGGCCCTGGGATGATGAAGGGTGTCCAATTCAAGGGGCTAAGGAGGCTCCTCCTGGATATAGCTCACCTGACACCTGGGCCACTCTAGCAGTCATTCAGGACTGCTGAAGCTTGTGGCTTTGGTGACCAGCAGCTGGCACAACCTGTAAAGTAGCCTGCACATCTGGCAGGGCATGGTCCACATTCAGGGGATGCCTCTTCTGCTAGCAACAGGTTTAAAAGGGCAAGGATCTGTCCCATTGTCTGTGAGAGGCTTAGCTGGAGCCCCCGACCCAACACACACACCCCCACACACACAATGTTGACTTCAATGAGGTCCTAGATCACAAGCAGAGAGCTAAGCACCACCCTCCAGGAACCCCTGAAGACACCTATACCCATGCAAAGTTTCTTTTCCCACAAAAAACTTTGGGGGTACACAGACCTTGTCACTTCTAGCAGCACTAAAAAAAAATTCTCTGGTCTGTCACGTGACTTCTTGGAAGGATGTATGGAAAGGTCTCTGCTCACCCCCCCCCCCGCCGTCTTCCTCCTAGTCTTGCACTCTTACTGAAGAGATAAACATCCACTCAAGGAACTCAGGAACAGCTGGAGAGGGAAACTCCTCAGAGAACTGGGTAGGAAAGAAAGCACATTCAGCCTGGGAGCTTCTGCTTAGCCTGGGCACTTAGGGTTACATGAGAGAGTAGCTGCCAGCTCTATGGGAACCTGAGTCAGGACCAGCAGGTCCTTTCCCTGGCACAGTGGCCCCACACTTGGGCATGCGACACTCTCCCTTGGAGGGCCTATGAAAACACATAAGCCTGGCCCCGTCCCAAGGGTGTCTGATTCACTGCCCACAACGAGGGTGGTGAGTTTGCACTTCTAGCTATGAGTTATGTGTACTCTGGGGCTTTGTGGAGAAAGTTCTCAGACCAAGATGCTAAGCCTCCCTCCCTTTGCCAGGAAGTTTGTGGCAGTAGACAACACTATCAGTGCATGGAAGGAAACCCAGACACTCACCTCATCATCCTGCCAAGCTGACTGCTTCCTACACTGGTCTCTCATTACCTCACTACAAACTTCAAGAAAGTCAGAAAGGCCCATGTGCAGAGGTAAGAAAACAAAGAACAGTCCAAGTCAAGCTCAGAGGGCCCATTGCCAAGACAGCAGCCAGGGGCCAGCAGGACATATTGCCACCTGCTCAGTTCAAGCCCATCCCTAGTTCCTCTTGCTTTTGTGAATTCCCATGAGCCTCCTCCCTTGCAAAGAAAGCTCCCAGGTTTCTTTTCACTGACTGCTAACTAGGAGCCACTGAGCCTGTCCTGTCAGGCTGGTGGCCAAAGGGTAAGCAGCAGGGGCTTCTGGTCACACATGCCCACTGACAACTAATATGGAATATGTGACTCAAGTGTTGTCACATGGTCATGATCACAGAAGCTAGCAGTCAGCATCAGTGCCCAGTGCCCGGTGCCCAGGGTCATTTTAAAGCTGTGGAAATGTCCCCTTCACCAAGCTGGAGGAAAGGCCTATTTGGGATGCACTGATCCAGCCACCTTTTCCTAATCTTCTCTGTTGGAGACAGAGTCTTTAGCCTAGCAGACTAAATACAAGCTTGATACAGCCCAAAGATGACCTTGAACTTCTGCTTCTCCTGTTCCCCACTCTCCTAATCTTTGGTGTTTGGGATTAGCAGCAGCATCGTGGCTGGTTTAACACAAAGACTGGGAATTGAACTCAGGGTTCTTGGCATGCCAGGTCAGCACTCTACCAACTGAACTACATCTCTACACATATCTCTGCAACTAAGATGAACTCGAAGTCCAAGGAATTCAAATGTCATGCACGAGGCTGTGAAAGCAGAGGAACAACCCTGAGATCCCTAATATCAGGTTTATTTTACTATCCCACGTTCCTCCTGAACTTTGGACAAGGATACAGAGCAACCAGGCACCTCGGCTGCCAATGCCATAAAAGTTAAGTGCAGTGGGAAGCAATAAAAGGAGAAATATGTGGTGTCAATTTTATTGTAATATTCTAAACCACCTCCAATGACAGAGGACCACTTCCAAGGGGCTGGGGGAGGGGAGGAGGGAACCATCTTGGATGGAGCCAGGGGCGGCTTTATGGAGTCTGTTAGTAATTGAACGTTCTGTGCAGTCTTTAACCAGTTCCAAGGTCAAGAGAATCATCAGAAAATATGTGTGTATCAGAGGACAACATTATTTAGGGATTAGTCCCCTGGAGTTATCTGGACTAGATTTCCCCTTCTAGAACAGCTCTCAGAAAGTCCTCAACAAGATAGCACACAGGCCTCCTACAAGCTTTATTGAAGTGCACGTGGGAAAACCAGGCTGGGAGCTAGGGGGATTCTCCCAGAGCAGAGGGGCGGGCTTCAGAAGAACATAAGCATGAAAGTGGACACCAATGTCTAAAGAGAATATTCTGGAGGTATTTAAGATGAAAGGAACCTTAAGCATTGTCCTGGCCCAACCTTCCTCACAAGAGGACACTGAGACTCTGAAAAAAGGAATAATAAAGATCATTCATAACAGGAGTGAGATTATAATCTCCACTCCCACACTTTCACATCACAGCCCCCAGACTATGAAAGACCAAGGACTTTTTCCTTTCAAATGTGACCTAAAGGCTTGAGGACAAGAGGTCCACTGTGGACAACAACTTGAAAATGTAGTTGCAAGCTTGGGCTAGAATATTTCCAGAAAGGCTTGGCTGGGCGCCAATATGTTTTTAGATTTTATTTTGCTGGGCATGGCTGTCAGCAACACAGACACCATGTTAGCTAGAAGCAGCTTTCCATTCTGCAGGTAGGAATAATGTGCAAACGAATATGCATGCTAGGGTAGCACCTGTGTTTTTCTTGTGGGTCAGATGGTGTGTTGCATGTGCTTGTCTGTGTCAGTTGTGTGTACAGGTGCATCTGGAAAGTCACTGTCAGACACTGTCACTCTCCACCTTATTGAGACAGGAGCTCTCAATGAGCTCCACAGACCTGCTGGTCTTTGTCTGTGTCTGACATTTTTCATAGGTGTTGGGGTGCAGATTCAAGTTTCCATGTTTAGGGAGAAAGCACTTTACCAACTCTGTCTTCCCTTTGCTCTGACTGTAGCTTTCAGGGAAACTTGTGTCTCTCTCTCTGTGTGTGTGTGTGTGTGTGTGTGTGTGTGTGTATACACATATTTATGTGTGTTTGAGAGCATGTGTGTACATGTGAATGCCAGGCCTTGGGTGCTATTCCTGGGGTACTCTTTACCTCATTATTTTTTAAATAAATTTTTAGTCTCATTTTTCTTTCCTTTAAAAAATACATTTATTTACTTATTGTGTATGTATGTGTGCCATCGCTTACGTGTGGAGGCTGGAAAATAAACTGGGGACATCATTCTCTCTTTCTACCATACCATGGGTCCCTGGAATTGAACTCATGTCACAGGGCTTAGTGGCAAGCACTGCTCAGCTCCATGCATTTATTTATTTTTGAGACAGAGACTCTCATGGACCTAGGACTCACCAGTTAGGCTAGCCTTGTTGGTTAGCAAGCCCCAGAGACCTGCTTGCCTACCCCTCAACACCAGGATGACAAGTGCTCACAACTGCATTTGGCTCACAGCACAGGAGGTCTGGGGATTGAACTCAGTTTCCCAGGCTTGCAAGTGAGCCATCCTCTCAGCCCATTACTTTTGAGGATTTCTTTTTTTTTTCTTTTTTCCTTTTCATTTTTTAAGCTTGTATTTTACTAATGAGGTGGATTGGCAAGATATTAACTTAAAGTCAATACAGACACCAAAAAAAAAGAAAGGACTAATTATTAGCCGGGCGGTGGTGGCGCACGCCTTTAATCCTAGCACTTGGGAGGCAGAGGCAGGCGGATTTCTGAGTTCGAGGCCAGCCTGGTCTACAGAGCGAGTTCCAGGACAGCCAGGGCTACACAGAGAAACCCTGTCTCGAAAAACCAAAAAAAAAAAAAAAGTCAATACAGACCTGACACATTAAGGGGAGGGAAATGAGGACAATATTGTCTCTAGAGCTCTGAACAATTCTTCACAAAGCAAGCATTTTCACCAGGGAGAAGCAAACTCTGAATAGAGTATGCTGCAGTCAAAATTAGTGTTTATAAATTATGAGTGTGATGTAAGTATAAAATAATAAAATAAAATAATAAAATAAAAAATTAAAAAAATAAGGCCTGGTGGTGGTGGCACACACCTTTAATCCTAGCACTTGGGAGGCAGAGGCAGGCGGATTTCTGAGTTCGAGGCCAGCCTGGTCTACAGAGTGAGTTCCAGGACAGCCAGGACTATACAGAGAAACCCTGTCTAGAAAAACCAAAAAAAAAGTATGAGTGTGATGTAAGTGTGGTATTATAAAGGAGAAGGGGGGAGAGGAGGAGGAAGGGATGGGGAGAAACTGACTTTATACTACACATAAGCAGGCTACAGTTTTACCTAGGAACACAGCAACTTCTCTGTGCCCTGTGACTGTCAGGAAGTCATCAGGAGCCTGGAGACACATCTCCCCTCATCAGAAAACACTGTCAAACATTGTGGCCCCCAACTGTTTCTCATGTTTATTTTTCAACAATCTGACATGCTGAGATCATCTTCTCTAACCTTTGCTCCTGAAAGAAGACCCGAGAATACTCTCGAAGGCCAAACAAGCTGGGCAACAGTCCTTGGCCAAGGTTCTGGGCATGTTCAGCCACCTGCTCACAGTGCTGGGACGGGCCCTGAAGATTAGAGAGGGCAAGCATTCTCTGCCCAGTCTGATTTTCCCCTTAAAGAGAAAAGGGCAATTGATGTCTCTAAGCTAGCAGCTTTCCTGATAAACCAAAATCTCCCCCAGCCTGCCTGACACTACAAGGACACTTTCTCCAAGTGAGCTGCAATTTTGAACACTGCTTTCAGGGAGCCTAGGAATACAACACACAAGTGATGGCTTGACCTGAGCTCCGCTTCTACTGTTGCTCAGCATGTGCCTCTGTGTGTGTGTGTGTGTGTGTGTGTGCCCGCACTCGCCCACACCCACGCGCACACACACACCCCAACTGAGAATTTCAAACTTATCGCCAGTGTAACTTACTAGGGAGAAGCAGGGCCTTGTTAAACTGTAGCAGACAAGAGCTACAAGTCAAACATTTTTGACAAGAGCTGGAGAGATGGCTCAGTAGTTAGGGGTGCTGATTGCTCTTCTAGGGGACCCATGTTCAATTCTGAGCACCCACATCACAGTTCACAATCATCTGTAATTCCAGTCCCAGGGCATTTGAAACCTTCTTCTGACTTCTGAGGGGACTGGGCACACACACATAGTGGATATGCATACATGCTAGCAAAACATTCATATGTATAAAATAATAAATAAGGGGGCTAGAGAGTTGGCTTAGCAGTTAAGACCAGAGGTCTTGAGTTCAAATTCCCAGCAACCACATGGTGGCTCACAACCATCTGATGGGATCCAATGTCCTCTTCTGGTATGTCAGAAGACAGCTATAGTGTATTCAGACACATAAAATAAATCAATAAATTTAAAAAATTGCTAGACTGTACTACAGAGCAATAGTGTTAAAAACTGCATGGTATTGGTACAGTGACAGGCATGTAGATCAATGGAACAGAATTGAAGACCCAGAAATGAATCCACACTCCTATGGTCACTTGACATTTGACAAAGGAGCTAAAACCATCCAGTGGAAAAAAGATAGCCTTTTCAACAAATGGTGCTGGCTCAACTGGAGGTCAACATGCAGAAGAATGCAAATTGACCCATTCTTATCTCCTTGCACTAAGCTTAATTCCAAGTGGATCAAGGACCTCCACATAAAACCAGACACACTGAAACTAATAGAAAGGAAACTAGGAAAGAACCTTGAACATATGGGCACAGGGGAGAATTTCCTGAACAGAACTCCAATAGCTTATGCTCTAAGATCAAGAATTGACAAATGGAACCTCATTAAACTACAAAGTTTTTGCAAGGCAAAAGACACTGTCAAAAAGACAAAGCGGCAACCAACTAACTGAGAAATGATTTTTGCCAACCTTACATCTGAAAGAGGGCTAATATCCAATATATACAAAGAACTCAAGAAGTTAAACTCCAGAGAGGCAAGTAACCCTATTAAAAAATGGGGTACAGAGCTAAACAAAGAGTTCTCACCTGAAGAATATCTAATGGCTGAGAAGTACCTAAAGAGATGTTCATCATCCTTAGTCATTAGGGAAATGCAAATCAAAACAACCCTGAGATTCCACCTCACACCAGTCAGAATGGCTAAGATCAAAAACACAGGAGACAGCAGTCGTTCCTGAGGATGTAAGAAAGAGGAACACTCCTCCACTGCTGGTGGGATTGCAAGCTGGTACAACCACTCTGGAAAGCAGTCTGGCAGTTCCTCAGAAAACTAGGCATGACACTCCCAGAGGATCCGGCTATACCACTCCTGGGCATATACCCAGAGGCTTTCCCTGCATGCAATAAGGACACATGCTCCACTATCTTCATAGCAGCCTTATTTATAATAGCCAGAAGCTGGAAAGAACCCAGATGTACCTCAACGGAGGAATGGATTCAGAAGATGTGGTACATGTACACAGTGGAATACTACTCTGCAATTAAAAACAATGAATTCACGAAATTCCTAGGCAAATGGTCAGAACTTGAAAATATCATCCTTAGTGAGGTAACCCAATCACAAAAGAACACACATAGTATGCAGTCACTGATAAGGGGATACTAACCCAGAATCTCAGAATACCCTAGACACAATATGCATATCAATAGATTTCCAAGAAGATGGAAGGAGAGACCCCTGGTCCTGGAAACACTGGATGTAGGGGAATGCCAAGACAGAGAAGCGAGAGGGGGTTGAATGGGGAAAAGAGGGAGGGAGGGGGGCTTATGGGACTTTTGGGGAGGGAGGAAACGGGAAAGGGGAAAGGATTTTGAATGTAAATAAAAAAAAAACTTAGAAAATAAAAAAAAAACTTAAAAAAATGCTGGAGTTGCTGGGCAGTGGTGGTACACACCTTCAATCCCAGTACTCAGGAGGTAGATCTCTGAGTTTGAGGCCAGCATGGTCTATAGTCAGTTCTAGGGCAGCCAGGGCTACACAGAGAAATCCTATCTGAGGGGAGATGGGGGAGGGCAAAATTGCCAGAGTGAAATTTTACGCTTATTTGATTAACTCTTAGTATTCAACAATATAACAAACTAAAACAAAAGGGAGAAGAGAAATCATCAAAAAGGGCAGCACAGCTGGGGAAACAGGGCGCCATCCATCCTCATGAAGAATGTGAGATCAACCTTGGAGTGAGCCAGTGTAATACAGTGATTAACAAGATGTTGCCACTGCCATACACTGAGAATCTTTTTAAGAAACAAATTTATATTGGGAACAAACTCAACAAGCAGGTATCTGGGACGGGGAAGGGAAGGGCACAGATAACTACAAAGCAGCGGTGGCTGATTTTCAAGGGGACCCAGGAGAGACTTGCTGCTTGCTAGTTTATACTCACTGTCAGTGTAAATGCTGACTAGTTTGTCCAGGATCCACCAGAACACGGAACAACAGAGACAAGCCAGGCTTATGAGTGCCTAGGTGGCCCAACAGATTGCCAGTTCTTTCCTGAGCCTGGCTAGCCCTCCTTTTGCTGCTCTTCTTCCTTCTGCCTGAGTTCTTCCAACTTCTGCAGTTTCCAGGACTCCATCTCAGCCATTTTCTTCTCCAGCTCCTGCTGCTCTTTGGCTCTCTTCTTGGTGGCCAGCTGAAAAGGTTCCTGAACTAAAGAACCAGAAGGGTTCAGAAATAAACCAGAAACAAAGACAATATGATGAACTGCTGCATGTGCAGCACTCATGAACCTAGTCCCTGTCCAGGACTAGGCCAAGAGGACAGGGAAGCGTGGCGTGAAGCCACCCTCCATGACATAGAATACTGGGGAGTCATCAATGAGACAAGAGAATTGAGGTCACTTGCCCAACCCTCCTACACAGCGATTGTAAAACAGAAGTAAAGGAATCCCAACTTCCTGCCATGCTGTTCAGTGCCTAAGAAACCAATCTTTGTGTATAGAAAGAAATCCCAACACCCTTCCTTCATGCTCCCTTCTTGGGTGTGGACAGCCTGTGGCTGTCAATGAAAGGCCAGCTGTGTCTGCCAAGACTCCTGTTCTATCAGTCTGCCCCAAAATACTTGACAATACTCAAGGGGAGTCACTGGCTCCAAAACAAGCTCTAAGGGAACAAAGCTACCATCCCTTCAGACAAACCATTCTGATACAACTGAGTCCTAGCAACCCCCTGCAAATTTGGACGTTTTGCCCCAACTCCCAAAAAAGTACATAAAAATAATTACTACCAGCAACTGATTTTTTCTCTTTCTTAGGAACAAAGGGCTCTTGGAAGATCACGGTGTTTGAATGAGCCTTGAAGCAAGCTGCTTCCTTCTGCTGCTTCTGTTCTTCCTCCAGCTGTTAGAAGGAAAGTGTCAGACAGTGGCATACGATGTTTGCTGACTACTGCAGCAGTAACACACATCCTGAAGGTTCTGGACCTTGTGACTAAAACGATAGAGCTTTCTAGCTATTTCTTTTAAATGAGTAGGTACCATGAGAAACTGAGAAGAAGGTGTATTCTTTAGCTCTAGGATGAAATGTTCTATATATATATATCAGTTAGTTCCATTTGGTCCAAGGCTTCAATTAGATTCACTGTGTCCCTGTTTAGTTTCTGCTTTCCTGAACGATCCATTTCAGAGAGCGGGGTGTTGAAGTCACCCACTATTATTGTGCGCGGTGCGATGTGTGCTTTGAGTTTTAGTAAAGTTTCTTTTACGAATGAGGGTGCCCTTGCATTTGGAGCATAGATATCAGAATTGAGAATTCTTGATGGTGGATTTTTCCCATGATCAGTATGTAGTGTCCTTCTGTGTCTTTTTTGATGACTTTAGGTTGAAAATCAATTTTATCTGATATTAGGATGGCTACTCCACCTCGTTTCTTGGGGCCATTTGCTTGTAAAATTGTTTTCCAGCCTTTTACTCTGAGGTAGTGTTTGTCTTTGACACTGAGGTGCGTTTCCTGCATGCAGCAAAATGCTGGGTCCTGTTTACGTATCCAGTCATCAATAAAAGACATCTAGTCTATGTCTTTTAATTGGGGAATTGAGACCATTGATATTAAGAGAGATTAAGGCATAGTGATTATTGCCATCTGCCATTCTTGACGCTATATTTATGTTTGAGTGGTTATCTACTTTTGGGTTTGATTCAAGAAGGTTAATTAGACCCAGAGGCTCCATTAAACCCTGGTTAATGTTTGTTTTGAGGTGAGTCAGAGAACAGGGATAGTGACAAAATTATATGCCAATTATAGTACTCTATAACCAATCATTTGTCTTTTATCACCTGTTATAATAAATAAAAAGCAACTATATCATATACCATATTGAAAAAGTAGCCTGTCTTATTAAGAACAAATTCTCCCAACCTATTTCTTACCAAAAGCACCAACTTAAGGAAATAGATGAGATCTTACAGAAATTCCCAAGTGAGAAGGAGTCTCACATTCCACAGGAGACTATTAAAGGAGAGATGAGCAAAATTCAGCCTGCTAGTCAAATGCAACTTGAGCTAATAATAGTCTTTACATGTTCCAAGGATCAAATATACATACAGGGGGAAGGGGAGGCAGAGAGAAAATACCTGACTGAAGTCATATGTAACCTATAAAACCTCAAATAAATATTGCCTGGCCTTTTACAGAAACTTTGGTGTGACTTCTGGTTTACATAGAATATATTAAAATAATCAGTCTGACATCCCAGATGATTTCAGAATGGAAAGTGAATCTTGTAGTGCCAGCAGCTACATTCGAACCAATTACCTGGAAAGGAAGCTGGGGATAGATGGGGAGGTGGCAACAAGAGACAGAGACTAAGACAACATCAGCTGTACAAAGTGTGGTTTATTGGGGGACTGAGAATTTAAGGTATGGGGGCAAGACACTAACCCCCAAGGTTTGAGAGTCTGCTCCGTGGGCGTCAGCTCCACCGCTCAGTGGGAGTCAGCTCCACAGTTCTGCTGCTCAGCAGGATAGCCTGCTTAATTCAGGAAGGTGGAGACCTGGAAGAACAATGGACTTCACCTTGGTTCAAGTGCTTTGCCCTATGTGGGAGAGACTTGTGGCTAGCAGTGAGGTCTGGAAATTCCTGCTCGGAAAGCTGAGTGTGGGGAGGGCACATTTTCTCCCTTTGGATTTATTAAAAATTGACTGAACTAGGGCAAAAGATTTACTTATGCTCCATAGCCCATCTGGGAATTATGGTGGCTGGTGGCTGGTGGCCCCGCCTGACTTAGGTCAGAATTCTAGACCTTCTCTTTACCTGTCTTTGGAAAACATGTGCATCTTGTTTGTGTTATTTGCACAAACACGGCCTTTAGCATTTATTATAAATAAACATGGCCTATAGACACAAGTTCCTGGCTTAGGTCAATGAAGATTCCATAGAATCTTCCAATGAAGATTGCCCATTTTTGGCTGGCAGGCCTTCATAGCACACCTTTTCCCCAATACAGACCAAGCCACAAAGGGACCTACAAATATGCACTCAGTCTATTTCTTCATAATGATGAAAAATTGCCGTGATAAGCCACTGAGTCTTGCCTGAAAGAAAACACTCAGTCTGCTTAAAATACAAAATAAGAGATTAGGAGGGGAACAAAGTTAACTTGTCTCTGGATGGCCCAAGGTATTCAATTCAGTTGCAAATTAGCAGCTCTAAGACACAAAGCCTGGCTTCCCAGTGTGGAGAAAGTAGTTTTGAGAATCAGTTGCAAATTACCAGCTGACAGACACAAGCCTGGCTTCCCAGTGTGGGGGAAGTGGCTTTGAGAATCAACAGAGACTTCCCACCGCCCCTCAGGTAGATGCCAGATAAGCCGGTTGATAAAGTTTTTAGCCATCTTTTAGTCATTAGTAATACATACTAGAAGATACAGGATCTGTGTCCAATTGATGAATCAATCTGGCAGCCATCAGGCTCTGTCTTCTTTTTATGAAAAAATGCAAACAGAACCTCTTCCCCAAATTAAAACAGGGTCTGGACCATTCCATGTATTAAAAGGTCCTCTCACTTGACCATAGCATAAGAATTATAAGTGACTGGATGCCAGTGGCGATCCGCTGCAGACTGACTTTTAGCATCAGTTTGCAAAAAATTCAAAACAAATAAGACAAAAGCAAGATGTGTTTTTGGTGATTGTGAAGGGTATAATTCCCATTTTTTGTTTTTTTTTATATATTTTTATTTACATTCAAAATCATTTCCCCTTTCCCCTTTCCTCCCTCCCCGAAAGTCCCATAAGCCCCCTTCCCTCCCTCTTTTCCCCATTTAACCCCCTCTTGCTTCTCTGTCTTGGCATTCCCCTACATCCAGTCTTTCCAGGACCAGGGGTCTCGCCCATTTTTTGTTTTTAAAAGATAATTTTTAAGAGTGCAATGTACAATGTGGCCCATTGCATTATAAGGAATTCCAGTTTTATGTTCAATACCAAATTCTAAACAGAATGATATAAAGTTGTTGTCAGTATAAGTTGGCCCATTATCTGTCTTAATGACTTTAGGTAATCCCATGGTATTAAGGCTTGTAAACAATGATCAATTACATTTCTTGAGGCCTCTCCCATATGCAGAGAAGCAAAAAGGAATCCTGAACAATTATCAATATATTTTAATTTTCCAAATTCTGCATAGTGAGTTGCATCCATTTGCCAAATATGATTGGGCGTAAGGCCATGTGGATCAACCCCTAAATGAGGAACTGGAGATAAGGTAAGGCATTGTTAGTTAGGGCATTGTTTCACAATCATTCTTGCTTGCTCCTTAGTGATCTTATGTCAGAGCCTTAAGGTGTGGCTAGAAAGATGAAATTTATTATGATCTCTTCTAGCCAATTCAACAGGATCTGAAACTAAAGCCTCTTCTATTAGAGCTCTATCAATGCGATCATTTCCTGCAACTAAACGTCCAGGAGGACCAGAGTAAACTCATATATGGCCAATATAAAAGGGATTTTTTTCTAGTAAGAATGATGTTTTGCAATTGTGAAAACAAAGACCCTGTTGGCATATTTAAATTAAATGTGCCACAAGTTTTTGATAAAGGAACAGATTCAGCAACATACAAACTATCAGTAAAAAGATAAAAAGTAAAATTTATAGATTGGAAAACATTTAATACTGCTGTCAGCTCTGCTAACTGAGCTGAGAGCCCAGGTGTCTCTATGACAACCTGCTGATTATTCATAAGATATCCAGCTCTTCCTTTGGAGGAGCCATCTGTGAAAATCAAGAGTATTAAGATGTCATGTTAAGAAATACAACCTTATGCCCATTTTAAAATGTTATCACCTTATCTTGAGGATAATGGTTATCTATAATTCCTTTAAATCCTATTTGAGCAAGCAACCAGTCTATATTATGCTGCTTCAGCCAAGTATCTTGATCTACATTAAAAGACTGAATAATGATATCTGGTTCATTGCCAAAATAAGTCAATGCCTGCTTCCTTCCAAGAATAATCATCTGGGCTACTGCCTTACAATATGGCAGGATATTACGTTTAAGAGACACCCTCAAATGAATCCACATAAGAGGAGCCTTTTGCCATAATAATCCTGTAGGTGTATGAATCGTATTAAAAATCAGCAGATTTAAAGGCAAAGAATAATGTATATAGGTAAAAAATTGGTTTTCAATAACTCTTTCTACTTGCTGTAAGGCCTGCAGCCCTTCTGGGGTTAAAGCTCTAGGGGATATAGGATCAACATTCCCTTTTAGAATATCAAATAAAGGTCATAATTCTCCTGTAGTAAGCTTTAAATAGGGGCAAAGCCAATTAATATCACCTAACAACTTTTGAAAATCATTAAAAATTTTTAAACTGTCCCTGCAAATAATTATCTTCTGGGAAAAAATACAGCTTGATCTGTAAGTCTGAAACCCAAATAATTATAAGGATCCTGGGTTTGTACCTTCTCTGGAGCTATTTGCAGTCCTTTATCAGCTAAATCCTGTTGTAAATCTCTATAACATAACAGCAAATCTTGAGGATTTTTTTCCTGCTATCAAAATATCATCTGTGTAATGGACGAGATATAGCTCTGGCCATTGCTGTCTCACAGACTGAATGGCCTGTACCACAAACTTTTGACATAAGGTAGGACTGTTGGCCATGCCCTGAGAAAGAACTGTCCATTGGTATCTTTTCATAGGTTCCATGAAGTTAATAGAAGGAACACTAAAAGTGAATCTTTTTGCAGTCCTCAAGGTGCAAAGGAATAGTAAAGAAGCAATATTTCAAATCTACCACTACTTTCTAATGTCTTCTAGGAATAACCACGGGAAATGGGAACCCTGGTTGTAGAGCTCCAATAGTTACCATGGTTTCATTAATCTTTCTTAGATCTTGTAACAATCTCCATTTACTGGATTTTTTTTCTTGATAACAAATATTGGTGTATTCTATGGTGACTGAAATTCTCTTAGATGTCCTGCCTCTAGTTGCTCCTGCACTAGCAAAAATGTGACTTCTATCTTTTCTTTAGGTAAAGACCACTGATCAATCCACACTGGATTATCACTAAGCCGTTGAATTTTATCAGCATGGGATACAGGCAAGATAGTGGTCATTATGGAAAATGCCCCAAACCTCTAGGATTAGTGTTAGGCTTAGGATTTTTCAAACCTTTTAATGCCTTGTCTTTCTTTTCCTAGCCCCTGACCAGGCAAAATTCTTGTGCCAGCATCTGCTTAGTGACTACCTCATTAGGACTACACATTATGAGACGCATCTGTGACAAAAGATCTCTACCCCAAAGGGTAGTAGGCAAATTTGGTACAGCATAAGGCTGAATTTGTCCTGAATTACCCTCTTCATCTTTCCTGGTTAAAAGTTTAGTGCTTTGCTGTGGATTATTTGCATAACCAATCCTTTGGAAGTGAGTGAGTTTTTCTGACATGGGCCAAGTTGAAGGCAAATCTTGTCCTCTAATAATTGTCATATCAACCCTTCTGGCCACCATTTGCAGCAGGGAACAGGCAGCTCCAAAGCCTTCTGTGCACAGCCCATCAAGAAAGAGTGATATCCCAGCAGCAATTTCACTTTTGAGTATAGAGATGAGGTCTCCACATTCTCTCTGGAGAGGAACATCTAGGGCATATGATCAGCGGAGTTGCTGGGACAGGAGTCTTCCTTTCTGGTTGACATTTGCAGCAGGAAACCAAACAGCTCCACAGTCTTTTGTGCACAGACCCTACCAGAAGAGAGTTGGTTTCCCAGGAGTACAGACACAGGCTTACAGGCCCATAGGAGGGACAAGTTCCAGCCAGAGACAGCAAGACCAACTAACACCAGAGATAACCAGATGGTGAAAGGCAAGCACAAGAACCCTACCAACAGAAACCAAGGCAACTTGGCAACATCAGAGCCCAGTTCTACCATCACAGCAAGTCCCAGATACTCCAACACACCGGAAAAGTAGGAGTTAGATTTAAAGTCTCATCTCATGATGCTGTTAGAAGGACATAAATAACTCCCTTTAAGAAATACAGAAGAAAATGAGTCAAAAGGTAAAAGCTCTTAAAGAGGAAACACAAAAATCCCTTAAAGAATTATGGGAAAACACAAACAAACAAGTGAAGGAACTGAACAAAACCATCCAGGATCTAAAACTAGAAGTAGAATATCTTGGAAAGAATTCAGGAGTCAAAGATGCAAGCCTCAACAACAGAATACAAGAGAGAGAAGAAAGAATCTCAGGTGCTGAAGATACCATTGAAAACATTGACTAAACAGTGAAAGAAAAATGCAAAATGTAAAAAGCTCATTTTTTCTGAGGAACTGCCAGACTGATTTCCAGAGTGGTTGCATCAGCTTGTAATACCAGCAGCAGTGGAGGAGTGTCCCTCTTTCTTCACATCCTCACCAGCATCTGCTGTCTCCTGAGTTTTTGATCTTAGCCATTCTGACGAGTGTGAAGTGAAATCTCAGGACTGTTTTGATTTGCATTTCCCTGATGACTAACGATGTTGAACATTTCCTTAGGTGCTTCTCGGCCATTCAATATTCCTCAGGTGAAAATCCTTTGTTTAGCTCTGTACCCCATTTTTAATAGGGTTATTTGAGTCTCTGGAGTCTAACTTCCTGAGTTCTTTGTATATATTGGATATGAGTCCTCTGTCAGATGTAGGGTTGGTAAAGATCTTTTCCCACTTTTTTGGTTGCTGTTTTGCCCTATCGACAGTGTCCTTTGCTCTACAGAAGCTTTGCAGTTTTATGAGGTCCCATTTGTCAATTCTTGTTCTTAGAGCATAAGCCATTGGTGTTCTATTCAGGAAATTTTCCCCTGTGCCCATGTGTTCAAGGTTCTTCCCCACTTTCTCCTCTATATGCTTCAGTGTGTCTGGTTTTATGTCCTTGATCCACTTGAACTTGAGCTTTGTACAAGGAGATAAGAATGGGTTGATTTGTATTTTTCTGCATGCTGACCTCCAGTTGATTCAGCACAATTTGTTAAAAATGCTTTCTTTTTTCAACTGAATGTTTTTAGCTCCTTTGTCAAATATCAAGTGACTGTAGGTGTGTGGGTTCTTTGCTGGGTGTTCAATTCTATTCCATTGATCTTCCTGCCTGTCTCCTTGCCAATACCAAACAATTTTTATCACTATTGCTTTGTAATAGAGCTTGAGGTCAGGGATGGTGACCAGAAGTTCTTTTGTTGTGGAGAATAGTTTTTGCTATCTGAGATTTTTGTTATTCCAGATGAATTTGAGAATTGCTCTTTCTATATCTATGAAGAATTCATTTGGGATTTTGATAGGGATTGCATTGAATCTGTAGATTGCTTTCAGCAAGATGGCCATTTTTACTATATTGATCCTGCCAATCCATGAACATGGGAGACCTTTACATCTTCTAATATCTTTGATTTCTTTCTTCAGAGGTTTGAAGTTCTTGTCATACAGATCTTTTACTTGCTTTGTTAGGGTCACACCAAGGTATGAAATATTATTTGGGATAATTTTGAAGGGTGTCATTTCCCTAATTTCCTTCTCAGCTTGTTTATCATTTGAGTAGAGGAAGACTACTGATTGGCTTGAGTTAATTTTATATCCAGCCACTTTGCTGAAGTTATTTATCAGCTTAAGGAGTTCTCTGGAGAAAGTTTTGGGGTCACCTAAGTATATGATCATATCATCTGAAAATAGTGATATTTTGACTTGTTCCTTTCCAATTTGTATACCTTTGACCTCCTTTTGTTGTCTGATTGCTCTGGCTAGGACTTCAAGTACTATATTGACTTGATAGGAAGAGAGTGGGCAGCTTTGTCTGGTCCCTGATTTTAGTGGGATTGCTTCAAGTTTCTCTCCATTTGGTTTGATGTTGGCTACCGGTTTGCAGTATATTGCTTTCACTATGTTTAGGTATGGGCCTTGGATTCTCAATCTCTCCAACACTTTTATCATGAAGGGATGCTGGATTTTGTCAAAAGCATTTTCAGCATCTAATGAAATGACCAAGTGTTTTTTTTCCTTGAGTTTGTTTCTGTAGTGGTTTACATTGATGGATTTCTGTATATTGAACCAACCCTGCATTCCTGGGATGAAGCCTACCTGATTATGGTGAATTATCATTTTGATGCATTCTTGGATTCTGTTGGCCAGAATTTTGTTGAGTATTTTTGCATCGATGTTCATAAGGGAGATTGGTCTGAAGTTCTCTTTCCTTGCTTGGTCTTTGTTTGATTTAGGTATAAGCATTATTGTGGCTTCATAGAATGAGCTCGGTAGTGTTCCTTGAGTTTTTATTTCATGGAATGGTTTGAAGAGTATCGGTATTAGCTTTTCTTCAAAGATCTGATAGAATTCCCCCACTAAACCCATCTGGTCCTGGGCTTTTTTTTTATGGGAGGCTATTAAAAACTGCTTCTATTTCCTCAGGACTTATGGGACTATTTAGATGGTTTATCTGATTCTGTTTTAACATTGGCACCTGGTATGTATCTAGAAGTTGTCCATTTCATCCAGATTTTCAAACTTTGTTTAGCATAAGCTCTTGTAGTAGTGTCTGATGATTTTTTGAATTTCCAGTTTCTGCTGTTATGTCTCCCTTTTCATTTCTGACTTTATTAATTTGGGTAGTGCCTCTGTGCACTCTGGTTAGTCTGGCTAAGGGTTTATATATGTTGTTGATGTTCTCAATGAACCAGCTCCTGGTTTTGTTGATTCTTTGTATAGTTTTTTTGTTTGTTTGTTTCTATTTGGTTGATTTTGTCTCTGTGTTTGGTATTTACTGCCATCTACTCTTCTTGTGTGTATTTGCTTCTTTTTGTTCTAGTGCTTTCAGGTACACTGTCAAGCTGTTAGTGTAAGTTCTCTCCATTTTCTTTTTGGAGGCACTCAGAGTTATGAGTTTTCCTCTTAGTACTGCTTTTATTGTGCCCCATAAGTTTTGATATGATGTGTCTTCATTTTCATTAAATTCTAAAATGTCTTTAATTTCTTTCTTTATTTCTTCCTTGACCAAGCTGTCATTGAGAAGAACATTGTTCAATGTCCACGTGTATTTGTGTTTTCCATTGTTTTTGTTTGAGCTTAAGACCAGCCTTAGGCTGTGGTCATCTGATAAGATGCATGGAATAATTTCAATATTTCTGTATTGATTGTTGAGACCTGTTTTGTGACCAATTGTATGATCAATTCTGGAGAAGGTACCATGAGGTGCTGAGAAGAAGGTATATTTCTATAAGTATCTGTTAGATCTATTTGTTCCATAACTTCAGTTAGTTTCATTGTATCTCTGTTTAGTTTCTCTTTCCATGATTTGTCCATTGTTGAGAGTGGGGTGTTGAAGTCTCCCACTATTATTATGTGGGGTGCAATGTGTGCTTTGAGCTTTACTAAAGTTTTTTTTATGAATGTGGGTGTCCTTGCATTTGAAGCATAGATATTCAGAATTGAGAGTTCATCATGGTAGAGTTTTCCTTTGACCAGTATGAAGTGTCCCTCCTTATCTTTTTTGACAATTTTTGGTTAAAAGTTAATTTTGTCCAATATAAGAATGACCTCTCCATCTTGTTTTGTGGGACCATTTGCTTGGAAAATTGTTTTCCAACCTTTGACTCTGAAGTAGTGACTGCCTTTTTCACTGAGGTAGGTTTCTTTTATGCAGCAAAATGTTGGGTCCTGTTTACATATCCAGTCTGTTAGTCTATGTCTTTTTATTTTGGAATTGAGACTGTTGATGTTAAGAGATATTAAGGAAAAGTTATTGTTGCTTACTGTTATCTTCTTTGTTAAAGGTAAATTCTGTTTGTGTGGCTATCTTCTTTTGGGTTTGTTGAAAGGAGATTACTTTATTGCTTTTTCTAGGGTGTGGTTTCCCTCCTTGTGTTGGTATTTTCTACCCATTATCCTTTATAGACATGGATTTGTGGAAAGATATTGTGTAAATTTGCTTTTGTCATGGAATGTCTTGTTTTCTCTGTCTATCGTAATTGAGAGTTTTGCTAGGTATAGTAGTCTGGGTTGACTCACTTAAGGTTTAAAACCATAACTAAGTTATAAGTAAAGTTTTTTTATAGATGAACCCAGTCAGTATTTTATCTTCTGTCCAAGTACTTATAATAAATTGTTAGTTCCCTTTTTATGACCTTTGGTTAATTGTTTTATAACCTCTTGGAATGTGCTTTGAATAGGAGAAAATCTGGCTACCATCTAAGAGCAATTATCTAGTGACACTTGGGAGACTGGCAGAGTTCTCACTGCAGTTTTGCCTATCAGAAAAGAACCTAATAGCCATCCCACTATAAAAGAGCTTAATAATCACAGATATAATTTTAGGAATTCTTATAGTATCATTATTTAAACTTAAGTCATCTATTTGTCTATATAGCACCACTACAAGGCAGTACATCTTCGTGGATCTGCAGAGATATGCTCCAAAGGGGTGTGCTATTACTTATTGATTATTATATATGTTTAATAGTAACAGGAAAAGCATAATAATGGCAGGAATCTTTCCTAAAATGAGCTCCTCACAGCCTTGTTTAATGAGGACTCACCTGTGGCAGATTATATAATAATCTGAAGCAGGCCATTTCAGGATGATCACCTGCTAGTATATTAGCTTGTGCCATTATGGCTCCTGACGCTTAGCTATAAAAATGCTTCTAGAAATGGTATAACAACATTGAAAGACATTTATTATGTGAAAACAACTGAATTTTCAGAATAGTTATAGTCTGGATCTGGGTTCTTGGTGGTCTATTGGTTGCTGTTTTCATAAATGGCTTCTCTCTGTCTATGCTAGTGACTGGTGAACCCAGTCCTTAGCAGGCACACTTGAATGAGTCTCAGTTACTTGAAACTTATAGTAATGGTGTAGGTCAGGTTAGTGTCTCAGTAGCTTGTTTTTTTTTTCTGTAGTCATATTTTTAGGTTTTGTTTGACTTGAGAGTTTTGTAAGTCCTTGGGATACATTTCCCTCTTCAGCTAATGCAATACAGGGATGTCTGTCTGGCCAGTATGATGGTTCAGTGGGTTAAAGGACTTGTTATACAGTCTGGAGGACCTGAGTTTTGATCCACAGAACCCACTGTGGAAGGAGAGGGTTCCTGACTGAATTCTGTCCCATACATGTGTGCCTGTTACACACAATAGTAAGACAAGCACAATCTAAAAACCAAGATTTTCTCTCTTCAGTCAAGCAGAACTTAAGTCCCATATCACTCCTAAGAACAGTCCTCTTGTCATGTTCCTGTTGGAGAGGTCTACTTCCTAGATACACAATGAGAATGGTGCATCTTCTCTCTAAAGAGACAGATTAGGGAGTGAATGCAGGGTGTCACCCAGTGCTGGAGAACCCTCTAAGACATATGGTGGGTGGCAGGAATGGCAGAGGGCTCAGGTGGTTGATGCTGGTGCTATGGAGCTCTTGAAACTGCCTGCTCCCATTTGGCTGTTGTATCTCTGAAGGAGACAGAGCAGAAGGGTAGGAGAATGAAATGTGTGACAAGACCACCAACAACCCTTTTCTCAGCAGCACAAACAGCAGTGGCAGCAGGAGCCAAAGCAGCAGGACCCTTGAGGGCCAGGCCTTGGAAACCTACAAGCAGCACTCCCTACAGTGCTCAAAAGGAAGAGATGGAATTATTGCTGACAGAAAAATGGTGCAGATTACCTGATCTACACAAGGGCTATGGCTCATGTGCAGATCGTATTTATACATGAAATTCAAGAATATTGTGCCAATAATCATTTAACATAAGCCAAATGGTATGCATTTGCTCTAAACTGCACTAACCAAGTTTCAGTGACCTTGAGGGCTAAAAGTTTTTTTCCCTCTGGTAAGAACTGGTGTGTTTTTCAGAGCAGAGCCATTGCAGGTAAACTGTGACCAGGGTCACAGCCTTTGCAAAACATTCCCTGTAGCGGCAGCGTGGAAGCAATAACTAGTTTCTGAAAGAACCTGAGCCAGGAGGAGAGCTGGACACTTAGCCAGACTCAGGTCACCAGCCTACATCTCTAGCCCTACTTCCCCCTCTACTTGGGAAAATAGATGTTCTCTTTGTTAGGGTTCTGTCTAAGCTCCACCCCACCATTACCTGGCAACAGCCAGATATGCCCCTCCCCACAATTTCCTGGCAAAGCCAGGTAGGCCTATCCCACTATAAAAGGGACTGCTTGCCCCTCCTCTTCCTCTTATTCCTCTTACTCTTATTCCTCTTGCTTCTTGCTCTCTTGCTCCTCTGCCCCTCTTGGGCTCTCCTCCCCTCCCCACCTCTCTCCACATGGTCATGGCCGGCCTCTACCTCTCTACTCTCTCTACTCTTTCTGTCTTTCTCTGCCTCCACTACCCCATTAACTCGCATCCTCTGCCCTAAATAAACTCTACTCTATACCATGTCTGTGTGTGTCTGGTCCCTGGGGGGAAGGATGCCTCGACATGGGCCCACTGGGCATCCCCTTCCCCCACACCACCATATACCAGTCTCTCTAAAACCTCCTTCTCTTTTTATGATCATAACATTGGCGAGCCAGGCAGGAGAATCATAAGGGCACCATGTGAGGATCGTCACTCTCCATTCTATCACAGGGCACCAAGATAATTTAAAAACTCACACAAACAAAAACTCAAGTGTTCAGAACACTGTTGTGACCTAGTAAATATTTAACAACAGTGCCAGGAACATGGTTCATCATTCTCACCTCTGGTGCTCAGAGGGGGCTTTAAGAAGCATTTTCTGGGAAACCTGTTGAACCATTTCCTAGGAAAGCTACCATGAACTGCACTTTTTGGGGTGGGAATGGTGAATACCAATGTGGGAAATGAAGTAGCAGGGACACAGATAGCATAGAGGGGATCTGTAGCTGGGGGCAGTTTGTAGCCTGACCACAGCCTGCCAGCCAAGGGGCTTTATTCTAAGAGAAGTGCATGTGAGGAATGGCTGCCATTGCTCTATCTAGACTGACAAGGAATTCATTTCTCTGTAGACTGTAATTTGTACAAAAACTGAGATTATTCAAGGTTTATGCTGCACCTAGTATTCCTTAAAGCTCAGAGGGAATGCCACGGTTGGTAAATAGAAGCAATGGGCCTGTGTTGCTGATAATAGTGTATAGACTTAGGGCTTATGGTTATGCATATTCACAGAACTGTATTTTATTCATCCTGTTTTATTAATCTACCATTTCTGAAAGAAAAAAATCACAATTCCCCATTTCAAACTGTCTATTAATTTTAGCCATGTGTGTACAGCTCTTCATACACTAGTGGTTTCTCCTTTTTTATTGATGGACACAGTATCCTTATTACAAGGTTATTTTGTACTTGTTTTATTACCTTGAGTGCAATATAAGCTGAGAAAACTTTGTGACTTCCAATTACAAAATTGACTGTTGTCTATCTTCTACTCTTGCCTTGATAAGAAAGACGGTGGAGTGCTGAGGCCATCTGCTCCCCTTTTCTGTAAGGTGATAGAGCCTGGTAATGTTAGCTCAGATACCAAGGTCTGGATTAGAATCCCCACTTTTGCTGTTACAAAGGCAAGCACACACACTAAGAATAAACTATTCAACACTATTCTCAGAATTATAAAGATATGAGTAAATGAAAAAAAGCAATTATTCTCTATAAGAAATTTTTTTTTGCTTTTTCTTGCATCCTATTGTGCTTTTGATATCAAAGTAGTACTAATACTAGTAGCAGTGGTAGTAATGGTGGTGGAGATGGTGGTGGTGGTGGTGGTGGTGGTAGAGTAAGTCCTGGTGAATCTATTACTTTTTGAACAAATTAAAAATTATTTTCTTTGGTCAAGTTTTCTGGAGACAGGGTTTTTCTGTGTAGTCTTGGTTGACCTGGAACTCACTCTGCAGACCACGCTGACCTGGAATTCAGAGATCTACCTGCCTCTGGGCAAGCACCACCACCATCTATCTTTATCACTATCTATCTTTATTTTTTTTTTAAATATTTAAGATAGACCAGTAGTGAAGCCATTTGATGCTTGGATGAATTATATGTTTCTGATTTAATCTTAACACTGATCATTGGCCTGTTCAGGTGTTCTATTAAAACTCCACTTTTAGGACCCTTCCACCAATAATTGGCAAGATAATGACAATACATTTATTCATGGTTTTCACAGTGTATGTCAAAATGCTCTGTGCTTTTTGGTGAACTACCTGTTCATCATTTCTTAAATTTATTATAGTTTGTAGACCAGGCTGTTGTCAAACTAACAGAGCTCTGCCTAACTCAGAATGCAGAGTGCTAGAAGTAAAGGCATGCAATACCACCCCTCATTCAATTACTTTTAATTAAATATAATAATTTTTACTGCTACCATAACAGCAGGAAACATTGGGAATAAAATTATTGTGAAACTGTTTAGTGGACATAATAAGCATTTCCAACAAAAAATGGCAGCTGTGACAGGTGCCAACAGTTAAGACTCAGCAGGAAACCTCCATTTTTTAATTCTTGTGAAATACTGCTAGTATTTAGTGGTAAGTGTCTCACTAGAAGATGAACTTCTACCTCAGTTATTCCCATCACTCTGGAGTCAGCCATGTTGTTTACCTAGCAATTGATCTAGTCATAAGGGAGAGAACTGGATGTCTTGACTTATTTGCCATGAATAATAGTAAACTATCATTTTCTTTTCTTTACTTTAGGAAAGTTTGCTATGTAACCAAAGATAAATAATATATTATGTACTGATAATATGGAATAATAGTGTTTTTATATGCCAAAGATGAATTGGCTAGCACAGCTCTTTTAAGTCACTAAGTTCATTTAAAAGCCATTTTGCAAACATCTATAAATTGAAAGTGTAAAACATTTCAGGGTGTACTTTAAGGAACATTCTATGAGAACAAAATATTAAAATTTTCAAAGTTCTCTTTAAAAGTAGTATATAATCTGAATTTTAAGTGTTTTTCCTTCATTTCCTTCTTAGAAGATAAAACAGAAAATATTTTATACATTAATGTTTCAAATTATACCAGAAATCTTTTCTAAAACATATATATTAATTGGAAATCTGAGGAAGGAGAAGACAGCTCAGGAGGTAAGAGTAGTTTCTGTGTAGGCAGGAAAACCTGAGTTCACACCCTCAGCTCCCCCACCCATAGCTATGGAAAGCAGTGAGCACCTACAACCACAGAGATGGACACAGAGTCCAGAAGCTCACAAGCCAACCAGACTGACCTCAACTGTGGGCTCCAGGTTCAGTAACAGAAGTTGTCTGAGAGAATAAGGCAGAGGGTAACAAAGAGAGGAACCCAAAGTCCTTCTCTGGTCTACAAATGCAAGTGTATGGGCACATCCACCTGCATATATGTACATATATTTGAATAAAATACAAACAATTCATACAAAACACAAAAAGAAAATGACAATTTTCACAACAACAATAGTTTTAAAATTAGCAACTCAAATCTTCCTAAGACTGAGAAAAAAAATAATATGCTAAAGTGTTTTAATTGTATTTTTTTTGGAAATTAATCTTTTTTCCTCATTTAAGATGCAAAGTAAGTGCTCTTGAAATGTATACTTCTTATGAAAGCTGGAAAGGGTTTGATTTTGTAGAACAATCTTCAAACTCTAGACATGAGTAACACATTTAGGAATGTAATCACACACGTTAAAGGAAATATTAAAATGTTCCCCATACAGATTTCTTTAAAGCATATAAAAATAATAATTAAAAATTGAAGTGACTAATAACAAATAATTACACCTTCAGAAAAGTAAACACAAGGGGACTCTCGGCTCGCACGCCTTTTGGCTGCCGGGAGCCGGAGCTCCCTTCCGCTGTCTGCCAGCGGTGGATGTGCGGCAACAACATGTCTGCCCCATGCCCACCGTTGTGGCTGCTGTTGTGCCCACCGCCCGGAAGACCAACGCTGCGGTTATTTTCCTTCACGGATTGTGAGATACTGGGCACGGATGGGAAGAAGCCTTTGCAGGTATCAAAAGTTCCCACATCAAATACATCTGTCCACATGCGCCTGTTATGCCAGTCACATTAAATATGAATATGGGCATGCCTTCTTGGTTTGATATCCTTGGACTTTCACCAGATTCCCAGGAGGATGAATCTGGAATTAAACAGGCAGCAGAAACTGTAAAAGCCTTGATAGATCAAGAAGTAAAGAATGGCATTCCTTCTAACAGAATTATTTTGGGAGGATTTTATCAGGGAGGCACCTTATCTTTATACACTGCTCTTACCACACAGCAGAAACTAGCTGGTGTCACTGCATTCAGTTGCTGGCTTCCACTTTGGGCTTCGTTTTCACAGGGGCCTGTCAGTAGTGCTAATTGAGATATTTCTGTTCTCCAGTGCCATGGAGATTGTGACCCTTTAGTTCCCCTAATGTTTGGTTCTCTTACCATTGAAAGACTAAAAGCATTGGTAAATCCAGCCAATGTTACCTTCAAAATCTATGAAGGCGTGATGCACAGCTTGTGCCAGCAGGAAATGATGGATGTCAAGCACTTCATTGATAAGCTCCTACCTCCACTTGATTGATGTCACTAAGAGGCCTTGAGTAGCAGTTCACCAGCATCACAGGAGTAGAATATAAAGCTTTTCCCATGACTGATCATAAAACTTCTAATGTTTGCAGTGTTAAAATGTTTTACAACTACATACCAATGATACAGACTAAATGATGTCACCCTCATGGGAACTATATAATCCTTTTAAGTTTCTATACATATATTTGTATTTTACAATTCAGAATATACTAGTATTACAGTAGGTAAGTGAAGCAACTAGCTTCTTTAGTTCAAATTAATTCAGCAAAATAAGATAACACAAGCAAAGTTTTATTACATCCTTTGAAATTACTAGTATGCTCTCTGAAAAGTTGTTCAGGTCTAAACAAGCTGGTAAGATGTAAGTGACTTCTTAATTCTGTGTTAGACTATAGTTTTACTCCACAATTGTTTGGTTACTATACAGTATTTAGTCACTCTGTCTTTTTATGTTTTTATTCACATAGATGTGACTGTAATGCCTAAGAATCAGATGGTATTACATTATCCCTAATAGTAGGGATAATGCTTTTAAGTGTCAAAAAATAATACTGCTTTTTTCAATTAATGGTCCTTCTATTGGGGGACCAGGCTTCTTTTTTCCCCTTCTATGTAATTTTTCTCCTCTCAAGGAAAAACAAGGTTCTTTTTTGATTTTCCATAGAAAACTAATATTGCCTCTGTGTCATTAAAAAAAAATCTATCACTATATATTATTTTGACATTTTGAAACACAGACATACAGTATTTCCAGTCTAGGTAATGTGAAAAGAAACCAAACATTACTTAAGCTTATATATTTCAAATTACTGTACCTTAATCCAACTTTAGGCTGTAGAGTTATCAGAATCTTCAATCTTGGTAATAATTCTCTGGTTTTACTTTTCTGTAAAAAACTTAGAGGGTAAATAATACCTAGGCATATTTAGAAATACTTGTGACTGGTTTTAAATTAATTTAAGTTTTCTGTACATGTTATGCTTAAAACCAAATACTGTTCAAGATGAGCAATCAGACTTGTCTTATTTTTATCTGGGTAACATACTAATCTGAAATTTTCATCTTCAGTAAAGGAGCTTTTGATAATCAGTCTCCTGTGCAAACATTAAAATAGTGATCATTTGATTTTAAAGCATCCAAATACTGGTGAAAGTTATTTAATATATGGGTAAAGGTCTGGTTAGAACCCATATTTATAACTGTTATCACACAGTTGAATATGTTGCAAAAATTATGGTTATTTCTGAATGGTTGCTTTTCTTGATGTTTTCCAACCAACCAAGAAGCAGCATCTTTACATATGAGTGCTAAATGATGTGAAGATCGTTTTGGTATGTCCTAGACAGAATGCTAACCATGAAGCCGAATGTTTGTGTCTGGATTGAAAATAATTTCAAACAATCATTCACTATTTTGCTTTACTTTGAAGAATATAAATTTACTTCAGTTATTCTATCTGTAAAGATTTATTTGGGATAAGAAATATTCCATTGAATTTGTGTGCTGTAATGTGGGAAAATGTCATGTTTTCCACAGTTTATATCAATGTGAAATAAAATTTAATTTTGGCTTTAAAAGAAAGGAGGTGCAGGGAAAGAACAAATTTAAACAGACCTGTAACATCTGTGTATCAATTTACCAAGAACTGTTACAAACCCAACAAAGCAAATGTTGGCTCTCTTTGGAACTTCTTTGTCATCATTACTATATTCAAGTGTTAACAGCTAAAACTGCTATACTTTGAAAGGGTGTTCCATGAAAGAAAACTCATATTTAGGTTTTAAACAAAGCTGACAGGTTACTATAACTAAAATTTCTGTGAGTGTCCAGAATATCTATTAAAAAAAACATATCTTCATCTTGATTTATAAATGAAATAAAAGGCGATTGTGTTTAATGAAGTGTACTTCATTTTTTGAAAACAAGGAGAATAAAGAGCTTCGCCAGGAAAGAGTTGTATGGGTAGTTTTCTTCATTTCTAGCTCTGTTTCTGTCTATCTGCTTACCTTGTCAGGATTTGGGAAATCTCTGTATCTAAATATAAGATGTGCAGTTTGTAACCTGCTTAATTGGCTTTATGTCCTACATGCCCTCAGTATGGTGTTCATTAAAGTCTTACATGATTTGTTTCTACTAGTGACAGCCCAAATATAGCCTTATTTTTCTTTGTTTAAAGGTCAGATAGTGCATAAACATACACCTTATCTGTGTGTGAGTGTGCGTGGTGTACATGTGTTTAAATGGCAAACATTTCCCAAGTTTGTAAATATTTCATCACTTGTCCTCTAATCTGATATCTGAACAAGTGGTTTCTTTTTCAAAAGAAAAATTCGTTAGTCTTCTGAAAACTATTATTTGATATGTATTTTAACAATAATATGTGTAAATATATAATATATAAATATGTCACTTGAAATATATCAAATACACTATTCTTAAATAATTAACAATAAGCAAAAGATTCTCAAATTTAGCATATTCTTAGGGAAACTAATTAAAAATTTATGAACAGATTTGTTTTTAATGTGGTACTAAGTTGTCTTCCCTTCCAGCCGCCATTTGCAGCAGGGAAGCAGGCAGCTCCATAGCCTTCTATGCTTACCATGCCAGGAGAAAGGATGTCCCAGCAGCGATTTCACTTCTGAGTGCGGAGGTGAGCTCTCCACCTTCTCTCTGGAAAGGTACAGCTAGGAGCGCACAGGGCATACGATCAGTGTTGCTTTTAGGACAGGAGTCTTCCCTTCCAGCCGCCATTTGCAGCAGGGAACCAGGCAGCTCCAAATCCTTCTATGCTTAGCCTGCCAGGAGACAGTGATCTCCCAGCAGCGATTTCATTTCTGAGTGTGGAGGTGAGATATCCTCTTTCTCTCTTGAGGGGTACAGCTAGGAGGGCACAGGGCATATGATCAGTGGAGCTGCTCGGCCCTTCCCTTCAGGCCTCCATTTGCAGCAGGGAACCAGATAGCTCCACAGCCTTCTGTGCACTGACCTGCCAGAAGAGAGTTGGTCTCCCAGAGTACAGACACAGGCTTACAGGCCCATAGGAGGGGCAAGCTCCAGCCAAAGACAGCAAGACCAACTAACACCAGAAATAACCAGATGGTGAAAGGCAAGCACAAGAACCATACCAACAGAAACCAAGGATACTTGGCAACATCAGAGCCCAGTTCTCCCATCACAGCAAGTCCCAGATACCCCAACACACTGGAAAAACAAGAGTTGGGTTTAAAGTCTCATCTCATGATGCTGTTAGGACATAAATAACTCCCTTAAAGAAATACATAAGAAGATGGGTCAAATGGTAAAAGCCCTTAAAGAGGAAACACAATAATCCCTGAAAGAAATATAGGAGAGCATGGGTGAACAAATAGAGACCCTTAAAGAGGAAACACAAAAATCCCTTAAAGAATTACAGGAAAACACAAACAAACAAGTAAAGGAACAGAACAAAAGCATCCAGGATCTAAAAATGGAAGTAGAAACAATAGAGAAATCACAAAGTGAGACATCTCTGGAGACAGAAAATCTTGGAAAGAATTCAGGAGTCATAGATACAAGCATCAACAACAGAATACAGAGATAGAAGAAAGAATCTCAGGTGCTGAAGATACCATAGAAAACATTGACTCAACAGTCAAAGAAAATGCAAAAAGTTCCTGAGCCAAAACATTCAGGAAATCCAGGACACAATGAGAAGACCAAACCTAAGGATTATAGGTATAGAAGAGAGTGAAGATTTACAAATTAAAGGGCCAGTAAATATCTTCAACAAAATTATAGAAGAAAACTTCGTTAACTTAAAGTGAGATGTGCCCATGAACAGATAAGAAGTCTACAGAACTCCAAACACACTAGACCAGAACAGAAATACCTCCTGTCACATAATAATCAAAGCCCAAACGTACTAAACAAAGAAAGAATATTAAAAGCAGTTAAGGGAAAAAGGTCAAGTAACCTATAAAGGCAGGCCTATCAGAATTACACCAGACTTCTCACCTGAGATGATGAAAGCCAGAAGATCCTGGGCAGATCTCACACAGATCCTAAGAGAACACAAATGCCAGTCCAAACTACTATACCTAGCAAAACTCTCAATTATCATACATGGAGATAACAAGATATTCCATGATAAAACCAAATTTACACAGTATCTTTCCACAAATCCAGCCCTACAAAGGATAATAGATGGAAAACGCCAACACGAGGAGGGAAACTACACTCTAGAAAAAGCAAGAAAGTATTCTTTTTCCAACAAATCCAAAAGAAAGTAACCACAAAAACATAAAAAGAACATCAAAAATAACAGGAAGCAACAATCACTATTCCTTACTATCTTATAACAACAATGGACTCAATTTTCCAACAAAAAAACATAGTCTAACAGAAATATTTTTCATTCCAATCTTCAATTTTATCAGAAAATGTTTGTGATTCCTCTTTCAATTTATTAATGTTTTATGTCTACCATTTTAACTGTATTATTTTCCATGATAATCTTTAATTTTAACATTTTTTCTATATATTTCTTCAATTTTATCAGAAATATTTTCCATGTAAATCTTCAATTTTGTCAGAAAATGTTTATAATTCCACTTTCAATCAGTTTAGGAATATTTTTATGCCTACCATTTTATTGGTATAATTGTTCATGATAATCTTCAATTTTAATGTTTTTCTATATTTTTCTTCAATTTTATACCAAATATTTTCCATGTAAATCTTCAATTTTTTCAGACAACTTCTATATTTTTACTTTCACTCTACTTAGGAACATTTTCATACCTATCATTTTATCTGTATAATTTTCCATGAAATAGTTTTAACATGTTTTTCTATATATTTCTTGAATTTTACTAGAAATATTTTCCTTGTAGATCTTCAATTTTATAGGAAAATGTTTATAATTCCACTTTCAAAAAACTTAGGAATACTTTTACGCCTACCATTTTATCTGTATATTTTTTTCCATGAAATACTCAATCTTAACGTGTTTTTCTATATATTTCTTCAGTTTTATTAGAGATATTTTCCATGTAAATCCTCAATTTTACCAGAAAATGTTTATAATTCCACTTTCAATCAACTTAGAAATATTTTTATGCCTACCATTTTATCTGTATAATTTTCCATCATTATCTTCAATTTTAACATTTTTCTATTTTTTTCAATTTATCAGAATTATTTTCCATGTAAATCTTCATTCTTTTAAGAAAATGTTTATAATTCTATTTTCAATCAACTTAGGGATAATTTTATTCCTACTAATTTATCTGTATAATTTTCCATGAAATAGTCAATTTTAACATGTTTTTCTATATATTTCTTGAATTTTATCAGAAATATTTTCCTTGTAGATCTTCAATTTTATCAGAAAATGTTTATAATTCCACTTTCAATCAACTTAGAAATATTTTTATGCCTACCATTTTATCTGTAATTTTCCAAGATAATCTTCAATTTTAATGTTACTTTATATTTTTCTACAATTTTATTAGAAATATTTCCCATGTAAATCTTCAGTTCTATCATAAAATGTTTCTACTTCCTTTTTCAATTAATTTAGTAATGTTTTTTGTGTCTACCATTTTACTCATTAATTTTCCATGAAAATTGTCAGTCTTAATGTGTTTTTCTGTTTCTTCAATTTTTTCAGAAACATTTTCCATGTAAATCTTTAATTTTATCATAAAATGTTTTTACTTCCTTTTTCATTAAAAAAGAAAAAAGAAAATAAAAAAATGTGGTACTGGCTGGGCGGTGGTGGCGCACGCCTTTAATCCCAGCACTTGGGAGGCAGAGGCAGGAGGATTTCTGAGTTCGAGGCCAGCCTGGTCTACACAGTGAGTTCCAGGACAGCCAGGGCTACACAGAGAAACCCTGTCAAAAAAAATGTGGTACTAAGTTTAGTTGTGATCTTAGTTTTAAAATGAAGTGACTTAAATATCCACTATTAAATATTTTTTAAATATTAAAGAATTATGCCTGACAATTGCACTAAAATAATTTAACCTATGTGCTAACAAGCATCACCTATGTGTTAATTTGCAATATAATATATACTTATTAAATAAAATTTAATAACTATTAGCTATTATATTCAAATATAATTATTATTATAAGAAAATAATAATTTTATGCCCACAATTTTCTCTCAAAATGGATAAATAAGGAAATGGTGCTCTTAGGTAAGCATATTGTTCCTATTAGCACTCACTGGGTTATTTAAAGAACTATATCAATGAGGCTAGTTTTCATTGCTAATATTAATTTCTAAGCCGTTTATTGTTTTTCCTTAAAGTGATAAAAAGTAAGTGGTATGCAATACCGTTTCATTACAAAATGTCATGGAACATGACTACTCAGAATGAAACCTGCTCTCACATTTGGTAAACAAAACAAACAAACAGAAAGATTCAATTACAAGACAAAAGAACTTAATGTGTTTACTCTCTGATGTACTGAGTAAGGAACATAAAGGAAAAGACCCAAATGTGAGGTTAGACATAGGAAGGAAGAGGAAAGGAAAAAAGGAAGGAAGGCAGGAAGGAAGGAAGGAAGGAAAGAAGAAAGGAAGGAGAGAGAAATGGAAGAAGGAGGGAGGGAAGACACTACTTTTAAAAATGGGGATATTACTCTAGAACTTATAGGACTGAAAAGAATTCTAAAAAGCATTATTCACAATTGAAAATGAATAAATTTCACAATGGGTATTGACAAATTCCTAAAATCATGTTATGTTATTAAAATTCATTCAAGAAGAGATAATAGGAATAGATTTGAAAGAAGAAAAATTAAATTAATGATCAAAATCTTCCCAACAATAAAGCCATGGAAAGGACTATTGATGAATTCTACTAAATATTAAAAAGTAATGCTAATTCTTTTGGAATTTTGGCACAGAATCACTTCTCTATATGAAGAACATACCAAACCAGATAACCAGAAAAGCAGAAATATTGCCACACCTCCTGTGTGTGTGTGTGTGTGTGTGTGTGTGTGTGTGTATCAAAACCAAATAGCATTTATTTCAGTCACAAAGGTAATTGTCTAAAAAAGTAAATATCAAACTAAATCATTAACAGAATAAAGGAAAATCTGTATGACCATATAAGCTGATGAAAAGCAGGTATCTGACATCATCCAACACCCTTCCCTGAAACTATGCAAAAACAAACAAACAAACAAACAAAACAGAAATGGAAGGGAACTTCCTACATGCTACAAAACTACGATTAACTTTGAGCCCATAGTTAAAAACAAAAACTTAAAAATCCAGACTGCCAAGTTTCTATTCAGTTTTGGGATTTGTTTGTTTATAGCCAAATCTACTGAACAAGGGAAAAGAAGGCACCAAAAGTTGGAGAAACGTCTTTCTAATTATGATGACATAGTTTTAATGAGAAAACACTAAAATACATATAAAAAACCTAATGAATGAATATAGCAAAGTTCCACAAAATTTTCTAATTAGAGTTTCAATCTGTAAAGTTAAGAGAGGATATTAAGGAACACAATATAAGGATCCATTTAATAACAGGATTCTTACATTATATGAATAAACACTTCCATTTTGGGATATCCAAAGACTATCAAATACAGCTGTTGTTTGTTATTGTTCTCTCTCTCTCTCTCTCTCTCTCTCTCTCTCTCTCTCTCTCTCTCTCTCTCTCTCTCTCTCTCTGTGTGTGTGTGTGTGTGTGTGTGTGTGTGTCTATCTCTCTGTCTCTCTTAAATTCTAAAGACAAGTATGCAAGTATGTTCTATAGTACTTGAACCATATGTACTCACAATCATAGTGGTTGTACAACTAACAATTCATCTGTTCACTTCCTGTCCTTACATTACTTCAGCATGATTGCATCAATGGTGACTAATACCTGTCACAGCTGATAATCTGGCTCCTGACTTAGACTGTGCCTTAGTCTCTAGTTTTCAACAATAGTAAATGACATATATTCAGGCCAGCAATAGCTTCTGCTACTTTTCTACTCCACCCATTTTTAACCTTAATATTTTTTCCTCTCTCTTAGAAGGTCTTCAAATGTGTTGACTGTCTAGTCACATTATACAGGTGCTGTAAAAAGAGACTCTTTCACTTTGGCTGATGGCTTATTCCTTAACAGTGTCATACAAAAATAATTTTTTTTGCTTTCCACATATCAGTTTTTTCTTTCATTCTTTATGGATGCTGTTTTCAGAGTTTATCTAAAAAGCTATCATCAAACCCATTTTGACCTACTAGATTATCACGATGTCTTCATTTAGACTTATAATTCATTTTGTATTAACTGTTATTGTCTCAAATGGTATACAAAGATAGACAGACAGTCAGATTCCAAGTTTTCCAGGCACATGCTTATGGATGGCCACTTTTTGCAGTGCTGTTTGTTGAAAAGATTATTCTTCTCTAACGAATTTCCTCTGCCTTTTTTAAACTGGGTGCACCTACTACTTTTGGCTATCTATTCTAGGGTCAGGCAGCATCAGTTCTCCAAATCCATTTGCTTTCAATGATATGACTATTCTGGGTAAATCTTGAATTTTATGAGAAATCATGTCTGTTGAAAAGTAATTAGATAAATACAGAAGGTCAGACTATAAAGGTTTTTTAGGGTCTTTTTCAAAGTCAATCAAGGCAGCAGGGGATATACTACATGACTGGAATTGCTTCTGAGATGCTGAGGCTCTAACATGAGGTGAATTGACCTTGACTCCTAAGAAGGACTAAAGCCAATGGACATTATTTCAAGAAGATACTAGACAATTTCTCCAATGATACAGAGTACATTAAGAACTTATGCCTGTAATCCTGGTACTCAGGAGGCAGAAAAATGTACACATCCAGGAGTGAGAAGCCAGTCTAGTGTCTATAGAGAGACTCAGTTCAGGTCAGCCAAGAGTGCATAATAAGATCCTTTTATAAATAAACAATAGAAACATATAATTTATATTTGTTAATATAATAAAATTATATAAATATTTGTTATATTTATACAAGAAAATTATTGTACATACAATAAACATCATATAATAAAATTTAAATAAATAAATAGATAGATTGGACCTAAATAAATAGTGCAATGGACCACCAAGAGGTGAAAGAAAAGAGATCTATTATCAGTTCATTTTCTTTTTATTCTTTTTTTTAGGGCTCTCTCTTCCTCTCCCTCCCTCCACTCTTTCCTTCCCTCCTCTTCTTCCCTCTCTTGTTCCTTTTTCCTCTTCCTCTTTCTCCCTCTGTCAGCCCTTCCATTTACTTATTTTTTGGCAGGAGGTAAATGGTCTCTGATACAGGCTTCTGTGGTCATGATGCTCTGGGCCTCATCATGGGCCTAGAATTAACCCCTTTAACTGTGAGGTAAAGTAAATCTCTCTTCTCCTCTTTAAGGTCGTTTGAGTCAAGTAATTGGTTACAGTACTGAAAGTATGACATACTGCTTAGAGGACTCTGTAGGTGAGTGATATGTGTGTGTATACATACATACATACATGCATACATACATACATATATTTCTTTTTTGTTTGTTTTGTTTTTATTGGATATTTTCTTCATTTATATTTCAAATTTTATCCCCTTTCCTGGTTTTCCCCCTCCCAGAATCCCTCTGTCTTATCCCCCTAGCCCTGCTTCTATGAGGGTGTTCCTCAACCTACCCATCTACTCCTGCCTCTCCAACCTCAATTACCCTACACTATGGCATCTATTGAGCCATCCTTAAGAACAAGGACCACTCCTCCCATAGATGTCTGAAAAGGCCATCCTCTACTACATATGCAGCTGGAGCCATGTGTACTCCTTGATTGGTAGCTTAGTCCATGGGAGTTCTGCAGGGGTCTGGCTGGTTGATATTGTTGTTCTTCCTATGGGGTTGAAAAACCCCTTCAGCTCCTTCAGTCTTTTCTCTAACTCCTTCATTGGGTACCTTGCACTCAATTCAATAGTTTGCTTCAAGCATCTGCCCTGTATTTGTAAGGCTGTGGCAGAGCCTCTCAGAAGACAGCTATATCTGGCTCCTTTCAGTAAGTATTTCTTGGCATCCACAAGAGTGTCGGAGTTTGTTGACTGTATATGGGAAGTATCTTCAGGTGGGATAGTCTCTGCATGGCCTTTCCTTTAGACTCTGCTCTACACTTTGTCTCCATATTTGCTTCCGTGAGTATTTTGTTCCCCTTTCTAAGCACCCACACTTTGGTCTTCCTTCTTCTGGAGCTTCATGTGGTCTGTGGATTGTATTTTGGGTATTCATTGCTTCTGGGCTTATATTCACTTATCAGTGAATGCATACAATGTGTGTTCTTTTGTGACTGGGTTACCTCACTCAGGATGATATTTTCTAGTTCCACCCATTTGCCTAAGAATTTCATGAATTCATCCTTTTTAATAGCTGAGAAGTACTCCACTGTGTAAATGTACCACATTTTCTGTATCCATTCCTCTGTTGAGGAACATCTGGTTTTTTTCCAGCTTCTTGCTATTAAAAATAAGGCTTTTATGAACATAGTGGAGCATGTGTCCTTGTTATATGTTGGAGAATCATTTGGGTATATGCCCAGGAGTGGTATAGATAGGTCCACAGATAATACTATTTCCAATTTTCTGAGGAACTTCCAGACTGACATCCAGAGTGGCTGTACCAGCTTGCAATCCCACCAGCAATGGAGAAGTGTTCCTCTTTCACCACATATTCACCAGCATCTGCTGTCACATGAGTTTTTCATCTTAACCATTCTGACTGGTGTAAGGTGGAATCTCAGAGTTGTTTTGTTTTGCATTTCCCTGATGACTAAGGATGTTGAATATTTCTTTAGGTATTTCTTGGCCATTCAATATTCCTCAGTTGAAAATTCTTTATCTCAGTACCCCATTTTTAATACGGTGATTTGATTCTCTGGAATCTAACTTCTTGAATTCTTTGTATATATTGGATATTAGCCCTCTATTGGATATAAGATTGGCAAAGATCTTTTCTTAATCTGTTGGTTGCCATTTTTTCTTATTGACAGTGCCTTTTGCCTTACAGAAACTTTACAATTTTATAAGGTCCCATTGGTCGATTCTTGATCATAGAGCATAACGGTTTTGGTGTTCTGTTCAGGAACTTTTCCCCATGTGCCCACATGTTCGAGGCTCTTCCCCACTTTCTCCTCTATAAGTTTTAGTGTATCTGGTTTTATGTGGAGGCCCTTGATCCACTTGGACTTGAGTTTTGTACAAAGAGATAAAAAAATGGGTCAATTTTCATTTTTCTACATGCTGACCTCCAGTTGAACCAGCACCATTTGTTAAAAATGCAGTCTTTTTTCCACTGGATGGTTTTAGCTCCTTTGTTAAATATCAAGTGACCATAAAAACCAGTTTTAAAGATACTCTAAAACTGTAAAGGAGCCATCACTTAAAAAAATGCCATCAATTTGGAAAGATACATAACCCAAGAAGAAATTATAGATTCCATACACATACCAGTATGTTCAATGACTATTAAGTAAATCTCAGTTTAAACAAAATGAATCTATATTTGTTGGCCAGGTATACTTGTACTTCCTAACCTAGCCCATTCAATGCCATTTTTATATATGTGGATTCTTGTTGGGCATTCACATACAGTCAGATCCTCACTTTCTCCGATACCTTCCCAGACAATTTTATAAATACTCACTGCAATTCTATCCAGTTTAATTTCTTAGCACTGCCTGTCCCCTCTTTATTTCCTTGTGGTATTTGTTAATGTTATTTTCTCTCTAAGGATAAAATGTCAATTCTGGTGAGCAATCAAGAACAGTATCAATAATCTATATGTTTCAGGGGTCTCCCGGGAACCCAAATTTAGTGGAGGTTTCCCATACCTTTGTACTCCTGGCCCTAGGCTCTGTATTTGGCAATCTATGGCTTCTGGAAGGGTAACTCCAGTGAATTTCTTTAATATGGTATATAAAGTTCATAGAACAGCAGGTTTCCATATGGTCTTTTCTGTCTACCTAATCCTACGTCCCTTTTTCCTTCATACATTCACATTCTCCTATACCCCCTTTCCCTTTTAATTAAGATCACTCCCCACCAATGACTCCTTTCTAGTTTTCTGGATTTTTCAGGTACTCCAAGTTAGAAACACAAAAATATTCAACACTACTATCCACATGAGTGAGAACATAAGACCACTATCTTTTGGGATCTGGGTTCCATCATTTGCTGTATCATTTTCAGTGCAAAGACAATCAAGCCTGTCATCACTCAAGCACTGACAAGAAAGGGAAGCCCAAGCTTAGCTAAGAGAGTGAGGGAGGGAGAATCTGTCTGCTTTACCCTGGAGAGCCACCAGGTTCCAATGGACAATTCCACATCTGTGTGTTTATGAACAACCCAAACTGGGCCCCAAGGGTTGTGTTAAAATAGAGGACATGCAAGGTGGATCTGGATGAATGGCTGGAGAGTAGTGGCATTACTGTGAGAAGTGAGGGGGTGAATATAATCAAAACGCCCATGAAACTCTTAAATAATTAATAAAATATTATATTTTTGAATGTGAATTTTATGAAAGAAAATAATTGCAATATATTCTTTCCCAGATACTACATTTTCAATAAATAATTTTACATAAATAAGCTAAAATTTATATAAATATAAAAAGTACTTTCTCTGTTTGGTATTTAACACGTAAGCCAGGAATGGTAGCACATGACTTTAATTCCAACATTCATGAAGAAGTGAGGCAGATGATCTCTCACTATGGAATCAAGGATACAAACCCTTGCCTATGTTGTGAGTTCCAATCCAAATAGAGTATATAATGAGACCCTGCCATAACAAAACAAGTGAAACAAATTATGTATTTCTTTGATACCTATTCACTTATTAAACATTGCTTCAATTTATTAACTATCATGTCAACATGTCTGACTATCTAGTAATATAATTAAAGAGGTAACAAGTTCAATGAAATACTAACCATTCAATAAAACATAATACATACTAACTTGCTTAAAGATGCAAATTGGTGGTAGTGTTGTGACTGAGGTCAGTCACTCATCTAACTCTAACATTTCCACCATATAGAAGCTAACTCTAAGAAGTTAGTTACTGACAATGTTGTTCCCTCCTAGTTCTGAAACTATAGGATAGGGAAATGAAAAAACCAGGCAACAAACAAGTTTATAGGGCAATACTTGATTTAAAAGTACTCTGAACATATTCATATTTTTTTCATAAATGGGTAAACTTCCTGTGTAGACCAGGTTGCCCTAAAATTAAGAGACCTGGTTTCTCCTTCTTGAGTCCTGCCTTTCTGCCTGTATTACTGCAAGTAAAGGTGTGTAACACCACCTCCCAGCAATTTATATTTATAAATAGGTAACTTTTAAATACTTGAGAGGATAGAAAGCTTTGAAAGAAATAATATTTAAAAGTAAATATTATCTAGTGTTAAAGTAAGAAGCAAAGTGTTGTGTTATATAAAACTCAAACTAAAACTTTTGGCAATACAATACAAAGTACTATTCTCATGGTACATTCAATATATGCAAACCAGTGAATATATACAAGATGAAAATATGTTGAGACGAATCTAACAAAGCAAATGAAAGTCTTGTATGACATTTTAATACATTGATGAAATTAAGACTTTGAAGAAATAAGTTGAAGAAGATATCAGGAGATATCTTCTCTCCTGACAACAGCTTTGAGGTTGAATCAAGCTGTGGACTAGGGAGATAGCTCAGAGGGTAAAACATATGCAAATCTGGCATCTCTGAGTGGTAAAAAAAAGTATGTACAAAGCCACCTGTGGCATCCTCCAACTATAATTCCCTACTCCCACTTGTAACTGCCCACGGTTACATTCGAACTGGTTAGTGGGTTCTCTGGATGGAGAGCTGGGGATAAAAATGGGGTGACAAGAGAAACATGAAGCCAAGACTAGTTTTCCTGCTCAAGGCTCAAAGTTTAATAGGCTTTTCCAAATATATATAGGCAGGGGGAAATGGAAACAGGTCTGCAGAACTGGCCTGGCTGTTCACTGCTTGGGCAGCTGGGCAGGTCACCTCCTTAATTCAGGAATTTGTAGACCTGGAGGAACAATGAACTTCACCTTCGCTCCACCCTAGTTGGAGCAGGATTATGGCTAGCACAGAAATTCCAGCTCACAGGCTGGGAGAACTTCACATTGGTCAATGTCAAGTTCCTGCCAGGTGACATGACACCCCAATATGGTTCTCTACACCACTGTGTTGGGAAACAGAGATGAGAATCACCCAGAAGCTCAGTTTAGCCAGCATGGCATACACAGCCCAGGTGAAACCAAAGACCCTACCTCAACAAAGCAGAAGGTGGAAGGTGAGAAACAGCTCCTCCAAGTTGTCCTCTGACCTCCACACATGTGCACAGCATGCACACAGTGCATAACACACATGCTCACATACTTTTTAAAAACCACGCTGTACCAAAAGCAGACTGAAATTTTTCTGGAGAGAAAAACATAAAGCTCATTTTCACAAGCCTCTTATAGCTCATTGTTTCTTTAATTTGGGAAAAAGTCAGACTCTTTTCTATTTCCTGTCTCCTACTGAGCCAAATGTACTTAAAAATGCATTTTAATCAAAAGTGTGCAGGGTATTTTTTTAAGGTGATCACCCAATAAGAAACACAAATGTTGTCCTTGACTCACAGAGAGCCTGAGTTACTGGGAGGAGCTGGACAGTTCTGGAAATGGTTAAAGAACTTGCAGAGCTCAGGGTCTCCAATTTTTGAGCTTCAGTTTTCCTGTGTAACATGAAATAAGCAGCTGTTGCCACAGGATGCCTAGGTATAGGATGAGGTCCTGCCTGTCACAGCAGCCAGGCATCATGAGGTCAGTCACTGCACTGAGGAATAACCCATGGATGCCTTGGACTGGAAAATCACAGTGGGAATAACTTGCCTCTCTCCAGTGGTGCTTACAGGGTTCACAAAGGTGTCACAAAGATAGTTTCTACCTGTGCGTCAAGCATCCAGGCCGCCGCCTCTGCTGTCCAAATGCACCCTCTTCTTTCATTCATGTGGTCCCAAAGGGGATACTAGAGGAGCAACAGAAGCATTTGAGAATGCAGCTGCCATTCTGAGGGCTGCCTGAGAAGTAGCTAGGTGTCTGCTGTGGAGCTGGCTGGGGTGTCACACAGAGGAGTGCCTTAAGGAGTGTGGCAGCCTCTTGTGATTGGAACATACATACTTCTAAGTAGTAGATGTGAACTGGCAACTTCGGTTGTGGGAAAAAGATGGGTAACTGTGAATGAATTTGCCTTGTAAGGCAAGATAGAAAGAAAACCGAGTTTTATTGAGTATCTTGCAGGAAACAGAGAGCTGGACAGTAACAAGGGTCCTGTGTGCAGTGTGGGGCAGTGGGCTGCTGAGGTCTCCATTTTGAAGACATATTATAATTTGTGGTGGTTTGAAGATGTTTGGCCCAGGGAGTGGCAATATTTGGAGGTGTGGCTATGAGGAAGAGGCCTAGTCAGAGAACTGACAGAAGTTGCTGTCTCAGGCCGTGAGGGACACTTCCAGGAACTGAACACATGTCTCCCTTTACTCCCTCCCAGTGCACACAAGATGATGGAGTCAAGAACCTAGAATGGGCTGAGTTTCTTTAAATCACAGTGACCTGTAATGTGCCTTCCATCCCCTCATCCTGCCCAGTGAATAGCATCCACATGACTAATACTAGATCCTACTTTAAATTGAAAATGAATGGAATCATACTGAATTTTTTGTTGTTTTAACAATGTATAACCCTACTTGAAGGCACACATATTGTAAATAGGTTTGCATGCTGATGGATTTTGATATTTCTTTCTCTGGAAACTAGAGGGGCTGAAACCTCCAATCTGTCTTCACCTATAATTGTGCAGTAGGTTAGGTTCTCAGCCTAGGAAAGTTTGGAATAAATGAAGAAAAAATACAAGCAGAGTCCCACAATACACAGAGAACATCTGTGTATTGGTGGTTAAAGTGTCCCTCAGAGGCTGGGGAAATAGCTCAGACTGTAAGTGCCTGTCCTGCAAGCATAAGAATCCAAGTTCAAACCTCAGAACGTACATTAAAAGGCTAGGAGCCAGAGTGATGTGCATCTATAATACCAGCCTGGGAAGGAGAGGACAGATGGACCCTTAGGGTGGCCAGCACACCAGCTTCCCTGGCATGCTGCAGGCCAAAACGAAACTGACTGAATAAGCAAGGTAGACAGCTTCTGAAGATACTAAAGGTTGTCCTATGGCTTATACTTGTCCTCTGACTTCCACATGTACCTCACACATATGTGCACACACACAGGTACACTCCTACATTCCCAAACACATACCACCAACAAATAAAGTTCATGGCATTTGACATTTTGGATATTCATTTGTGGGAGGTAGACACGTGCCTCCTTCACCTGAGGAGGTCAGCTCACATGAGCAGGAAGACCAGACCCACAGACTGAGGAAGGCGTTCACATTTACACCTGCTGGGGGAAGAGCAGCCATGTAGAGATGTAATCAGACTAGAGGCATGATGTTCTGGAAGGTGTCCGGTGGGGCCCAGAAAGACTGACTGTCCATAGATTCTTCGTGGCCTTGGTGTGTGATCCTCCTTCCTGGCTATATAGCCAAGGTTCCTCCAAAACAAAAGTCTTCAAGTGGTAGGTGAGACAGGCCTTTGATTTGCTCTAGGGTAAGAAGGGTGCTGGTGCCTATGATCTGCCTTTGGAGAGCGATGTTGGTGTCTGCAACTTGCTTCTGAGTAGAGAGAGGGCTAGTTGGGAAAGGCTGACTTCAGAGGCCTTCCTCAGCCTGCCAGAACACTGTGCTTTGGGTAAGGGGTTCTGAGCTCCATCACCCCACAAATTCACTGTGATTCCAATTTAAAATGCACAATCAATCAATATGAAGGCAGATTGGACTTTTACACTGAAAAAAATTTATGAGAGTTTGATATCTGTAAACTATGCTTGAGTGTTAAACAAAGGAGTTTCTTGTCATATTTAGAATGCCGATATATTGATTTATAAGGGTTAACTAATGAGAAACAGTTTGCTTACCAAAGTCATAAAGGCCCAGCCAAGCATCTCAAGTGCTTGAAAACAAAAGCAAGCGTTTACATGGAAAGGAATTCATTACTGTGCTTTGAAGCAGTCAAAGAAATGTGTTAACCACATTGAAAATCGGCCTGCTTTTTAACTCATGCTTAAATCCGTGTCAAGCCTAATGAGGTCTGAGAGTCACATCACTGTAGGTTCTGATGATGTTGTGCCTCATAGGCTTTGAGAGGCCCTCAGCAAGACTAGAAACCTCCAGATAAAGCCACATGACATACCTGCTCCATGAAGGCTCAGACTCCACTCATGTATTACCAGAATCAACCTCAGTAAGAGAACGTACAGAACGGAAGTGGTACACATGGTGAAGGAACCTGAAGACTTTTGTGGGGAGGGCCGAGATTGTGGTTTCCACGCCCCAAAGACATGTGGCTAGATGCTTTGTATGGCGATGTGAGAGGTGATGGAGCTTCCAAGAAATACAAAACAGGGATGCAAATGGGCAAAGGAGAGGTGGGGAGAGGGAAACCCCGAAGTGGACAATGTCTTGAAGCCTGGTTTACTAGACCTCAGAACCAGAGTGTGCCACAGCAGGCCACACAGAGTGGCACACACAGAACAGACCACGGGCCTTTTGTGGCAACTGCTCCAGCCTGGCTCACCTGTTCCCCCTGGTTCTGGATTCCATCAGGCACTCTGAGAAAGTTGGTAGGAAGAGAGCAAGCCCGGAAGGATATAGCAAAAATGCCCTGTTCTGCAGTGGGATGCAGAAACATGGAGGTAGAAGCTAAGTACCTCAAATGTAGTGTGGAGTGTGGCCCCTCCAGTCCGGCTCCACATTGCTATCTTGCCTTTAATGTCCTTACCTTAAATGTCAAAACAAGAAAGTTTTCTGTACTTTAAAATGATATAGCGACTTGATGCTTTTTTTTTCATTTTTCCTTTTTTATTGCATATTTTCTTTATTTACATTTCAAATGTTATCCCCTTTCCTGGTGTCTCCTCACAAAACACCCTATCCCATGCCCCTCCCTCCTGCTCACCAACTCACCCACTCCCACTTTCCTGACCTGGTATTCCCCTATACTGGGGAATTGGGCCTTCTCAGGACCAAGAACCTCTCCTCCCTTTGATGTCCAACAAGGCCATCCTCTGTTACATATGCAGCTGGAGACATGGGTCCCTCCATGTGTACTCTTTGGTTGGTGGTTAGACCCTGGGAGCTCTGGGGTACTGGTTGCATCATATTGTTTTTCCTCCCATCGGGCTGCAAGCTCCTTCAGCTCCTTGGGTCCTTTCTCTAGCTCCTCCATTGGGAAACTTGTGCTCAGTTCAAAGGTTGGCTGAGAGCATCCACCTCTGTATTTGTCAGGTACTGTCAGATCCTCTCAGGAGACAGCTATATCAGGCTCCTGTTAGCAAGCCACTTGTTGGCATCCACAATAGTGTCTGGGTTTGGTGACTGTATATGGGATGGAACCCCAGGTGGGGCAGTCTCTGGATGGTCTTTCCTTCAGTCTCTGGGCCACATTTTGTCTCTGTATCTCCTCCCCTGGGTATTTTGTTCCCCCTTCTAAGAAGGACCAAAGTATCCATACTTTTGTCTTCCTTCTTTTTGAGCTTCCTTTGATCTATGAATTGTATCTTGGGTATAAGAACCTTCTGGGCTAATATCCACTTATCAGTGAGTGCATACCATGTGTGTTCTTTTGTGATTGGCTTAGAACTAAACAAAGGATTCTGAACCGGGGAACACTCAATGGCTGAGAAGCACCTAAGGAAATGTTCAACATCCTCAGTCATCAGGAAAATGAAAATCAAAACAACCTTGAGATTCTACTTCACATCAGTCAGAATGGCATATACCCAGAAGAAGCTCCAACATGTAATAAGAGATGTGCCCCACTATGTTCATTGCAGCCTTATTTTTAATAGCCAGAAGCTGGAAAGAACCCAGATGCCCCTCAACAGAGGAATGGATACTGAAATTTTGGTACATTTATAAAATGGAGTACTACTCAGCTTTTAAAAACAATGAATTCATGAAATTCTTAGGCAAATGAATGGAGCTAGAAAATATCATCCTGAGTGAGGTAACACAATCACAAAAGAACACACATGGTATGCACTTGCTGATAAGTGGACACTAGCTCCAAAGTTCGGAATACCCAAGATACAACTCACAGATCACATGAAGCTCAAGAAGAAGGAAGACCAAAGTGTGGATACTTTGATCCTTATTGGAAGGTGGATCAAAACACTCATGACTCACAGTCAGCCAATATACTGAGCATAGGGTTCCCAATGGAACAGCTAGAGAAAGGACTCAAGGAGCTGAAGAGGTTTGTAGCCCTGCAGGAAGAACAATAATATGTACCAACCAGTACCCCCAAAGCTGCCAGGAACCAAACCACCAAGCAAAGAGTACACATGGAGGGACCCATGGCTCCAGCTGTATATGTAGCAGAAGATGGCCATTTCAGACATCAATGAGAGGAGAGGCCATTGGTCCTGTGAAGGCTTGATGACCTGAGTAGGGGAATGCCAGTCAGAAAAAGCGGGGGTTGCTGAACAAGGGGAGTGGGGATGGGATATGGGATTTTCAGAGGGGTAATGAAGAAAGGGGATACCATTTGAAATGTAAAAAAAAAGCAAATATCTAATTAAAAAAAGGAAAAAAATAGATGTTGATTCCAAATGGAAGAATGCATGCACAGAAGAATGCTAAGCAGAGGTATTCTTTGTGTTTTGTTTTAAATGTTCTGATAGGAAGGTTTTTGTTTTGATTAATGAGAACAGATGACTTTTTGTGGCTAAAAGTTCTAATATTGAAACTGATTTTTCAATGGAAATGTCTAATAAATATAAACAGGTTTATATACACAGACATATTAACTAATACATATTCAGAAAGTGAAAGAAAGAAAGAAAGAAAGAAAGAAAGAAAGAAAGAAAGAAAGAAAGAAAGAAAGAAAGAAAGAAAGAAAGAAAGGGGGAGAGGAAAAACAATGGAGAAGTGAGGAAATATGTGCCACATGTGTGCAATTAATTTTTTTTAAAAGAACAGACATCTGTTAATGTTAAGGTAAATGTGTGTTTTAAAGGTTCACAGTCGGGCATGGTGTCCACTAATCACTCAGGAGGCTGAGGTAGAACTGCCATATTGGAGGCCAGTCCGGGCCACAGACAAAGTTCCCACCTCAAAAATTATTCAGTGTATTATTAATTTATTAGTTCTCAGTCTGTAAAGCTGACGAGGTGACTCAGCGGGTAAGTAGACATACTGCTATTTCAGATAACTAGGATTCAGTTTCCAACACTCTTAACTGCCTATAATTCCATTTCCAGGGGATCTTACAGCCTCTGCAGGCCCAACAGGAGTGTGGCACACATCTTTAATCTCAAAATCTAGGAGGCAAAGGCAAATAGATGTCTGTTCAAGACAAGCCTGGTCCATATAACATGTATAGTGACGGTATCTGTTACCCTAACACTCAAAAGCACAGGAAGCAGGAACTCAATTCAAGGACCTGGATAGACTTCATCAAGTTCACTGGCTACCAAGTTGGCCATGTAAGACTCTTTTCTCAAAGAAACAAAAACAGAGACCATAATTTATGACAAAAGGTTTTTTTGATCCCTTAGAGTTAGTTAGCATCGTGTAGCTTGCTGGGCCACTGGACCATGAACACTGAAGGATTTAAGGCAGTTATTTCTAATATATAAACAAATACAATTGTTTCTCCATTTCCTTATATAGAACAAGGTCAATTAGATTTTTAATTTGCATTCATTATAATAGTCTGTCAGTTGGGAAAACAATCAGGCACTGGAGTGGAATAAAGATTTTTCTCCACTCTCATTTTCTTGAGTGCTGGGATCAAAGGCACCACCATGCCTGGCCAAAGGTTTAAGTATCAATAGATTGTAATCCAGAAAACTTTCTGGAATAATTTATAATAAGTGTTGTGCCACACATACAATATAAAGTAATAATCACTTACAGAGTTCAAAGATAGTAAAAAAGAAAAAAGTATCTCAAGACCTCAAGTTCACTAGTAAAAATGACCATTTACCTCAATAAGAATACACACAAACAGAGGAACACAGTGAGGAAGTCAGAACTTTACTCATAGCTCATCAGGGAAAGGTGCCTGTGTCCAAGCCTGACAACCCGAGTGTGATCCTGGACCTGGACTCTTCAAAGGTGTGCTCTCACCTTCGTATGTGCCCCTTGGTATGTGACTAAACACTACACACACTAAATAAATAAATAAATGTAATAAAACTGTTTTTAGATTATAGTGTTAAACAGAAATCTAACTCCATTCTTATATGCATTTTTCTAGAAGTACTTATTATAGATCAACTCTAGCACTTCATACAAGATAGGCAAACATTGTCCTTCTGAGCTATAGCACATCTACAAATGTATAATTGCATTTTTGTTTGGTAGGTTGGTTTTTCAGACAGAGTTTCTTTATGTAGCCTTAGCTGTCCTGGATTCCAGTCTGTAGACTAGGCTGTCATTGAACTCACAGAGATCCTCTTGCCTATGCCTCCCTAGTGCTGGGAATAAAAGTGTGTGCTACTGTCACCAGGCTTATAATTAAAATTTTGTATCAGGCATTTCTTAAAAGAGATTGGGTATAGGTTCCCACGTTTGTGATCCCAACACTTGTAGGCAGAGGCAGAATTATAAAGTCAAGGCAAGACTTTTATTACCAATATCAAAAGTAAAATAATTTATGATGTAACTATGCCAAAAATCTCACTTCAGGGTCAGTGAAACGACTCAGTAGGTAAAGGTATTTGCTACTAATCCTGAGGAAGCTGAATTTAATCCTTCTATTGAACATGGTGAAGGAAAGACTGCTTCCAGTTACCTCTGAACCTACATATACATGTTCCCACTGCATACACAGACATATTCACACATACAAAAGTTTTAAATGTAGGAGTATCACCACAGGTTTTAGGCCAGCATGGGTGACATAATGAGTTTCTGGCTAGTAAGGGTGTTGAGTGAGAGAGCCTGTCTCGACCACTACCCCTAAATGCTTCTGAAATACTGTATGAATTCAAAGGATTCTCAATTCATCAATGTCCACATCCTAATGATCCATGACAGCAGGCAGAGGTTATAGTACTGGACACATGTGCCTCTCTACATAAGTTTTGAGTACTTCTGCCTTTTGATCTAAACAATTTCAATGGAAATTGGCCACTCCTTCCTTGTCACCTTTGAGAGAAGGTACTCCTATAATGTGTCTTTAGTGTGGTAAAGTGGTACGGTTACAATTTAGTTTGGCCTCACTATAGGGAAAATATTAGCAAAGGAAAATGTAGAGTTTACTATAGATTACTAAAGATTAGTCATGTCATGATTTATATTCTGTTTATATATTTATATTATAAACTCAAAGTTAAACTAAATAGTCCTAGTTATCTCACAGACCTTAAAACCTACACCCACTTTAACTCTATAACTTTCTTGAAAGCCTTGTTAATATGATTAAAATGGGTAAAGAGGTTTTTTTTTAGATTTTGTTTATTAGATATACTCTTTACATTTCAAATGTTATCCCCTTTTCTGATTCCCCCCTCCCCAGAAAATCCCATAAGCCATCTCCCCTTCTCCAATCAGCTTCCCTGTCCTGGTATTCCTCTACGTCATGGAATCAAATCTTTCCAGGACCAAGGGCCTCTCCTCACTTTGGTGTCTAACAAGGCCATCCTCTGCTGCCTATGTGTCTAGAGCAATGGGTAACTCCATGTGTACTCTTTGGTTGATAGTTTTGTCCCTGGGAGCTCTGGCAGTATTGGATGATGCATATTGTTCTTCCTCCTATGGCACTGCAAGTCCCTTCAGTTCCTTGGGTCCTTTCTCTAGCTCCTCCATTGTGGACCCTGTGCTCAGTTCAATGGCTGACTGAGAGTGTCCTGCTTTGTATTTCTCATGCACTAGCAGAGCCTCCCAGGTGACAGCTATATCCAGCTCTAGTCAACAAGCACTTGTGGGCATCAATAATAGTGTCTGGGTTTTGTAAGTGTATATGGGATGGATCCATGGATGGGTTAGTCTCTGAATGGTCTTTCCCTCAGACTCTGCTCCATGCTTTGTCTCTATATCACCTTCTGTAGGTATTTTGTTCCCCTTTCTACAAAGGACTAGAGTATTCATACTTTGTTCTTCCTCCTTCTTGGGCATCATTTGATATGTGAGATGTGTCTTGGGTATTACAAGCTTCTGGGCTATTATCCACTTATCAGTGAGTGCACACCATGTGTGTTCTTTTGTAATTGGGTTACCTCACTCAGGATGATATTTTTCAGTTCCATCCATTTGTCTAAGAATTTCATGAATTCATTGTTTTTAATAGCTGAATAGTACTCCACTGTGTATATATACCACATTTTCTGTATTTATTCCTCTCTTGAGGGACATCTGGATTCTTTCCAGCTTCTGGCTATTATAAATAGGGCTGCTATGAACATAGTGGGGCATGTGTCCTTATGACATACTGGAGAATCCTCTGGGTATATGCCCAGGTGTGATATAACAAGATCCTCCTATAATATTATGACCAGTTTTCTGAGGAACTGCCAAACTGATTTCCAGAGTGGTTGTACCAGCTTGCAATCCCACCAGCAGTGGAGGAGTCTTCCTCTTCCTCCACATCCTCTGCAGCACCTGCTGTCTTCTGAGTTTTTTATCTTAGCCATTCTGACCTGTGTGAGGTGAAATCTCAGGGTTGTTTTGATTTGCATTTCCCTGATGACTAGCCTTTTCAACAAATGGTGCTGGCTCAACTGGTGGCTAGCATGTAGAAGAATACAAATTGATCCATTATTTTCACCTTGTACTAAGCTCAAATCCAAGTGGATCAAGGATCTCTACATAAAACCAGATACCCTGAAACTAATAGAAAAGAAACTGGGGAAGAGCCTTAAACACATGGGTACAGGGGAAATTTTCCTGAACAAGACACCAATAACCTATGCTCTAAGTTCAAGAATTGACAAATGGAACCTCATAAAATTACAAAATTTCTGTAAAGCAAAGGACACTGTCAATAGGACAAAATCGCAACCAGCAAATTGAGAAAGGATCTTTACCAACCCTACATCCGAGAGAGTGCTAATATCCAGTATATACAAAGAACTCAAGAAGTTAGACTCCAAAGAACCAAATAACCCTTTTAAAAATGAGATACAGAGCTAAACAAAGAATTATCATCTGAAGAATATCGAATGGCTGAGAAGCACTTAAAGAAATGTTCAACATCTTTAGTCATCAGAGTAAAGAGTTTATCATTCAAACATACTGTACGGAGAGAGTAAACATGGCACAGCACAAAGTTTCTTTCCTGTTTACAACAGTTAGGTACTCTTCACTCTCATTACATCAGGAACTGTATAGATAGAGATATATAGATAAATAGATATAGACCCACCTCAGAAATTCTCTACACTTGCCTGGATTTGAGAAAACCATGCATGTCGCAAGTCCCGCCCAAACTGGTTTCCTGCATCTTCATTGAACAAAATTCCTATAAGACATGCCCACAATATGCTCAATGCCTGTGTATTAGTTAGGTTTGCAGAATAGTGGTCTTCAGGCAGTCAAGCTACTGGCCCATATCTGAAACCCCACTCTCAAGGCAGTTCAACCAATGGACATACAGCAGGCTTCATTTAAACTGAGTATAAAAGTCAGCTTGCCCATGCCTCAGGCAGAACCAGTTTTGAACCATGCTGTTTGGAATTGTGTGGCTGTTCTTCTGGTTATCACTGTAATTGAACCATGTGATGACTGTCCCCTCTGCAGATGAGCTGGACTCCTTCAAGTACAGGAACCTGCAAAATTTAGCCAAAAGGCTGGGGCCCCAGGCTAATGGTGCTGGCTGGTGGTACAGGCAATTGGGTGGGAGGAGTAGTAGAAATCAGAGATTTGGGGGACAGGGTGCAAAGTGACTGAAAGGGAACCCCAGAAGGAGGCTGGTTTGGGGCAAATAGATAGGTTTTGTTTACAGTGACAGGAATTTCTTAAACAAAAGAAAGTCACAGAGTAGTATTCCATTGTGTAAATATATCACATCTTCTGAATCCATTCCTCCATTGAGGGACATCTGGGCTCTTTCCAGCTTATGGCTATTATAAATAAGGCTGCTATGAACATAGTGGAGCATGTGTCCTTATTGCATGCAGGGGAAGCCTCTGGGTATATGCCCAGGAGTGGTATAGCCGGATCCTCCGGGAGTGTCATGCCCAGTTTCCAGACAGCTTTCCAGAGTGGTTGTACCAGCTTGCAATCCCACCAGCAATGGAGGAGTGTTCCTCTTTTTCCACATCCTCGCCAATAACTGTTGAATGAATTCATGAAATTACTAGGCAAATGGTCAGAACTTGAAAATATCATCCTTAGTGAGGTAACACAATCACAAAAGAACACACATGGTATGCAGTCACTGATAAGGGGATATTAACACTGAATCTCGGAATACCCTAGACACAATTCACATATCAATAGATTTCCAAGAAGATGGAAGGAGAGACCCCTGGTCTTGGAAAGACTGGATGTAGGGGAATGCCAGGACAGAGAAGTGAGAGGGGGTTGAATGGGGAACAGAGGGAGGGAAGGGGGCTTATGGGACTTTTGGGGAGGGAGGAAACGGGAAAGGGGAAATGATTTGGAATGTAAATAAAAAAAAATTAGAAAATAAAAAAAAAAAAGAAAATCCATGGCTGTTACTTCTGTAAGGCAAAGGACATTGTGAATAGGACAAAATGGCAACCATCGCATTGGGAAAACATGTTTACCAATCCTACATCGGATAGTGCACTAATATCCAATATTTACAGAGAACTCAAGAAGTTAGACTCCAGAGAACCAAATAACCCTATTAAAAATGGGGTACATAGCTAAACAAAGAATTCTCAACTGAGAAATACCAAATGGCTGAGAAGCACCTAAAGAAATGTTCAACATTCTTAGTCATCAGGGAAATGCAAAACAAACAACCCTGAGATTTTTTCTCACACCAGTCAGAATGGCTAAGATCAAAAACTCAGATGATAGCAGATGGTGGCCAGGATGTGAAGAAAAAGGAACATTCCACCATTGCTGTTGGGATTGCAAGCTGGTACAACTGCTCTGGAAATCACTTTGGAGGTTTCTCAGAAAATTGGACATAGTACTACCTGAAGACCCAGTTATCCCACTCCTGAGCATCTACCCAGAAGACGCTCCAACATGTAATAAGGACACATGCTTTACTATGTTTATAGCAGCCTTATTTATAATAGCCAGAAGCTGGAAAGAACACAGATGTCTCTCAACAGAGGAATGGATATAGAAAATATGGTGCATTTGCACAATGGAATACTGCTCAGCTATTAAAAACAATTAATTCATGAAATTCTTAGGCAAATGGATGAAACTATTAAATATCAACCTGAGTGAGGTAACCCAATCACAAAAGAACACACATAGTATGTACTCACTGATAAGTGGATATTAGCCCAGAATCTCAGAATACCCAAGATACAATTCACAGACCACATGGATCTCAGGACGAAGGACAATCAAAGTGTAGATACTTCTGTCCTTCTTAGAAGGGGGATCAAAATGTCCATGGGAGGAGATATATCAACAAAATGTGGAGACCAAAGGAAAGGCCATCTAGAGACTGCCCCACCTGGAGACCCATCCATGTACAGTTACCAAATCCAGACACTATTTTTGATGCAAACAAATGCTTGCTGGCAGGAAGCTGATATAGCTGTATCCTGAGAGCTCTTCCAGTACATGACAAAAACAGAAGTGGATACTCACAGCTATCTATTGAACTGACAACAGGGTCCCCAATGGAGGAGCTAGAAAAAGGACCCAAGAAGCTAAAAGCATTTGCAGCCCCATAGGTGGAACAACGATATGAACCAACCAGTACCACCAGAACTCCCAGGGATTAAACCACCAACCAAAGAGTACACATGGAGGGATCAATAGCTCTAGTCACATATGTAGCAGAGGATGACCTTGTCGAATATCAATGAGAGGAGAGGCCCTTGGTCCTGTCAAGGTTTGATGCCCCAGTGTAGGGGAATGCCAGCACAGGGAAGCAGGTGTGAGTGGGTTTGTGAGCAGAGGGAGGGGGTTGGGATAGGGGGTTTTCAGAGGGCAAATGAAGAAAGGGGATAACATTTGAAATATAAATAAAGAAAAAAATTTAATAAATAAATAATTGCTTGAATCTCAAAAGGTATGTTGAACTTTGAACTTTTAAACATTGTTGAGACTGTGGCAGACTATGGGTACCTTTACAGTTAGACCAAGTGTACTTTCCATTATGTTATACCTATAAATTTATGGGTGGGTTGAATGTGTTGGTTTCAATAGGTATGGCCCACATAGACTTAGGTGTTTGAAAGCTTGACTCATAATCAGTGGCACTATTAGCAGGTATGGTCTTTTTGGAGAATGTGTGGCATTGTTGAAGGGCTCTCAGACTCTTCTCTAGCGCCATGTCACTTGCCTTCTTCCTGTAAGCCAACTCCTATTAAATGTTTTTCTTTATATGAGTTACCATGGTCATGGTGGCTTTTCACATAAATGAAAGTCTAAGACATTAAGAAAGCTTCTCTGAACCTAGCAATATAATAGTTCATGTTTAATTATTATTTATCATTTCAAAGACTTCCTTGGAAATTGTCTCATGCCACTGAGGTAAAAATAAACAGTTTCATAGATACTCAATGCAGAAACATGAACATTTTAAAAATACTAATTAGACAATTTGTTAAATCTCTACAAGGAGAGGGTACATGGTAAAGAGTAAGGAGTTCAAGTGAGTGTTGCTGATGCTTTAGTGGTTCTGTCTAACATTCCAAAAGGTATCATGTGAGTAGCTCTAAGCAACCAGACCTTAAAGACTTTGAAAAAGAAAAGTGATTTGATTCCAGACTCCACACACTCACACCCAAAATGCTTATCTCTTCATTTACTCTCCCTTGTGATACATATTATAATGCAGCTTCAAGAATTAAAATAAGCATCATCATCATCCTCAGAATCTAGAAAAAGAGGCTAGGGTGTTTTTGTAACAGTATCTGGAGTCAATGGAAGCTGACTGGTGGGAATGATTTGCCGAGGAATAAAAGTTTAAGTTATACTACCATGTACCTTATTAGTTCATTTCTGATGCTGTGATAAAATACTAAGACTAAAACTATACTAGAAGAGAAAGGAGTTTATTGTACCTTATGCTTTGGAAAAGAATACAATCCAATATGAGAAGAAGGCATAGCGTCAGGAGGAGCATGAGTCCAGTGTGAAAGTAAGAATGTACAAAGATCACATTGCATCTATAGACAGGAAGCAGAGACAAGGAATAGGAAGTGGAGCCACACTATAAAACTTAAAATCTTGTACCCAGTGATATGTTTTCTCCAGGAAGAATATACTCTCTAAAGATTCCATAACCTACTCAAAAGGGTCACCAATTAGGGACCAAGTTTTCCAATACAAGATTCTATAGGTGACATTTCTTATTCACAGCATATTCTGCCCCTGGCCAGCAGAGGCTCATGCCACCTCTTAACACAAAAATACATTTAGCCCAACGTCAAACTAGTCATAGTCCTTAATAATCTTTGAAAGTTTTCAATACATGTTCGAGATGATAGATCTGCCAATACAAAACCTGATAAATGCATGTTCTATATGTATTGAAATGCCAAAAAATTAATAATGATGTAAAATTACTGTAGGACAATCTACAACACTTAATTTTTTTTAAAGTGAGAGCTCTGAATGTGGTGCATGCTTGTATTGCCACTGTTTAGAGGCAGAACTAGGAGGATCAAGAATTCTGGACTGTCCTCAGCTACTTTATGAGCTAGCCTGGCCTCCCTGAGACCTAGTCTCAAAAAATAAATCAATATTAAAACATGGAATGATTCTTTGCATGACGTGATTTTTAAAGAATATAAACAATAACAGAAATGTGTGCATTGGGAGGTCGTTTGACTAGATCTTGACCTCTGACTGTTATCTTCCAAGAAAGAAAAAAAAATAAGATAGACACAGGCTTTTTACTTCGCACACAAAAAAATAACTTTTATTATTTTACTTTGGATGTTTCTCTATAATCTCTTATGTTCTCAGCCAGTCTCTCTCTAACATTCAGTTCTTACATATGTGTGAGAAAAAATACTTAAGAAGGTCAGGGACATTGTTACAATGTGTGACTAAGAAATACAGATATTAAGTGTCCTCTGTGACAGATGAAGTTTTTAGAACAACACCCACTAATCACCACTTGTTAGGTCTGTGATTTTGACATTCATCTCTATTAAAGTAATGTGAATATATTTTAAACAAGTTATAGACAAATATTTTAAAACAAAGAGTAAAATGCAAACATCTACTCATGTTTTTGTGTGTTGCCTATAAAACACAACCCGCTATATGGTCTGTGTGTATCAGAATCACTGATGATTGCCCTCGGCCTTAAAATCTGGTATTTATATAGAAGCTTTGTGATTTAATTTCAGCTCTGCCATTTTATAAGGTTTATTTCTTGGGTGAAATTTTTCTTTTACGATTGCTTCAATCTACCTAATACCATTGGTAAAAATACCAGTCCTGGTGCTGAGAAAATCAGAAAACATTACCTTTAGTACAAGTGACCAGAGCCCCAGGACATAATAACTATCTAGTTGAGCAAGAAAGGAATAATGGGTTCTTTCTGATGCTCATCACAGGTTTTACACAGAATGAAATGTTCTGGCCTCGGATCAAAATGTCCTTTACCATGTAACACAAGGCAAATCTTTGGAGCATGAGTCACTCATTATGTATATGTTTATAATAATTTCCATAACTTCATGAATATTCAGGAACATATCTGTCTTGTTTTTGGGAAAAGTTATTACTACAATAAAGAGGACTAGAAGAATATTTTTCAACAAAGCAGAAAAAAGATAAATAATTCAAGGATGTGCTAAATCTCAGCCACAGCTATCAATCTATAAATAAGAGATATGGGAAAGCCCCTTTCATTCCTAGAAATGTATGTTTATTGGATTGTGATAGTTCTGATTTGAGATTGTGGTATGGTGGAAAAATCATAGTCAAAAAAGCACCTATTTCTCTCCCAAATTAGGTTCCAAAGATAAAGTCAACTCTCTAGAGTTACCTGGGTGGCAATGTTTTAAAAGAATATAAATTTTGTCTTCTGAGTTGCTATTTCCTGGTTTTCTATACATACGGAAAGAGTTCTGCAACTGCACAAAGTCGATGATTTCAAAAGAAATGGGTATCACTTTACCATTTTATGTCTTAAAGAGAAAAAGACAGAGATCAAATATAAAATAACAAAGTTGAAAAGTTTTCAGATTTGCTGTCATGTTAGCAAAACCAAAAGCTCCCAAAAAGATAAGTTTAAGAATAACACCAAAGAACATTCTAAGGTAGATGTTTCTAATGTGTTGAATCACTCTATGAAATTTACGACAAGCAATTCACTGTGGAGAAAGTGTGTGTGAGCAGACAGAGTAGGAGGAGCAGAAAGAGTATAAATTCAGAGGCAAGATTTGCTTCTTTGTGTGCCATCTGCAGGCAACTGGAAGTGATGAGCCATCTTGTGAGTTGGGTGTTGCTACCTGTCTACATGTATGGGCTGAAAGCAGGTGAGGTGAAAAAGAAGGGGTGAGGGCTGTAGGAGGAGAGTTCAGAGCAAGTGAGGATTGAGAACAGCTGAAGACAACTCTCTCTGATAGCTTTTCAATCAAGCAGATCAAGAGCAGAGAGTCATGGATTCTGCTGGTGTTCTTCACCTACTTTGTTGAGTGAACACTCAACAGGTGACTTTACCTATGAAGGATCCTTGGTCTCAGTACTCAACAAAAGTTTTCATGAAAGAGGGAGAATATAATTAATCAATTTAGAAACTTCTGCAAGGTCTGCTGTTAACGAAGCAAGGTCTAAAATAGTGTATGGGCTCAGCTAGTCTTTGCATTATGATAATTTTTCAATGCCCTTTTATCTGGCTGTTCATTGGCAGTCTCTCTAAGTTTCAAACACACAAGTGCTCTTACATATTGTCTTGCTGTATCAGTCTAAGTTCTCTGAGGTTACTATTCTGTTCACATCCAGTAGAAAAATAGCCTGGTTACCTGGATTCTTTCGATTAATTATACGATTAGCATGCAAACTAATGGTTTTTGTTAGCTATATAGTTTCTCTAATGTGAATCTCCTCCAATACCTGATTCTTCCTGTCTTTTTATCCTACCCTTCTTCTTTTCCTCCCAAATCCCTCCCATCCTCTACTTCCCTTGATTATTTTGTTCCCCTTCTAAGTAGGACTGAAACACCCATTTTTTTGGTATTCCTTCCTCTTGAGATTCAGGTGGTCCAGGAGTTGAATCATTGATATTCCACGCTCTTTGCCTAATATCCACTCATCAGTGAGTACATACCATGTGTGTTCTTTCGTGACTGAGTTACTTCACACAAGATGATATTTTCTAGATCCATCCTTTGCCTGCAAATTTCATGAAGTCATTGTTTTTAAAAGATGAGTAGTATTCCATTGCCTAAATGTACCATATTTTCTGTATCCATTCCTCTGCTGAGGGACATCTGGGTTCTTGCCAGCTTCTAGTTATTAAATACAGCTGCTGTCAACATAGTGGAGCATGTGTCCTTGTTATATGTTGTAGCATCTTTTGGATATATGCCCAGGAGTGGCACAGCTGGGTCCTCAAGTAGTACTATGTCCAATTTTCTGAGAAACTGCAGGACTGATTTCCAGAGTGGTTGTACCAACTTGCAATTCCACCAGCAGTGGAGGAGTGTTCCTCTTTCTCAACATCCTCACCAGCATCTGCCGTCACCTGAGTTTTTGATCTTAGCCATTCTAACTAGTGTGATGTGGAATCTCAAGGTTGTTTTGATTTGCATTTCCCTGATGACTAAGGATGTTGAACATTTCTTTAGATGCTTCCCAGCCATTCATTATTCCTCAGTTGAGAATTCTTTGTTTAGCTCTGTACCCCATTTTTAATAGGGTTATTTGGTTCTCTGGAGTCTAACTTCTTGAGTTTTTTATATATATTGAATATTATTTCTCTATCAGATGTTAGATTGGTAATGATCTTTTCCCAATCTGTTGGTTGCCATTTTGTCCTATTGACAGTGTCTTTTGCCTTACAGAAACTGCAATTTTATGAGGTCCCATTTGTCAATTCTTGATCTTAGAGCATAAGAAATTGGTTTTCTCTTCAGGTAATTTTCCCCTGTGCCCAGGTGTTCGTGGTTCTTCCCTACTTTCTCTTCTATTAGATTCAGTGTATCTGGTTTTATGTGGAGGTCCTAGATCCACTTGGACTCAAGTTATCTACAGGGAAATAAGAATGGATTAATTTGCATTCTTCTACATGGTAACTGCCAGTTGAACTTGGGGTTACTCTAACTAAACAAGTGAAAGATCTGTATGACAATAACTTCAAGTCTCTCAAGAAAGAAATCAAAGAAGATCTCAGAAAATGGAGAGATCTTCCATGATCATGGATTGGCAGAATTAACATAGTAAAAATGGTCATCCTACCAAAAGCAATCTATAGATTCAATGCAATTTCCCTCCAAATCCCAAAACAATTCTTCAAAGACATGGAATGAGCAATCCTCAAATTCATTTGGAAAGGCAAAAATCCCAGAATAGCAAAAACAAGTTTAACAATAAAAGAATGGTTGGGGGAATCACCATCCCTGACCTCAAGCTTTACTACAAGGCAATAGTGATAAAAACTGCATGGTATTGGTTCACAGACAGACATGTTGTCCATGGAATAGAATTGAAGACCCAGAAATAAAACCACACACTTATGGACACTTGATCTTTGACAAAGAAGCCAAAAATATACAATGAAAAAAATCATCTTCAATAAATGGTGCTGATCTAACTGGTAGGCTGTTTGTAGAAAAATGAAAATAGATTCATATTTTCACCTTGCACAAACTCAAGTCCAAGTGGATCAAGGACCTCAACATAAAAGCAGATACACTGAATCTAATAGAAGAGAAAGTGGAAAAGAGCCTTGAACTCATTGGCACACGAGGAAATTTCATAAACAGAACTCCAATGGCTCAGGCTCTAAGATCAAGAATTGATAAAAGAGACCTCATAAAACCGGAAAGCATCTGTAAGACAAAGGACATAGTTAATTAAGCAAATCAGCAACCTACAGGTTGGGAAAAAAATCTTCACTAACCCCGCATGCAATAGAGGGCTAATATCCAAAATATATGAAGAACACAAGAAACTCATCACCAGAAAAACAAACAACCTAATAAAAATGGAATATAGAAGTAAACCAAGATTTCACAACTGAGGAATCTCGAATGGCTGAAAAGCACCTAAAGAAATGTTCAAAGTCCTCAATGATCAGAGAAGTGCAAGTCAAAAGAACCCTGAGATTCCACCTTACACCAATCAGAATGACTAAGATCAAAACCACAGGTGACAACACATATTGGAGAAGATGTGGAGAAAGAGGAACACTCCTCCATTGTTGGTGGGATTGCAAACTGGTACAGCCACTCTGGAAATCAATCTGGAGGTTCCTCAGAATATTGGACATAGATCAACCAGAATACCCAGCTATACCACTCTTGGGAATATACCCAAAATATGCCCCACCATGCCACAAGGTCATGTGTTCCAGTATGTTCTTAGAGGTCTTACTTGTGATAGCCAGAAGCTGGAAACTACCCAGGTGTCCCATGACAGAAGAGTGGATACAGAAATGTGGTTCATTTACACAATGGAATACTACTCAGCTATTAAGAATAAGGACATCCTGAGTTTTGCAGGCAAATGGATGGAACTAGAAAATATCCTAGTGAGGTAACTCAGAGCCAAAAGGACAAGCATGGCATGTTCTCACTAATAAGTGGATGTTAAAAAGTACAGAGTACCCAAGATACAGTCCACAGAACTCAGAAAGGTCAACAAGCTGAAGTGCCCAGGTGAGAATACCTCAGTCCCACTTGGGAGGAGAACAAAGCAATCACAAATGGGGAGGGAGGGAGGGACCTGGAAGGGAAAGTGGACAGGCAGGGAGGGAGTGGGAGAAGAGGGGAACATGATCTGGTATTGGGTGAGGGAAAAGGACAGAAGTCCTGAGAGCAAGCAGAAAGAATGGAAATAGGCAACCTTGGAAGATAGGAGGTTGGGGGACCCCCTAGAATACACCAAAGACCTGGAAGGTAAGAGACTCTCAGGACTCAAAGGGAGGGACCATAGATGAAATGACTGAGAGTAGGGAGAGGGAACTTATAGACCCCACCTCCAGCAGGAATACAGGGCGTCAAATGAGGGAGATGGGGGCCATCCCACAGTCACAACTCTGATCCATAATTGGGCCTCTCTCAAAGAATTACAGGGATGGAAATGGAGAGGAGCCTGGGGAAAAGAAGGTCCAGTGACAGACCCAAAGTAGGATTCAGCTCAAGGGGAGTTCCCAAGTCCTGACAATACTACAGAGGCTATGGAGAGCTCAGAAAAAGGGACCAAGCACGACTGCACTCCCGAAGACCCAACAAGCAGTTGAAAGAGTCAGATTCAGATAGTTGTACCCAACCAATGGACAGAAGATGCTGATCCCTGCTGTTTGATTAGTGAAGGCTGAAAGAAGCTGAGGAAGGCAATCCTCTAAAAGGGCCAGCAGTCTCATTTGATCAGGACCCCAGAGTTCCCTCAAACACTGGACCACCAAACAGGGAACATACAGAAAGTGCTGATATGATGCCCCCAACACACATACAATAGAGGTCTGCCAGGTCTGTGTGCATTCAGAGATGATGCACCTAACCCTCAAGAGACTGGAAGCCGTAGGGAGTTTAGAGGTCAGGTGGGGTGAGGGGTGGGGACATACACTAGGAGACAGGGTAATGGGGAGGAGGTACAGGATGTGAAACAGTCAGAATGGATAGGGGATGGGGGAGAATAAAACACAGAGTGTAAAAAATAAATAAATTAATAATAATAATAATAGAGAGATTAAGGAAAAGTGATTGTTGCTTCCTGTTATTTTTTGTTGTTAGAGGTGGAATTATGTTTATGTAGCTATCTTCTTTTTGTTTTCTTAAAAGATTATTTTCCTGCTTTTTCTAGGGTATATTTTCCCCCCTTGTGTTGGGGTCTCCTATCTATTATCCTTTGTAAGGCTGGATTTGTGGAAAGATATTGTGTAAATTTGTTTTTGTCATGGACTATCTTGGTTTTTCTATCTATGGTAATTAAGAGTTTTGCTAGGTATAGTAGCCTGGGCTAGCATTTGTGTTCTCTTAGGGTCTGTATGAGATTTCCCCAGGATCTTCTATCTTTTGCAGTCTCTGGTGAGAAATCTGGTGTAATTCTCATAGGTCTGCCTTCATATGCTACTTGATCTTTTTTCCTTACTGCTTTTAATATTTCTTTGTATAGTGCATTTGGTATTTTGATTATTATGTGATGGGGGAATTTATTCTCTGGTCCAATCTATTTGAAGTTCTGTATGTTTTTTGTTTGTCCATGGGTTAGGGAAGTTTTCTTCTATTATTTTATTGAAGATATTTACTGGCCCTTTAAGTTGGGAACCATTGCTCTCTTCTACACGTACTATCCTTCATTTTGGTCTTCTCATTGTGTCCTGGATTTCCTGGATACATTGTTTTAGAAGATTTTTGCAGTCTGCATTTTCTTTAATTGTTGTGTCAATGTTTTCTATGGTATTTTCTGCACCTGTGATTCTCTCTTGTATCTCTTGTATTCTGTTGCATCTATGACTCCTGATCTCTTTCCTATGATTTCTATCTCCAGAGTTGTCTCCCTTTATGATTACTTTATTCTTTCTATTTCCATTTTTAGATCCTGGGTTTTGTTCAATTCCTTCACCCATTTGAGTTTTCTTGTACTTCTTTAAGGAATTTTTGTGCTTCCTCTTTAAGGGCTTCTACCTGTTTACCTGTATTCTGCTGTATTTCTTTAAGGAGTTATTTATGTTCTTCTTAAAGTCCTCGATCATCATCATGAGATGTGATCTAAATCAGTGTCTTGCTTTTCCAGTGTGTTGGGGTATCCAGTGCTTGCTGTGGTGGGAGAACTGGGTTCTGATGATGCCAAATAGCCTTGGTTTCTGTTCATTGTGTTCTTACCCTTGACTCTCGTCATCTGGTTATCTCTAGTGTTAGCTGGTCTTGCTCTCTCTTACTGTGGCTTTTGCTTCATGTTAGCCTCTGTTTCAGCATTGCTGGGAGACCAGTTCTCTCCAGAAAGAATTTGAGTCAGCATCAGGGCTCACAAGGAAACCAGAAGAATCCTGTCCCTGACTGTTCCTTTGTTCCTGTGTCCTGATGGCTCTGGGAGGGTACCTCTTGGGCCAGGAATATGAGCAAAAGTGGTGGTCTCACTTGTGCACTGAGGTGTATCAGCACTCTTGGGAGACCAGCTCTCTCCCAGTGGGGCCTGGGTATGGAAATCTGTACTCTCATGTGTGTCAGCACTCCTGGGAGATCTGCTCTCTCCCAGTGGGATCTGGATGCAGAGAGTTATGGCATAGGGTCAGCTCCTGGCACAGATATAAACTGGAAGGATCTTGTCCCAGGCTGCTCCTTGGTTCTTGTGTCCTGAGGGCTCTGGGCAGGTTCCTCTTGGGGCAGGTATTTGAGCAGAAGTGGTGGTCTTACCTGTGCTCCCTAGTGTGTCAGCACTCCTGGGAGACCAGCTCTCTCCTGGCAGGGCTTGGGTACAGAGAACTGTAGCACAGGGTCAGCTCCAGTTATAGACTTCCTGGCTTTTCATACTTTGATGTGACATTTCCAGAGTATATATTCAGCCCCAACTTGCTATGACATTATGAAATGTTGTTATATATTTCATAGTTATTCTGGGTATGCAGTGTTCTGGGAGGTAGCTTACATTTTGCCCATTCATTTTGTCTTTCAGAATTGATCTCTCATTTACATCCCCCAAAACAAGGTAAGGCAACCAACTCTATTGGGGAGCATCTCCATTATTGCCCTTTATAAAGCATTAGATTTAGGGAAGTTCTAGCACTTTTCAGTCATGCAACTTTTTCTTGCATTATTCTTCTGAAATGGGTCATAGTGATCAAATCAGATATTGAAGATCCAGGTAAGTGACCAACTCTTGGTCACTCAAGAAAAACACTACCTTCTCCATTGGGACTAAGATAAGACAATGTAGGCTTCTTTATTTTATTATCTCCTTTTTCTTGGATATTTCTTTATTTACATTTCAAATGTTTTCCCTTTTCCAGGTCTTTCCTTCAGAAACCACCTATCCCATCACCTCTCCCCCTGCCTCTATGAGGGTGCTCACCCACCTATCCACTTCCATCCTCCCACCCTGGAATTCCCCTACACTGGGGCATTGAGCACACTCAAGCCTGAGGGCCTGGCTCCCACAGATGTTCAACAAGGCGATCTTGTGCCACATATGTGGCCAGCATGTGTTTTGGTTAGTGGTCCAGTCCCAGGTCCAGTTCTGGCCTATTGACACTGTTGCTCCCTCCATGGGGCTGAAAACCACCTCAACTCCTTCAGTCCCTTCTTCATCTCTGCCATCAGGGAACCCTGAGCTCAGGCCAATGGTTGGCTGCAAGCTTCTTCCTCTGTATTTGTCAGTCACAGGCAGAACCTTTCAGGACACAGCCATATCATGCTTCTATCAGCAAGCACTTCCCAACATTCACAATAACATCCAGGTTTGGTGGCTGTATATGTGATAGAACCTCAGGTAGGGCAGTTTCTGGGTGACCTTTCCTTCAGTCTCTGCTCCACACATTTTCTCCACATTTCCTCCTGTGAGTATGTTGTTCACCCTTCTAAAACACCTAATTTAAAAATGGAGTACAAAGTTAAACATAATACTCAACAGAGGAGTCTTGAATGGCAAGAGACAATTAAAAAATGTTCAAAGTCCTTATTCATCAGGGAAATATATTAAAATGTCCCTAAGATTCTATCCTACACCTGGCAGAATAGCTAATATCAAAAACTTAAGGGACAGCACATGCTTGTGGGAATGTGAAGTAAGGGGACCACTCTTCTACTAATGTTGGGAATATAAACTTATACAATCATTTTGGAAATCAATCTGGCAGTTTCTCAGAAAATTGGAAATAGTTCTACCTCAAGACCCAGTTATACCACTCTTGGACAAATACCCAAAAGATACTCTATCATACCACAAGGACACTCACACAGCTATGTTCACAGCAGCTTTATTCGTGATAGCCAGAAACTGGAAACAACCTAGGTGTTCCTCCAAGAATAGATAAAGAAAATATGGTACATTTACACAATGAAACACTACTTAGCTCTTAAAAACAAAGACATCATAAAATTTGCTGGCAAATGGATGGAACTAGAAAATTTCATCCTGAGTGAGGTAACACAGACCAAGAAAAACACATATGGTATGAACTCACTTATAGGTGAATATTCACCATAAAATACAGAATAAGCATACTATAATCCATAGACCCAAAGAAGCTAAGTAACAAGGAGGGTCCAAAGGAGAAGGTTTGAAATTCACTCATAAGAAGAAATAAAATGGACATTGGAAATGGATAGTTGGAGGAAACTTAATGTGAGAAGGGGTGAGGAGTAGCACATGAATGGAGATCAAGTGTAGGAGAGTAGGAGTTTGAGAGGGCTGGGAGAGAGAATGGAAATTGTTGGGTAGGTATATCTGCAGGATAAGCTCGAGGTCTGGATTAGGGGAGGATCCTGGGACTCCTAGCTGAGACGCCTACCAGTGGAGAATATGGAGCCCAAAGAGGCTACCTCCTGTAGCCAGTCAGGACTTACAGTGGAGGGAGGGAGACATTAACCCATTCACAAATCTTTTGATACAAAATGTGTCCTGTCTATAAAGTGTTCAGGGATAAAAATAGAGCAGAAATTGAAGAAATGACCACCAACAACTGGCTCACCTTAAGACATACCGCATGGGAGAGGGTCAGCCCTTGACACTATTAATGATACTCCCTTAGGCTTGCAGACAGGAACCTAGCATAACTGTCATCTGAGAGGCTTTACTCAGTAGCTGATGGAAACAGATGCAGAGAGCCATATGCAAACAATAGGCAAAACACAGGGAGTCTTGTGGAAGAGTTGCAGGGTGAAAATTGAGGTAGCCTGGGGAGTCAAGATCACCACAAGAAGACCTAATAGAGTAATCTAATTTGGGCTCATAGAGGTTCACAGAGACTGAATCACTAACCAACAAAGCATGCATGGGCTGGGCCTAGGCCCCCTACACTTATGTTACAGATGTGCAGCTTGGTCTTCATTTGTGTCCCCTAACAATTGGAGCAGAGGCTGTCTCTGACTCTATTGCCTACCTTTAGATCCCTTTCCCACAGCTGGGCTGCCTTGTCTGGCCTCAGTGGGAGAGGATATACTTAGTTCTGATGCAACTTGATGTACCAGAGTGGTTTGGTTCCCTTTGGAGACCTCCTATTCTCCGAGGTCAAGAGGAAAGGGAAAAGAGAGAAGAGATTGGGAGAAAAAGAAGGAGCTGCAATCTGGATATCAAATAAATAAATAAATACTGCTGACCTAAACTAACTTGGGGGGGGGGGAATTTGACTTACACTTACAAATCACAGTCTATCACTGAAAGAAGTCAAGGAAGGAAGTCAAGCAGGAGCAGATATTGCAATAATTAAGAAATGTTCCTTCCAGTCCAAAGTTCCACAGTCAATTCACAGTATACCCAAGGAACAACACACTCAGGCCCACATTAAGCAGCACCACACTCCTGGTAGCAATTTATATTCTACTTATGTTTGTTTGCTGTGACAAAATACAAAAATCGACTTGATAAGGGATGGGCTAACACTTGGCAGTCACAGTCCATCATTGAGGAAATCAAGGCCAGGAACTGAATCAAGAGCAGAAGTAAGCATGAAAGATGCTGCCAACTGGTTTGCTCTCCCTTACTTGTTCATCTTAATTTCTTGTACAAAAGAGGAACACCTCTCAGGGATAACACCATCCACAGTGAGATAGGCCTTTCTATATCAATCATTAGGCAAGAAAACAACCTACAGATATGCCCACAGACCAATGTAACAGAAGCAATTCCTTGATTGGGGTTCCTTGTTCCCCCAATCTAATTTGTGTCTAAATGACAAAACCTAGTCAAGATGGATAATGAGAAGGATGAGAAAGAGTGTGAACTCTGAGAAATGAGATCCCTCCTTGCTAAAGAACTTTTTTTTGAGGAAGCCAGCATCTCCAACCTGAACTCAGCTATGGGCCAAAATGAGACTTTCTTGGAGATTTTGCTGATATTTTGTATCACAAGCCTAAAAGGCAGCAAGTGGACATAAGCTTCAGGTGTATGTGAGGATGAGGTGAGAACAATTGTGTTGATATCAAATGGATGTTCCAAAGTCAAGTCCCACCCATGCATAACAGCTCAAGCTTGCAATCTTGGCACTTGCAAAGCTAGACAGGAAGATTAACCTGAGCTATAACCAAGTCCTGGCCTAAGGAGTGAGTTTGGCCAGGCAGTGGTGGCACACACCTTTAATCCCAGCACTTGGGAGGTGGAGGCAGGTGGATTTCTGAGTTTGAGGCCAGCCTGGTCTACAGAACGAGTTCCAGGACAGCCAGGGATACACAGAGAAACCCAGTCTTGAAAAATCGAAAAATTTAAACAAAAAAAAAAAGGAGTGAGTTTGAAGACTGAGTGAGACCAACTTCAAAAACAAAGCAATTTGAACGTCAGTTTTCTCTGTGGTCTTATTTTGTATGCTGAAATTGTTCTATTTTCCAGAAATTTCTACTGCTAGCTGTGTCTTTCCATTCATCTATGCTGATGAATTCCACTACAGTTGTATCTCCATTCGCAGTGACTATGATTGGTGTTCTCTTGACCATCAATTCCAAGGAAGGTGGCGCTACTGCACAGCCCAGGGTAGGAGTCCTACAAGGGCATATATCAGATGCCAGGAACCAAGAAGAAAATAGATTGGGATTTTAGAAATAATAAGGTTCATATATTTTCTTTTCTGAACAATCTGCAAAACTTCAACTCAATCTGGCAGAAAAAAATAATTGACTGTTTTCTCAGCAAATATTAATCTGAGGACAGTGTTCATAGTTCATTCTTTACCCATCTTTCTTTGCAGATCCCCCAAAGTGTGTCTTCCCTTTCCAATTCAGACAAAAGTCCATTGAGAATTGCACCAAGGAGGGCTATATTTTGAATCGGAGTTGGTGTTCATTGACTGACAATTACAACAGAGATAGAAAATGGAAGCAATGTTCTCCTTACAAGTAAGACAATGGGAGAATGACTCACTGAGCTATGAAAGAGGAGCAATGTATTAGGTTGATGGATAAGGTGATTGAGATCTAGATCTCTGAGCTATGACTCAGAGGGCAGCAGAAACTTCCTATAAAGTATCTCATGTAGAGTACATCAGGCTTATCAAGCTATATGGTGCTGGTAAGAAATATTCAGCTCTGGTTTTGTAGCACAAACTCAGCCATGAGCAGAACAAGTGTACTAGGTCATTGGCAAGAATAACATGCTGGTTTCCTTATATGTGCTGTCTAATGATTATAACCACATATGATATTTTTGTCATTGCTGTGAAAAACACTAAAGTAAAGCAATCTGGCAAAGGGGGGAAGGGATTAGTTTGGATGTTGGGATACAGGGCATAGTCCATCATGGTGAGGGAGGTGTAGGGGTGAGAGCATGAGACAGTTGATCACATTGTGTCTGCAGTCAGACAACAACAACAAAAACGCATGCTGGTACTCACTTGGTTTCCACCATTCTCCATTATGTTGTCTGAGTCCTCAGTCCAAGAGCTCTTGTTGCCCACATCCAAGTGAGTTTCCCCTCCTCAGTTAACCTTTCCTGATGTGCCTGAAAGTGTGTCTCCTAGGTTATTCCAAACCCAATCATACAACAAGAAATACAAAATAGCCATTTCATTATGTACGCATTGATTTTTCAGTTTTAAAATTTGTTTCAATTTACAAAATGAAAGTGAGATAGATATTCACTGAAATATTGAAACAGCACATGACAAGAGAGAGTAAACATGAGCATTGTTTATATTCTCCCCGGAACTCCCTTCAACAGTCATCATGACAGCTAACAACTCAATGTGTGACATCTTGTTCCTCCTCACACATCTACACAGATGCACAATTTTTAGGTCTTTAATATATAACTGAGTCTGCTTTTCCCTTTGTTACTATGGCTCAATTGTCATTTTGAACAAATTGTAGGGTTTTCCCTATGAATACATCAATCTCCCTCACTTTCTTGTGTGCATGCATATCAAATCTAAGTAGTTGGAGATTATCCACCATTCACATGTGAGACTTTTGATTAAAACCATCTCCCTGAACACTGACAGTGATCAATGACTTAAATGTTTTCCAAACCATTGGCTGTATGACTTATGTTGTTATAAAAATACAATGTATATTCAGTTCTCACAATCAGAAATATGTACACTTTTCTTAGGTCACATCTCCTGCCCAACGGACTGGTGTTATTTTGATCTCTCATTAGACAGGAAAAAATATATTTATTAGAGAAGGGGACACACATGATGTTGAACTTGGGTCTTTAAGGAAAACTGAGACATTCATGCTAACATGTTTTTCCAACTCAGTTTTTAGGTATGCTTGTGTGTTTTTGAAGACAGAAGTTACAGATTCATCAGATGTTCCTCCAAATATAATTAATTCTTTATCTTTATGGAGCATTCTGTTAATAAATGTCTGTTCTCTTGTCTACATTGATGTCTTGTTTTCCTAGGATGGGTGGAAAGAGACAAGGCATATTAATGATCAATTAATTCTCACATTGTAGGCTTATGACCCAGGAGAACATTTTGCAGTGGCTGGTTATATTTTCTGAAATCAAGACATAAAAGAGTATATTCTGGTAATTAGGAACCCTATATGTATCTAAAATTTCTTTTCCCTGAGTGACCTCAGTGCATGAGATGCTACCCACCTGCAATGTGGATTTTCCATCCTCAATTAAATTCCTCTGAAAATGCTCAAATCAAGTTCTCGTTTCAGGAAAGTTTAAAAAAACTCTCATGATATCTAAGGGTTCTCCTCATAAATTAAAAAAAATGCTGAAAATAAAACAACTTAAAACTTTGAAAATGAAACTCCCATAATGTACGGTTAAATACATTGAATTTAACAAGTCACTGGCATTTAATATGACGAAGAATGTTGAAAAACATCAACCTCCATCAAGATTCAAAACATTTTTATCATCACAGAAGGAGGTTATGTACCCTCTAAGCAGTAATCCCCATGTCCTTTTTCACTTCCAATCTTGGCAGCCACAAAACTGTCTCTTGTTGTATATTTGACAATTGGGGATGTTCCCCATTACTAGAACCAAACAGTATGTAACAGTTTTGCCTGAATTCTTTTATTTAAACTGATGCTTTATAGAACCACCCAGATATTCCCACATCAGTACTTAGTTTCTTTCTATGAACAAATAATACTCTTCTGTGTGGATAAACCCCATGATTTTAATCATTAACATGTATGCCTTGAAAGCTCATAGCTGTTGCCTGACATTAGGCCAATTTTCAAAAGCTAAGCCATTCATGTATAATTTACCTGTTTGCATGATATAAATATTTCTCATATTGTGGATTTAAAATTGTATTTCTTTCACTGGTTAAGAAAATGTTTAGTACAGTCTCATTGAATACATTGTCTATGTATGCGCTTAGGCTCTATGTACTCCTCCCTTTACACCATGGATTCTTAGGAGTTTATCTCTATAATATATTGAAAATTTCTTGAATTTGGGCCATTCTTATCTTATTATTCTCTCTCTGTATCTGTTTCACTGTCTATCTGCCTCTCTGTCTCTCTCTCCCTCCCTCCTTGTCTCTGTCTCTCTGTCTCTCTTTGCCTCTCTGTCTCTCTCTTTCTCTCTCTCTCTCTCTCTCTCTGTATGTATGTACACACAAATGTGTGTGTTTTATATGCATATGTGTTCAAGGGTGTGTGCTTGGTTATATATTATGTATAGATGCCAATATAGGATACTTTCAATTATCGCTCTCCATTTTATTTGGGGGATGAAGATGACGTCTCTCACTGAACTTGAAACTTACCATTATGGCTATGCTGGCTGGTCAGCAAGCACCAGGGTCTGTTGATTCTACCACCAGCCCTGTCTTTATTGGATTTTATAAGGTTTATTTCCAACATAAAAATATTATAAGATGATTTTAACTCATTCCTTAAGAAACCATTATACATTATAGTACTTTTTCATTATTACACAAATAATCAATTGATACTATACATTAGGGTTATAAAATACCAACTTATTTTTAAATGCAAATATAGGTCAGCAATTGAAGACATACCTAAATTTTAATATTTTTCCATAATTTTCTACATATCTGTTAGCATTCTAATGGGGACAAGCCAAGCTCTTAATGAGTGTCTGATCTTAGCCAATAATAAACAAATGAGCATAAAAATAATGTTCATGCCACACACAGAGGTAGTTATCAAAATAACCATTAAAATGCATGCTTTGTTTTTCCTTCCACTTTCACACTGGATTCAGGAAACTTTAGCAATTGTGAACAACAGTCAAAATGAAACATCTTGATCTTGCCAAAGTGTATGCTTAACTTTAAATTGGATATAAATATAGAATGTACAAATTTTGAAATAGCATCCCTGTCTTAGTTAGGGTTCCCATTGTTGTGAAGAGATACCATGACCAAGGTAACTATTATAAAGGACATTTAATTGGGGCTGGTTTAAAGGTTCCAAGGTTCAGTCCATTATCATCATGGCAGTGTCCAGGCAGGCATGGTGCTGGAAGAGGTGAGAGTTCTATACCTTGTTCTGAAGAAAACTAGTAGAAGACTGACTTTGTGTGTGTTTGTGTGTGTGTGTGCGTGTGTGTGTGTGTGTAATGAGATAATATATATGTATGCGTATATATATATACATATGTATATAGTATGAATTTAATAGCCTCAACTTATCTTTTTCCCTAAAATTTCCAGTTTCTTTTTGCCCATTAGGTGTTTGAGCTTTAGAACTCCTTTAATAACTAGTAGAAGTCTAGGCAGCTAGGAGGAGGGTCTCAAAGCCCAGCCCAGTGACACACTTCCTCCAACAAGGCCATATCTACTGCAACAAGGCCACACCTCCTATCAGGGCTATTCCCTGAATCAGGCATTTTCAAACCACCACAATACCCAAGCTGTACAGAAGTTATAGACGTGTGTGAGTGTGTGTGTGTATTGAGATAAAAATACATACACACACACACACACACACACACACACATATATATATATATATAATGTAATAGTCTCAACTTATCTTTTATCCCTAAAATTCATTCTTCTTCTTTTTGGCCTTGTTGTCAATGCTTTCTACTGTGCTTTTTTATCTAATTGATTGACTCCTTTATTTCCAATACTTTCTATTTGGTTCTACTTCAGGTTCAATTTCTTTGCTTAGTCTTAATTCCATGTTATTGAATGTTTTCTCTAAAGCTTTATATTTATATTGTCAGCTTTCTCATCCAGGCCTGTAATTGAGCTTCTTATTTCATCTATTCCTTTGAGTTTCTATATAATCACCAAAGTTTTATTTTGATTTTAATCTTGTTTTTAATTAACTTATTTTTAAATGGCACATAAACATCATAATTGTGAACACTTATGATATACTATCTAATGTGTCCATATATGCATGTATTTTGTACTTTTAAAACCAGTTCAAATCTGTATATCTCCTTAAATATTTAGCATTTCTTCATAATGAACAATTCAACAACTTTTCTTCTAGTTTTGGGATATACAGTACACTCCTACTCCCTCTAGCTAACAGAGTGTCTTCCTCCTAACAAAACCTTTAGGATCCACTTTCCCTATCCCTACTTCTTCATAGTCTCACTATTTCCATTTTCTTTTTGCCCATTAGGTGTTTGAGCTTTAGAACTCCTTTAATAACTAATGTGTTCAAAATTTTATTCCACAACTTTTTATTATTTGTATTGTTTAAAACAATCTTTAAATTTCATTATACTTTGATCATATTCTTCCCCTCGCCCAAGTCTTTCCACATCCTCTCCTATTCCCTATGCAGTCAACTTTAAGTTATTTCTCACACAAAAATTTCAAAACCCAATACAATAGTTCTCCCAAATCAAAAAAAAAGAAAAAACAAAAATAATTTTCCAGTAAAAATTTCCAAAAAAAAATCCAGTAATTTGTAACTAAGTAAAAGCACACACAAAAAACTGTGGAGTCGGGAAAAAAAGGTCTGACAGACCCATGGAGGTACAGAAGGGTGACAAGCCAGCAGAAAAGGTCTGAAGGACCCATGGAGGTACAGAAGGGTAACAAGCCAGCAGAAAAGGTCTAAAGGACCCATGGAGGTACAGAAGGGTGACAAGCCAGCAGAAAAGGTCTGAAGGACCCATGGAGGTACAGAAGGGTGACAAGCCAGCAGAAAAGGTCTGAAGGACCCATGGAGGTACAGAAGGGTGACAAGCCAGCAGAAAAGGTCTGAAGGACCCATGGAGGTACAGAAGGGTGATAAGCCAGCAGAAAAGGTCTGAAGGACCCATGAAGGTACAGAAGGGTGACAAGCCAGCAGAAAAGGTCTGAAGGACCCGTGGAGGTACAGAAGGGTGACAAGCCAGCAGAAAAGGTCTGAAGGACCCATGGAGGCACAGAAGGGTGACAAGCCAGCAGAAAAGGTCTGACGGACCCATGGAGGTACAGAAGGGTGATGAGCCAGCAGAAAAGGAGTCTGCAGAACCCACAGTAGTTCTGATTCTACTAAAATGGGAAAAAAGCAAGTCTTACGGAAAGATTTTTTTAATTTGTTTGCTTTTGTTTTGTTCTTCAATTTTTAGGTTTTTTAGTTTTCCTCAATTTATTTGTTCACCTTACATTCCAATCTATGACCTCTCCCTCCTCTCTTTCCAGTCCCACACTCACACACCCCTACCCTATTCCTCTTTCCCCTTCTCCTCTGAAAAGGGAAGGATCCCCACAGATACCAACCTGATGCTTTTTTTTCTAAGTTTTTATATTTACACTCCAAATCATTTCCCCTTTCCAAGACCTCAAGAAGTTAAACTTCAGAGAGCCAAGCAACCCTATTAAAAAATGGGGTACAGAGCTAAACAAAGAGTTCTCACCTGAAGAATATCTAATGGCTGAGAAGCACCTAAAGAGATGTTCATCATCCTTAGTCATTAGGGAAATGCAAATCAAAACAACCCTGAGATTCCATCTCACACCAGTCAGAATGGCTAAGATCAAAAACACAGGAGACAGCAGTTGTTGGTGAGGTTGTGGAGACAGAGGAACACTCCTCCACTGCTGGTGGGATTGCAAGCTGGTACAACCACTCTGGAAAGCAGTCTGGTGGTTCATCAGAAAACTGGGCATGACACTCCCAGAAGTTCCTGCTATACCACTCCTGGGCATATACCCAGAGGCTTTACCTGCATGCAATAAGGTCACATGCTCCACTATGTTCATAGCAGCCTTATTTATAACAGCCAGAAGCTGGAAAGAACCCAGATATCCTCAATGGAGGATGGATTCAGAAGATGTGGTATATTTACACAACCTGATGCTTTTAAAAAGAAGATTCACAAAATTGGAAAGAAAGATGGCAGAACAGAGCTACACCTGGAAATCTGTGATGAATCTAAACCCTTCACAGCCAGGTCTCCACTAGCAGGCTACAAATAAAAAAGTTAAGCCCCATTAGCCGTGGGGCTGCCAGCATCAATGACAGGACAGCAGCCTAAAGCTCCCACAGAAACTGGTCATTAGTGAACAGGACCTCCTGCTAGCCTTCAGCACACAGCTGCTGTGACTGCAGCCAGTTCTGCTTTCCCTACTGGGAGATGAAGAATGCAGGGCAGCACTGGTGGGGAGGTGTGCTGTAACCAGGAGCTCTCACAGCACCTGTCCACAGATGCACTACCTAGCCTAACAATATCACCCTGACTGTGGGCCACAGAAGGATATCCAAGTCAAGTGTCTGCAATGGTACAGTATTTATCATGCTTCAGAAATTCAGAAACCAAAAACCTTGAACCAAATCAATGACTCACTACAATAACTATTTGCATCTTAAATGAGCAAATATGCAATGGGGAGGTGGAAAAGATGGAGGAATGAAGCAGTAAATGTGTGGAGAGAGGAAGATCTAGAGACATTATAACAGTGGTGAAATGGTGTAAGAGAAGGTTGCAATGGTCAGGGAAACATGTCTTTCCTAAGCAGAACCAACAGGGTGGCATGCAGCTTCCTGGAACTTGAGCAGACAAAGCCTATGAACATGTTGCCCATCTGCACCACTGCACTGATTCATTTTCTGGATTGGACCACCTCAAAAGAACTTTATGGTCTGTGCTCCTGAAGACCATGGTGGTATTCATGTTCTGTTGCCCTAGGCTCTGTAGAAGCCTGAGATTCATGAGAATGTCATGACCCTACAGCAGCCAGAGGATATGCTGAGGTCTATGGCCCATTTTACCAGCAAAGGGCGTGTTGATGTGAGTGACTTGTGTGGCCAATTTATGTCCATGGGCCATATTGATGCCAAAGGTCATATTTGTTTCCATGGTCATGATGTAGCCAGGATCTGTGTTGATGTCTGCCCCTTTTTAACCCTGAAGGACACACAGATATTCATGGTCTATGCTGACTTCTAAAGCCATGTTCTATCCATGGGCCATGCTACTGCCAGGGGCCATGTGGTTTGAGTGGCATGTGCTGCTACCAAAGTCTATAATGGTGTCCATGACCTGAGCTTCAGCAGAGGGCTGTTTTGATGTCTGTGATCTATATTGCCACTGGAGACTATCCTGAGGTCTGTGGCACATGCAGACACTGGGAGACCATATAGAAGCCCATGATCTGTGTTTCTGATGACTGTAAAGGGCAGGGGAGCTACTTTTGTAGTGCTATTAATGTCTGCAGACTCACAGTCAAGAAAGAGGGATATAGATGATTACTGTGACTACCCATACGCCCATAACACTCCCCCAAAAGGAACAGCCTATATAGAAAGCCATCAAAGAGAACTCATAAAATTTGTGATAAGGAATCCCGCCAACTCTCTGCCCACCTTCATCAGACCTGCTGATCCAGAAACATACCGGTTAGATCCCTACCCTATAACCATTTTCCTGCCTGTTGAGTCTTCTGAGGCATGGCCAACTGCCCAGAGTGGCATATAATTTCCTAGAGCTCCACTATCCTACAACTTTTCTGCCTGCCCTCCCCACTACATCCCATATCCACTATGTCCCAAGGGACACACCCAACTTCTGGGAGATGTGCACTGTCCCTTGAGTTACATTGTTTAGAACAAGGCTACCCACCAGAGGCCTGCTGAACCAGAAACATCAAGGTCAGGCCCCTAAATAATTGTTACACTAATGGATGGAAGCTGGGACCCTGTGGTTGAATTAGGGAAAAGCTGGAAGAAGCTGAGGGGGTGGCCCCATTGGAAGGCCAGCAGTCTCACTTGACATGGACCCTCAAGATTTCGCAGACACTGAGCTACCAACCAAGCAGCATACACTAACTGATATGAGCCCCCCAATACATATACAGCAGAGGGCTGCCTGGTCTGGTCTCAGTGAAAGAAAATGTACCCAACCCTCTAGAGACTTGAAGACTCAGGGAGTGGGTAGGTCTGGTGGAGTGGGGGGTGGGGGTGGTGACATCCTCTTGGAAATGGGGGGAGGAGATATGAGATGGGGAGCAGCCAGGGGGTAACTGAGAAGGGGATGAAAAAGAGGATTTTTTTTTTAAAAAAAAGAACATACAGGGAGAACCAGATGTATAAAGGCCAGCATGAGAACACCATCAAAAGCCATGGCAGTGTGACACATCTTCAGAGCACAACTATCATATACATATAAAATCCAATGTTATAAATGTGATGGGGTTTTTAAAGAGGAAATTAATAAATCTCTTCAAGAAAAACAGGACAATACAATCAAACAGGTACAGATCTTTAAAGGGAAATCTAATAATTCTCCCAAAGAAATACAGGAAAATACAATGAAACAGATGAAGAATATAAATAAAACTTTCCAGCACCTAAAAATGGAAATAGAAGAAATAAACAAATCACAAACTAAAGGAAGCTTGGAGATGGAAAACCTAGGGAAGAGAACAGGAACAACAGATTCAAATAACACAAACAAAATAAGGAGATGGAAGAGAGAATATCGGGCATAGAAGATAGGATAGAAGAAATTGATACTTTAGTCAAAGAAAATGTTAAATCTAAAAAATGATCCTCACACAAAACATCTAGGAAATCTGGGATAGTTTAAAAAAAACAACTTAAGAGTAATAGGAATAGAAAAAGCTAAATAGACTCAGCTCCAAGGACCAGAAAATATTTTCAGCAAAATCGTAGAAGATGATTTTAAGAAAACTCTCTCAACCTACAGAAATAGATGCTTATAAACATAAAAAATGCTTACAGAACACAAATTAGATTGGAAAAGAAAAAATCTTCCCACCACACAATAATCAAAAGCAGAACTAAAAAGAATAATAAAAGCTGTGAGAGGAAAAGGCCAAGTAACATACAAAGGCAGATCTATCACATTTGCATCCAAATTCTCAACACACACTCTAAAATCTAGAAGGGTCTGGACAGATGTCTTGTAGCCTGTAAATAAAGAAAATATCCAATTAAATAAAAAACACAGATGCCACCCTAGACAACTATAACCATCAAAATTCTCAATCACTCTAAATTGAGTAAATACAATAAGACAGAAACAAATTTAAGCAATATCTGTCCATAAACTCCAGCCGTATAGAAAACAGTAGAAGAAAAACTCCAAGATAACTACACCAAAGAAAACACAAGAAATAAGTAATTCCATATGAGAGTAAACAAAACAGGAGAAGCACATGTGCGCACGCGCGCGCACACACACACACACACACACACACACACACACACACACACACAGACACACACACACGCACGTACACACATGCACGAACTCACACGTACTAACACCACCAACATCAAAATAACAGAAAGGGAAGACGATTGGAGTCTTCCCTTCTGGCCACCATCTGCAGCAGGGAACCAGGCAGCTACAAAGCCTTCTGTGCATACCCGCCAGGAGAGAGTGATCTGATCTCACAGCAGCGATTTCTCTTCTGAGTGCAGAGGTGAGATCTCCACCTTATATCTGGAGAGGTACAGCTAGGAGTGCACAGGGCATATGATCAGAGGAGCTGCTGGGACAGGAGTCTTCCCTTCTGGCCACCATTTGCAGCAGGGAACCAGACAGCTCCAAAGCCTTCTGAGCACAGACCCGGCCTGAAGAGAGGTGTTCTCCCAGGAGTACAGACACAGACTTACAGGCCCATAGGAGGGACAAGCTCCAGTCAGAGACAGCAAAACCAACTAACATCAGAGATTACCAGATGGGGAAAGGCAAGCACAAGAACCCTACCAAAAGAAACCAAGGCTACTTGGCAACATCAGAGCCAAGTTCCCCCACCACAGCAAGTCCAAGATACCCCAACACACCAGAAAAGCAAGAGTTGGATTTACAGTCTCATCTCACGATGCTGTTAGAGGACATCAAGAAGGACATAAATAACTCCCTTAAAGAAATACAGAAGAACATGGGTCAAATGGTAAGGGCCCTTAAAGAGGAAACACAAAAATCCCTGAAAGAATTATAGAAAAATGCAAACAAACAAGTGAAGGAACTGAACAAACACATCCAGGATCTAAAAATGGAAGTAGAAACAATAAAGAAATCACAAAGTGAGACATCTCTGGTGATAGAAAATCTTGGAAAGAATTCAGGAGTCATAGATGTAAGCATCAAGAACAGAATACAAGAGATAGAAGAAAGAATCTCAGGGGAAGGAGATACCATAGAAAACATTGGCTCAACAGTCAAAGAAAATACAAAATGCAAAAAACTCCTGAGCCAAAACATCCAGGAAATCCAGGGCACACTGAGAAGACCAAACCTAAGGATTATAGGTATAGAAGAGAGTGAAGATTTACAAATTAAAGGGCCAGTAAATATCTTCAACAAAATTATAGAAGAAAACTTCCCTAACCTAAAGAGAGACATGTCCATGAACATACAAGAAGCCTACAGAACTCCAAACACACTGGACCAGAACAGAAAGTCCTCCCAGCACATAATAATCAAAACACCAAATGCACTAAACAAAGAAAGAATATTAAAAGCAGTAAGGGAAAAAGGTCAAGTAACCTATAAAGGGAAGCCTATCAGAATTACACGAGACTTCTCACCTGAGACGATGAAAGCCAGAAGATCCTGGGCAGATCTCATAAAGACCCTAAGAGAACAGAAATGCCAGCACAAACTACTATCCCCAGCAAAACTCTCAACTACCATAGATGGGGAAACCAAGATATTCCATGATAAAACCAAATTTACACAGTATCTTTCCACAAATCCAGCCCTACAAAGGATAATAGATGGAAAACGCCAACATGAGGAGGGAAACTACACCCTAGAAAATGCAAGAAAGTAATCTTTTTCCAACAAACCCAAAAGATAGTAGCCACACAAACATAAAAAGAACATCAAAAATAGAAGGAAGCAACAAACTCTATTCCTTAATATCATATAACATCAATGGACTCAATTCCCCCCCCAAAATATAGTCTTACAGAAATATTTTTCATGTAAATCTTCAATTTTATCAGAAAATGTTTGTAATTCCTCTTTCAATCAATTTAGTAATGTTTTTATTTCTACCATTTTAACTGTATTATTTTCCATTACAATCTTTAATTTTAACATTTTTCTACATTTTTCTTCAATTTTAGCAGAAATATTTTCCACATAAATCTTCAATTGTGTCAGAAAATGTTTATAATTCCACTTTCAATCAACTTAGGAATATTTTTATGCCTACAGTTTTATCAGTATAATTTTCCATAATAATCTTCAATTTTAATGTTTTTCTATTTTTTTCTTCAATTTTATCAGGAATATTTTCCATGTAAATCTTCAATTTTATCAATGTCTATAATTTTACTTTCAATCAACTTAGAAACATTTTTATACCTACCATTTTATCTGTATAATTTTCCATGAAATAGTCAGTTTTAACATGTTTTTCTATGTATTTCTTGAATTTTATGAGAAATATTTTCCTTGTAGATCTTCAGTTCTATCAGAAAATGTTTATAATTCCACTTTGAAACAACTTAAGATTATTTTGATGCCTTCTATTTTATCTGTATAATTTTTCCATGAAATAGTGAATCTTAATGTGTTTTTCTATATATTTCTTCAATTTCATCAGAAATAATTTCCATATAAATCTTCAATTTTATAAGAAAATGTTTATAATTCCACTTTCAATCAACTTAGAGGTATTTTATGCCTACCATTTTGTCTGTATAATTGTCCATGATAATCTTCAATTTTAATGTTTTTCTATATATTTTTTCAATTTTATCAGAAATATTTTCCATGTATATCTTCAATCTTATCAGTAAATGTTTATAATTCTACTTTCAATCAACTTAGGAATATTTTTATTCCTACCAATTTATCTGCATAATTTTCCATGAAATAGTCAATTTTAACATGTTTTTCTATATATTTCTTGAATTTTATCAGAAATATTTTCCTTGTAGATATTCAATTTTATCAGAAAATGTTTATAATTCCACTATTAATCAACTTAGAAATATTTTTATGCATAACATTTTATCTGTAATTTTCCATGCTAATCTTCAATCTTAAAGTTATTTCATATTTTTCTACAATTTTATTAGAAATATTTCCCATGTAAATCCTCAGTTCTATCATAAAGTGTTTCTACTTCCTTTTTCAATTAATTTAGTAAGGTTTTTTATGTCTACCATTTTACTTTTTAATATTCCATGAAAATTGTCACTGTTAATGTGTTTTTCAATAAGCTTCTTCAATTTTGTCAGAAACATTTTCCATGTAAATCTTTAATTTTATCATAAAATGGTTTTACTTCCTTTTTCATTAAAAAATTTAAAAAAAAGAAATGAAAATGGGGAAATAACAAGAGACAATGAGGAAATTTTAAAAAATCATTAAGTCTTGCCTCAAAAGTCTGTACAATTTTGGAAAATCTAAACAAATTGGATGCTTTTCCAGACACATACCACTTATCAAAGTTAAATCAAGATAATGTAAACTATTTAGACTGTCACATAACCTCCTAAGGAAATAGAAGCAGTTATTAAATGTTTCCCAAACATAAAACAGCCCAAGGCCACATTATTTTAGCAATGAATTCTATCAGACATTTCAAAGAAGAGCTTAATACAAATGCTCCTCAAACTATTCCACAAAATAAAAGAAGAAACACTGCTATATTGATTCTATGAGGTCACAATCACCATGATACTCAAAACCACAAGACTCAACAAAGAAAGAAAATTTGAGATCAATTTCTTTTATGAACACTAATGCAAAAATACTCAATAAATTACCCATAAACTGAATCCAAGAAAGATATTAACTACTCCACAGCAGGTCTCATATTCTTGAGTAGTTGACCAATATATAATGTACTGCTCAGTTTTTCTTTACATAGTACTTTAATTGATTATTTAGGATTTCACATCATGAACCCCAATCACATTCACTTTCCAGTCCTCCCAAATCTACCCCTCTATGCCTGTAACTTCACACACACACACACACACACACACACACACACACACCCCACAAATGAAAAAGAGAAACAAAAGCAAAACAAAACAAGTTTAATTTTTGATGACAATATAATTACTAGAGCATGGTCACACTCCCAGTGACCAACCCATTAAAGAAAACTGAGTCCTTCCCCACTCACACGCAGCCAGAAGACATCAGTTTTGGAGAGCTATACTTCAGCATCCTTTATCACATTTGGGTGGGGGGTTGTTCATGAAAATGAATTTTTATTCTTAGTAAGAAATCTTGGGAAATATAAGTATTTTTATAGCTACCAAGGATTAAACAACTTCTACGGAAAGAGAATATGGCCATGAAAACTATTGAGAGGAAATTTTTGGACCAGTAAATCTATTTAGAAGTTGAACAGGTCAAGGACTGTAGTTTTCATGAGCCATCACTGTTGAGGCAGACTTTTCTGTGATGCATCTGACTTGGGGATCCCTGCTCTTGTAAGTAACTCCTTACCCATAACTCCAATAAAAATTAAAAGGGTTCACCAAATTAGAATTTGGTGTATTATTAATTTAATCTCATGTGGGTTTAAAATCTAGAGTAAGTAGGGCATTGTGAGTGTGAGTCTCTGTGTGTGTGTGTGTGTGTGTAGGTTTTGTTTCCTCAAGAAAAGTCTCACATGATTGTGTACTTCAATGATTTTTTGAAACAAGATATCCAGATAGACAAGACCACAGAGTTTCTTTTTAACCAGAATATTCCACAATGACAGAGAATATTTGAATCCTTACCTTCTATATCTTCAAAAAATGCATAGCTTAGAATCTAACAGATATTTATAGAACATTCCACCTTTAAACAAAAAAATATACCTTCTTCTCAGCACCTCATGGTACCTTCTCCAAAATTGACCACATATTGGCCAAAAAACGGGCCTCACCAAATACAGAAATATTGAAATTATTCCATGCACCTTATCAGATCACCACGGCCTAAGGCTGGTCTTAAGCTCAAAAAAAAAATGGAAAACACACATATATGTGAACTTTGAACAATGATCTTCTCAACGATGGATTGGTCAAGGAAGATATGAAAGAAATTGGAGACTTTTTTTTTAATTTTTTTTATTTTATTTCATTTTTTTAATTTACATTCCAAATCACTTCCCCTTTCCCGTTTCCTCCCTCCCCGAAAGTCCCATAAGCCCCCTTCCCGCCCTCTTTTCTCCATTCAACCCCCTCTCGTTACTCTGTCCTGGCGTTCCCCTACATCAAGTCTTTCCAGGACCAGGGGTCTCTCCTTCCATCTTTTTAGAAATCTATTGATATGCGGATTGTGTCTAGGGTATTCCGAGATTCTGGGTTAATATCCCCTTATCAGTGACTGCATACCATGTGTGTTCTTTTGTAATTGGGTTACCTCACTAAGGATGATATTTTCAAGTTCTGACCATTTGCCTAGGAATTTCGTGAATTCATTGTTTTTAATTGCAGAGTAGTATTCCATTGTGTAAATATACCACATCTTCTGAATCCATTCCTCCGTTGAGGGACATCTGGGTTCTTTCCAGCTTCTGGCTATTATAAATAAGGCTGCTATGAATATAGTGGAGCATGTGTCCTTATTGCATGCGGGTAAAGTCTCTGGGTATATGCCCAGGAGTGGTATAGCCAGATCCTCCGGGAGTGTCATGCCCAGTTTTCTGAGGAACCGCCAGACTGCTTTCCAGAGTGGTTGGACCAGTTTGCAATCCCACCAGCAGTGGAGGAGTGTTCCTCTTTCTCCACATCCTCGCCAACAACTGCTGTCTCCTGTGTTTTTGATCTTAGCCATCCTGACTGGTGTGAGATGGAATCTCAGGGTTGTTTTGATTTGCATTTCCCTAATGACTAAGGATGATGAACATCTCTTTAGGTGCTTCTCAGCCATTAGATATTCTTCAGGTGAGAACTCTTTGTGTAGCTCTGTACCCCATTTTTTAATAGGGTTACTTGCCTCTCTGGAGTTTAACTTCTTGAGTTCGTTGTATATCTTGGATATTAGCCCTCTGTCGGATGTAAGGTTGGTAAAGATCATTTCCCAGTTAGTTGGTTGCCGCTTTGTCTTTTTGACAGTGTCTTTTGCCTTGCAAAAACTTTGTAATTTAATGAGGTCCCATTTGTCTATTCTTGATCTTAGAGCATAAGCTATTGGAGTTCTGTTCAGGAAATTCTCCCCTGTGCCCATATGTTCAAGGTTCTTCCCTAGTTTCCCTTCTATTAGTTTCAGTGTGTCTGGTTTTATGTGGAGATCTTTGATCCACTTAGAATTGAGCTTAGTGCAAGGAGATAAGGATGGGTCAATTTGCATTCTTCTGCATGTTGACCTCCAGCTGAGCCAGCACCATTTGTTGAAAAGGCTATCTTTTTTCCACTGGATGGTTTTAGCTCCTTTGTCAAAGATCAAGTGACCATAGGAGTGTGGATTCATTTCTGGGTCTTCAATTCTGTTCCATTGATCTACATGTCTGCTACTGTAACAATACCATGCAGTTTTTAACACTATTGCTCTGTACTACAGCTTGAGGTCTGGGATACTGATTCCCCCAGAGGTTCTTTTACTCTTGAGAATAGTTTAAGCTATTCTGGGTTTTCTGTTATTCCAGATGAATTTTTGAATTGCTCTTTCTAACTCTATGAAGAATTGAGTTGGGATTTTGATGGGGATTGCATTGAATCTGTGTATTACTTTTGGTAAGATGTTCATTTTTACTATATTAATCCTGCCAATCCATGAGCATGGCAGATTTTTCCATCTTCTGAGGTCTTCTTCAATTTCTTTCTTCAGAGACTTGAAGTTCTTGTCATACAGATCTTTCACTTGTTTGGTTAGAGTCACGCCAAGATACTTAATATGGTTTGTGGCTATCGTGAAGGGTATTATTTCTCTTACTTCTTTCTCAGCCTGCTTATCCTTTGAGTATAGGAAGGCTTCTAACTTGCTTGAGTTGATTTTATATCCGGCCACTTTGCTGAAGTCGTTTATCAGCTGTAGGAGTTCTCTGGTGGAGTTCTTTGGGTCGCTTATGTATACTATCATATCGTCTGCAAATAGTGATAGTTTGACTTCTTCCTTTCCAATTTGTATCCCTTTGACCTCTTATTGTTGTCTAATTGCTCTAGCTAGAACTTCAAGTACTATATTGAAAAGATATGGAGAGAGAGGGCAGCCTTGTCTAGTCCCTGATTTTAGTGGGATTGCTTCAAGTTTCTCTCCATTTAGATTGATGCTGGCTACTGGTTTGCGGTAAATTGCTTTTACTATGTTTAGATATGGGCCTTGAATTCCTGATCTTTCCAAGACCTTTAGCATGAAAGGATGCTGAATTTTGTCAAATGCTTTCTCAGCATCTAATGAGATGACCATGTGGTTTTTTTCTTTGAGATTGTTTATGTAGTGGATTACATTGATGGATTTCCTTATATTGAACCATCCCTGCATCCCTGGGATGAAGCCTACTTGATCGTGGTGAATGATCGTTTTGATGTGTTCTTGGATTCGGTTGGCAAGAATTTTATTGAGTATTTTTGCATCGATATTCATAAGAGAGATTGGCCTGAGATTCTCTTTCTTTGTCGGATCTTTGTGTGCTTTTGGTATTAGTGTAATTGTGGCTTCATAGAACGAGTTGGGTAGTGTTCCTTCTGTTTCTATTTTGTGGAACAGTTTGAAGAGTATTGGTGTTAGGTCTTCTTTGAAGGTCTGATAGAATTCTGCACTAAAACCATCTGGACCTGTGCTTTTTTTGGTTGGAAGACTTCCAATGACAACTTCTATTTCTTCAGGGGTTATAGGATGGTTTAGATGGTCTATTTGATCCTGATTTAATTTTGGTACTTGGTATCTGTCAAGAAAATTGTCCATTTCCTCAAGATTTTCTAGTTGTGTTGAATAAAGGTTTTTGTAGTAGGATCTGATGATTTTTTGAATTTCCTCAGTTTCTGTTGTTATCTCTCCCTTTTCGTTTCTGATTTTATTAATTTGGATACTATCTCTGTGCTCTCTGGTTAGTCTGGCTAAGGGCTTATCTATCTTGTTAATTTTCTCAAAGAACCAACTCCTCGTTTTGTTGATTCTTTGTATGGTTTTATTTGTTTCTACTTGATTGATTTCAGCCCTGAGTTTGATGATTTCCTGCCTTCTACTCCTCTTTGGTGTATTTGCTTCTTTTTGTTCCAGGGCTTTCAGGTGTGCCATTAAGCTGTTAGTGTATGCTGTCTCCCGTTTCTTTTTGGCGGCACTCAGGGCTATGAATTTTCCTCTTAGCACTGCTTTCATTGTGTCCCATAAGTTAGGGTATGTTGTGCCTTCATTTTCATTAACTTTCAAAAAGTATTTGATTTCTTTCTTTATTTCCACCTTGACCAAGTTATCATTGAGTAGAGCATTGTTCAGCCTCCATGTGTACGTGGCTTTTCTTTTGTTTTTGTTGCCATTGAAGACCACCCTTATTCCATAGTGATCTGATAGGAGGCATGGGATTATTTCTATCTTCTTGTATCTGATGAGGTCTGATTTGTGACCAATTATATGGTCAATTTTGGAGAAGGTACCATGAGTTGCTGAGAAGAAGGTGTATTCTTTAGCTCTAGGACGAAATGTTCTATATATATCAGTTAGTTCCATTTGGTCCAAGGCTTCAATTAGATTCACTGCGTCCCTGTTTAGTTTCTGCTTTCCTGAACGATCCATTTCAGAGAGCGGGGTGTTGAAGTCACCCACTATTATTGTGTGCGGTGCGATGTGTGCTTTGAGTTTTAGTAAAGTTTCTTTTACGAATGAGGGTGCCCTTGCATTTGGAGCATAGATATTCAGAATTGAGAGTTCTTGATGGTGGATTTTTCCCTTGATCAGTATGTAGTGTCCTTCTGTGTCTTTTTTGATGACTTTGGGTTGAAAATCAATTTTATCTGATATTAGGATGGCTACTCCACCTCGTTTGTTGGGGCCATTTGCTTGTAAAATTGTTTTCCAGCCTTTTACTCTGAGGTAGTGTTTGTCTTTGACACTGAGGTGCGTTTCCTGCATGCAGCAAAATGCTGGGTCCTGTTTACGTATCCAGTCTGCTAGTCTATGTCTTTTAATTGGGGAATTGAGACCATTGATATTAAGAGAGATTAAGGCGTAGTGATTATTGCCATCTGCCATTCTTGACGCTATCTTTATGTTTGAGTGGTTATCTACTTTTGGGTTTGATTCAAGAAGGTTATTATCTCATTTTTTCCAGGGTGTTGTTTCTCTCCCTGTATTGGAGGTTTCCACCTATTATCCATTGCAGGGCTGGATTTGTGGAAAGATATTGTGAAAATTTGGTTTTATCATGGAATATCTTGGTCTCTCCATCTATGGTGATTGAGAGTTTTGCTGGGTATAGTAGTCTAGGCTGGCATTTGTGCTGTCTTAGTGTCTGCATGAGATCTGCCCAGGATCTTCTGGCTTTCATAGTCTCTGGTGAGAAGTCTGATGTGATTCGGATAGGTCTTCCTTTGTATGTTACTTGGCCCTTTTCTCTTACTGCTTTTAGTATTCTTTCTTTGTTTAGAACATTTGGTGTTTTGATTATTATGTGACGGGAGGTATTTCTGTTCTGGTCCAGTCTGTTTGGAGTTCTGTAGGCTTCTTGTACGTTCATCGGCATCTCTCTCTTTAAGTTAGGGAAGTTGAGACAGGCATAATATCGCTTGGGTCTCGGGCAGCTTGTGTGTGTGCGGCTCCCAGGTGCGGGGCTGATCTGCAGTGACCAGCGCGCCAGCTCTGCTGTGGGACTTCTGCCTGGCAGAGGGACCCTGCACTGGGCGGGAGCCTACCAGCTTTCCTTCCGCGACCTCTGTTCCCGCAGACTGCGCTGAAGAGACAGGTACCCCAAGCTCCCTATCCCCAATATAACATCACTTGGGACACGGCCTGTTGGGGCTTCCGTCTGTGCCCGAGAACGGGTCAGCGCTGTGGTCGTCTGGGTGCCAGATCGGCGGGCCATCGCATCTACAGGGTGAGCGGCGCCACGGAGAGTGCCCTCCGCCATCTTTGCTCCAGTGGCCAGGTAGTTGGGACCGCCAGGCTCAGAGACAGACAGGCATAATATCGCTTCGGTCTCAGGCAGCTTGTGTGTAACCTGCTCCCAGGTGCTGGGCTAATCTGCAGTAACCAGCGTGCCAGCTCTGCTGTGGGACTTCTGCCTGGCAGAGGGATGCCCCCTCCCCCCCCAGGAGAGATCACACACCCCTGCACAGGGCAGGAGCCTACCAGCCTCCCTTTGGCGACCTCTGCTCCAGGAATCCACTAGGCTGAGCCTTTAGATGTGCAAGGCCTCCCCAATATAAGATCACTTGGGGCAAGGCACATTAGGGCTCCAAAGTCACTCAGGAGCAGGCAGGCCCCAGAAATCGGTGCCAGGGGAATCCTGGTAAACCGAGGGGGGGCAGAAATAACTTTGCAGGCTCACAGGAGGTCCAACCAACAGCCAGTGGCAGCAGGACCAACTAACACCAGAGGTATCCAGATGGCAAAAGGCAAACGTAGGAATGTTACTAACAGAAATCAAAGTAATGTGGGACCATCCGAACCCAACTCTCCAACAGCAGCAAGTCCTGGATACCCCACCACACCTGAAAGACAAGATCTGGATTTAAAATCACTTCTCATGATCCTATTAGAGGATCACAAGAAGGACACAAATAAATCTCATAAAGAGTTACAGGAGACCATGAATCAACGGTTAGAAGCCCTTACAAAGGAAACACAAAAATCGCTTAGAGAAATGCGGGAGAACATGGATCAAAAGATGGAGGCGCACAAGGAGACAACACAAAAATCGCTTAACGAGATGAATCAATGGGTAGATGCACTCACAAAGGAATCACAAAAATTGCATAAAGAAATGCAGAAGAATATGGGTCAACAGATGGATGCCCATAAGGAGGCAACACAAAAATTGCTTAAAGAAATGAATCAACGGTTAGATGCCCTTACAAAGGAAACACGAGAACTGCTTAAAGAAATGCAGGAGACGATGGATCAACAGATGGAATCCCATGAGGAGGAAACACAAAAATCGCTCAGAGAAATGCAGGAGAACGTGGGTCATCAGGAAGAAATCCTGAAAGAGGTAATGCAAAAATACCTTAAAGAAATACAGGAAAATACAAACAAGTGAAGGATCTCAGCAAATCCATCCAGGAACTAAAAAAGGAAGTAGAAACAACTAAGAAATCACAAAGGGAGACAACTTTGGAGATAGAAAACCTTGGGAAGAAATCAGGAGTCATAGATGCAAACATCAACAGTAGAATACAAGAGACGGAATAAAGAATCTCAGGTGCTGAAGATTCCATAGAAAGCATCGACTCAACAGTCAAAGAAAATGCAAAATGCAAAAAATGTGTAACCCAAAACATCCAGGAAATCCAGGACACAATGAGAAGACCAAACCTAAGGATTATAGGTATAGATGAGAGTGAAGATTTGCAACTTAAAGGGCCAGTAAACATCTTCAACAAAATTATGGACTTTTTAGAATTTAATAAAAATAAAGACGCATCATACCAAAACTTATGGAACACAATAAAAGCAGTGTTAAGAGGAAAACTCATAGCTATGAGTGCCCCCCAAAAGAAAATGGAGAGAACTTACACTAACAGCTTGACATTGCACTTGAAACCTCTAGAACTAAAAGAAGCAAATACACACAAGAGGAGTAGACAACAGGAAATAATAAAACTCAGGGCCGAAATCAACCAAATAAAAACAAAAAGAACTATACAAAAAATTAACAAAACCAGGAGCTGGTTATTTGAGAAAATCAACAAGATAGGTAAAGCCTTAGCCAGACTAACCAGAAGGCACAGAGGCACTACCCAAATTAATAAAATCAGAAACAAAAAGGGAGACATAACAACAGAAACTGTGGAAATTAAAAAAATCATCAGATCCTACTACAAGAGTTTATACTCAACAAAGTTTGAAAATCTGGAAGAAACGGACAATTTTCTAGATACATACCAGGTGCTAACATTAAAACAGGATCAGATAAAGCATCTAAATAGTCCCATAAGTCCTGAAGAAATAGAAGCAGTCGTTAGCAGTTTCCCATCCAAAAAAAAGCCCAGGACCAGATGGGTTTAGTGGGGAATTCTATCAGATCTTCGAACAAGAGCTAATACTGATACTCTTCAAACTATTCCATGAAATAGAAACTCAAGGAACACTACAGAGCTCATTCTATGAAGCCACAATAATGCTTATATCTAAATCAAACAAAGACCAAATAAGGAAAAACTTCAGACCAATCTCCCACATGAACATCGATGCAAAAATATTCACCAAAATTTTGGCCAACCAAATTCAAGAATTCATCAAAACTATAATTCACCACGATCAAGTAGGCTTCATCCCAGGAATGCAGGGATAGTTCAAAATATGGAAATCCATCAATGTAATCCACTACATAAACAATTCAAGGAAAAAAAAAACCACATGGTCATTTCATTAGAAGCTGAAAAGACTTTTGAAAAATCCAGCATCCCTTCATGATAAAAGTGTTGGAGAGATCAGGATTCCAAGGCCCATACCTAAAGATAGTGAAAGCAATATACCGCAAACCAGTAGCCAACATCAAACTAAATGGAGAGAAACTTGAAGCAATCCTACTAAAATCAGGGACCAGACAAGGCTGCCCACATTCTTCCTGTCTATTCAATATAGTACTTGAAGTCCTAGCCAGATCAATCAGACAACAAAAGGAGGTCAAATGTATACAAATTGGAAAGGAAGAAGTCAAAGTATCACTATTTTCAGATGATATGATCATATACTTAGGCAACCCCAAAACTTCTTCCAGAGAACTCCTTAAGCTGATAAATAACTTCAGCAAAGTGGCTGGATATAAAATTAACTCAAGCCAATCAGTAGTCTTCCTCTACTCAAATGATAAACAAGCTGAGAAAGAAATTAGGGAAATGACATCCTTCAAAATAGTCCCAAATAATATTTCATACCTTGGTGTGACCCTAACAAAGCAAGTAAAAGATCTGTATGACAAGAAGTTCAAGCCTCTTAAGAAAGAAATCAAAGATCTTAGAAGATGGAAAGCTCTCCCATGTTCATGGATTGTCAGGATCAATATAGTAAATATGGCCATCTTGCTGAAAGCAATCTACAGATTCAATGCAATCCCTATCAAAATCCCAAATGAATTCTTCATAGATATAGAAAGAGCAATTCTCAAATTCATCTGGAGTAACAAAAATCCCAGGATAGCAAAAACTATTCTCTACAACAAAAGATCTTGTGGTTACCATCCCTGACCTCAAGCTCTACTACAGAGCCATAGTGATAAAAACTGTTTGGTATTGGTATGGAGACAGGCAGGAAGATCAATGGAATAGAACTGAAGACCCAGAAAAGAACCCACACTCCTATGGTTACTTGATACTTGACAAAGGAGTTAAAAACATGCAGTGGGAAAAAAAGACAGCATTTTTAACAAATGGTGCTGGATGAATTGGAGATCAGCATGCAGAAACATGCAAACTGACCCATTCTTATCTCCTTGTCCAAAGCTCAAGTCCAAGTGGATCAAGAACCTACACATAAAACTAGATACACTGAAGCTCATAGAGGAGAAAGAGGGGAAGAATCTTGAACACATGGATACAGGGGAAAACTTCCTGAAGAGAACACCAATGGCTTATTCTCTAAGAACAAGAATCAACAAATGGGACCTCATAAAACTGCAAAGCTTCTGTAAGGCAAAGGACACAGTCAATAGGACAAACGGCGACCAACAAATTGGGAAAAGATCTTTACCAATTCTACATCTGATAGAGGGCTAATACCCAATGTATTCAAAGAACTCAAGAAGTTAGTCTCCAGAGAGTCAAATAACCCTATTAAAAATGGGGTACAAAGCTACACAGGGAATTCTCAACTGAGGAAACTCGAATGTCTGAGAAGCACCTAAAGAAATGTTCAGCATCCTTAGTTGTCAGGGAAATGCAAATCAAAACAACTCTGAGATTCCACCTCACACTGGTCAGAATGGCTAAGATGAAAAACTCAGGGGGCAGAAGATGCTGGAGAGGATGTGGGGAAAGAGGATCACTCCTCCATTGTTGGTGGGATTGCAAGCTGGTAAAACTACTCTGGAATTCAGTTTGGCAATTACTCAGAAAATTAAACATACCACTCCTGGGCATATACCCAGTAGTTGCTCCTTCATGTTATAAGGACACATGCTCCACTATGTTCATAGCTGCCTTATTTATAATAGCCAGAAGCTGGAAAGAACCCAGTTGTTCTTTAACAGAGGAATGAGTACAGAAACTGTGGTATATATTCACAAAGGAGTACTATTCAGCTATTAAAAACAATGAATTCATTAAATTCTTAGGCAAATGGATGGAACTAGAAAGTGTCATCCTGAGTGAGGTAACCCAATCACAAAAGAACGCACATGGTATGTACTCGCTGATAACGGGATGTTAGCCAAAAATCTCAAAATAAACAAGTTACAATTCACCCAGCACAGGAAGCTCATGAAGAAGGAGGACTTAAGTGAGGGTGCTTTGGTTTTTTCTGGGAAATGGAACAAAATACTCACAGGAGCAATTATGGAGACAAAGTGTGGAGCAGAGACTGAAGTAAAGGCCACCCAGAGACTGTCCTACCTGGGGATTCATCCTAAAATTAGTCACCTAACCCTGACACTACTATTAAAGACAAAAGTGCACACCAAAAGGAGCATGCCATGGCTGTCTCCAGAAGGGCCCTGTCAGAGCCTTACACATACAGAGGCAGATGCTAGCAGCCAACCATTGGACTGGATGTGGGGACCCCAACGGATTAGTTGGAGGGTGGTTCAGAACAGCGGAGGGGGTTTACAGCCCCATGGGAAGAACAATGATGTTGGCCACCCAGACACCCCAGGACTCCCAGGGACTAAACCATCAACCAAGGAGTACACATGGTTCTAGCCAAAAATGTAGCAGAGGAATGCCTTGTCGGGTATCAGTGGGAGGAGTGGTCCTTGGTCCTATGAAGGATCAATAGATGCCCTAACAAAGGAAATCAAGGGGTGTGAGGAGGTGGAAGGGCATATACTTGGAGGCAGGGGGTGGAAGGAGGGTTTGGAGGTTTTGGGGAGGGGGAAACTGGGAAAAGTTTTATCATTTGAAATGCAAATGAAGATTATATTCAATTAAAAAATTCACAGCTTATCTAATAGAAAGAGTAATATGTTTCTTTTCTTTGATGGTGAATTATAATAACATGAATCCGTGAAGCAAAAGACCATAAGGCCTCAGAAGGATGCACATCGTCTTCATTGTAATTGTTTGCTTTATGTGTGAGAGAGGCGGGGGGGGGGAGGGCGAGGGAGAGGAAGAGATGGACTGAGTGAGAGAACGAGACAGAAAGAGAGAAAAATACAGAGTGTTTTTGAGAAAGAGAGAGAGCACAGAGTTGGGTAAGGAGGTAGGGATGTTCTGAGGAAAGTTAGAGGAGTGGAAAAACATGTTCAAAATATATTTCATAAAATATTTAAATAAAATATTAAATAAATGAAAACTGAACATACTCTGTGCTTTTATGATAACATAAATTGTGCACTTCACTGTTAAAATGCATTTGGTTCTTCAGTCCCTGTCAATGTTTAGGATGAGTATATTAATCAGAGTCTCATATATGGATTATGGATAATGTCCAACCACTTAAAATTTGATATGCATACACACATATGATACACACAAGCACTTTGACTTCCTGATTAACAGAACTACTAAGATGAAAGCCAAACAACTCACAATCTTGCTCAAAAATCAGTATGTAGGAAGTCCACTTGCTCATAGTAACACCAAGAGATTTGAAGATATAAGATCCCATGTTAAGATGGAATGGCATATCTGTACTGTCAAATTTGCAAATATGTGAAGAAAGTGGGGAAGGTTGATGTATTCACAGGGAAAACCCCCCAACATGTTTTAAATGACAATCACGCATGGTGACAAAGAAGAAAGAGACTAGGTTATATTTTAAAGTCCTTAAAATCTTATATCTATGTAGATGTATGGAGAGAAACAAGAGGTCACATACTGAGTTACCTGTCATATCACCTGTAGAAGAGAGTTCCAGGGAGAACATAAAAAAATGCTCATGTTTACTCTCTCTTGTCATGTGCTGCTTCAGGGTTTCAATGAGTATATATCTCACATTGATTTTGTAAATCAAAACAAATTTTAAAACTAAAAATCAATGCACACATAATAAATGACTAATTAGTATTCATTGCTAGGTGACTGGATTTGGAATCACCTAGGAGACACATTTTCAGACTTCTCAGGAAAGGTTTAACTGAGGAGCAAAAACTCACCTAAATGAGGCAACAACAGTTCTTGGACTGCGGCCTTAGTCACAATAACAGAAAAAAAACCAAAACAAACAAACAGAAAAAAAACGAGAAAGGCAACTGAGTACCAGGCTCTGTCTGTCTGTCTGTCTGTCTGTCTGTCTGTCTGTCTGTCTGTCTGTCTCTATGTCTCTCCCAACTGAAGATACAATGTGATCAACTGTTTCATGCTCTCACCACTACACCTTCCTCACCATGATGGACTGTGTTCTCTCAAACCAGTAGCACAAAGAAACCCTTCCCACTTTCATTGGATTGTTTTACTCCAGTGCTTTGTCACAGAAATTACAAAAGGACCACATGTGATTATAACCATTAGACAGCATGTATAAGGACACCAGCATGTCATAATTGCCAATGACCCAGCATACTGGTTCTGCTTGTGGCTGAGTTTATGCTACAAAACCAGAGATGAATATTTCTTGCCAGCACCACATAACTTGATAAGCCTGTTTTACTCCACAGGAGACATTTCACAGAAAGTTTCTACTGCTCTATAACTGAGTCATAGCCCAGACATCTAGATCTCAGGCTCCTTATCCACCAACCTAATACTCTGCTCCTCTTTCATAGCTCAGTGAGGTATTGATCCACCTTCTCCCATTGTAAAAAGAACATTGCTTCCAATTTTCATCTCTGTTGTAATTGTCAGTCAATGAACACCAACTCTGATTCAAAATTTAGCCTTCCTTAATGCATTCCTTAATGGACTTTTGTCTGAATTGGAAAGGGAAGAAACACTTTGGAGAATACATAGAAAGATGGGCAAATGGTGAACTATAAACACTGTCCTCAAGTTAATCCCTGCCAAGAATACATTCAGCTTAAAAACTAATTTCTGAGATCTAAAACATTTTCTCCAGATTATACACACTGCCTTTTGTGTCTTAGCTGACTAATATACATCCATAAATGATCCTCACCATGCACTTTGTAGTATGTCCACCTTCCCTTGAAATAATAATCAAGGGGGCACCAATCAAATTCACTGTGGATAGAGATGCAGCTGTAGTAGCATAACTCATTACAGATGCATGGAAAGGTTTAACTTTTCACAGGAACTTCTAGAGGAAAGAACAATTTCAGAATGTAAATACACTCATTACAGGGATAGAGTTCATTTTGTTTTGTTTTGTTTCTTTGATTCCAGGGTCTCACTATGTGGGCCTGATTGGCCTAGAACTTGCTTCGTAGACCAGGTTGACTTTGAACTCAGAGATTTCACTTGCCACTGCCTCCTGAGTTTTGCCATTAAAGGCACTCACTATCAAGCTTGGAAGTAATTGACTTTTAAATTTTTTTATTTCATTTAAATCTGGTCTCAATTTTATAACTCTGTCACAAAACTCTGTAGCCAAGGCTGGCCTCTAACTAATGTCAGTTCTCAGCCTCTAGAGTGATGAGATTATAAACCTGAGCTACCATGCCTAGTTGGAACTTGATTTCAGAGGCACAGGCCTACTCTCCCAGTATCCCTATATACACCTGCAGTTGGTGTCACTATCTTTTCTGCTTGTGACAGTAAATATCAGCAAATAGCCAAAGTCAGAGATTTTCTCAATGGAAGTCCATTAGCACTGAGACTTCATTTCCAGAACTCATACTCTAGAATGTTTCTTATCATCTACTCTCCTGAGTTACCAATGTCCAAACTTTCCAAGATGTCCCAAACATCTCTCCAAGCTCCCCACTGCTTTGCATTCTTGTTCACAGAATAAGAAACATTTCAGGTGACTTATCTATTGCTATCAAAAACTGAAGCTAGTCACCATAATTCCTAACTGCACTCTAAGCACTTATCCTTATACCTACAGACAAGTGTAGTTCCCAACTTTCATCAAAGAAATGACTTTTGCAAAAACGGAGACCATTACAGAAAGCCACAACTAATCAAAATACAGAAAGCAACTGATCATAAGGTTCCCAGTCTTAGTGGATAGATACATCTACATCACAACTCTTGAGCAGAAGGCTTAGGGAACGTTGTGAAAAAGACCATACAAAAAAATTATAAGAGTCAAAGGACAAGGAAATCTGCTGTGATATTGAGTCTTTCCTAGAAATGTCAGGCAAGCATCACCCATGATACCTCACCAATATGGCTACCCAAACAAGACCTGAACAAGGACAGCACCAATTGTCATGCTAGCCCAGAAGGGAGAAATATTACTGGACTTGACCCCTACTCAAAGAACTACAAAAAGATAAGGGATGGTAAGAGTGGAAGAATTAGTTTTCTCCCATGGAGGGGCCTCCTTGTTGGTTATCCAATACCAAGTGAAGCACTGTAGTGGCTATTCCTGGTTGTCAACTTGACTATATCTGAAATGAACTTCAATCCAGAATTGGAAGGCTCACCTCTGATCTTAATCTAGGGTCTGAGAGACACAAGTTTCTGATCTGGATCTTAGCATGGAGATCTTGAAGCACAGTGGCTATGGATTCCAGGAGGTTAAGACAGGGAGATCTTTAAGTTCAAGTTCATCTGGGAATAAAGGCATGGTGGCACATACCTTTATTCTGAATCACACCTTCTGCTGGAGACCTACATAAGAACATTGGAAGAAGAAAGATTCTCTCTTCTTCACCTGCTGGCCTTGTGGGACTGAGCAACTACTAAATTTTTGGACTTCCATCCACAGCCGTTGATGACCATTGTTGGGGAGTTGGACTAAAAACTGTAAGTCATCAACAAATTCCCTTACTAAATAAAGACTACCCATATATTCTGTGACTCTAGAGAACCCTGACTAATACAAACACTGAACAGTCTAGAAGTCCCCGTAGTGTCTTTGAGTCCCAGTGGAGAAAGGATTGTCTTTCATGAGTGACAAGGATGAACCTTAAGTTGGCTAATTAACTGGATCTTCAGTATTGTTTAGCTGATGTTTAGCCTGCTTATTTCCCTTTTCATAGGGAAATAGTAATTACATATGTAAGTCAAATGTGATGTTTGGATATAGTTTCACATGAAATTTTAACAGGAATTATTAAATCAATGTATAATAAAACCATTAAATCAATGTATAATAAAACCATTTTGTTACAAATATCAGTTTAAACTTTTATTAAACTATAATTGCATCACTTTCCTCTATTCCCATTTTTCTCTAACTCTTCCAGTGTCCCCTCTCAAATTACTTGCCCCCTTTTCTCAAATTATATATGAACATTCAAACACATATAAATACAACTTTCTGAGTCTGCATAGTGCTGTACTTGGTATTGGAGAACCAACAAGAAGGCTCCTCCATAGGATTGGTGCTGTCCTTGTTCAGGTCTTGTTTGGGCAGCCATATTGATGAGGTATCTTGGGTGATGCTTTCCTGACATACCTTTTGTCTCCTGGAATGGGATCTCTTATTTTCCACACAAGTGAACTGAATTGTAACTAGCACTAAACCAATGTTTTCCAGTGGGGAATAAGAAGGAAATCTTTGATTTTCTTCAAGCATTGTAAGCAGATATGTCTTTTTCATCCTCACCACAGAGTCCAGAAAATCTTTCAGGTTAAGTGCATTCATAGAACACCTGATCTGCCCACAGGCATGGAAACACCCATGTACCCATTCTGAATCTTAATTTGAGAGCAAAATGTTACTGTTTTAATTGTTATTTCCCATCATAACATAGTCTCAGTCAGAACTACCACTATTCAAGTTACATTTCTCTTCAGGAATGAAAACTTTTTATCAAAATTTCTTATTCATAGAGATTGACAACTCTCTGGGCATTAGCACATCTTGAATTGATTTTTTTATCTTTTTCCTGCTTTGTTAAAGAATTTTCTTCTGTTCAGGAAATTTTCCCCTGTGTCCATAGGGGAATATATCCTGAACAGAACACCAATAGCTTATGCTCTAAGATCAAGAATTGACAAATGGGACCTCATAAAATTGCAAAGTTTCTGTAAGGCAAAGGACACTGTCAAAAGGACAAAGTGGCAGCCAACAAACTGGGAAAAGATCTTTACCAACCCTACATCTGACAGAGGGCTAATATCCAATATATACAAAGAATTCAAGAAGTTAGACTCCAGAGAGCCAAATAACCCTATTAAAAATGGGGTACAGAGCTAAACAAAGAGTTCTCACCTGAAGAATATCTAATGGCTGAGAAGTATCTAAAGAAATGTTCAACATCCTTAGTCATTAGGGAAATGCAAATCAAAACAACCCTGAGATTCCACCTCACACCAGTCAGAATGGCTAAGATCAAAAACACAGGAGACAGCAGTTGTTGGTGAGGATGTGGAGAAAGAGGAACACTCCACTGCTGGTGGGATTGCAAGCTGGTACAACCACTCTGGAAAGCATTCTGGCGGTTCCTCAGAAAACTGGGCATGACACTCCCGGAGGATCCGGCTATACCACTCCTGGGCATATACCCAGAGACTTTACCAGCATGCAATAAGGACATGTGCTCCACCATGTTCATAGCAGCCTCATTTATAATAGCCAGAAGCTGGAAAGAACCCAGATGTCCCTCAACAGAGGAATGGATACAGAAGATGTGGTATATTTACACAATGGAATACTACTCTGCAATTAAAAACAATGAATTCATGAAATTCCTAGGCAAATGATCAGAACTGGAAAATAATCATCCTTAGTGAGGTAACCTAATAGCAAAAGAACACACATGGTATGCAGTCACTGATAAGGGGATATTAACCCAGAAACTCGGAATACCCAAGACACAATTCAAATATCAATAGATTTCCAAGAAGATGGAAGGAGAGACCCCTGGTCCTGGAAAGACTGGATGTAGGGGAATACCAGGACAGAGAAGCGAGAGGGGATTGAATGTGGAACAGGGGGGCTTATGGGACTTTCGGAGAGGGGGGAACCAGGAAAGGGGAAATCATTGGGAATGTAAATAAAAAAAATATAAAAAATAAAAAAAAACACAGATTGCTTGTAAGAACTTGGAAAAAAACAAAGAATGTTCTTTTAAGTCCTCTTTACTGTTTGTGAATGAATATTCAGGAAAATATATGCTCATTCCCAAAGACAATGGGCATATATTTTCCTGAATATTCATAAAGTTATGGAAATTATGGTACAAATGAAGAGCAGTTTAAAGATGTGCCTTGTGCTACATGCAAAAAGTACTTTATGATCAAAGGCCAGACTACCTCACCCTGGAAGTTTGCAATGGATAGCAGAAAGAACCCATTACTCCTTTATGCCTCAACTGAATAGTTATTATGTCCTGAGGCTCTTGTCACTTATGCTAAAGAGGAAGCTTTCCAATTTTCTCAGGACTAAGGCTGGTATACAGCCAACAATACTTGGTGAGTTGGGGAAAGCTTGAAAGGAAAAAAAATTACACAAAACCTACAAAATGGCAGAAGTGGATTTGTATCTCTGGCATTCTATGTGAATATCCTACTTGGAGGCCAGTGAAAATTACCAGTGATTCTGATACACAGGGAATCAATTTTCCATTTTTTATGTGGAACATCTTATGGGAAACACAAAAACAAAGAGATATTGCAATGGATTTGTACTTTTACTTTCTGCCTGTACTTATCAATAGGAAAGATTATTAAAATTCTTACTGGTTTTCTTTGACAAGAATGGACATGAGAGCTATCTTACAATGTATTCAAGCAAGTCAAGTTCACTAGACCAACAGCCATCTTTTATTTTTGCTTATTTATTTAACAATTTTATTTCCTTTTTAAATTTCCTTTTCTTTTTCAAGTTCTCACTTAACTCTTCACATTACCATCCTCTCCACCTTCCCACACAGCTTTGGGAAGATGCACATACAAACTCACAGTGATTGTGGGAGTGTGCAAAAAAAAAAAAGCTGTACAAGTTCCCATCAGACAAAATTCTAGCATAGAAGTAGTAAGGTAGGCATGAAGCCCAATAGTTATTCTGTATGATTACTCAGCACATGTAATGTATCTACCTAATTACTTTATCTATACTATGTCACAAAATCCTTATTCCCAAAACTGGGGGAAAAGCATGGCGTACTCATTTGAAACAACAGGGGCATAGCACGTTATTTGCTAGTCCATTTGTCTTGGGATAAAGTATTAAAACATTGAAGTATAATATGAATAAATGTAAATAAGTGTAATGTGATAAAAATGTAGAGTAGACATCAGGTACAAACAGTCTGGGAAATAGTATCTCATGGATGGATGAAGACACCATCTTTCAAAGGTTATGCCAGATGTTGCAGTGTTCAAACCTGTGAGTGTATGGTGAATATGTCACCATCAAATCACCACAATGGGATTCTTGGCATCTGAAGAAAAGGGGTAGGTATGTATGACCTAATAACTTTGAGGAATGGTGTTTGGGGACAACAGTGATGAAATGTAAATGTCCTTAAAGAAGACTGTGCTTTGGATGTTTGAGGAATGATAAGGAGTCCATTGGTTTGAGTGAGGGAAGATGTGATCTTCCTGTTTGTGATATTTTGCATTGGCAGTCACAACAGACCAATACAATAGATCCATACACCTCATCTATAGTTAGTTACTCTAGTCTTAAATTCTTAAATACTCATGATGTTTGAGAACCTGATATTCTTATACTGTGTGATTATGAAGCATAGATATTAAACAACCCCTACCATAGACAGAGAGTCCTTTAGCCATGACCTCTACTAATTAATGGGAAATCCATGATTTGAGTGTTAGTCTATCTGCTATTAATGGGTACTTGACTTGCTTGAATACATTGTAAGATAGCTTTCATGTCAATTCTTGCCAAACAAACCAGTAAGGATTTTAATAATCTTTTCCAATGAAAATCTTGGTAACTGTGTGTGAAAACTAGCACTTTCAGTTAATATATCTGATTCTGAGGAGTATGTGGAATTTTAGGCATTATTGGCAACAGTATCTGAAACCAGTTAATAATACTGGGTATGTCACTAAAGAAGAGTGTATTATGTGCCTAGATGCCTGAAGTTGTTACCAACTTCCTTGTGTTCAATGCATATTCTGGCACCACCAACTGCTCACTAAATATGCAAACATAAATAAATACAATTCAGATAGAATCTTCTTAGCTCACTGGAAGACACCCCCATCGTCAAGTCTGATAAATCTAATATAACTCTCACTCCTGCCTCTGAGATAAATTATAATAAATAAACCTCCATAGAAAGAATTCTGGTTGCTGTTGTAATTTTGCCTGAATGCAATTAATATGCTTATGTGATCTACAAAGCTTTGTGTTTTGTTTACCTGATGTGGAAAATAGAGGTTAAAATAGAACCATAGTCATAAAATTACAGAGTTTTTAAACTCAGGGTGTGTGTGACAATGAAAACAATCCCTACCACAGAACATGATATAGAAGCATTCACCTACTGCTTCTGCTATTATCAGTGCAGCTAATAGTCTATAAGGATATTATTGTTCAAACCACAACACTGTAAGAAAAGCACTAATGTGAATGAATTTACAGATGGAGAGGTTATGGTGTAAAAAGTTTAGTACCAGCCTTATGACTAATAAAATCTGGGTTAGTATTTCACACTCCTTGTTGCCTGACTCCACTGTATTCTCAATTACCAAAATATACTAATTCTTTGTACATTGTGTTCTGGTTATTTTGGACTAGAGAGAGAAGCAAGATTGCCTTGAGGCTTCCCCCTGGTGCGTTCGTCAAGAAGAACACGTGGAAAACAATCACCATTTCTTAAGTGTTTATATGTGAATACTGTCTGCAACCATCATGTTTAATGGACAGCTTGGCTGGATATAAAATTGTTGGTACCCATGACATACATACATGACAATGTTGTGTTTTCTCCATTATTTTCTCTTGAGATATATGACACCAAGATGATAATTATATGGCAGCTAAATGTCCAATAAGTGATGAATGAATAAAATATGTGGTACATTTGCATAATGGAATACCACTGATTCATTAAAAATAGTAAAGCCATGTCATGGACAGTAACATAAAATGACCTGAAGGATATTATGTTAAGCAAAACAATTCGGTAATAGAAATACAAATATTATATCATTTCACCCACATGGAATCTAAAAACATTGGTCTTGTATAATGATAATATACTAGTGCTCATTACAGACCAGCAATGAAGGATGGAAGGGACATGGAGAAGTTGACTGGTGAATGCAATGTTACACTTAGATAGAAGGAATAAATTCTGTTATTGATCACATAGAAGGTGGCTATAGTTTAAATAGTGATTAATGTGCCACTCAGATTAGTTAGAAGTGGGTTCTTTGACAGCTGTCTTCTGTTGGACCTGAAGGAATCTGAGTGCTTTAATTGTATCATTTTGCTTGGATAGGAACCAGCTTCACAACCGAGTCTATTTTTCTAGTTAGAAGGCATATCCTCTTTATATATTGATTTGAGTTTTGTCTTATATTGGGAAAGTTTTCTTGACCTATAACATGAAATTATTTCTAGAATCTGCAATTACTTCTATGTCATTTCATTTCTTCTGCCTTCTATGCTAATCCATGTTGCTTTTGTCTTTCCAACACCATCGTTTCACTTATGTAAAACAAGACATTCTTCATAATAAAAGGTATAATTTATTTTTATATTCTGCCTTCCTCTACCCTTCCATGTCTCCCTTTTTCCTCTCCTCTTTTTTCTTTCCTGTCTCTCTCCTCTCTCTCACTCTCTTGCTCTTGTTCTGTTTACCTCTCTGCTTTCTCTTGCTCACTCTTTCTTGCTCTTTCTCCCTCTCTCCTCCCTTTATTTCATTCCTCTCTCATCTATCTCTTCTTTTTCTCTGTCTCTCCTTTTCTTACCTCCTCCTTATTCTACATAAGTAGTTTGAGCCTCAAAACTGAAAAAATATAATACCTTAAAAGTGACTCTAATTACAAAACAGATAAAGACAAGTACTGGTAATCAATAGAGAAGAGCAAAAAGAATAATGACAATTGAAGGGCTGAATTCAAGGGGATAACCACCTAAATCATTCATTCAAATAAAATAAAGAACAAAAATGTAGAAGTCTGAGTAAAGTTAAAATTGAGTCTTTAAAAACAACAAATAATCAGACCTTGAAAATTATTTATTAATTTTAATTGAATATTTCACTTTCCTTCTTCCCTTTCCATCCTCAACTTCCTCCCATCTATTTATCTAAACTTGTTGGTCTTTTTTTACTTTACTATTGTGTGTGCATATATACATATATAAAACTATTATATTTACATATACATATTTATATCTACATACAAATGCATAGATGTATAAATACAACCTGATGGGTATGTTTTTGTTGCTTGTGTGTATATGATCTGACTGACAACTTTGTATTGAATAGCCTACTAGATGTAGAAGCTCTCAGCAGGGACAGACTAATTAATTCTCTTAGTAATCTCTTTCTAGAATTTCTTCGGCCTTCCTAAGTCTCTTGGCCAAAAGTCATGCATATTCCACAACCCACGCCTTATTTTTCTTAGTGTGTTTTTTCTTCAAGGCAATACATTAGACTCTGCATGGCAGGACACATGAGACAACATCCTCATTAAAAAATAGCCCATCTTTGGCTATGGGTCACTGCATCTTCCTCCATCTGCTGCTGGATAAAGCCCCTCAAGAGACACATATGCTAGGTTCCTATCTTCAAGCATAACATAGTATCAGGGGTTGGCTCTATCACATGGGATGTGTCTCAAGTTGGAGCACCCACTGGTTGGCTATTCTCTCAGTCTCTGCTCAGTCTCTATCCCTGAACTGAGATAGGCTGACTACATGGCAGCCTTCAAATTGTCAGTTCAGGAGACTGGCCTGAATCTGTTTTCAAGAACTGGACAAGTCCAGGCAAGGCAAGCCAGTTACTAAAAATAACCCCAGGCCTCAGGCAAGCAATCAGAAACTGCCTTACCATCAGAAGCTGCCCTGCCACCTGGCCTGAGGCAAGGGCAATAAGTTTCCCTATTTCCCCAGCAACAGTTTCCAGCTTCCCATGTCCCAGCAATAGTTCTAGAATGTCCCTAGAGATAGTACTAACAAATTAGGATAAAGGCCACCAACTCCTCCACAGAATTCCCCTAATGTGCTTAGGCCTGCTAGCTCATCTTGGTAGATAGTAAACCCCAGTGTGCTAGACTTCTGCAGAATAAAATGATCTTTGCTTTTCCATACTATTTGAGTCTGGGGTATCATTCTTTGGAATTTCATGGATCTTTACATCATGTCTTGTAGGCAAGACAAATTTTGGGTTGAAGGTTTTATGGGTGAACTGATGCTCACTTCCTTCCTCTGGAAGTCCTGCCTGGTTACAGGCTAGTATTCCCAGTGCTAAGTTGGTGGTGATCTCTGAGTTCTGAGTCAAGTGATAGATTTTGATATTATATATATCAAAGACATATATATCTAAAAGACATATATATGTCTTTTTACAGCAAATGGAGACCATCACAGAAAACCACAACTGATCACAATGCAGACATCAGCATCCATGGAGATGTCAGCCCAGTGAAAACATCTACACCACAGCCCTTCATCTATAGATCAGAGAACATTGTGGTAGTGAGGCAGAAAGACTATAAGGCCAAAAATCCAGGAACTCTACTGTGAGACTTTCTTCTAGAAAAGGTTGTGGTGTAATCAATGGCACTACCAATAGACTTGCTAATGAGGGAAGGGAAGTTCTCACAGGGACAGCAGTTGTGGACAAAAGTTTACAAGCAGAAAACTGATGACTGCTGAAAGGAGAACCTGGCCTCTCCCAGAGATTTTGTTTTAAAATAGAAGATTAAGAGTGACCAAAGAGAGCAACTGCCTGATGTTGATTTCTGGCCTCTGCACACAAACTTGCACATAGATATGCAACACACACACACATTTACACACACACACACACACACACACAAGCAAAAATTAAGTAAGACAAGCAGAACACAGTTCAAGCTTCACAGGCCTTTTACCATCCTGAAATTATGCCAGGCAGACAAGGTGACAACCATACTGATATTATTGCCAACAGACAAGTCTAGACCTAGCTCTTTTGGGCCTCAAATCCAGTTAAAGGATTTTGGTGAGATAGTAATCCCTCTGGTGGTTGGATAGGTTATGGACAGAAATCTTATTTTGTCATTCCGTACAATTCAAGGAACATCTCCTAGTGGTATTGTGAGAACCCTGTCAGAAATAGCAGGTCAGCTCCCCACGACCAAGGGGGTGGGCACAGCCAGACAGGAACTTTTCATTCCACCTATGACTGCCTGGGGTAAGGACAGATAATGGAAATGGGCTAAACAAAGAACTACCCTGCCTAGGGTGAGGACAGAGAGAGAAGTGACTCGGCAAAAAACAATGCCAGGAAATACCACGAATACCACAAGGTGGGCAGGACAGGACCAAATGACAGAGACAACCACCCCATTCGGGTTGACCAATAATTTTAGATGTTTCTCAGGGTAACCAATCACAGTCGTCCAACTCAGGCAACTGCTGAACTCCCTGCCAAAATGTTTATAAAAACGGTATGCTTTGTGAGCTCGGGGTCTCCTCTTGCATGCATGCTGGGGGACCCCAATGTACATTGGAACATTAAACGTCTTGTGGATTGCAGTGATTCTGGTCTCTGTGGCCTTATTGAGTGGGGGTCTTCAGACTGACTCTAACGTTTGGAAATTTCCCCCTCAGGACCCAGATGTCGTATATTGGAGGTTTGCTCAAGCAAGGTAACATGGGATCCCTGTCTGTCGTCTTTGTCTGTCTGAGTGTGCATCTTATGGGCCTCTTTACTTTTTTTTTCTCTGGCGGCCGTTTGGTCTGTAGTTTTTGGTTTGACCTTTAATTGACAAAACAGTGGACAGATGTGTCGGACGCTGTGGCAATGACAGACTTGGAGGACGTTCTGGTCTCCTGCTGGGAGAAAGAGTCCATTGGGGTTCATCTCCATCTGAGCACAGGGAGCTCCCACCTCCGGCCATCTGAGTCTGTTTCTGTAGTTGCCAAAAAAGCTGGAAGACCTGTCAGACGTTGAGGCAATGGGAGACTCGGAGGATGCTCTGGTCTCCTGCTGGAAGAAAGAATCTGATAGGGTTCCTCTCCATCTGGGCATAGGGGGCTCCCACCCCTGGTCATCTGAGTCTGATATTCTTCTGTGGCGGTCGCTGGGTGGTGGTTTTCTTAGTGTGTCTTTTTGGCCTCTGTTTCATTTTTGGACTTGGACTGACTGACTGTTTGAAACCATGGGACAGACTGCTTCTACTCCTCTGACTCTGCCGTTAGACTATTGGAGGGAAGTTAAAAGTAGAGCTAACAACCTGTCAGTTAAAAAGGGAAAGTGGCAGACTCTATGCACTTCAGAGTGGCCCACTTTTGGGGCCAGATGGCCGGCCCAGAGCTCCTTTTCTCTTCCTATTATCAAAGGTATCAAGATGCAAATCTTCAGGAACGGGTCTGTGAGTCACCCAGACCAAGAACTGTATAGCGCCATCTGTGAGGACTTAGCCACCTTTCTGCCCTCCTGGGTCCATCCCCTCTTTCCTCCACAGGACCTCTTTGCTGGTGGGGATGTATGCTTTCCAGGAGACCCCCAAGAAGACTGTCTTATCAGATCCTGATGCCCATCTCCTCCTTTTAGTCCCTCCTCCCTACCATCCTTTGAATCCACAGAGATCACCACCGTACCCTTCAGCTCCATCTTCCAAGGCTGGTTCTGGACCAGCTATAGGGACCCGGAGTCGGCAAACTGTGCCCCTGGGCCCTGTGGTGACCTGTCCCCTCCGAGCGTACAGGCCACCCAACAAGGAAAGGTAAGTATGTAAGGGTAAGTATGTAATGTTGGTAGCAGGAAGTTGGCTTGGAGCTGGTGATTCCAGGTTGGAGCCATCATGAGCAACACGTGGCGTGACCCAACCCAGGAGAAGCGGGCCTGTAGGGATACTTCCAAATTGGCATAGTGTTTTGTGTGGATCTTGTACTAGAAATTAGACTCATAAGGAATAAGATTCAACACAATGTCTCCTTAATAAGTTGTACTGTCATGCAATCAAACACAAAAACTGGCAGAAAAACTGTCGTGAAAGTAATGTGTCTGCCCTTGATTTTATTTTTGTTTTTTGTTTTTTTTTTATTTTTTTTTATTTACATTCCAAATCATTTCCCCTTTCCCGTTTCCTCCCTCCCCGAAAATCCCATAAGCCCCCTTCCCACCCTCTTTTCTCCATTCAACCCCCTCTCGTTTCTCTGTCCTGGCGTTCCCCTACATCCAGTCTTTCCAGGACCAGGGGTCTCTCTTTCCATCTTCTTAGAAATCTATTGATATGCGAATTGTGTCTAGGGTATTCCGAGATTCTGGGTTAATATCCCCTTATCAGTGACTGCATACCATGTGTGTTCTTTTGTGATTGTGTTACCTCACTAAGGATGATATTTTCAAGTTCTGACCATTTGCCTAGGAATTTCGTGAATTCATTGTTTTTAATTGCAGAGTAGTATTCCATTGTGTAGATATACTACATCTTCTGAATCCATTCCTCCATTGAGGGACATCTGGGTTCTTTCCAGCTTCTGGCTATTATAAATAAGGCTGCTATGAACATAGCGGAGCATGTGTCCTTACTGCATGCAGGTAAAGCCTCTGGGTATATGCCCAGGAGTGGTATAGCCGGATCCTCCGGGAGTGTCATGCCCAGTTTTCTGAGGAACCGCCAGACTGCTTTCCAGAGTGGTTGTACCAGCTTGCAATCCCACCAGCAGTGGAGGAGTGTTCCTCTTTCTCCACATCCTCGCCAACAACTGCTGTCTCCTGTGTTTTTGATCTTAGCCATTCTGACTGGTGTGAGATGGAATCTCAGGGTTGTTTTGATTTGCATTTCCCTAATGACTAAGGATGATGAACATCTCTTTAGGTGCTTCTCAGCCATTAGATATTCTTCAGGTGAGAACTCTTTGTTTAGCTCTGTACCCCATTTTTTAATAGGGTTGCTTGCCTCTCTGGAGTTTAACTTCTTGAGTTCTTTGTATATATTGGATATTAGCCCTCTGTCGGATGTAAGGTTGGTAAAGATCATTTCCCAGTTAGTTGGTTGCTGCTTTGTCTTTTTGACAGTGTCTTTTGCCTTGCAAAAACTTTGTAATTTAATGAGGTCCCATTTGTCTATTCTTGATCTTAGAGCATAAGCTATTGGAGTTCTGTTCAGGAAATGCCCCTGATTTTAAACAAAACAGATTGTTTAAAATTGGGTTTTGCTTTCCAAAGTTGTAGTTATGCCCTAATATTGCAAGAGAAAGTTAAGAATTGTGGTAAACAACTACCATTGTACCATTGACTGCAGTTTGCCGTCTGAATGAAGGTTCACCACGATTCTTAACATATTTTGTAATTAAGATGATTTCAAAAGTGATAAAGGTTAAAAACAGCTTTGGCCAGTATAGGCCTGTTGCCACTTTTTCACAAGTTCATTGGATACAGAGGTAGAAGCAAAATTTAACCCCCCAAGTTTGAAAAGGAGATTTCAGTGGAAATTTATTTGATATCAAACAGGCTTTTATGAACTGTTTCAAAAAGACTTACAAACACAGCTAGTAGAATTTTTCCAGGAACCCTCAAATTATAGGTTCCTTTCATTATTTGATCCTCATACAATGGGGTCTGGTTGCAGGCTCCTGCCTCCCCCCCACAGGACAGGTGGGTCTGGGTCTGGCCTTGGACAATAGTCTCAGATTAGAAAATATTTACATTTGAATTAATACAAAGCTCAAAGCTGCCTCAGTGGAGGCTAGTGAGGTACTGCTTTGTCTTGCAAACCCCACCTAAGGAGTTTCTGTCCAAAACAACATTGTTGACAGACTTATCCAGGTGTGGTTGAAAATTGAGTTCAAAGTTAAGATCTATGAAAGATTAATAAGCCTGTGTAGAACTTATGAAGGCATTCAAATCTGGCCTACCTACTCCATACAAAATTATTATGGATTTAAAAGGTTTTTTTGCTTTGCGGATCCTGATAATTATAAAAGCATTTGCAGAAGGTTTTTCCTCAAGAAATGGCTGATAATCTTACCTTATGTGAGAAAAAATGTTTTATCTCTGCTTCAATACAAGAAGTTAGGACTTTAATTCATAGACTTTTATTATAGGCCTTTGCTCTTAACAATGGGTTTTAAAAAATTTTTAAGTAGTTGTAGCTCCTAAAAAGATTCAAAGGTAATGTATCAATTGTATCCTAGGTTAATTGACACTGAAGATTCAAATAAGGATGATTTGCTTATTCTAGATGATTTTCAAACGTTGTTAGGATATATTAATTGGCCTTATGTTATATATTAACCTCACCTTAAGTTCACTACAGGAGGACTTAAGCTTCTGTGTTCTCAAGGTGTATGCAAATGAACTGGTGAAAGACAAAAAAAAAAAAACCTTGGAGAAACCTACTGCAATCATTTGCAAACAGTTCATATTATGTGTTCACTGCCATTCCTTGGCAAAGGGAACATTAATGTAGAATCACCTTTTGTCATCTCCAAGTAAAGTTTTAACATCCTCTGATAAAGATATTGGTATGTTAGTAAAGTGTTGTAAGATAAAATCATAAAAGCGTTTTAAAAGGAATGTCTTAAGAACCTGATGAAACATTTGTTCCTTGTTTCAAATGGCAATCAAATTGGTCATTGCAGAGTATTGATAGTCTACTACATGGCAAACCTTTTAGGCAAAATTGATAATTGTTATCCAAAAGACAAGTTGTTAACATGCATCCTATAAAGAATGCATCTACTGTGGGAGTGAAGCTCATGCAATTGGATTACATGTTTATTCTTTTGAGTTTCCCCCTGCTTCAGCACAGATAATTGACCTGGGTGCTCTAGCCACTATTTTTAAAATGTTAAAAATCAAGACTTTAATTTATATACTGATAGCCAATAAATATATATAGCTCGTGGCTTACAGTTGCTTGAAATTGTTCCTTTTTTAGATACTGATAATTCTTAAATTTTGCAATTATTTATGCAAATACAACTCAAGAAAAGAAAAGGTACTGTTCCTTCAAATGACTGTCTTCTGGACATTTAAGAGCTCATCCCCGGGCAGGATGGATTTGTATCCCAGACAGACTATAGGCCTTGCATAGGAACAATTGGCCACACAATCATATTCTTTACATCATCAAAATAGTAATGGCTTAAAAATAATTTTATATTTTTAGAAATTGTGCATATGAAATTGTAAAGGCTTGATCTTGGTGTCCTCAATTTCTCCTGAACCATATAATGGTGTTACTTCTAGAGGAATTAATCAATTATTACAAATGAATGGTACTCATATTTCTGATTTTAGAAAATTAAAATATTTGCATGTGACTAATGATACATTTTCAGGCTTAGGCTTTCTAGTTGCAACTTCTCTAACTGGAAAAGCAACTAAAAATGCTACATTTATTTTCTATGCTTGCATAGTCATTGCCTACATTATTGTCTATGCTCAGTGTTCCAACTTAGATTAAAATAGATATGAAAGGATCCACTTATTGGCATATGGCATGATCCTGATCAGTTATTTAATATGGGGAAGAAGGCATGTTTGTGCTTTTCTGCAGAATGCTGCCAGAGTAATGGGCGTGGCATGCTGAAGATAATGCCGATCTGTGAACTTGCTGAGTGCCTTGACAATAGTGACTTTACTTGCTTATGTTACAGATTAGATAAACTGCCATGCTTCAAGCTTTTAGACCTTGTGGGACAGAGGACATGGAGATTCTTAAAACTGACTTAGTTAGAAAAAATTGATGTAAAGGAGGAGTTATAATGACTCTTCTCTTTCCTTTAATGTGACCAGTTTACTCAATCATGGTCTGGTCTAGGAACAAATCCAATATTGGAGAGTCCAATTATGAAGATGGCTAATAATCTTTATCAGCCAGCTGAGTTAATTTGGAATATAGTCTCCATTCTTTCTGAGAAGTAACAGCTTATCTGTTGATTCACAAAGCTACCTCTCCCACCCCAGAGGCTAGCCTTTGTGTCTGAAAGTTCCTAATTTGCAACTGAATTGGATACCTCAGGACTTCTGCAGAGAAGTTAATCCTATTCTGCTTCTAACTCTTAGCCTTATATGTTAAGCAGATTGGTTGTCTCCACCTAGGGGCTGGAGAGATGGCTCAGCAGTTAAGAGCTCCTACTGCTGCTTGGCAACAAATCAACCCCTTGGCATCAAAACTTATACAAGTGGGTTTCCTTCATGGAGCCACATAGAACTCAGATCTATGTGTGTCTGCTTACGAGCTGACATGGGTACCAGTGTGAGGGGCAGGTAGAACTGCAAGGGGAGGACCATGTTTTTCTGTCTATGAGTCCCCTGTGAAGCACACCTGATTGCACAGAGGTTGGTGTCAAGAGGTGGTCCTTAAAATAATAACAAGGAAGCCTAAATCCTCTCCTCTGCAAAAGACACCATAAAATATTTGAGAGGATAAGGCCCCGGCTTTCCCGTCCCTGGTTAAGGCCCACGGTCTTTTGACAGATATTTATCCACTTGTTACCTTCTCATCTTAAAACTGATAAAAAGAGAGGAGATGTAGAGAGCCATATTGGGGTGCCATGCCACCTGGCAGGAACTTGACATTGACCAAGATGAAGTTCCTCTCCCAGCTCTTGGGCTGGAATTCCTGTGTTAGCCATAATCCCCTTCACCTAGGGTGGAGCACTCAGACCAAGGTGAATTTCCTCTTCTTCCAGATCTATAAATTCCTGAATTAAGCAGGTGACCCACCCAGCTACCTGAGCAGTGGAGCCAATGCCCAGTGAATTTGTAGATCAGTGAAAAAAGACCCCAAGAGCTTTTTAATAACCTCATGTGGGGCACCTGGAATGGAATTTTACCTTATTTGCTCCCCTTATTAGGACCACTGATGAGCTTACTATTGATCCTGTCTCTAGGACCCTTAATCTTTAACAAAATAACTAGGGGTCAATACCATTCAGGTGCTAATGCTGCAGCAACAGTACCAGGAACTAGGACAGTATGAGACCTCATTTCAAGATTGAAATGGTCATAAGAAAAAAAGGGGAATGTGAGAACCCTGTCAGAAACAGCAGGCCAGCTCCCCACAACCAAGTGGGGGGGAGACACAGCTGAACAGGAACTTTCCATTCTGCCCATGACTGCCTGGGGTAAGGACAGATATGGAAATGGGCTAAACAAAGAACTACCCTGCCTAGGGTGAGGACAGAGAGGGAAGTGACTCAGCAAAAAACAATGCCAGGAAATACCACGAATATCACAAGGTGGGCAGGACAGGACCAAATGACAGAGACAACCTCCCCATTCGAGTTGACTAATAATTTTAAATGTTGCTCAGGGTAACCAATCATATTCATCCAACTCAGGCAACTGCTGAACTCCCTGCCAAAATGTTTATAAAAACGGTATGCTTTGTGAGCTCGGGGTCTCCTCTTGCATGCATGCTGGGGGACCCCAGTGTACATTGGAACATTAAACCTCTTGCAAATTGCAGCTATCCCGGTCTCTGTGGCCTTATTGAGTGGGGGGTCTTCCAACGGACCCTAACAGTATCTTCAAAGGGAATCTTTGGTTTAAAACTGAACTGCTGTAGGGAATAGAGACAGATCTACAAATCAGGGAGCTAGGGTTTAGCCTGATACAGCCCTAGGAGGAGACAGAATCCTGAGACACAGTTGTAGAAAGTGGAAGGCCTGGACGCTCTCAAGCCAATAATGAGAGCCAATAAGTGGGAGCTCAGCTTAAGTGATGGGGTATACAGAGAAAGGTAGCATCACAACTCTTGGTCAGAAGTTCTCACTAAATGACAGTAATTCTGGATTTTTCTAGCTCTGTGCCTGAGGTCAGCTGGTGGATCAACCTCTGGAGCAGTGCTTATCTGTATAAAGGATTGGAGAATAGGAAACCCTAAAGGTCAGCTCTGATAACAATAGCTTCATCCCTCCATCAAGGATGTCTGTACCTGAAGGAATTTGGGGAATTATGATGCTATAGACTCCATCCATGTGGGTATCAGTGTAGTTGCTTCTCACATTCCCAACATACCCAGAAGAAACATCCCCTAATTAAAACATACCTAACTCACAAAGTACTGTCAAGAATCTAAAATGAGTCCAGAGACAACAATGTTTATTTTGGCCAGTAGAGAGCACTGTGGCAAAAAGAAAGGGCAATACAGCCAAGGCATATCTGTAATAAAGTCCAATAATAGGTTCAGCAACCAGCCTAAACTATTTAACAGAAATTCAGAATGCAATGAGAAGACCAAACTTAAGGATAATAGGTATAGAAGAGAGTGAAGATTCCCAACTTAAAGGGCAAGTAAATATCTTCTACAAAATTATAGAAGAAAACTTCCCTAACCTAAAGAAAAATATGCCCATGGACATACAAGAAGACTGCAGAACTCCAAATAGATTGGACCAAATAAGAAATTCCTCCAGTCACATAATAGTCAAAACACCAAATGTACAAAACAAGGAAAGAATACTAAAAGCATTAAGGGAAAAAGTCAAATATCATATAAAGGTAGACCTATCAGAATTACACCAGACTTCCCACCAGAGACTGTGAAAGCTAGAAGAACCTGGGCAGATCTCATACAGACTCTCAGAGAACACATGGCAGCCCACCTTACTATATGCAGAAAAACTCTCAATTACCATAGATGGATAAATGAATATTTTCCATAACAAAAACATTTACACAATATGTTTCCACAAATACAGCCCTACAAAGGATAAAAGATGGAAAATGCCAACACAAGGAGGGAAACTACACTTTAGAAAATAATCTTCTTTCAGCACAACCAAAAGAAGATAGCCACAAAAACATAAAAATTACATGGGAAATAACAGGAAGCAACAATCACTATTCCTTAATATCTCTTAATATCAATGGGCTCGATTTCCCAATAAGAAGACATAGACTAACAGACTAGATACATGAACACCCAACATTGTGCTGTATACAAGAAATTCATCTCAGTGACAGAGACAGTCACTGCCTCAGAGTCAAAGGTTGAAAAATAATTTTCCAAGCAAATGGTCCCAAAAAAACAAGTTGGAATGGCCATTCTTACATTGGATAAAACTGACTTCAACCAAAAGTTGTCAAAAAGATAAGGAAGGACACTTCATACTGGTCAAAGGAAAATCTGCCACGATGAACTCTGAATTCTGAAAAATCTATGCTCCAAATTCAAGAGCACCCAATTCATAAAAGAAACTTTACTAGCACTCAAAGCACATACTGCACCTCACAAAATAATAGTGGGATACTTCAACACCCCAGTCTCAGCAATGGACAAATCATGGAAACAAAAACTAAACAGAGACATAGTGAAATTAACAGAAGATATGAACCAAATGGATCTAAGAGATATTTATAGAAGATTTCATTCTAAAGCAAAAGAATATAACTTCTTCCCAGCACTTCATAGTACCTTCTCCAAAACTGACCATATAATTGGTCACAAAACAGTCCTCAACAGATACAGGAATACTGAAATAATTCCATGCACCCTATCAGATCACCATGGTCTAAGGCAGGTCTTAAGTTCCAACAAAAACAACAGAAAACACACATACACATGGAAGCTGAACAACATTCTACTTAATGATAACTTGGTCAAGGGAGAAATAAAGAAATTAAAGACTTTTTAGGATTTAATGAAAATGAAATATCATACCAAAATTTATGGGACCCAATGAAAGCAGTGCTAAGAAGAAAACTCATAGCTCTAAATGCCTCCAAAAAGTAAATGGAGAGAGTTTACACTACCAGCTTGACAGAACACCTGAAAGCTCTACAACAAAAAGAAACAAATATACCCAAGAGGAGTAGACAGCAAGAAATAATCAAACTCAGGGCTGAAATCAACCAAATAGAAACAACAAGAACTATACAAAGAATCAACCAAACCCGGAGCTGGTTCTTTGAAAATCCAACAAGATAGATAAACCCTTAGCCAAACTAAGCAGAGTCCACAGAGACAGTATCCAAATCAGCAAAATCAGAAATGAAAAGGGAGACATAACAACAGATACTGAGGAAATCAAAAAAAAATCATCAGATCCTACCACAAGAGCTTATACTCAACAAAAGTGGAAAATCCAGATGAAATGGACAATTTTCTAGACAGATACCAGGTACCAAAGTTAAATCAGGATCAGATAAATAATGTAAACAATCCCATAATACCTAAAGAAATAGAAGCAGTCATTGATAGTCTCCCAACCAAAAAAAACCCAAACCAGATGGGTCCAATGCAGAGTTCTATCAGACCTTCAAAAAATATCTAATACCAATACTCTACAAACTATTCCACAGAATACAAACAGATGGAGCACTACTCAATTCGTTTTATGAAGCCACAAATTACTCTGATACCTAAACCACACAAAGACCCAACAAAGATGGAGAACATTAGACCAATTTCCCTTATGAATATCAGTGCAAAAATACTCAATAAAATTCATGCCAAATGAATCCAAGAACACATTAAAATGATCGTCCAACGTGATCAAGTAGGCTTCATCCCAGGGATTCAGGGATGGTTCAATATAGAGAAATACACCAATGTGATCACTATATAAACAAACTCAAAGGGAAAAAAACACATGATCATTGAAATAAATTTGACAAAATCCAACACCTCTTCATGATAAAAGTCATGGAATGATCAGGAATTCAAGGCCCATAACTAAACATAGTAAAAGCAATATACAGCAAAACATTAGCCAACAACAAACTAAATGGAGAGAACATGAAGCAATCCCACTGAAATCATGGACTAGACAAGGCTGTTCACTCTCTCCCTACCTGTTCAATACAGAACTTGAAGTCCTAGCCAGAGCAATTAGACAACAAAAGGAGGTCAAAGGGATTCACATTGGAAAGGAAGAAGTCAAAGTATCACTATTTGCAGATGATATGATCACGTACTTAAGTAACCCCAAAAATTCCACTAGAGAACTCCTAAACCCGATAAACAACTTCAGCAAAGTGGCTAGATAAAAAATTAACTCAAGCAAATCAGTAGACTTCCTATACTCAAAGGATAAAGAGGTTGAGAAAGAAATAAGGGAAAAGACACCCTTCACAAGAGTCACAAATAATATAAAATACCTTGGTGTGACTCTAACCAAGCAAATGAAAGATCTCTATGACAAGAACTTCAAGTCTCTGAAGAAAGAAATTGAAGAAGACCTCAGGAACGGGAAAGATCTCCCATGCTCCTGGATTAGCAGGGTTATTGTAGTAAAAATGGCCATCTTCCCTAAAGCAATCTATAGCTTCAATGCAATCCTCATCAAAATTCCAACTCAATTCTTCATAGAGTTATAAAGAGAAATTTCCAAATTTATCTGGAATAACAAAAAAGCCAGGATAGCTAAAAATATTCTCAACAATAAAAGAACTTCTGGAGGAATTACCATCCCTGACCTCAAGCTATACTACAGAGCAACAATGATTAAAAAAAACTGCATGGTATTGGTACAGTGACAGGAAGGTAGATCAATGGAATAGAATTGAAGACCCAGAAATTAACCCCCACTCCTATGGTCACTTGATTTATGTCAAAGGAGTTAAAACCACCCAGTGGAAAAAAGACAGCATTTTCAATAAATGATGCTGGGTCAACTGGCTGTCAACATGTAGAAGAACACAAATTGATCCATTCTTGTCTCCTTGTACTAAGCTCAAGTCCATGTGGATCAAGGTTCTCCACATAAAACCAGATATACTGAATCTAACGGAAGAGAAATTGGGGAAGAAGCTGGAGCACATGGACACAGTGGGAAGTTTCCTCAGTAGAACACCAATAACATATGCTCTAAGATCAAGAATTGACAAATGGGACCTCATAAAATCGCAAAGCTTCTGTAAGGCAAAGGACACTGTCAATAGTATAAAACCACAACCAACAGATTTGGAAAAGACCTTTACCAATCCTACATCTGATAGAGGGCTAATATCCAATATATACAAAGAACTCAAGAAGTTAGACTCCAGACAACTAAATAACCCTATTAAAAATGGGGTACAGAGCTAAATAAAGAATTCTCAACTGAGGAATACTGGATGGCTGAGAAACATCTAAAGAAATATTCAACATCCTTAATCATCAGGAAAATGCAAATCAAAACAACCCTGAGATTCCACCTCACAGCAGTCATAATGGCCAAGATCAAAAAGTCCGGGGACAGCAAATGCTGAAGAGGATGTGTAGAAAGAACAACACTCATACATTTACTGGTGGGATTGCAAGCTGGTAAAACCACTCTGGAAATCAGTTTGGTGGTTCCTCAGAAAATTGGACATAGTACGTACTACCTGAGTACTCAACTATACAACTCCTGGGCATATATCCAGAAGATGCTCCAAGATGTAACAAGGACACATGGTTCCACTGTGTTCATAGCAGCCTTATTTATAATAGCCAGAAGCTGTAAAGAACCCGGATGTCTCACAATGGAGGAATAGATACAGAAAATGTGGTACATTTACACTATTCAGCTATTAAAAACAATGAATTCATGAAATTTTTAGGCAAATAGATGGAGCTAGAAAATATCATCCTGAGTGAGGTAACACAATCACAAAAGAACATACATGGTATGCACTCATTGATAAGTGGGTAGTAGCCCAAAAGCTCGGATTATGCAAGATACAACTCATAGATCATAAGAAGCTCAAGAAGAAGAAGACCAAAGTGTGGATACTTTGATCCTTATTGGAAAATAAATCAAAATACCCATGGCTCACAGCCAACCAATAGACTGAACATAGGGTCCCTAATGTAGCAGCTAGAGAAAGGCACAAAGGAGTTGAAGAGGTCTGCAGCCCTGCAAGAGGAACAATAATATATACCAACCAGTACTCCCAGGGACTAAACCACCAACCAAAGAATACATATGGAGGGACCCATGGCTCCAGCTGCATATGTAGCAGAAGTTGGTCATTTCAGACATCAAGGAGAGGAGAGGCCATTGATCCTGTGAAGGATTAATTCTCCAGAATAGGGGAATGCAAGTCAGGAAATTGGGAGGGGGTAAACAGGGAGAGGTGGAATGTGATAGGGGGGTTTTGGAGTGGTAACAAAGAAAGGGGATACCATCTGAAATGTTAATAAAGCAAATATCTAATTAAAAAAAATAATCAACAAAACCACGAGCTGGTTCTTTGAGAAAATCAGCATGATAGATAAGCCCTTAGCCAGACTAACCACAGGTCACAGAGACAGTACCCAAAATCAGAAATGTAACAAAATCAGAAATGAAAAGGGAGATATAACAACAGAAGCTGTGGAAATTCAAAAACTCATCTGATACTATTACAAAAGCTTATACTGAACAAAATTGGAAAATCTGGATGAAATGGCCAATTTTCTAGACACATACCAGGTGCCAAAGTTAAAACAGGATCAGATAAACTATCAAAATAGTCCCATAAGTCCTGAGGAATTAGAAGCAGTCATTAACAGTCTCCCAACCAAAAAAGTCCGGGACCAGATGGGTTTAGTGGAGAATTTTATCAGATCTTCAAAGAAGACCTAATATAAGTACTCTTCAAACTATTCCACAAAATACTGCCTAATTCATTCTACAAAGAAACTGCCTAATTCATTCTATGAAGCCACAATTACACGTATACCTAAACCAAACAAAGACCAAACAAGGAAAGAGAACTTCAGAACAATTTCCCTTGTGAATATTGATGCAAAATACTCAATAAAATTCTTGCCAACTGAATCCTAGAATACATCAAAACAATCATTCACCGAGATCAAGTAGGATTCATCCAAGGAATGCAGGGATAGTTCAATATATGAAAATCCATCAATGTAATCCACTACATAAACAAACTCAAAGAAAAAAATTCACATGGTCATTTTATTAGATGCTGAAAAAGTATTCGACAAAATTCAACATCCCTTCATGCTAAAAGTCTTGGAAAGAACAGGAATTCGAGGCCCATACATAAACATAATAAAAGCAATATACAGCAAACCAGTAGCCAACATCAAACTAAATGGAGAGAAACTTGAAGCAATCCCACTAAAATCAGGGACTAGACAAGGCTGCCCTCTCTCTCCATATTTATTCAATATAGTACTTGAAGTTCTAGCTAGAGCAATTAGACAACAAAAGGGGTCAAAGGTATACAAATCGAAAAGGAAGAAGTCAAAGTACCACTATTTCCAGATGATATGATAGTATACTTAAGTGACCCCAAAAATAACCAGAGAACTGCTAAAGTTGATAAACAATTTCAACAAAGTAGTTGGATACAAAATTAACTCAACCATATCAGTAGCCTTCCTATACTCAAAGGATAAACAAGCTGAGAAAGAAATTAGGGAAATGACTCTTTACAATAGTCACAATTAATGGTGTGACTCTAACCAAGAAAGTGAAAGATCTGTATGACAAGAACTTCAAGCCTCTGAAGAAAGAAGTCAAAGATCTCAGAATATGGAAAGATCTCCCATGTTCATGGCTTGGCAGATTTAATATAATAAAAATGGTCATCTTGCCAAAAGCAATCTAGAGAGTCAATGAAATCCCTATCAAAATTCCAAATTAATTCTTCATAGAGCTAGAAAGAGCAACCTGCAAATTCATTTTGAATAACAAAAACCCAGAATAGTGAAAACTATACTCAACAACAAAAGAACTTCTGGGGGAATCACCATCCTGAATCCAAGCTCTACTACAGAGCAATAGTGATAAAAACTACATGGTATTGGTACAGAGACAGGCAGGAAGATCAATGGAATAGAATTGAAGACACAGATATGAACCCACAATCTATGTTCACTTGATATTTGACAAAGGAGCCGAAAATATCCAGTGGGAAAAAGACACCATTTTTAACAAATGGTGCTGGAACAACTGGTAGTCAGCATGTAGAAAAATGCAAATGGACACACTCTTATTTCCTTGTACAAATCTCAAGTCCAAGTGGAGGAAGGACCTTTACAGAAAACCAGACACACTGAAGCTTATTGAGGAGAAAGTGGAGAAGAGCCTCAAACACATAGGCACAGGGGAAATTTTCAAGAACAGAACACCAATGGCCTATGTTCTAAAAACAGGAATAGACAAATGGAGCCACATAAAATTGCAAAGTTTCTCTAAGGCAAAGGACACTGTCAATAGGACAAAACTGTAACCAACAGATTGATAAAATATTTTTACCAACCCTACATCTGACAGAGGGTTAATATCCAATATATATAAAGAACTCAAGAAGTTAGAATCCAGAGAACCAAATAACCCTATTAAAAACTTGGACCAGAGCTAAACAGAGAATTCCCAACTGAGGAAACTCGAATGACTGAGAAACACCTAAAGAAATGTTCAACATGCTTTATCATCAGGGAAATGCAAATCAAAACAACCCTGAGATGGTGACAAAGTGTGGAACAGGGACTGAAGAAAAGACCTTCCAGGGACTGCCCCACCTGGTGATCTATCCCATATAAAGCCACCAAACTCTGACATTATTGTAGATGCAGGTTAGTGCTTGCTTTTGGAAGCCTGATATCACTATCTCCTGAGAGGTTCTGCCATAGCCTGACAAATACAGAGGTGGAAGTTTGCAACCAACCATTGGACTGAGCCTGGGGCTTCCAAATGGAGGAGGTAGAGAACGGACTGAAGGAATTGAGGGGGTTTATAGTCCATGGAGGGAGCAACAGTGTCAAAAGACTAGACACTCAGGAGATCCTAGGAACTGGACCACCAACCAAAGAATCCACATGAAGTGACCCATGGCACTGATCACAAATGTGGAAGAGGATGGTCTTGTTGGACATCAGTGGGAAGAGAGGTCCTTGGTCCTGATGGTATTCAATTTGCCAGTGTAGGTGAATGCCAAGGGTGGGATGGGAGTGGGTGGGTGGGTAAGCACCCACATAGAGGTGGAAGGGGGATGGAATGGGGGTTTCCAAAGAGGAGGCTTGGAAAGGGAAAACATTTGAAATGTAAATTAAGAAAATATCCAATCCAAAGAAAGAAGAAAGAAAGAAAGAAAGACAGACAGACAGACAGACAGACAGACAGACAGACAGACAGACAGGAAGGAAGGAAGGAAGGAAGGAAGAAAGAAAGAAAGAAAGAAAGAAAGAAAGAAAGAAAGAAAGAAAGAAAGAAAGAAAGAGAGAAAGAAAGAGAGAGAGACTGCTATGAACATAGTTGAGCAAGTGTCTTTGTGAGATGTTGGAGCATCTTTTGGGTATATGACCAGGAGTGGTATAGCTGTGTCTTGAGGTAAAACTATTCCCAGTTTTCTTTGAGAGGAATCAGCATTCCTGACCTCAAGTTGTACTACAGAGCAATAGTGATAAAAAAAACTTCATGATATCAATACAAAAACAGACATGTTGATGAATGGAATCAAATTGAAGACCCATAAATAAACCCACATACTCATGGACACTTGATTTTTGAAAAAGCAAAAAAAATACAATGGAAGAATGAAAGCATCTTCAACACATGGTGCTGAACTGACTAGATGTCTATATGTAGAAGAATGAAAATAGATCCATATTTACCACCCTGCACAAAATTCAAATCCAAGTTGATCAAGAACTTCACCATAAAACTGGGTACACTAAATCTCATAGAAGAGAAAGTTGGAAATACCCATGAATGCATTGGTACAGGAGACACGTTTCTGAACAGATCACCAATGGCTCAGGCTCTAAGATCAACAATTGATAAGTGTGAGCTCATGAAACTGCAAGGCTCTTTTTAGGCAAAGGATATTGTCAATGGGACAAATAGGCAGCCCTCAGATTGGGAAAGAATCTTCACTAACCCAACATCTGACAGAGGGCTAATATCCAAAATCTGCAAAGACTCTAAGAAGTTAGACACCAACAACCCAAATAAACCAATTTAAAACGGGGTACAAAACTAAACAGAGAATTTCCAACAGAGGAATCTCGAATGACCAAGAAGCACCTAAAGAAATGTTCAAAGTCCTTAGTCATCAGGAAAATGCAAAGCAAAACAACTCTGAGATTCTGTCTTACATCCATCAGAATGGCTGAGATAAAAAAAACTGAAGGCACTCCGCCATCTTTGCTCCAGTGGCCGGGAAGTTGGGACAGCCAGGCTCTGAGACAGACAGGCATAATATCGCTTGGGTCTCGGGCGGCTTGTGTGTATGCGGCTCCCAAGTGCTGGGCTGATCTGCAGTAACCAGCGCGCCAGCTCTGCTGTGGGACTTCTGCCTGGCAGAGGGACCCCGCACTGGGCGGGAGCCTACCAGCTTCCATTCCGCGAGCTCTGTTCCGGTAGACTGCACTGAAGAGACAGGTACCCAGGCTCTCCTCAATATAACATCACTTGGGACACGGCCTGTTGGGGCTTCGGTCTGCGCCCAAGAACGGGACAGCGCTGTGGTCGTCTGGGTGCCAGATCTGCAGGCCATCGCCTCTGCAGGGTGAGCAGCGCCACGGAGAAAGTGCACAGTGCACTCCGCCATCTTTGCTCCAGTGGCCGGGAAGTTGGGACTGCCAGGCTCTGAGACAGACAGGCATAATATCGCTTGGGTCTCAGGCAGATTGTGTATACGTGGCTCCCAAGAACTGGGCAGATCTGCAGTAACCAGCGTGCTAGCTCTGCTGTGGGACTTCTGCCTGGCAGAGGGACGCCCCCTCCCCCCCACTGTAGGAGAAATCACACACCCCTGCACAAGGCAGGAGCCTACCAGCCTCCCTTTGGCGACCTCAGCTCCAGGAATCCACTACACTGAACCTTTGGATGTGCAAGGACTCCCCAATATAACATCACTTGGGGCAAGGCACATCAGGGCTCCAAAGTCACTCAGGAGCAGGGCAGGCTCCAGAAATCTGTGCCAGGGGAATCCTGGTAAACCGGGGGGGGGGCAGAAATAGCTTTGCAGGCTCACAGGAGGTCCAACCAACAGCCAGTGACAGCAGGACCAACTAACATCAAAGGTATCCAGATGCCAAAAGGCAAACGTAGGAATGTTACTAACAGAAATCAAAGTAATATGGGACCATCTGAACCCAACTCTCCAACAGCAGCAAGTCCTGGATACCCCACCACACCTGAAAGACAAGATCTGGATTTAAAATCACTTCTCATGATGCTATTAGAGGATCACAAGAAGGACACAAATAAATCTCATAAAGAATTGCAGGAGACCATGAATCAACGGTTAGAAGCCCTTACAAAGGAAACACAAAAATCGCTTAGAGAAATGTGGGAGAACATGGATCAAAAGATGGAGGCGCACAAGGAGACAACACAAAAATCGCTTAACGAGATGAATCAACGGGTAGATGCACTCACAAAGGAATCACAAAAATTGCATAAAGAAATGCAGAAGAATATGGGTCAACAGACAGATGCCCATAAGGAGGCAACACAAAAATTGCTTAAAGAAATGAATCAACGGTTAGATGCCCTTACAAAGGAAACACGAGAATTGCTTAAAGAAATGCAGGAGACGATGGATCAACAGATGGAATCCCATGAGGAGGAAACACAAAAATCGCTCAGAGAAATGCAGGAGAACGTGGGTCAACAGGCAGAAATCCTGAAAGAGGTAATGCAAAAATACCTTAAAGAAATACAGGAAAATACAAACAAACAAGTGAAGGATCTCAGCAAATCCATCCAGGAACTAAAAAAGGAAGTAGAAACAACTAAGAAATCACAAAGGGAGACAACTTTGGAGATAGAAAATCTTGGGAAGAAATCAGGAGTCATAGATGCAAACATCAACGATAGAATACAAGATATGGAAGAAAGAGTATCAGGTGCTGAAGATACCATAGAAAGCATCGACTCAACACTCAAAGAAAATGCAAAATGCAAAAAACGTGTAACCCAAAACATCCAGGAAATCCAGGACACAATGAGAAGACCAAACCTAAGGATTATAGGTATAGATGAGAGTGAAGATTTGCAACTTAAAGGGCCAGTAAACATCTTCAACAAAATTATGGAGGAAAACTTCCCTAACCTAAAGAGATAGATGCTGATGAACGTACAAGAAGCCTACAGAACTCCAAACAGACTGGACCAGAACAGAAATACCTCCCGTCACATAATAATCAAAACACCGAATGTTCTAAACAAAGAAAGAATACTAAAAGCAGTAAGAGAAAATGGCCAAGTAACATACAAAGGAAGACCTATCCGAATCACATCAGACTTCTCACCAGAGACTATGAAAGCCAGAAGATCCTGGGCAGATCTCATGCAGACACTAAGACAGCACAAATGCCAGCCTAGACTACTATACCCAGCAAAACTCTCAATCACCATAGATGGAGAAACCAAGATATCCCATGATAAAACCAAATTTTCACAATATCTTTCCACAAATCCAGCCCTGCAACGGATAATAGGTGGAAACCTCCAATACAGGGAGAGAAGCAACACCCTGGAAAAAATGAGATAATAACCTTCTTGAATCAAACCCAAAAGTAGATAACCACTCAAACATAAAGATAGCGTCAAGAATGGCAGATGGCAATAATCACTATGCCTTAATCTCTCTTAATATCAATGGTCTCAATTCCCCAATTAAAAGACATAGACTAGCAGACTGGATACGTAAACAGGACCCAGCATTTTGCTGCATGCAGGAAATGCACCTCAGTGTCAAAGACAAACACTACCTCAGAGTAAAAGGCTGGAAAACAATTTTACAAGCAAATGGCCCCAAAAAACGAGGTGGAGTAGCCATCCTAATATCGGATAAAATTGATTTTCAACCTAAAGTCATCAAAAAAGACACAGAAGGACACTATATACTGATCAAGGGAAAAATCCACCATCAAGAACTCTCCATTCTGAATATCTATGCTCCAAAAGCAAGGGCACCCTCATTCGTAAAAGAAACTTTACTCAAACTCAAAGCACACATCGCACCGCACACAATAATAGTGGGTGACTTCAGCACCCCGCTCTCTGAAATGGATCGTTCAGGAAAGCAGAAATTAAACAGGGACAAAGTGAATCTAATTGAAGCCTTGGACCAAATGGAACTAACAGATATATATATAGAACATTTCATCCTAGAGCTAAAGAATACACCTTCTTCTCAGCAACTCATGGTACCTTCTCCAAAATTGACCATATAATTGGTCACAAATCAGACCTCAACAGATATAAGAAGATAGAACTAATCCCATGCCTGCTATCAGATCACTATGGAATAAGGGTGGTCTTCAATGGCAACAAAAACAAAAGAAAACCCACATACACATGGAGGCTGAACAATGCTCTACTCAAAGATAACTTGGTCAAGGTGGAAATAAAGAAAGAAATCAAAGACTTTTTGAAAGTTAAAGAAAATGAAGGCACAACATACCCTAATTTATGGGACACAATGAAAGCAGTGCTAAGAGGAAAATTCATAGCCCTGTGTGCCGCCAAAAAGAAACGGGAGACAGCATGCACTAACAGTTTAATGGCACACCTGAAAGCCCTGGAACAAAAAGAAGCAAATACACCAAAGAGGAGTAGAAGGCAGGAAATCATCAAACTCAGGGCTGAAATCAATCAAGTAGAAACAAATAAAACCATACAAAGAATCAACAAAACCAGGAGTTGGTTCTTTGGGAAAATCAACAAGATAGATAAGCCCTTAGCCAGACTAACCAGAAGGCACAGAGATCGTATCCAAATTAATAAAATCAGAAACGAAAAGGGAGAGATAACAACAGAAACTGAGGAAATTCAAAAAATCATCAGATCCTACTACAAAAATCTGTATTTAACACAACTAGAAAATCTTGAGGAAATGGACAATTTCCTTGACAGATACCAGATACCAAAATTAAATCAGGATCAAATAGACCATCTAAACCATCCTATAACCCCTGAAGAAATAGAAGTTGTCATTGGAAGTCTTCCAACCAAAAAAAGCACAGGTCCAGATGGTTTTAGTGCAGAATTCTATCAGACCTTCAAAGAAGACCTAACACCAATACTCTTCAAACTGTTCCACAAAATAGAAACAGAAGGAACACTACCCAACTCGTTCTATGAAGCCACAATTACACTAATACCAAAAGCACACAAAGATCCAACAAAGAAAGAAAATCTCAGGCCAATCTCTCTTATGAATATCGATGCAAAAATACTCAATAAAATTCTTGCCAACCGAATCCAAGAACACATCAAAACGATCATTCACCACGATCAAGTAGGCTTTATCCCAGGGATGCAGGGATGGTTCAATATAAGGAAATCCATCAATGTAATCCACTATATAAACAATCTCAAAGAAAAAAACCACATGGTCATCTCATTAGATGCTGAGAAAGCATTTGACAAAATTCAGCATCCTTTCATGCTAAAGGTCTTGGAAAGATCAGGAATTCAAGGCCCATATCTAAACATAGTAAAAGCAATTTACAGCAAACCGGTAGCCAGCATCAAACTAAATGGAGAGAAACTTGAAGCAATCCCACTAAAATCAGGGACTAGACAAGGCTGCCCTTTCTCTCCATATCTTTTCAATATAGTACTTGAAGTTCTAGCTAGAGCAATTAGACAACAAAAGGAGGTCAAAGGGATACAAATTGGAAAGGAAGAAGTCAAACTATCACTATTTACAGACGATATGATAGTATACATAAGCGACCCAAAGAACTCCACCAGAGAACTCCTACAGCTGATAAACGACTTCAGCAAAGTGGCCGGATATAAAATCACCTCAAGCAAGTCAGAAGCCTTCCTATACTCAAAGGATAAGCAGGCTGAGAAAGAAGTAAGAGAAATAATACCCTTCACGATAGCCACAAACCATATTAAGTATCTTGGCGTGACTCTAACCAAACAAGTGAAAGATCTGTATGACAAGAACTTCAAGGCTCTGAAGAATGAAATTGAAGAAGACCTCAGAAGATGGAAAAATCTGCCATGCTCATGGATTGGCAGGGTTAATATAGTAAAAATGAGCATCTTACCAAAAGTAATACACAGATTCAATGAAATCCCCATCAAAATCTCAACTCAATTCTTCATAGAGTTAGAAAGAGCAATTCAAAAATTCATCTGGAATAACAGAAAACCCAGAATAGCTAAAACTATTCTCAAGAGTAAAAGAACCTCTGGGGAAATCAGTATCCCGGACCTCAAGCTGTACTACAGAGCAATAGTGTTAAAAACTGCATGGTATTGGTACAGTAACAGACATGTAGATCAATGGAACAGAATTGAAGACCCAGAAATGAATCCACACTCCTATGGTCACTTGATCTTTGACAAAGGAGCTAAAACCATCCAGTGGAAAAATGATAGCCTTTTCAAGAAATGGTGCTGGCTCAGCTGGAGGTCAACATGCAGAAGAATGCAAATTGACCCATCCTTATCTCCTTGCACTAATCTCAATTCTAAGTGGATCAAAGATCTCCACATAAAACCAGACACACTGAAACTAATAGAAGGGAAACTAGGGAAGAACCTTGAACATATGGGCACAGGGGAGAATTTCCTGAACAGAACTCCAATAGCTTATGCTCTAAGATCAAGAATAGACAAATGGGACCTCATTAAATTACAAAGTTTTTGCACGCAAAAGACACTGTCAAAAAGACAAAGCGGCAACCAACTAACTGGGAAATGATCTTTACCAACCTTACATCCGACAGAGGGCTAATATCCAATATATACAAAGAACTCAAGAAGTTAAACTCCAGAGAGGCAAGCAACCCTATTAAAAAATGGGGTACAGAGCTAAACAAAGAGTTCTCACCTGAAGAATATCTAATGGCTGAAAAGCACCTAAAGAGATGTTCATCATCCTTAGTCATTAGGGAAATGCAAATCAAAACAACCCTGAGATTCCATCTCACACCAGTCAGAATGGCTAAGATCAAAAACACAGGAGACAGCAGTTGTTGGCGAGGATGTGGAGAAAGAGGAACACTCCTCCACTGCTGGTGGGATTGCAAGCTGGTACAACCACTCTGGAAAGCAGTCTGGCGGTTCCTCAGAAAACTGGGCATGACACTCCCGGAGGATCCGGCTATACCACTCCTGGGCATATACCCAGAGGCTTTACCTGCATGCAGTAAGGACACATGCTCCGCTATGTTCATAGCAGCCTTATTTATAATAGCCAGAAGCTGGAAAGAACCCAGATGTCCCTCAATGGAGGAATGGATTCAGAAGATGTAGTATATCTACACAATGGAATACTACTCTGCAATTAAAAACAATGAATTCACGAAATTCCTAGGCAAATGGTCAGAACTTGAAAATATCATCCTTAGTGAGGTAACACAATCACAAAAGAACACACATGGTATGCAGTCACTGATAAGGGGATATTAACCCAGAATCTCGGAATACCCTAGACACAATTCGCATATCAATAGATTTCTAAGAAGATGGAAAGAGAGACCCCTGGTCCTGGAAAGACTGGATGTAGGGGAACGCCAGGACAGAGTAAGGAGAGGGGGTTGAATGGAGAAAATAGGGAGGGAAGGGGGCTTATGGGACTTTCGGGGAGGGAGGAAATGGGAAAGGGGAAGTGATTTGGAATGTAAATTAAAAAAATAAATAAAAAAAAAAAAGAGAAGAAAGAGAATCTCAGGCCAATCTCTCTTATGAATATCGATGCAAAAATACTCAATAAAATTCTTGCCAACCGAATCCAAGAACACATCAAAACGATCATTCACCACGATCAAGTAGGCTTCATCCCAGGGATGCAGGGATGGTTCAATATAAGGAAATCCATCAATGTAATCCACTACATAAACAATCTCAAAGAAAAAAACCACATGGTCATCTCATTAGATGCTGAGAAAGCATTTGACAAAATTCAGCATCCTTTCATGCTAAAGGTCTTGGAAAGATCAGGAATTCAAGGCCCATATCTAAACATAGTAAAAGCAATTTACAGCAAACCAGTAGCCAGCATCAATCTAAACGGAGAGAAACTTGAAGCAATCCCACTAAAATCAGGGACTAGACAAGGCTGCCCTCTCTCTCCATATCTTTTCAATATAGTACTTGAAGTTCTAGCTAGAGCAATTAGACAAGAAAAAGAGGTCAAAGGGATACAAATTGGAAAGGAAGAAGTCAAACTATCACTATTTGCAGACGATATGATAGTATACATAAGCGACCCAAAGAACTCCACCAGAGAACTCCTACAGCTGATAAACGACTTCAGCAAAGTGGCCGGATATAAAATCAACTCAAGCAAGTCAGAAGCCTTCCTATACTCAAAGGATAAGCAGGCTGAGAAAGAAGTAAGAGAAATAATACCCTTTACGATAGCCACAAACCATATTAAGTATCTTGGCGTGACGCTAACCAAACAAGTGAAAGATCTGTATGACAAGAACTTCAAGTCTCTGAAGAAAGAAATTGAAGAAGACCTCGGAAGATGGAAAAATCTGCCATGCTCATGGATTGGCAGGATTAATATAGTAAAAATGAGCATCTTACCAAAAGTAATACACAGATTCAATGCAATCCCCATCAAAATCCCAACTCAATTCTTCATAGAGTTAGAAAGAGCAATTCAAAAATTCATCTGGAACAACAGAAAACCCAGAATAGCTAAAACTATTCTCAAGAGTAAAAGAACCTCTGGGGGAATCAGTATCCCGGACCTCAAGCTGTACTACAGAGCAATAGTATTAAAAACTGCATGGTATTGGTACAGTAACAGACATGTAGATCAATGGAACAGAATTGAAGACCCAGAAATGAATCCACACTCCTATGGTCACTTGATCTTTGACAAAGGAGCTAAAACCATCCAGTGGAAAAAAGATAGCCTTTTCAACAAATGGTGCTGGCTCAGCTGGAGGTCAACATGCAGAAGAATGCAAATTGACCCATCCTTATCTCCTTGCACTAAGCTCAATTCTAAGTGGATCAAAGATCTCCACATAAAACCAGACACACTGAAACTAATAGAAGGGAAACTAGGGAAGAACCTTGAACATATGGGCACAGGGGAGAATTTCCTGAACAGAACTCCAATAGCTTATGCTCTAAGATCAAGAATAGACAAATGGGACCTCATTAAATTACAAAGTTTTTGCAAGGCAAAAGACACCGTCAAAAAGACAAAGCGGCAACCAACTAACTGGGAAATGATCTTTACCAACCTTACATCCGACAGAGGGCTAATATCCAAGATATACAAAGAACTCAAGAAGTTAAACTCCAGAGAGGCAAGTAACCCTATTAAAAAATGGGGTACAGAGCTACACAAAGAGTTCTCACCTGAAGAATATCTAATGGCTGAGAAGCACCTAAAGAGATGTTCATCATCCTTAGTCATTAGGGAAATGCAAATCAAAACAACCCTGAGATTCCATCTCACACCAGTCAGGATGGCTAAGATCAAAAACACAGGAGACAGCAGTTGTTGGCGAGGATGTGGAGAAAGAGGAACACTCCTCCACTGCTGGTGGAATTGCAGGCTGGTACAACCACTCTGGAAAGCAGTCTGGCGGCTCCTCAGAAAACTGGGCATGACACTTCCGGAGGATCCGGCTATACCACTCCTGGGCATATACCCAGAGACTTTACCTGCATGCAATAAGGACACATGCTCCACTATATTCATAGCAGCCTTATTTATAATAGCCAGAAGCTGGAAAGAACCCAGATGTCCCTCAACGGAGGAATGGATTCAGAAGATGTGGTATATTTACACAATGGAATACTACTCTGCAATTAAAAACAATGAATTCACGAAATTCCTAGGCAAATGGTCAGAACTTGAAAATATCATCCTTAGTGAGGTAACCCAATCACAAAAGATCACACATGGTATGAAGTCACTGATAAGGGGATATTGACCCAGAATCTCAGAATACCCTAGACACAATCAGCATATCAATAGATTTCTAAAAAGATGGAAGGAGAGACCCCTGGTCCTGGAAAGACTGGATGTAGGGGAACGCCAGGACAGAGTAATGAGAGGGGGTTGAACGGAGAAAAGAGGGAGGGAAGGGGGCTTATGGGACTTTCGGGGAGGGAGGAAACGGGAAAGGGGAAGTGATTTGGAATGTAAATTAAAAAAATAAAATAAAATTAAATTAAAAAAAAAAAAAAAAAAAAAAAAAGAGTAAAAGAACCTCTGGGGGATTCAGTATCCCGGACCTCAAGCTGTACTACAGAGCAATAGTGTTAAAAACTGCATGGTATTGGTACAGTGACAGGCATGTAGATCAATGGAACAGAATTGAAGACCCAGAAATGAATCCACACTCCTATGGTCACTTGATCTTTGACAAAGGAGCTAAAACCATCCAGTGGAAAAAAGATAGCCTTTTCAACAAATGGTGCTGGCTCAGCTGGAGGTCAACATGCAGAAGAATGCAAATTGACCCATCCTTATCTCCTTGCACTAAGCTCAATTCTAAGTGGATCAAGGTTCTCCACATAAAACCAGACACACTGAAACTAATAGAAGGGAAACTAGGGAAGAACCTTGAACATATGGGCACAGGGGAGAATTTCCTGAACAGAACTCCAATAGCTTATGCTCTAAGATCAAGAATAGACAAATGGGACCTCATTAAATTACAAAGTTTTTGCACGCAAAAGACACTGTCAAAAAGACAAAGCGGCAACCAACTAACTGGGAAATGATCTTTACCAACCTTACATCTGACAGAGGGCTAATATCCAATATATACAAAGAACTCAAGAAGTTAAACTCCAGAGAGGCAAATAACCCTATTAAAAATGGGGTACAGAGCTACACAAAGAGTTCTCACCTGAAGAATATCTAATGGCTGAGAAGCACCTAAAGAGATGTTCATCATCCTTAGTCATTAGGGAAATGCAAATCAAAACAACCCTGAGATTCCATCTCACACCAGTCAGGATGGCTAAGATCAAAAACACAGGAGACAGCAGTTGTTGGCGAGGATGTGGAGAAAGAGGAACACTCCTCCACTGCTGGTGGGTTTGCAAGCTGGTACAACCACTCTGGAAAGCAGTCTGGCTGTTCCTCAGAAAACTGGGCATGACACTCCCGGAGGATCCGGCTATACCACTCCTGGGCATATACCCAGAGACTTTACCTGCATGCAATAAGGACACATGCTCCACTATGTTCATAGCAGCCTTATTTATAATAGTCAGAAGCTGGAAAGAACCCAGATGTCCCTCAACGGAGGAATGGATTCAGAAGATGTGGTATATCTACACAATGGAATACTACTCTGCAATCTAAAACAATGAATTCACGAAATTCCTAGGCAAATGATCAGATCTTGAAAATATCATTCTTGGTGAGGTAACCCAATCACAAAAGAACACACATGGTATGCAGACACTAATAAGGGGATATTGACCCAGAATCTCGGAATACCCTAGACACAATCCGCATATCAATAGATTCCTAAAAAGATGGTAGGAGAGACCCCTGGTCCTGGAAAGACTGGATGTAGGGGAACGCCAGGACAGAGTAACGAGAGGGGGTTCAATGGAGAAAAGAGGGAGGGAAGGGGGCTTATTGGACTTTCGGGGAGGGAGGAAACAGGAAAGGGGAAGTGATTTGGAATGTAAATTAAAAAAATAAAATAAAATAAATAATATAAAAAAAAAACAGACACACTGAAACTAATAGAAGGGAAACTAGGGAAGAACCTTGAACATATGGGCACAGGGGAGAATTTCCTGAACAGAACTCCAATAGCTTATGCTCTAAGATCTAAAATAGACAAATGGGACCTCATTAAATTACAAAGTTTTTGCAAGGCAAAAGACACTGTCAAAAAGACAAAGCGGCAACCAACTAACTGGGAAATGATCTTTACCAACCTACATCTGACAGAGGGCTAATATCCATTATATACAAAGAACTCAAGAAGTTAAACTCCAGAGAGGCAAGTAACCCTATTAAAAAATGGGGTACAGAGCTACACAAAGAGTTCTCACCTGAAGAATATCTAATGGCTGAGAAGCACCTAAAGAGATGTTCATCGTCCTTAGTCTTTAGGGAAATGCAAATCAAAACAACCCTGAGATTCCATCTCACACCAGTCAGGATTGCTAAGATCAAAAACACAGGAGACAGCAGTTGTTGGCGAGGATGTGGAGAAAGAGGAACACTCCTCCACTGCTGGTGGAATTGCAAGCTGGTACAGCCACTCTGGAAAGCAGTCTGGCGGTTCCTCCGAATACTGGGCATGACACTCCTGGAGGATCCGTCTATACCACTCCTGGGCATCTACCCAGAGGCTTTACCTGCATGCAATAAGGACACATACTCCACTATGTTCATAGCAGCCTTATTTATAATAGCCAGAAGCTGGAAAGAACCCAGATGTCCCTCAACGGAGGAATGGATTCAGAAGATGTGGTATATCTACACAATGGAATACTACTCTGCAATTTAAAACAATGAATTCACGAAATTCCTACGCAAATGGTCGGATCTTGAAAATATTATCCTTAGTGAGGTAACCCAATCACAAAAGAACACACATGGTATGCAGTCACTGATAAGGGGATATTAACCCAGAATCTCGGAATACCCAAGACACAATTCGCATATCAATAGATTTCTAAGAAGATGGAAGGAGAGACCCCTGGTCCTGGAAAGACTGGATGTAGGGGAACGCCAGGACAGAGAAACGAGAGGGGGTTGAATGGAGAAAAGAGGGAGGGAAGGGGGCTTATGGGACTTTCGGGGAGGGAGGAAACGGGAAAGGGGAAATTATTTGGAATGTAAATTAAAAAATACTCAAGAGATAGCACACATTGTCGAGGATGGGATGCAAGGAATACTTCTCCATTGCTAATGGGAGTGCAAACTTGTACAACCACTTTGAAAATCATTTTTTTAACTTTTTATTGATTCTTTGTAAGTTTCCCATCATGCAGCCCAGTCCTGCTCATCTTCCCATGCCCTCATATTATTCCTTTGCCTTTGTAATCTCAAAATAAAACATACACAAACAACAAAAATAAGGCATAGAAAGCATCTCCTCATGGAAACTGTAATATGCCACAGTGTGCCCCACAACATACTGTTTTTTCCACACATCTTCACATGCAAATTGTCAATGCTATGAATTATTTGTATGGTTCAAGATCTCTGGCTTCAGTGACACCATCAATATTGGATCTTCTAGACTCCTCCTGTTTATTGTCCTGTGTCATTCAGATCCTGTAACTTTGGAATCACACGACAGGCACTTTCACATACCCCAACCATTTACAGATGACAAATTTGGGAATGGACCAATTCAGAGTCCTGGATCTGGTCCTGGGTGATAGCTGAGCTGGTCAGCCCACAGTCTCTCCCTTTTCCATACTACCAGGGCTATCTCTCCAGCACTGCTCTAGCTAGGCTACCATTGGCAGGTGGCAGGTGGCAAGGTCAACTCTCCTGCTCTCATAACCATGGGGATGGCTCACCCACACCCATGCCTCCAGAGTCAGCTCCACTGGGAGCAGTCAAAGTGCAGAACCTACTCTCCCAAATGCTATAGTCTGTAAAGGGCTAAGACAGCTCTCCTGCTCTCATACCCCCAGAGCTGGCTCACCTATGCACACACCACCAGGGCCAGCTTTACTGTACTGCTCAGGTGAGGTGCAGGTCCTGAGTGCTGTAGCTGGCAAGTGACAGGGACAATTTTCCCAGCCTCATGACCCAGGGCCAACTCTACTGACTGCTATTGGTGGTAAGGAGCAAGTGGGGAAGGCATCACTCCCTCACCCATGCCACCTTGTGCCAGACTCGTGGTAGGGCCATCTCTCTCAAGTTCTTACCCTCAGGACTGGCTCACCTATGTGCCTGCCACCAGGGTCAGCAGTGCTGGGCTGTCCAGGAAAGGTGCAAGGCCTGCTCCCCTTAGTGCTGCATCTGGTGATGGGAATGGCTAGCTCTCTCAAACTCATGACCCTGTGTGCAGTTTTCTGGACTGCCAGAGAGGGTGAAGGGGTGGCATCACCTTTATACCTCTGATACCACATGGCAGATGAGTGGTGGGGTCAACTCTCCCACAATCACACACTGGGGTTTGTCTCACCTGCCACCAGGGCCAGCCATTCTGTGTTGCCTCAAGCGAGGTGCAGGGCCTGCTCTTCTGAGTGCTGCTACAGATGAGAGATTGGGCCAGTTTTTCAGAGAGTCAAATCCAGAGAGGTACAGGGCCAGTTATGCACAACCCCCAGACATCCACTTGGTCCCTGACAGCTGTCCCAATCAGGGACATCCCCATGTTCTCTAGTGGTAATAGGAGCCATGGACATCTTATTGACCCCTGCCACATGGTCATGGACTCAGTCATTGCCCTCAGGAGCAGCTTGGACTGGGACCACAACATGGCCTCAGGTGGCAGACCTGGCTACTCACAGGCTAATCCTCTCCACCCTCGAGTCTCCAGTTCCATTCCTCTTCATAATGCTCAAGTTGTTCCATTTCTCTTTCTCTCCCATCTGATCACCACATACTCACACATTGTGATGGTTCCTACTACAGACTAGTCACACAGCTGACAGGGCTCTGGCTGACATCCTTCTTCTATGCATGCTACATGGCATGGCAGCAAACAAGTGTCTATGGCTCCCCTAAGCCATGCCCTGGAGGGCAAGCCTATGGGTGACATGGCAGTCTACAGGTTTTGGTTCCCATAGTGCACTGCCTGGATTTGATTTGATTAGATTAGATTTGATTTGATTTGATTTTTATGAGTCCTAGGCATAAGACAGATTTGGCCACTAAGTCAGGCATCAGGCTAGGATGAACAAAGGGCTGCCATCTGCTCTGCCCCTGATTGATTTAAGAACAGCACCAACAAGGTATCTCTTTGCCCATTGCCAGAGGTGTCTAATTTTTAATTACATCTATTTATCTTTAATTGTGTGGAAGGAAGAAAGGGTCAGAAGATGAATTGCAGGCGCTTGTTCTCTCCTTCTACTCTATGGATTTTCCTTCTATTATATAGAACTCAGATCATCAGAATTGGTGGCAAGCACTTTTACCCATTGAGCCATCTCATTAGACTCTACAGTGTGATTTTCAAATACCAAAATATTGCAGCAGGCATGATGGTGAGGGACTGTAATCCCAGCACTTGGGAGGCTATGGTAGGAAACTAACCAGTTTAAGGAAAACCTTGCTTATATACCATAATCTCATCTTTTTCTGAAATGTTATGAACATTTCAAAATGCAGACACTGAGGGGAATGGCTAAGTGAGAACCTATTTAAGGCCCTAAAAGCTTGGGAATGGAGACCTAGACTGCAAGTTTATATTGTGTTCTTGCATTAATTCTTATGCCCAACTCTAGACCAGACACTTTTTCAGACAGCTTCAGGAACTATTGTCTTTGCTTACTGGATAAGAAAGGACACAGACACAAACCTCAAACACAAATATTCTTAGCTTTCTCCTTTTAGGAACCAAATGAGTGTTGATGTCAGGTGAACTCACCTAGCAGCCAAGAAGAGCAAAGGCCTAGATAGGCATAAAGATTGCTACCTGGGTTCTAAGGTGAACATAGGACCTGGCATCCTGTCAAACCTCCACCCAACCAGGTGTCATGTGATCATGCTGACAAGTTCACTTCTTCTATTTCAATTATCTTGTTACATACAGCAACAATCCTATGGTGGTTGAGGTTTATACTGGATTCTTCATGTTCTAGATGAAATAGGAGACAGTTATAATGCTCACCAATTTGCACAGTACCAGATATGACTCCTACTGTCTAGTGTTGAAAATTCCTCAGTATATTCTCTTTAAAATCCATCTTTGAATTCTGCCCAGTTGACATTATCCTTTGGTAAATTTAAGCTTTTTCTTCCCAGTAAAGTATTCCAAGGCTGCTTTGTCTCGCTGTGGTATTTTCATGTCAAACCCCTTTTCTTCTATTAGAATGGATTCAGGAGTCAGTTGTTCCTCTTTTGGGTGAATGTATGAGGCACTTGCTGTGTATTCTTCACTGTCAGATACAAATGGTGCTAGAAGGGGAAAGGGCAGATCATGATTTGACTTGGTTCAGATATAAAGCAAAGTGGACACAGGGCAGGAGAAGAACTGTGTTCTCAAAATTTGGCCTTTGTTCAGCAATGAATTTCTAATTGACTTAACTGTACCACTTACATCTTCAAAGCAAAATCAAGAATTTGTAGAGATGTCCCATACTTCCTTTGCCCCCACACATGCATCATGTTTCTTATTATCATTATCTCCAAATGAGTAGTGTGATGATGACAACTAAAAATAAAACTACCTTGACAGACCATTTTCACCCTGATATGATTTTTAATGCCTTCATTTTATATGCATAGCAAATAGAAATTGGTGCCCGAACAATAATTCTCCATCTTAAAGTCCTATAATCCATCATTTATACTCTGTTATCTATAGTCAGAGCATCTTCAACTTGAATTCCAGAAAAAGAAGCTTTAAATTGAAACAAAATCTTGTAATGAAGATTCAACCTCTTCCTCTCTTGACCAAAAAAAGGAGGGAAAGTCTTTTCCAAGAATAATTAGTATTTTTCTTCCTTCTCTCTCCAACCAATTTTCATCATTGTTGTCGCCATCATCATCATCCAATAAATCTCACCATTATATACAATATTTCCAAACATGGTCTTTGTTGTAATTTGGGGTGAGTGAACACCACCTTTTTCCAAACATCTCCCCATCCTCTGTGCAATCCCAGTAGATCATATGTCTGTACCAGAAGGGAAAGGAACATGGAGCATAGTCTGTAAAAGGAAGAGTCAGTGGGATAAAGAACACTTTCTTCTTTGCACCATACACACACACACACACACACACACACACACACACACACACCTGCACAATATTCTCTTCCCTAGTCAGTGTAGCTTATGAAAATGAGTTTGCTACTACCTTGCAATTCATTTCTACTTGATGTTCTACTAGGAGTTTTCTTATCCAGATGGTGGAATCAAAAACACCTCTAATACATCTTTAATTCAATGTGATTTTGATAATGTCAGAAATTACACATCTTGGGGACTTGGAAGACAGTTCAGTATCTAAAATCTTCACTGTGCAAGGATGAGGACTCAATTTCAGATATCTAGGATCAAAATAAAAATCCAGGTATAGTATTACATGCCTCCAATCTCAACTCTAGGGGAAGGTAGAGTGAAGTAAATCCCCTGGGCTTGCTGAACAGGTAGTTTCACCAAGTCAGCAACCTCCAAGTTTAATGAGAGACCCTGTCTAAAAAATAAATGATAATAAAAAGATAAAGAGTAAAAGAAAGAGATAAATGACATTAACCTCTGGCCTCTGCACACTCACAGGTACACACCCACAGTTACAATATATGTACTCACTCAACAGCAACAAAAAAAAGTTGTGTGCCTCTCATTTTCACAACAGAATTTGATCTGGATTCTGAGTTCTTATCTGTCACACCAAATGTTCCCCAAGACAAGAGATGACCCTCCCATCTGTGAGTCAAGCACCTACCTGAAAGAGCACAGTACTTCCAGTAACCTTGAAAAGTCTTGTTCAAAGAACACCACTTGTGTTTCAGATTGAAATTGACACAGTCATAGAATATTTCACTTCTATACCAGAATGGAAAGACACATACACCATCTAAAAGAAAACGAAAATTCTTTATCTGTCCCTGAGTGTGTTAGTAGAGTGTTTTTTAAATGAATTCCTGCCCTAAATGAGACATCTATGTCAACACCCACACAACACATTTCATAAAGGGAGTGGAAAGAATGTAATGTCAGAAGGATGGAAAGGAGAATTGTGGCATGCTGTCTTCTAGACATGGCATGGCCATTGCAGTTGTGATGAGCTGCCTAACATGAAGCCATCAGATCAGTCAACATTCCAGTATGTATCTCTAATTGTCAAAATGAGTTGATTTTTCGTAAATAATTATTGCCAAAATGAAAAAACTGAAGAAAACATGAAAAGAAGAAATGAGTGTTAGGAATCTGAGGAGTGGGATGAAGTGTTAGAGATGGGTACAATAAAAAAACATTGTTTACATATGTGAAATTGACAAATATAAACCATTTTATATAACACATTTTTAATTAAAATAGAATTACATCACATCCCCCTTCCTTTAAATGTATTAGATTTATATTTTTTCTGTTATGATTACAAGTGGATCATTAATTTTTTATTAGATATATATTTTATTTATATTTCAAATGTTGTCCCCTTTCCTGGTTCCCCACTCCCCCCGAAAATCCCATAAGCCATCTCCCCTTCCCCAGTCAACCCTCTCCTGCTTCCCTTTCCTGATTTTCCTCTACACTACTGCATCAAGTCTTTCCAGGACCAAGGGCCTCTCCTCCCTTTGGTGTCTAACAAGACCATCCTCTGCTGCCTATGTGTCTGGAGTCATGGGTAACTTCATGTGTACTCTTTGGTTGATGGATTTGTCCCCGGGAGCTCTGGAAGTACTGGGTGACTCATATTGTTCCTCCTGTGGCACTGCAAACCGCTTAAGCTCCTTGGGTCATTTCTCTAGCTCTCCCTATGCTCAGTTCAATGCCTATGCCCTAAGATGAAGAATTGACAAATGGTACCTTACAAAATTACAAAGTTTCTGTAAAGCAAAGGACACTGTCAATAGGACAAAATGACAACCAACAAATTGGAAAAAGATCTTTATCAACCCTACATCCAACGGAGGGATAATATCCAATATATACAAAGAATTCAAGAAGTTAGACTCCAGAGAACCAAATAACCCTATTAAAAAATGGGGTACAGAGCTAAACAAAGAATTTTCAACTGACGAATATCAAATGGCTGAGAAGCACCTAAAGAAATGTTCAACATCCTTAGCCATCCAGGAAATGCAAATCAAAACAACCCTGAGATTTCATCTCACACTGGTCAGAATAGCTAAGATCAAAAACTCAGGAGACAGCAGGTGCTGGCGAGGATATGGAGAAAGAGGAACACTCCTCCACTGTTAGTGGGATTGCAAGCTGGTACAACCACTCTGGAAATAAGTCTGGTGGTTCCTCAGAAAATTGGGCATAATACTACCTACCAGAGGACCCTGCTACACCACTCCTGGGCATATACCCAGAGGCTTCTCCAGCATGTAATAAGGACACATGCTCCACTATGTTCATAGCATCCCTATTTATAATAGCAAGAACCTGGATTTATATATTTTTTTAAAAAAAACTATTCTATTTTAAACTTTTAAGTAAGTTCTTTTAGGGGTAAAGAGATTGTTCAGTGGTTAGAGCACATATTGTTATTGCAGAAGATCCATTTTCAGTTCTAAGTACCCCATTGAGGCAACTCAAAAATTTCTGTAATTCGGACTCTAGGGAAGATCCTATACATAGGGCCTCCACAGGCATTTGGACTCACATGAGTACACCCATAAACAGAGACAAGCACATACATAACTATAAACTAAATGTAACTCCTTTTAGAAGATGAATTATTCCTCGAATCCCTTACTTTAGAGATTAAAGCCACTATTAGAACTGTGAGCATCATTGGGCAAAAACAGGCAAGGGTCTTAGGGTTTCTGTTGCTGTGAAGAGATACCATGAACCTGATAAGAGATACCATGAACATTTCATTGGGCTTATAGTTTCAGAGGCTTAGTTCATTATTGCCATGGAGCCAGCATGACAACATGCAGTTAGATGTGGTGCTGGAGAAGGAGCTGAGACTTCTACATCTGGACTAGCAAGAAGCAGGAAGTGAACTGGTTTGAGCTTCTGAGGTTTCAAAGTCCACCCTCTAGTGACCTCCTGCAACAAGGGCACAACTACTCAAACAAGGCCACAGCTCCTAATAGTACCACTCTCTATGAGCCTATGGAGGTTATTTTTATTCAAACCACCACAACCTCGATCCCACAAGCATCAAAAAATTACTTATTTGACTCCACCTAGGTCAATACCATATTTTTCATATTGAAACATCTATAATATGGTTAGACAGCTGATTATAAAACAAAGTAGTTTTCTACTTCAGTACCGTTTTGTTCACAATATCCCAAATTATTAATAGCTGATTTTCTATATGAACTTTTACATCTGGCATTCCCTATTAGAATGGCAGAAATTTAAAAGTATAAATTTTTAGTTCTGGTAAGAATTCATGGGAGCATATTTCACTCTTTAATCTGTCTAAAAGTAATATATGCAATGTTTAATGAAAAAGGAGAAAAATTACTGGGAACAAAATCATTAAGTTCACATTTTTATGGAATCAGACAACAATACACAGGGACTGAAGAGATGGCTCAGTGGTTAAGAGCACTAGCTGCTTTTTCTAAGGACCTAGGTTCAGTTTTCAGCACCTATATGTCTTCTCACAACCATTTGTAAGTTCAATTCCAGGGAATTTGATGCCTTCTTCTGGCCTCCATTGACAATAGGCATTTATGTGATAAATGCACATACAGACAGGCAAAACACCCATATACATAAAATTAAAATAAAGAAAAACATGTAAAGAAAAAGAACATATACTAATAATGAAAATTTTCTGATCAACTTACCTTCTGTCTCTGGATTTCTAATTATAGACTCTGAAAAATTAAAATTTAAGCAAAGTTCATTTCAATCAAAGACTTAAAAACAAACTCATTTATAGCTATTTTAATCTGAGATTATGTCAAGGAAAAGATACCATGACCACAGCAACTCTTCTGAAGAAAAATACTTAATTGGGAATGGCTTATAGTTTCAGATGTTTAGTTCATTATTATCACAATGGGAAGCATGGTAGTACATAGGCAGACATGGTACTGGAGAAGGAGCTGAGAGATCAACATCTTGATCCACAGGCAGCAAAAGATTGTATCACACTGGGTGTGGCTTGAAAGAAGGAGACCTCAAAGACCACCCTCACAGTGACACATTTCTTTCAGCAAGGTCACATCTACTCCGATGATGTCATACCTCCTAATAATGCCATCCACTATGGATCAAACATTCAAACACATCAGTCTATGGGAGGCATACCTATTCAAGCCACCATAGATATCATACATGTTCTGTTTCTAGATCTAGTTTTATGCTCCTGAAATGATTTACTTTATAGAAATCCTACATCCTTTTTCACTGCTGGGGATTGAACCCAGGCCTTGTGGATGTAGCAAGTACCTAGCACCATGCTTCCAGACCCTCACTGGGGAAATTCTTGACTTATCCTATACATTTCTTAATGGCTTCATTCCAAAGTACTTCATCATCCCTGTAAAACAGAGTAGTACTTCTCCTTTTATCAATGTTTGAATGACTCTTAACATTAATTATCCAAAAAAGTATAATACATTTATTTTATATTAACAGCAAAGCCAGATTCAAATATAATTTTACCAACTTTACTAGTAGCCTATTATTTTATATCAGCTTATAGGTTATTTCTCTTTTATAATATCACATGTATTAGAGATTCCCTCTCCAGTCAAGTTAATAAGTATTGCTGACAATATATAATCCTGAGTTTATGGGTTTAGTTGGAATGGCATTCTAATTAAAATTCCAATTCCATTGCAAATCATAGCTGGTCAAAGTGCAAGGAGTAAGTGTCTATGGAGTGCTCAGCCACAGATGAAACATCTATAACATATTCCTCTCCACTGAGGCTCAAGGAACATCGTGAATGAGGGAAAGAAATATTGTAACACCCAAAGAATAGGTAAAACTGGACCAGGGAATGCAATGCCCTCTCCTGACCTCGGTAGGCAGCAGCACTAATATATACATACACACATGCAGACATACACACACATATGCATAATTAAAAGTAAAATAACTCTTCTTAAAATAGTAAATTAAAAATAAAATATCAATGAGTAAGGGAATTTTAAAGAAAAACATTCTCTGTAGTATATTAAGCTGTTACCAAAATTAACCATATGAACATACACAGAAAAATCTGATTTGTTACTTTTTGAAATATTCAGCCTTTGAGAAAAGAAAATAACAGTTTGATATATCCATAATGACAAATTTAATTGCTTAAAGGTACTGATAAAATCATTATTTTATAATTTTTTAATACTTTTGTTAATTCTTTGAGAATTTAATATATTTTTATAATACTTACTCCCTCCAGTAGATTCTCCCAGATCCATACCCCATTCCATACTCACCTAAATTTATGCCCTATATATGATTGGGTAAGTCGCCAGCCACTGGAGTGTGGTTGACTGAGTCCACACCTTTAAGAGAACCAACTTTTCCTTTTTCATCAGCTATCAATTATCAATAGTTCTTTAGCAATTTCGTGCTTACCTGACCATTATTAAGAATTTATTGGTATGCCCATAGATTACTGCAGCACTCAAACCTCATCACAAAAGCTTCATTTGTAGTAGATGGCAATTAACAGATACCCACAACTGCTCAACATACAGAGAACACAATATTGTAGGATGCTCAGCCTTAAATGGGACCTCTGTAGCACACTACTTCCTCCCTAGGCTCAGGGATTATTGTGAATGAGGGAGCAGAAATGTTGTCAGACTGCCCTGGGCCAAGTCAGTGCTCCAGACACCTTCTCCCACACCAAAAGATAGCTTGACTCCCAGAAGGTCTGTCAAAACCAGACTCACAGGTGAGACATGCTCTGCCTGAATACCTGGCCTAACTGGGACCCCTACAGGGCCCAGCTTAGGCAGGCACTATCTGCCCTGCCCTGCCCTGCCCTGCTGGAGACACATTTTCCTTCCTGTCAACAATTTGACTGAGGGCAGAGCTGGCACTTTAGACCCCTTCCCACCCACAGACAGCTTGACTCCCAGGAGGTCAATCACAACCAGGCTAACAGGAGGGAGAGGATCTAGTCAAAAACACTGAGGCCAGTTAACACCTGAGATACCAAAGGTGAGAGGCAAGCATAAAAACATAAGCAACAGAAACCAATGCCACTTGGCAATATCAGGACCCAGTTCTCCAATCACAGGAAATACATAGACACCAACAAACATGAAAGGCAAGATTCTGATCTAAAATACCGTCTCATGAAGATGATAAGACAACCTTAAGGATGGCATAAATAACTCCCTTAAAGAAATACAGAAGAACACAGGTAAACAGGCAGAAGCCATTAAGAAATACAGAAAACACAATCAAATAGGTGAAGAAATTAAATAAAACTGTTAAGGTTGTAAAAATGGAAATAAACAATAAAGAAATCACAAAGGGAAAAAGATGGAAAAACTAGGAAGGAGATCAGGAGTTACAGATGCAGACACCATCAACAGAATGCAAGAGATAGAAGAGAGACTCTCAGGTGCAGAAGATATCATACAAGATACTGACACAACCTTCAAAAAATACAAAGTGCAAAAAGCTTCTAACCCAAAACATCCAGGAATTCAGGATACAATGAAAAAACCAAACCTAACAATAAGAATACAAGAGAGTGAAGATTCCCAATTCAAAGGGCTAGGAAATATCTTCAAAAAATGATGGAAGAAAACTTCCCTAACCTAAAGAAAGAGATGTTCATAAACTTACAAGAAGCCCACAGAACACCAAATAGATTGGACCAGAAGAAAATTCTGTCTGTCACACAATAATCAAAACAGCAAATAAACAAAACAAAGAAATAATATTGAAAGTTGTAAGAGAAAAGGGGCATGTAACATACAAAAGCAGATCTATCAAAATTACAGCAGACTTCTCAACAGAGACTCTAAAAGCCAGAAGATTTTAGACAGACTTCATGCAGATCCTAGAGAATACAAATGCCAGCCCAGGCTACTATATCCAACAAAACTCTTAAACACCATAGATGGAGAAACAAAGATATTCCATGACAGACCCACAGAGGATGACAGAAGGAAAACTCCAACACAGGGAGGGAAATTACACCCAAGAAAAACAACAAAATTAATTTCACAACAAACCCAAAAGGAGAGAACCACATAATCATAATACCACTTTTAAAAACAAAAATAACAGGAACCAAGAATCATTGCTCTTTAATATCTCACAACATCAGTGGATTCAAATTCCCAATAAAAAGACATAGGCTAACAGTCTGGCTATATAAGCAGTACCCAACATTTTGTTGCATACAGGAAATATACATCAGTGACAAAGACAGATAAAACCTCAGAGTAAAAGGCTGAAAAAAAATTCCCAAGTAAATGGTCCCAAGAAACAAAGTGGAGTAGCCACTCTAATATACAATAAAATAAAATTTCAACAAAAAGTTACCAAAAGAGATGGGAAAGGACAGTTTATACTCATCAAAGGAAAACTCCACCAAGATATTCTGAACATCTACAGCCCAAATGCAATGACACACATATTTGTAAAAGAAGCTTTACTGAAGCTCAAAATGCACATTGAATCCCACACAGTGATAGTGGGAGACATCAACACCACACTCTCAACAGTAAACAGATCATGGAAACAGAAACTAAACATAGATACATTGAAATTGACATCATTAATTATGAACCAAATGGATTTAACAGATACCTATAGAACATTTCATCCTAAAACAAAAGAATATACATTTTTCTCAGCACCTCATGGTACCTTCTCCAAAATTGACGATATAATGGGACATAAAACAAGCCTCAACAGATACTAGGAGATTGAAGTAATCCCACGCATTCAATCAGATCACTATGGAATAAGGACAGTCTTCAATAACAACAAAACAACAGAAAGTACACATACACATGGAAACTGACTAACTCTCTACTCAATGATAACATGGTCAGGGAACAAATAAAGAAAGAAATTAAATACTTTCTATAATTTAATGAAAATGAAGGCACAGCATACCCAAACTTATGGGACACAATGAAAGCACTGCTAGTAAGAAAATGGAGTACCTTCATAAAAAAAAATAGAGAGAGATCCTATACTAAAAACTTAATAGCACATCTGAAAGCTCTTGAACAAAAAGAAGTAAACACATCCCAGAGGAATAGATAGCAGGAAATAATCAAACTCGGGGCTAAAATCAAGCAATTAGAAACAAAGAGAACTATACAATGAATCAACAGTACCAAGAGCTGGTTCTTTGAGAAAATCAAGAAGATAGATAAACCCTTAGCCAAACTAAATAAAGGGCATAGAGATAGTATCCAAATTAACAAAATCAGAAATGAAAAGGTAGATATAACAACAGAAACTGAGGAAATAAAAAAAACATCAGATCTCACTACAAAAGCCTACTCAACAAAACTGGAAAATCAAGATGAAATGGATGATTTTGCATATGGTTACCGTGTACCAGATTTGAATAAGGACAAGATAAACTATCTAAACTGTTCCATAACTCCTATGAAGATAGAAGAAGTTATTAAAACTCCCCACCCACGAAAAGCCCAGGGCCAAAGACTTTTTGTGCAGAATTCTATCAGACTTTCAAAGAAGACCATTACCAATACTTCTCAAACTATTCCACAAAATAGAAGCAGAAGCAATACTGCCTAATTCATTCTATGAAGCCACAGTTATGCTGACACTTCAACCACACAAAGATCCAACAACAAAAAAGAACTTCAGACAAATCTTGTTTATGAATGTCAATCCAAAACTACTCAATGAAATTCTCATAAACAAAATCTGAGAACACATCAAAATAATCATTCACCACAATCAAGTAGCTTCATCTAAGGGATACAGGGATTGTTTGATATATGAAAATTGATCAATATAATCCACTATATAAACAAACTCAAAAAAATCACATAATCATTTCATTAGATGCTCAAAAAAGCCTTTGACAAAATACAACACCCCTTCATATTAAAATTCTTGGAAAGATCAGGAATTCAAGACCTATACCTAAACATAATAAAAGCAATATGCAGGAAACCAACAGTCAACATTAAATTAAATGGAGAGAAACTTGAAACAACCACACTAAAATCAGTGACAAGACAAAGATGTCCTCTCTCTCTCCCTGTTTATTCAATAAAGTACTCAAAGTTATAGTTAGAGCAATTAGACAACATAAGGAGACCAAGGGAATAAGAAAAAAAGATTAAATAAAAAGAAGAAAAAATAAAGTATATGTGTAAAGCAGAAAAAAAGAATTAGAAAGGAAGATGTCAACATATCAATATTTACAGATGATATGATAGTACACATAAGTGACCACAAAAGTTTTACCAGAGAACTCTTACAGCTGATAGACAACTTTGCAAAGTGGCTGGATATAAAATTAGCTCAAACAAATAAGTAGACTTTCTCAACACAAAGGATAAAAGAGGTGAGAAAGAAATTAGGGGAAAAAGCTCCCTTCACAATAGTTACAAATAATACAAAATATTTTGGCATAACTCTAACCAAGTAAGTGAAAGATCTGTATGACAAGAACTTCAAGTATCTGAATAAAGAAATTGGAGAAGACCTGAGAAGATGGAAAGCTCTCCCACGGTCACAGATTAGTAGGATTAACATGGTAAAAATGGCCCTCTTACTAAAATCAATTTACAGACTCAATGCAGTTCCCATCAAAATTCCAACTCAACTCTTCACAGAGACAGAAAGAGCAATTCTCAAATTCATCTGCAACAGCATAAAACCCAGGATAGCAACTGCAATCCACACCAGTAAAAGAACTCAGGGAATCTCCATCCCTGATCTCAAGTTGTATTATAGAGCAATAACTCTTTAATAAACACTGAATAATATTAGTACAGGGACAGACTGGTAGATCAATGGAATAGAATTGAAGACCCGGAAATGAACCCACACACTTATGGTCACTTGATTTTTGACAAAGAAGCCAAAAACATCCAGTGGGAAAAAGATCAATAAATGGTGCTGGTGTAACTGGAAGTCTGCATATAGAAGAATGAAAATTGTTCCATTCTTATCTCCTTGTACAAAGCTCAAGACCAACTGGATCAAGGACCTCCACATAAAACCAGATACACTGAATCTAATAGAAGAGAAAATTTGGAAAAACATTGAACACATCAGCACAGGAGGAATTTTCCTGAACAGAATAACAAGAGCTCATGCTCTAAATTCAACAATTGACAAAAAGGACTCATGAAACTGGAAAGCTTCTGTAAGGCAAAGGACAGTGACAAAAGGACAAATGGCAGTCTACAGATAGGGAAAATATCTTTACCAACCCTAGATCTGATAGAGTGTTAATATCCAAAATATACAAAGAACACAAGAAGCTAGACTCCAGAAAACCAAATAACCCAATTAAAAATAGGGTACAGAGTTAAACAAAGAATTCTCAACTGAGAAATTTTTAGTGTCCAAGAGCACCTAAAGAAATATTTAACATACTTAATCATCAGGGAAATGTAAATCCTAATGACCCTGAGATTCCACCTCACACCAGTCAGAATAGCTAAGGTTAAAAACTCAGGTGACAGCAGATACTGGCAAGGATGTGAAGAGGAATACCCCTTCATTGCTGATTGAATGGCAAGCTGGTAAAACCACTTTGGAAATCAGTCTGGCAGTTCCTCTGAAAATTTGAAATAGTTCTATCTGAAGACCACCTATATCACTACTGAACAGTTACCTAAAAGATGATCTAACATATAACAAGGGCACATGTTCCACTATGTTTATAGCAGCCTTATTTATAATAGCTGGAAGCTGGAAACAGTGCAGATGTCCTTCTATGCAAAAATGACTACAGAAAATGTGGTACATTTACAGATTGGATTAGTACTCAGCTATTAAAAACTGATAACTTCACGAACTTTGTAGACAAATGGATAGAACTAAAAAATATCATCCTAACTGAGGTTACCCAGACCCAAAATGACATACCCAGTATGTACTCATTGATAAGTGGATATTAGCCCAAAAGCTCAAAATACCCATGATACAACTCATAGACCATATGAAGCTTAACAAGAAGGAAGGCCAAAGTGTAGAAACTTCAAACCAACTTAGAAGGTATAACAAAATAATCATGGGAGGCAGAGGGAGGGAGGGACCTGGATGGCAGAGGGGAGGGGGAGGGAAAAAGGAAGAGGACCATGTATGTGAAGAGACAGGAGAGAATTTCAGAGGGCCAGGACAATGAATAGAAATAAATAGCAGTGGGATGTGGGGAACTGAGGGAACCAACTGAAAATCCCAGACACCAGGGATGTGAAAAGCTCCCAGAACCCAGTGGGGATGACATTAGCCGAAATACCCAACATTGGGGAGATAGAACCAGACAAGACTACCTCCAGTAGCTAGGCATGGCCCCCAGTGGAGAAATGGAACCACCCACAAAACTCAAAAATTTTAACCCTTAATTGTTCTTATCTAAAGGAAACACAGGGACAAAAATGGAACAGAGACTGAAGGAAAGACCATCTGGAGACTGCGCAACCTCGGGATTCATTCCATCTGCAGCCACCAACCCCCAGCACTCACTATTGCTGATGCCAAGATGTGCTTGCCTAACAGGAGCTGGTATGGCTGTATTCTGAGAGGCTATGCCAGTACCTAACTAAGACAGATGCAGATACTTATAGCCAATCATTGGACTGTGTCTGGTGACCTCAATGGAATAGTTAGGAGAAGGGCTTAAGGATCTGAAGGAGGTATTGCAACTCCATAGGATGAACAACAGTATAAACTAACTGAACCCCTCAGAGCTCCTAGGGACTAAACCACCAACCAGAGTATATGGACCTTTCCATGGCTCCTGATACATATGTAGCAGAGAACTGCCTTATCTGGCATCAGTGGGAGGAAGGCACTTGGTCCTGTGAAGGCTTGATGCCCCAGAGAATGGGGATTCTAGAAAGGTGAGATGGGAGTGGGAGGGTGGGTAAGGGAGCACCCTCTTGAGGCAAAGGGAAGGAGAATAGGGAAGATTGGGGAGGGGAGAACAGGAAGGGGGATAACATTTGAAATGTAAACAAATAAAATGATAAATTAAAAAATGTCAGAGACATATACAGTAGATGAATATAAGGAAAGAACATTTTCCATACACATCAGGACTGTTACACATTTGAACTCACAGCTACTGTGACAGCATGCACAAGACCCATGCAAATTCAAACCATATAAAACCCTTAAGTATTTTAAAGGAACTTACTTTCCCTTGAATATATACATAAAATAATATTTTATGTATTTAAAAAAATATGTAGTATTCAATGACATCACTCATTACAACACTTTTACAACATCTAATAAAAGATTTTTAAAAACAAACTCACCTATAGTTGGTGCATAATAATCTGAAAAACACAATTAGAGACAAATATTTATTTCAGTAAATTTAACATTTAGAATTAAAGAGACAAAAATATCTCACTAAATTTAATTTTAAAAATTATATTCTTAAGTTGCACATTTGAATTCACAGTGGTTGTGATAGCATGTACAAGACCTGTGCAAGTTCAAGCCATACAAAATTCTTAACTATCTTTAAAGTTAAGTATTAAAGAATCGTGGCTTGCACAAGACAAGAGAGTACCCTGAGTGACTATGACTCTAATCCAGTGGGCTCAGAGGTCAGTGCAGGGATGAGCTTTGGCTCTAGTGCCCAGGGTCCCATCAAAGAGTGGAGCTTTGCACAGAGACTGAAATGGCAATTATGAAACCTGTATGAGCCTGAGCTAGGCTCTCTACATATATGCTATGGTTGTTGCCTTGGTGTTTTTATGGGACTCCAAATGGGAGTGGGGTATATCTGATTGTTTCACCTGTCCAGGGGACCTTTTTCTTCCTTTTGGGTTACCTCACTTAGCCTTGACATGAGGGTTTGTAACTAGTCTTATTGTATCTTGTGCCATGTTCAACTGATATCCTTAGATACCTGATTTTTCTGAAGGGAATCAGAGAAGGAGTGGAAGTGCTGGGGGAGAGGGAAGATTCTGGGAAAGCAAGGGAAATAGAGGGAAGGGAAACTGCAGTTGGAATGTATTGTATGAGAGAATATCGTTTTTAAAATGTAGCTTTGGTCTCTCAGATCATTGTGGGCGTTGTCTTCCCATTGCTGAAGTTCCAATTGCTGCAGAACCTTGACTTTATACAACTGTAGTTCCAGAAGTTATTCTGGGCTTGTGACTCTAACCACAGCTCCCAGATAATAAACAGAATTTACGGAATCTGAAATGGGTTTCCTGTCTCCAGAAGATTCCTAAAACCTAAGGTGCAACTGAGGTTTTAACTCCACCTAGTCACCTTGGTGCTGAGTGTCTAGCCTCACCCTTGATTCTATTGGCATATAACCAATACAGGATGATGTCAGCAATCCATTTGATCATCAACACTGTGTTTCATCAGCCCCCTAGCTGAACTACATGCAGTTATTCCCTAGGAAGTGTCACAGAAAACTGAACATCAAAATAGGCTCAGGAGAAGAGGAAGTCATAACAAACACTCCAAAAGTGCATAAAAGAGACAAAGCAACACAAAAAAATGTAACCCAACCTCCACTTGTGATCCATTACCTATGAACAAACTCCAATATATGGTGATACAAAGTTACACAAATTAAAAAGAGAAATGTCTTTCAAGAAGAGTAATTTTGGGGATGCTCCCTAGGACTAACATCAAAATATAAGTAATAAGAGCTTTGAAACCAGAAAACATAGGCTATTGAGTACTCAGCCCTAAATGGGACATCTATATTAAGCCCCTCTCACTGGGGCTAAGGAAACAATGCAGAAAAGGAAGCAGAAAAAAAGAGACAAAGTGTGGAGAGAAGTGTGAAATGATGTTCTCTGGACATGGCATGGCTTGGCTATCACATTCGTAGCAGCTGTGGTTATCTTGCAAATGATCAATAGAACCAAAGTTCCAGTATAGACCAGGGAGATGTGGGAGGTAATCGTTGTAGGCATATGCCTTACTGGGGAGCTATTGACAGCCAAAAGCTTCTAGGAGAGAGCATATTCTTTTTTGAGGGCATAGCTTGGCTCCCATGTCTGAATTGCCTACATCCATGCTCACATGGGTGACATTAACTAGACTTAATGGATTATTAAAAAAAACATTTGTGGGCGGTGGTGGCTCACGCCTTTAATCCCAGCACTTGGGAGGCAGAGGCAGGAGGATTTCTGAGTTCGAGGCCAGCCTGGTCTACAAAGTGAGTTCCAGGACTGCCAGGGATACACAGAGAAACCCTGTCTCGAAAAACCAAAAAAAAACCATTTGGGGTAGCAAGCAGAAGAAGACACTCAGACCATCCTACCTTCATTGGACAGGTGGTAGGTACCACTATTGACAGCAAATAGTTGGTGAAGAAATTGGAAAGAGAAAAATGGAGCAGAACATGCACTGTGGAAAGAGGCAGATCTGGAGACATGACAAAATGTAGCAGCAGTGAGGACCAGGTTGATGTGAGTGGACTACATTACCACCCAACATCATGTTGATGTCTGTATCTGTGCTACCTCCAAAGGCCATATCTGGGTCTATGATCCCACTAGAGCCAGGGTCTCTGTTGATGTCTGTGGCCCATATTACCATAAAAGGCCATGCAAATGACTATTATCTGCACTTCCCTCTGAAGTCATGTTGATTTCCATGGACCATACTACTGCTGGGACCATATGGATCTGAATAGCCTGAACTTCCACCTAAGTCCATAGTGATGTCTGGGCCAATGATGCCCTCAGGGGCCTGTCTGGATCCATGCATGGTCTTATTGATGTGGGGGTCTGTGTTGATGTTCGTTGCCTGCAACAATACCAAAGTTCATGAGGATGTCCATGGTCTGGACTGCTGGCCAAAGCTATGTTGGTGTTCAGGGGCTGTGCTTCCTCTGGGACACATACTTGATTTGAATGGTCTGTGCTGCCACCTGAGGTTATGGTGATTTCCAGATCCATACTGACACTGAGTGCCATTCCTGGGCCCATGGTTATACTGAAGTTAGGGTCTTTGCTGATATCCATGACCTATGTTACCACCAAAGTCCATGTGGATACCTGTGATCTGTGCTGTAGCCTGGGTCCATGTTGATACCTGTGGACTATACTGCTATAGGGGGGCATATTGATGTGGGTGACCTGGGCTACCACCTGAGTCCACAGTGATTGTTTGATCCATGCTGCTGCCCAGCACCATGTCTAGGTCAGAGGACCTATTGCAGCCCGGGTCTGTGTTGATGTTTGTAGCCAATGTTGCCACCAAAGGGCACGTGAATGTTCATGGTCTGGCCTGCCACCTAAATCAATGTTTATGTTCATGGTCCTTGCTGCCACTGGGGGCCATGTTGATGTGAATGGCCTGCTCACCTGAGACCATGGTGCCTGCAGTTCAGGCTGCCTCTAAGGACCTTGTATGTATCTGTGGACCTACTGCAGGCTAGGGCCATCTTTATGGTCTGTGTTGTCACCAGAAACCATGTGGAAACCCATAGTCCATGTTCCTGCTGACTGTAAAGACCAAGAAAGCCACTTCTGAAGTTATATTGATTACTGTAGATGCATAGTTGAGAAAGATGGACATGGAAGGCTTCTATGACAACCTCTACCCACCCCCTCCAAAACCACCAACACCCCCGAATAAAGTAGAAGCCCTGACATCAAGCCATTGAAGAAGACTATTAAAGTGAGATGAGAGTTCTGAAGCTAACTCTACACAATTAATTGATGCCTTCTGGTGTGGGGTGCGGAAGGGGAAAACTCAGTTCTATTTAAGGGATAGGCTACTAGAGCTTCTCCATGCTCCAGTAAGTATAGAGATAACACAAATCAGACTTGTTTTTTTAGGAGGGGTTACAAGTGGGAGAAGTGACATGGAAGGACTGGGCAATGAGTGTGATAGAATAGATGACATAAAATTCTCAAAAAATCAGTAAAAATATTATGTTATCAATGGGAGGGGAGGCCCTTTGTCCTGTGAAGGTTTGATATCCCAGCATAGGGGAATGCTAGGGTGGTGAGGCAGGAGTGGGTGGGGGGAGCAACCTCATAGAAGCAGGTGAGAGGGGGAAAGGGATACGGGGGCTTATGGCGGGGAAACTGGGAAGGGGGATAACATTTGAAATGTAAATAAATAAAATAACCAATAAAAAAAGTTGTAAATAGGACATGTTGGAGTAGATTGAAGGGGGAAATAAGTATATATATATATATTACATATGTATGTATACATATATATGTTACAATATATGTATATTATTGTATGTATGTATGTATGAAATTCTTAAGGATAAAGAATTTTTTAAAAAAAGAAATAGAAGAAACAGCAATCAGGAGACGTTGCCATTTAATAGCTATTGGTTATATATTTTATTCCCAAAATAATAATTTCAATTCTGGAAAGAGATCACTCAAACCATCACTCTTTGAAATGTTTCCAACTCTCACTTCTCCCTATCCAGGCCATGATCATAAACTGTTTCAGCATGTAACACTCAAGGCCTGTTTCTTTTGTCTTCCCACTTGCTTGTTCAATCATTGACTGAAGATATTTGTGATGTTTAATTTTAAACCTACCATGATACCACTGCCAAAATGCTAATTAAGATTTGATGATTTTCATTACTGGATTTCTCTGAAAGCAAAATACCTCTAACTTCTGATCATATTCTATCATCTTCAGACTGGCTATTGCAGTAATATGATTATTACAGCCCATACTGACTAGAGTCAGCACCACGAGCCTTCAATATCCACTTCAGTGGCTCAAACAAATGGTCCATAGGCACTTGGCACTTGCTACCAAGTCAAGTCTGAGGCCCAACCCAGTTAGATCCATAGCACCCACATAGCAGAAAGAAGAGACTGAACTCTCACAAGTTGTTCTCTGACCACCATCCACCATATAGGCACTGTGATGAGCCACACATCCCCAAAAAAATAAAACAACACAAAACAAAAACTGAGGTGACACCTAGAGATGGCTCAATGCTTAAGAGAGCCTTCTGTGCTCTTGCAGAAGACTTGGATTCAGTTTTCAGGACCCACATGGTAACTCACAACCATCTGTAATTCCAGTTCCAGGGAATACCTTCCACCATCCAGGGTCACCAGGTATGCTCATGGTATTTATATATGCATGAAGGCAAAACACTCATAAAATAAATCTTTTGGTGAAAGGCACTGATGGTAGCCTTTGTAACTCCAGGAAGAAAATGTTCATGAACTGTCTAGAGAAGGATCATAAATAAGCAACAGTTGGATGACCAAAAGTAAAATATCATTGCATCATTCTAAGTACAGGATAACATGTCCAGGATACAAGGGATCTCACTTTATATGGCAGAGATGATAATGATGATATATGGAGGGATAAGATGCCAATACCTTAAAAGGCCAGATGCTGAGAGTATAAAGGTCTTAGGAACCTCTTAAGTAGCTTCTTGGATTATGTACTTTGTATAGTGTACATGGTAATAGAGAGAACTGGGCCAGAAAAATGGCTCAGAGGACAAAAGTGCTTGCTGACAAAGCCTGACGACTTCAGTTTGGTCCCCTGAAATCTATATGGTGGAAATGGAGAACAGACTCCTGAAAGTTTTTCTTTGATCTCTATATGCACACTATGATATCCAAGTAGATATGCACATACACAAATAAATATTATCTAAATATCTCAAATAAAAACACATAACCATCGCAAAAGTGTTGCCTTTCAATAATCATAAAATAGGAATTCCAGTTGATAGGAAAGTGGTTATACAAAGAGAATCTCTTTTTTTTCTCTTTCACTTTTAAATACTTATCCATTCTGGCTTTTAATTATTTTTGGATGCAAAGGCATGCTGAGGAGTATTTAACTGAGTATATACTCTCAACTACTCCATAAAATGTAGTTTGCACAGCTCTGCACAACCCTCACAACACTGAGGAACCAGAATGCAATCCTTCCTTAAATAGCCATTTCAGAGTCACTCAAGACAACACAACTTTGATAAGGAAATAAAATGGGCTTTCCAAAACTAAGTCTCCTTTTCTCCTTATGTAGGCATTTCAAACAGCAAAATGAAGAGAGACCTTGTTCTGTGATGTGATTTCTTTTTTTTTTAATTTTTTTATTAGGTATATTCTTTATTCACATTTCAAATTATTTTCCTCTTACTGGTCCCCCCTCCCCAAAAGTCCCATACACCCTCTTCCCTCCCCCTGCTCCCCAACCAATCCACTCCTGAGTTCTGGCAAGAGAATATCCCAATTTGCAATCTCATTCTTTCTCCCCTTTTAGTTTTATCTTTCTAGGTTTGATCCTTTTGGGGGATCCTATTTTCTAGAGAACATGCCTTTTCATGTACTAGAACACACAAAATCAGGGTGGCATCTCCCCAACAGGAAATGTCAGAGTTTGTTACATATGGCAATGATGTACTAGGCTGCTTCATCAAAACCCCACCCCCAGACATACTCACTTCATCCCTTACCTTCTACTTGAAAACTGAAAAGGCTGTGAAACAGGCAGATCAAAACCAATAGAAAACCTACAGGCTGGGCCATGTTCCTCCTGTCAGGTTGGTAAATGTAGCTCACTCTGAAAATCTTGCAGGCCTGGCATCAAGTCACAGCCTCTGTCTCATCCCTGCCACGTCATCTCTCCCCTGCTCCCTCTTCTTCCCACTCTTTTTTCTCTCCAGAACTAGACCAAGTCTGTTACTCTTTCTTATCCGTTTATATTGAAAATGCCTACTTGGCTTCCTATCTCCCTTTTCCTTCCCCTCTTCTTCCTCCAACTCTTATTTCTCCGCCACCTTCTCATTTCTTCTTCCTCACCATCTACCCTACTTACTCATCTCTAACTCCAGTTCATCTTGTCACCTACAACCATCTTCCCCTGATCCCTTTAATATCCCCCTATATTTTCTACCCCTTCTCCATTCCCCCTCCCTCTTCTTTCCATTCCCCTCCTTCAACTTCCTTTACCGTTTATTCTGTTTCCCAATCTCCCCCCCACCTTTTTCTATCTATCATATTTCCCTCTCTCCAGACTACAAAGCTAAGCCTCTAGCCTTGCAATTGAATATATGCATAAAAAGAAAATTTTAATTAATGGCACTAAGTATAAACAAAGAAATCCAAGGTGTTCCCAGGACAATAATCATCCAGGTAACATAGGGATCCATGTGTAAAAGGATATCTTAATCCATCTTCATAAACCAGAGTTGAGGGATATGTTATAGAAACACAGGAAAGCTTCTTGTTTCAGAGTCCTATGACTTAATAGATAGAAGAGTGGCTGAATAGCTCTCTGAGTTGTGTTCTTTTCATGCTGCACAAAGCATTTATTAAAATGAGTTTACCTCCAAATGAAACAGAAACATTTCTCAGCGAGACTATTTTACCTCTTCCTCCTGGAAACTCCACAGATCCTATGGTCTAGTATCATCTTCTAGTCACCCCTTGGGCACTAGTAACATTATGTCCCAGGAGGTACTATCACCCACAAGTACGGGGGAAATCTGCAGACAAAATTCTGATACCTGTATATGGAAGCAGCAGTGAGTGCAGGCTGCATAGTTGTCTTGTAGAAACCATTGTTGGCTTTCTAACCAGGATGATGGCAGTCTGTGAGATTGTGATGCTGTAAAGAGTTTCAGGGGACTCTGCTCTGAATTTCTATCTCTCATGAGTCCAGTTGTTCTTCCAATGAAAGATGAAGAAGAATGAAAAAACATGAATGACACAAAGTCAAGGCTAGGGTCTGAGAGTTTATCCTTTTACAATTCTCTTTGTAAAATCTTTGGTTGGTTGGTTGGTTGGTTGGTTGTTGGTTGTTGGTTGGTTGGTTGCTTGCTTGCTTGCTTGCTTGTTTAATTAGGTTTTATAGATAGGGTCTCATGTAGACCAAGCTGATTTCAAATTCGATGTAGCTGAAACACATCTTGAACTTCTGATCTTCCTGCTCTCTAGTGCTAGGATTATAGGCACATGCCACCAGGTCCAGCTTGAGCAGTCATTTTTATTGATAATTATTGCATCCGCTAATGAAATACAATTTTGAAGTTGCTGAAATTTTAAAGTGTGATGCTGATATCAAATCATGAAATCTATCACCTCCAAAACATACAATATTTGTGAGCAAAGTCCTGAAAGTTTCCTTTTCAATTTATTTATTCATTTTGTATCCCCATTACTGCACCCCATCCATTTCTCCCTCACACAGTCCCTTCCTCACCCCATGCTCTTCTCTGCTGAGACAGAGTATACCCCTACCCTGGCACATTAAGCCTCTGTAGGGATAAGAATATCCTCTCCCACTGAGGATAGACAGGGCAGCCCAGTTAGGAGAGCATATTCTACAGATAGACAACAGCATTAGGGATAGATCCCATTCTAGTCATTGGCAGATCCACATGATGATCAAGCTCCACATCTGCTATATATGTACAGGGAACACAGGTTCAGCCCAAGTATGCTTGGTGTTGGATTTTGTCAAAGGCTTTTTTAGCATCCAATGAGATGATCATGCGATTATTTTTTCTTTCAGCTCATTTAAATGGTTGATTACATAGGTGTATTTTCATATATTGAGCCATCTCCAGCATCTTGGGTTAAAGTCTACTTGATCACGTTTTTGATATGTTCCTGGATTTGGATTGTGAATATTTTACTGAGTATATTTGCATCAATATTCATAAGAGAAACCAGTCTGAAATTCTCTTTCTTTCTTGAGTCTTTGTGTGATTTAAGTGTCAAGGTAACTGTGGCCTCATGGAATGAGTTTGGCAGTATTCCTTCTGTTTCTATTTTGTGGAAAAGTTTGAGGAGTGTTGGCATTAGCTCTTCTTTGAAAGCCTAGTAGAATTCTGTGCTAAAACCGTCTGGACCTGGACTTTTCTTTGGTTGGGAGACTTTCAATGACTGCATCTATTTCCATAGGGCTGTATAAATAGTTTATTTTTTGTCTTGACTTAGTATTGGTAAGTAGAATCTGTCTAGAAAATCATCCATTTCATTCAGATTTTCCAATTTTGTGGAGTACAGGCATTTGAACTAAGACCTAATGATTCTTTGAATGTCCTCACTGTCTATTGTTATGTCTCCCTTTTCATTATGATTTGGTTTATTTCAATAATGTCTCTCTGTCTTTTAGTTAGTTTGGCTAGGGGTTTGTCTGTCTTATTGATTTTCTTAAAAAGCCAGCTCTTACCTTTGCTGTCTCTTTGTATTGTTTTTTGTTTGTTTGTTTGTTTCTAATTGATTGATTATCTTCTGCCTTCTACTCCTCTTTAGTGTGTTTGCTTCTTTTTTCTAGAGCTTTCCGGTGTACTTTTAAATTGCCAGTATGAGAACTGTCTAATTTCTTTATGGAGACACTCAGTACTATCAACTTTCCTCTTAAGACTGCTTTTATTGTGTCCCATAAATTTGGGTATGATGTGCCTTAATTTTCATTGAATTTTCAAAAGTCCTTAATTTCTTTATTTCTTTTCTCATCAGTGAGCAGAGAGTCGTTCAGTTTTCATGAGTGGGTAGGAGTTCCTATGTTTCTGTTGTTGCTGAAGTCAAGCTTTAAACCAAGGTGGTCTGATAGGAAATAAGATGTTATTTCAACTTTCTTTTCTGTTGAGGCTTGCTATGTGACTGAAGATATGGTCAGTTTTGTAGAAGGCTCCATGAGGTGCTGAGAAGAGGGATATGTCTTGTGTTCAGTGAAATATTCTATAAATGTTTGTTATGTTTGATTCTTCATCTCTGTTAGTTTCATTATTTCTCTATTGAGTTTTTGTCTGGATGGCCTGTTTGGTGAGATGATGATTGGTGAGAGTGGGATGTTGAAGTCTCCCACTATTAATATGTGAAGGTCAATGTGTTACTCAAGCTTTAGCAATGTTTCTTTTACAAATATGGATGTCTCTGCATTTGAGGCATAGATGTTTAGAATTGAAGGGTCATCTTGGCAGATATCTTTCTTTTGATGACTATGAAGTATGCTTACCTGTCCATTTTGATTAATTTTGGTTGAAAGTCCATTTATTAGGTATTAGAATGACTACTCCAGCTTTCTTCTTGGGTCCGTTGGCTTAGATGATTTTCCCAGCCCTTTACTCTGAGGTAATGTTTATCTTTAATGCTGAGGATTGTTTCTTGTGTGAGGCAGAATGATAGATCCTGTTTTCACATCCATTCTGTTAGCCTGCCTTTTTTATTTGGGAATTGAGTCCATTGATGTCAAGATATTTTAATGTCCAGTGATTGTTAATTTCTGTTATCTTGATGTTGGAAGTTTTGATGTTTTCTGTGTGTGTGTGTGTGTGTGTGTGTGTGTGTGTGTGTGAGAGAGAGAGAGAGAGAGAGAGAGAGAGAGAGAGAGAGAGGAGAAGGAGAGAGAAACAGAGACAGAGAGACAGAGACAGAGACTGGTTCCCTTATTTTGCTGGTCTGGAATTATTTCCTGTCTTTTCTTGGATGTAGTTATCCTCCTTGGCTTGGAGTTTTCCTTCTGGTATTTTCTGTAGGCAGGCTTTGTAGGTAGATACTGTTTGAATTTAGATTTGCCTTGAAATTTCTTGTTTTCTCTACCTCAGGTGACTGAGAGTTTTGCTGGGTATAGTAGTCTAGATTGGCATCTGTGGATTCTAGAGGTTGCACAATATCTGTCCAGGCCCTTCTAGCTTTTAGAGTCTCTGTGGAGAATTTGAGTGAAATCTGATAGGTCTGTCTTTGTAAAAGCTGACCTTTTTTCCCTTGCCATTTTTAATATTCTTTCTTTGATCTGCAGGTTTTGTGTTTTTATTAAGTGTTAGGAGGACTTTCTTTTCTGGTTCAGTCTAATTGATGTTCTGTAAGCTCCTTGTATGTTTATAGGCATCTCTTTCTTTAGATTGGGAAAGTTTTCTTCTATGATTTTGTTGAAATCATATTTTCTGGGCCTTGGAGCTGGGATTCTTCAACTTCTTCTATTCCTATTATTCTTAGGTTAGGTCTTTTCATGGTATTCCAGATTTCCCAGATGCTTTGTGTCAGAAGTTTGTTAGATTTGTTATTTTCTTTGATTGATGTTTCAATTTCTTCTAGTTTATCTCTACACCTGAGATTCTCTCTTCCATCTCTTGTTTTTTTTTTGAAAGGAATACTTTATGTGAAATGTTTTTCACTGAATACATTTCAGTTCTTCTGTTCGATTTCTCCAAACTGACTACTCTCAAGGCAAAGCGGCAGGCTCCCAAGTTAGCAAGGTAGAAAGCTTGGTGCCCAACACTACCATTTTAAAAACACACTCATAGTAAAACAAACAAAAGCACAGCATGCCCTGAAAAAAATGCTTTCTCCTCACAACCACTGCCTTTATTCACGTTATTAACCACGTGGGGTCAACATGAAGATAGAGAAGTGTTATTTCTGCTCTGGGCTGATCTACGCAGGCCACAGCATGATGTTCATCTGCAACGAATGCAAGGTGTTCCGATTCTGCAAATTCAAGTGTCATAAAAACTTTAAGAAGAAGAGGAACCCACGCAAGGTCAGGTGGACTAAAACCTTCCATAAAGCGGCTGTCAAAGAGCTCACGGTAGACAACTCATTTGAATTTGAAAAACGTAGAAATGAGCCTGTGAAATACCAGCAAGAGCTGTGGAACAAAACCATTGATGCAATGAAGAGAGTTGAAGAGATAAAACAGAAGTGCCAGGCTAAATTTATAATGAATAGATTGAAGAAAAACAAAGAGCTACAGAAGGTTCAGGACATCAAAGAGGTCAACCAGAGCATCCATCTTATCTGGGCTCCTCTCACAGGCAAAGGAAAGCAACTGGAGGAAAAAATGGTACAGCAGTTACAAGAGGATGTGGACATGTAGGAGGTTTCCTAACAGTGCTGCCTACAACCAGCCCCATGCACACTGGAGTCAAGTGGAGACTTTTGGCCCCTAAGTTATTGATTGGTTCCATAAGGTCCCTCAAACAAGGATGATTCAATGTGCTTCCCCCTTAAACCTTGCAGCCTGTAAAAGTATCTCCTTGTGGGTGTCAGGTCTCAGCTCAGCATGCTGCTTCACTGTGCTATGCTCATGAAAACAGGAAAGTTTATATGTAGATGAAGATATGAACTGTGGGCATGACATGCTTGAGCCAGCTGTCTTCCAGTGTGAAATCTGAAATGATGTGATATTTTCCTTGCATTGAGATAGTCTGTTTATTGGGGTTATTGAAATGGAGGTCATACAAGGAACTGACTGTTCTCATGTCTACCTGAGTCTCTTTTGTTTAGTAACTTCTTCCATCTCTTGCATTCTCTTAGTGATGCTTGAATTTGTTGTTCCTGTTCTGTTCCCCAGGTTTTTCCATCTCCAGGATTCCCCAAGTTTATGTTTTCTTTATTGCTTCTATTTCCATTTTCAGGTCTTGAACAGTTTTATTCATTTCCTTTTCCACTTTAATTGTATTTTTCTTTATTTCTTTAAGGAATTTTTTTTCCTCTTAAATTTCCTCTATGTGTTTGATTGTATTTTCCTGAATTTATGTAAGGTATTTATTCATTTACTCTTTAAAGACATCTATCATCTTTCTAAGATGGTATTTAAGATCATTTTCTTGTGTTTTAGTTATTTTCAGATATCCAGAGCTTGCTGTAGTAGGGTAGTTGTGCTTTGGTGACATTATACTGCCCTGGATTTTGTTTATGTTCTTTCTCAGGCCTTTAGCCATCTAGATGGCTTTAGTCCCTGGATATCCCTGTTGTCGTAGGTACTGGGAAATGGCCTGAAATCAATTACCCTGGTGTAGTAGACCTCTGGTGGCTATCTTTCAACTGTAAGCTTCCAGATCAGCAAGTATGTATGGTTCTGGATCATCAGGTCTGATAAAAGTGGTGAAGAGATGGTGGAAGAATAGAGGTCCAGTGAGGATAATAGCCTGCTCAGGGAAGCTGGGCCTGCCCCAGAGGACTCAGAGTTGGGTGGGGAAGATTGGTTCAAGAAGGGAAACTAACCTGTGTGGTTCTTGCCTGCATGCCAATGAAGGTGGCCAGAGAGAAGGCAGGAGAATGAAGGTCCAGCAGGGATAGAAGCCTGCTCAGGACTGGTGGGTCAGTGTGCCCCAGAGGTCATGGCTACTAAAACTTTTTTAATGTAATGTTTATATATTTTAAAGTAGTAACAAGGTACATTCCTATTTTTTCCCTTTGAAAGTTATCTCAGAAGACTTATTTTAGGAAATTCATTGTTTCTTTTCCCCCCCTTTTATTAAAAAACAGATTATTTTCTCATACAATTTATCCTGGTCACAGTTGTCTCTCCTACTTCTCCCCTTTCCTCCTCACCTCCCCTTCTATCCAAATCTACTTGCTTTCTGTCTCTCATTAGATAAGAACAGTTTTTTAAGAGATGGCAACAAAACATAACAAAATAAAATATAAGCTAAAGCACAAAACCATCACATCAAAGTTTAACAAAGCAAGCTAACAGAAGGAAAAGAGCCTCAGAAAAAGACTCTAAAACCAGAGTCTCCAGAGTACATACTCAGGAGGCCTATAAAAATACTAAGCAGAAAGCTATACTATATAGGTAGAGGACCTTGTGCAGATCTGTATCAGCCTTGTACATGCTGCTTCAGTCTTTGAGAATTCATATTAGTTTTGTTCAGTTGATTTAGACAGTCTCCATCCCCTCTGACTCTTACATTCTTTATAACTCATATTCCATGGAGTTTCCTGAGCTCTGAGGAAAGGGATATTTAATAAAGACATCCAAATTAGAGCTGTGTGTGTTTGTGTTTGTGTGTGTGTGTGTGTGTGTGTGTGTGTTACTTCCCATATGCTCCAAGAGAAAATTTCTGATGATAGCTGAAAAACGCTCTGATCTATGAATATTTTATTGTTATTATTTTTTAGATCCATACTATTTGGTTTTACCCTATGTCTCTAGGCTGGCTATCTTGTCTCTGGTTCTTGGTTACCCAAGCAATGTTCAGTATGAGTTTGATCTCTAGGAGTGAGCCTTAAGCCAAATTAGATGTTGGTTGACTTCAACAAGTTTTATGACACCATTGCCCTAGCACATTTGAAAGGTAGAGTAGAATGTAGATCAAAGCTTTTGTAGCTGAGTTGGTGTTTACATTTCTCTTTTGGTAGGCTACAAAGTATCTTCCTATACCAAAGATACTAGAATATTGGAGTGAAGAGTTATGTTCTACTCTCTCTCTCTCTCTCTCTCTCTCTCTCTCTCTCTCTCTCTCTCTCTCTCTGTGTGTGTGTGTGTGTGTGTGTGTGTGTGTGTGTGTGTGTGTGTGTGTGTGTGTGTTATATCTGACTGTGGGTAGGTAGGCACCAGCTTAACCTCTCCATGTCCAATGAGTTGTATGGATGTTATCCAGAAAAATGGGGCCTTTCTGTCAGTGCAAACTATTATCTTGACAACTACCTGGGTGTTGGGAAAGTTCCATTGACCCCTTTGACCAACAATTCAATTGGATGTGAAGCCAAACCTCATACTGGAGGCTTCCTTTTGTAACAAGAGATGGTCTTTTGGGACTCTTTCGCCCTCATTATTCTGAGATTTCATTAGATCACCTTCATATGTTTGAGAGAATTTCCAGTGCACTGTTTCCATACCACCCCTGAAATACCCTTCAATTCTAGCTGTCTTACCCCACAATTTCTCCCTCAACCCTTCTCCTTTCCTCTTCCATACCTAGTCCTTCTTTCCTGCCCCAACTACCACCAATCCATTCCTAAATTCTACTCTCTTTTTTTATTATATATATTCTTTATTTACATTTCAAATGATTTCCCCTTTCCTGGTTCTCCCCTCCCCAAAAGTCCCATAAGCCATCTTCCCTCCTGCTGTTCCCAAATCAAACCCCTCCCACTTCTCTGTCCTGGTATTCCCTTACAGTGCTGCATCAAGTCTTTCCAGGACCAGGGGCCTCTCCTTCCTTCTTCTTGGGCATCATTTGATATGTGAATTGTGTCTTGGGTATTTCAAGCTTCTAGGCTAATATCCACTTATCAGTGAGTGCATACCATGTGTGTTCTTTTGTGACTGGGTTACCTCCCTCAGGATGATATTTTCCAGTTCCAACCATTTGCCTAAGAATTGCATGAATTCATTGCTTTTAACAGCTGAGTAGTATTCCATAGTGTAAATATACCACATTTTCTGTATCCATTCCTCCATTGAGGGACATCTGGGTTCTTTCCAGCTTCTGGTTATTATAAATAGGGCTGCTACGAACATAGTGGAGCATGTGTCCTTATTACATGCTGGAGAATCCTCTGGGTATATGCCCAGGAGTGATATAATGGGATCCTCTGGTAGTATCATGCCTAGTTTTCTGAGGAACCATCAGACTGATTTCCAGAGTGGTTGTACCAGTTTGCAATCCCTCTAGCAGTGGAGGAGTGTTCCTCTTTCTCCACATCTTCACCAACACCTGCTGTCTCCTGAGTTTTTTTTTGTTTTTTTTTTGTTTTTTTTTTGTTTTTCGAGACAGGGTTTCTCTGTGTAGCCCTGGCTGTCCTGGAACTCGCTCTGTAGACCAGGCTGGCCTCGAACTCAGAAATCCGCCTGCCTCTGCCTCCCAAGTGCTAGGATTAAAGGCGTGCGCCACCACCGCCCTCTCCTGAGTTTTTAATCTTAGCCATTCTGACTGGTGTGAGGTGAAATCTCAGGGTTGTTTTGATTTGCATTTCCCTGATGATTAAGGATGCTGAACATTTCTTTAGGTGCCTCTCAGCCATTCAGTATTCCTCAGGTGAAAATTCTTTGTTTAGCTCTGTACCCCATTTTTAATAGGGTTATTTGGCTCTCTGGAGTCTAACTTCTACTCTCTTTACCCATCCCAGGGAAATACATGTGTACCCCACAGTCCCTTCATCTGGAACTGATGATTGCAGCTTCAATGAATAATATCCACATATTGAATATATACCATGTTTATCTTCATGGGTCTGAATTACCTCACTCATAATGATTTTTTCTAGTCTATACATTTGCCTGCAAATTTCATTATTTCATTTTTTTAACAGCTCAGAAATACTCCATTGTGTAAATGTACATTTTCTTTGTTCAATTGAGGGACATCTAAGTTATTTCCAGCTTCTGGCTATCATGAATACAGAAACAATGAACATGATTGATCAGGTTTCTTTACAGTAGGGTGGAGCATTCTTTGGGTATATGCTCAAGAGTAATATAACTGGATCTTGAGGTAGGTTGATTCTCAACTAAGCAGGGTTCATATGAACTCATAAAAAATTGAAATGGCAAAGATGGTTGCTACAGGGTTCTGCAGCAGGTTCTCTACCTCCCCCTATCCCAAAAAGGAGAAAGATGAGGAGAAGAAAGAAGAGGAGAAGGAGGAGGAAGCAGAGGAAAAAGAAGAACAAGCTTGTTTTGTGTTGTTCATATACTCACTGGAGCATGGTCAAACTCCTAGTGGGCAATTCTTTAAAGAAAACTTGGTCCTTCCATACATGCATCACCCTCCAGAAGCCATCAGTTATGGAAAGCTATACTTCAACATCCTCATTACAGTTTTAAGGGTTCTCTTCCATCTGTCTAAACTGTTTTGTTTGTCTTTTGGTGAGGGAGGATGGAGAACTTTTCCCATAAACCTTATATGTCCCCCTTTATTTATTGTGCATCTGTAGTCATCAATACCATAACAAAAGTAGTTGTCTTGCCATTTACAGTCAGAAGGAACATAGATCATGGACTTACACATGGTTTCTGGCAACAGCACAAACCACAGACATCTGCATGGGCTCCAGTGTCAGCACATGACACATCCATGGTCTCTAGTGGCAGTTATACTCTGGACATTAATATGGCTCTCTACCATTGTATAGGCCACGGAAACCATAATAGCCCTCAGTGGCAGCACAAGCCAAAGACATCACTTTGGCCTCAGGTAGCATTATATGGTCCCTGGTGGCAGCACACCCCACAGAGATAAACAAAGACTATGAACATCCACATGGCCTTCAGTGGTAAAACAGGTCATGGACAGCAAAACAGACCCAAGCTATAGCAGAACCATGAACCCAGACATGGCCCATAGAAGCAGCATGGACCCAAACAGCATCAGGAGGCAGCACAGGACATTCACATCACTATGGTCCCAGGCAGTATAATATGCCTGCCCAGATCTTAGAACTCATGCAACAGCTGTTAATTCAATTTCTTTTTTTTATTTTTTATTTTCTAAGTTTTTTTATTTACATTCCAAATCATTTCCCCTTTCCCGTTTCCTCCCTCCCCAAAAGTCCCATAAGCCCCCTTCCCTCAACCACAGCTTTATCCTCACTAAAATTAAGAGAACAAAACTTACTATAGAGGTGTGGTACAAAAACTCACATAAAGTATGAGGTATAAATGGAAGATTAAGGTTAATAAATTAACTAAGGAGTAGCTGCCAGGTTTCTAGTAAGGCTGTGATACAAGCATAGAGTTGCAGTTTGTAAAGGGTCTGGAGGATATAGCAGAAGTTGCTTCTCTCTCTTCTCCATATATGGGAATTGGGGTGAAGAGATGGCTTGGTAGTGAAAGCACTGACTACACTTCCTACAGACCTGGGTTCAATACCCAGCACCCATATGGTGCTTCACAAACCTCTGTAACTTCAATCCCAAGGGACCTAACACCCTCTCTGACCTCTGAAAGCACCAGGCATATACTCAGTGCACTGACAAACATGCAAGCAAAACACCCATACACATTAAGTAAATAAACAAACAAACAAACAGATAGGAACTAATATCTAGCTTGTGTGCACCACCCTTGGCTTTTTATAAGTGTTTTCTTCTAGACTCTGCTTCATATCATAAGATCTTGAGGTGGGTTTATTCTACCTTATTTGAAGACTAAGAAAACTCATACCCATGTCTGACTGTGACTCTTCTCCAGAGTCATGCACGCTCTTCCCTACTCTACAAGAAAAATATCCGCCAAGGCTTGAGACAAAATGTACTCTAAGTATCTGGATACCTAGTGTGGGAGATAAGCTTAACCTTTACCTAAATGTTCCAGGGGTGGGTGTCTAGCTACCAAACTTCATCTCATAGTGTGATGCTTGTCAAAGGCTACAAATATTTCCTATTAATATCCAAAACCCAATCTAAGTAGATTCATGCTCATTCAAAATCATCAGTAAATTTCAATCCTACAACATCATTTGACCATTTGCAAAATCTCATCTTGTACAAAATTACTTTTGTTATGTAAAGTAGTAAGCCTTGCAAATGACTGGTGGATAGAAACATTAGAGTAAATGAAAACATTGAAAAACTTTTGCTTGTACAAAAATCAGTCAGATGCACACATCAGCTTGCATCAATTCTGGTGGCCTGAATAATCAGAACTCCAGAATAAATGGGTCAGGATAATCCAAGGCCCTAACACTGACAGAGGAGCAATCAACAGTGGATCATTGCTGAGGGAAGAACAGTGACACTCCTTTGGGGATTCATTTCTAATAGGTCAGCCATGGTCAAGTACATGGTTCCACACTCACATGCATATAAATAGATTCAGGTGAGAGAGAGAGAGAGAGAGAGAGAGAGAGAGAGAGAGAGAGAGAGAGAGAGAGAGAGAGAGAATAAAATTGAGGAGATGGGGCAGGGGCATGTCGATAGATATGATGAAAATATATTGTGTAAATGCATGCATTCTCAACAAATAAATAAAAAATACCACTTTAAAAAATCAGATAAAGACTAGCACACCCAGGAGAGACTAAGGGAAGAGAGATACAGAATGATCTTTAAGATATAAAGCAGGTACAGATGCCTGCTGTGCAAGCCTGGTGACCTGAGTTCAACTCCTACAATTCATCCAAAGGTAGAGAGCAAGAATGAAGTCCATAAAGTTGTCCTCTGACCTCCACATGCTACCTCCACATGTTCACCATGGCATGTGCAAATGCATGCACACATACACACACACACACACACACAGAGAGAGAGAGAGAGAGAGAGAGAGAGAGAGAGAGAGAGAGAGAGAGATTTTAAAAAGGAAAGAAATGAACTTCGAGAAGACCATAGCTTGAACCATAAATAGTTCTGTAAATTATTTTAAATTAATGTGCCCATTCATGTCCCTTTATCATCTTCCAATTGTATTTAGAATGCAAGGAACACTCTGTAGACACCTGTCACATCCTCCACAGCAAGCATTCCTCCAGTCTTATTCTTTGCTCATAGCTTCAGTCCTTTAAACACATTTGGTCCTTCTCCATCTAATAACCTGCTTTCTTTTCTAGATTAGTCTCCTCCTTCTTTCACATACCTTTATATTTATTTTTCTTCCTTCTGCACCCCCAGACCACAGCTAGCATAAAATATACCATGCAGAACCTCTCAGTCAAAAGCATATGTTCCATAATTACATCTCTGTCTTCTTCATGTCCATGATTAACAAAAAGCATGCATTTATTTGTGCTTTTTTCACTTCCTGTGTGGTTTTTCAGTAGACACTCAAACCATTCAGACATAGGTGCTTGCTTCTTACATTGCTGTATACACAACACCTACTATTTGTAGCCCCAACATTCTAAGAATTCAATAACAGTTTTATCCTGGCATTGTATTTAAGACTATATTTGGAAGCTGGCGAGATGGATAAGTAGCAAAGAGTACTGGCTGCTCTTTCAGAGGACCCAAGTTCAATTCCCAGCACCCACGTGGCAGCTCACAATTGTCTGGAGCTCCAGTTCCAGGGGATCTGACACTCTCACACAGACATACATGCATGAAGGCAAAACATCAATGCACATAAAATTTAAAAAGAGTATTGTGAGTGTATGTGTGTGTGTGTGTGTGTGTGTGCATGTAACAGCAATTTTTTTTTAAAAAGGTCCTAAATTTGAAAGAAGGGAGGATTTGTAGGGAGGAAAGAGAAGGAGGAAAATATGTAAATTTATTATAACTTAGAAATATAAATGAGGTAATTTTTAAAATAGTTTTCAAAACTTCGCTCCTGAGTGAATATACATAAGAGCATGCATTGAGGAGGCCTTCCATAAGGGCTGAGGCTCTAACTTGGTATTATAACATGTGCCTAGACTCCACTAGTGAGAAAATGAGGTGTGACTTAGAGGCAGTATGCTTGTCTAAAGTGCATGAGATCCAATGTGTAATCCCCAAAGAATTCCATCAGCAGCCTGGAGAGAATAGATAAGACAGCAAAAGAATGGAAGTTCTACATACACAAAACCAGATCAAAGGAGAAAAGACATACCCATCATACCCATCTGCACAAAATTGTCCTTTGATCTTTACCTCTCTCTCTCTCTCTCTCTCTCTCTCTCTCTCTCTCTCTCTCTCTCTCTCTCTCTCTCTCTCTCTCTCTCACACACACACACACACACACACACACACACACGATGATGACACTTTTACATTATTTTTTAATATTTTTAATTTACTCAACACAGTTTCCCCTCCTTCATCTCCTCTCAGTCTCCTACCTTCCTCCAAACCCCCATTTACTTCTCCTCCATTTCTTTTCAGAAAACAGCAGGCCTTCCATGGATATCAACCAAACATGGATATCAAGTTTCAGAAAGACTAGGCAACTCTCCTCATATTAAGGCTTGATGAAGCAACCCACTAGGAGGATAAGAGTCTCAAAAGCAGGCAGCAGAGTCAGAGACAGCCACTGTTTCCACTGTTAAGAGTCTCACAAAAAGACCAAGTTACACAATTGTAACATAAGCAGAGGGTCTAGGTCAAACCCATGCAGGCTCCCTGGTCATCAGTTCAGTCTCTGTGAACCCTATGAGCCCAGATTAGTTGATTCTGTGGGTTTTCTTGTGGTGTTATTAACTCCTCTGGCTCCTATAATCATTCCTTCCCCTCTTCCACATGATTCCCCAAATCTTCCAACTAATGTTTGGCTGTAGGTCTCTGTATCTGTTTCCATCAGGCTCCATATTCTCCATTGCTAGTAGTCTTAGCTAGGTCACCCTTGTAGATTCTTTGGATTTTCCATTTTACTAGGTTTCTAGTGATGCCCCCAATTCCAGTTGTCTTTCCCGATACTTTCTCTCTCCCTCCTCCCCCAACCTGATCCCTTCTGTTTCCACCCCCACAAACCCCACCCCCATGCACCTGCAAAATATATTCTATCACCCCTTCCCAGGGAGATTTATGGATACAGAGCCTGAAATTGCTACCTCCTACAACTAGTCAAGATTCCCAGCACTGGGCTCTGTGATACACACCTATAATGCTATTCTGGAGACTGACACAAAAGGATCTTAAGTTCAAGGCTTGCCTGCACTTGCCTACACTTGCTTGCAGAGTAGGTTCAAAACTAGTCTGGACCATTTAACAAGATACTGTTTCAAAATAAAATGTAAAAAATTTATCTGGGAAAGTATTTTCCGCAGTAGAACACCTACCTAGAGTCCCTCAGTAATGCGTTGGGGCATGGCTCAGTGGTAGAGCACTTGCCTATAATTAATCACAGAAGGGCTTGAAGTGTGGGCATGACTGTGTTAAAATCCTTTCAAGCTTTTCTGAATAAGGCCTAAAAACCCTCATAAATTCAGTCTTTTATTATGCAATAATATCTATCCAAGGGACATTGGTGGTCTATTAGAGGACACAGAACACTGATTTTGTATTTTAAAATGTGTGACACCCCCTAAGGTTTGGGCATAGGATTGTGCCTATAACAGATACATTCTAAAATATCATCACTTATACACAGAAACATTTTGTCTTGTTCCTTCCTATAGTTTAGGCCTTAAACATCTCCCCCTTCTTAAGCACATATATTAAAGCCTTACTCTTCAGGTTATAGTGCTATGGAGGAGAGGAGATTTAAAAAGAAGAAACTTAGAATGGCGGGACCAAGTAGGAGGCCTGAAAGGAATTGTAGGATCCCAGTCTTATTTTTGTCAGGCCTCTGTTGGTCTGACCTGACCTGGAACAGGGACAACACTACATGGGCTTCCACAGGTATCAATGGCTGCTGTGGGCATAAGGCTCGTTTGTATAATAATGTACATATTTTCATGTTCTTCCTTCAAAGAATGCCCTACCTGTCAACATTACTAACTTCATGATAATCAGAGACAGCCCGAGCCCAGGAGAAGGAGGTGTAGCTAATGTCTCAGCAAAATGGTAAACACTGGGACCTTCAGGACAGCCCTTAAGGCTGTGGGAAAGAACTGTGAAAACATGAGTTTGAAAATATATAATTTCTTGACTATGCAAAATATAAGGATGCAATATGAATTATATGAGAAGTTTCACAAGTCTAAAGGAACAAAAGCAGCTAAGCTGTGAACCAACTTGTCAGAAAGATACTAAGGAAGGAAATAAAGAGACTTAAAGAGTGGTAATTGCAGGAGATCCCACCCAGCTAAGTTTTTTGTTTATGTTTACAAATGCAAGCAGATTCTTGAGTTCAAGGTTAGCCTGGGATGCCCAGGAGTGGTATAAAGGGATACTCTAGGAGTGTCATGCCCAGTTTTCTGAGGAACAGCCAGACTGCTTTCCAGAGTGGTTGTACCAGCTTGCAAACCCACCAGCAGTGGAGGAGTGTTCTTCTTTCTCCAGATCCTCACCAACAACTGCTGTCTCCTGTGTTTTTGATCTTAGCCATTCTGACTGGTGTGAGGTGGAATCTCAGGGTTGTTTTGATTTGCATTTCCCTAATGACTAAGGATGTTGAACAGTTCTTTAGGTGCTTCTCAGCCATTTGATATTCTTCAGGTGAGAACTCTTTGTTTAGCACTGTACCCCATTTGTAATAGGGTTATTTGGCTCCCTAGAGGATAATTTCTTGAGTTCTTCATATATATTGGATATTAGCCTTCTGTCAGATGTAGGATTGGTAAAGATCTTTTCCCAGTTTATTGGCTGCCACTTTGTCCTTTTGACAGTGTCCTTTGCCTGACAGAAACTTTGCAAATTTATGAGGTCCCATTTGTCAGTTCTTAATCTTAGAGCATAAGCTATTGGAGTACTGTTCAGGAAATTCTCCCCTGTGCCCATATGTTAATGGCCTTTCCCTAGTTCCTTTTCTATTAGTTTCAGTGTGTCTGCCTTTATGTGGAGGTCCTTGATCCACTTAGAATTGAGCTTAGTACAAGGAGATAAGAATGGATCGATTTGCATTTTTCTGAATGCTGAACTCGAGTAGAACCAGCAACATTTATTGAAAAGGCTATCTTTTTTCCACTGGATGGTTTTAGCTCCTTTGTCAAAGATCAAGTAACCATAGGAGTGTGGATTCATTTCTGGGTCTTCAATTCTGTTCCATTGATCTACATGCCTGTCACTGTACCAAAACCATGCAGCTTTTAACACTGTTGCTCTTGGGTACAGCTTGAGGTCTTGGATACTGATTCCCCCAGAAGTTCTTTTACTGCTGGGAATTGTTTTAGCTATCCTGGGTTTTCTGTTATTCCAGATGAATTTTTGAATTGCTCTTTAACTCTATGAAGAATTTCGTAGGGATTTTGATGGGGATTGCATTGAATCTGTATATTGCTTTTGGCAAGATGGTCATTTTTACTATACTAATACTGCCAATCCATGAGCATGGCAGATTTTTCCATCTTCTAAGGTCTTCCTCAATTTCTTTCTTCAGAGACTTGAAGTTCTTGTCATACAGATCTTTCACTTGTTTGGTTAGAGTCACACCAAGATACTTTATATTGTTTGTGACTATCTTGAAGGGTATCATTTCACTTACTTCTTTCTCAGCCTGCTTATCCTTTGGGTATAGGAATGCTACTGATTTGCTTGAGATGATTTTATATCCGGCCACTTTGCTGAAGTTGTTTATCAGCTGTAGGAGTTCTCTGGTGGAGTTCCTTGGGTCACTTAAGTATACTGTCATATCATCTGCAAATAGTGATAGTTTGAATTCGTCCTTTCCAATTTGTATCCCTTTGACCTCCTTTTGGTGTCTAATTGCACTAACTAGAACTTCAAGTACTATATTGAAAAGATATGGAGAGAGAGAGAGAGAGAGAGAGAGAGAGAGAGAGAGAGAGAGAGAGAGAGAGAGAGAGAGAGAGCAGCCTTGTCTAGTCCATGATTTTAGTGGGATTGCTTCAAGTTTCTCTCCATTTAGATTGATGTTGGCTACCAGTTTGCTGTAAATTGCTTTTACTGTGTTTAGATATTGCCTCGAATTCCTGATCTTTCCAAAAATTTTAGCATGAAAGGATGATGAATTTTGTCAAATGCTTTTCCAGCATCTAATGAAATGACCATGTGGTTTTTTTTTCTTTGAGATTGTTTATGTAGTGGATTACATTGATGGACTTCCTTGTATTGAAACATCCCTGCATCCCTGAGATAAAGCCTACTTGATCATGGTGAATGATCATTTTGATGTGTTCTTGGATTTGGTTGGCAAGAATTTTATTGAGTATTTTTGCATCGATATTCATAAGAGAAATTGACCTGAGATTCTCTTTCTTTTTCGGATCTTTGTGTGATTTTGGTATCAGCGTAATTGTGGCTTCATTGAAAGAGTTGGGTAGTGTTCCTTCTGTTTCTATTTTGTGAAATAGTTTGAAGAGTATTGGTATTAGGTCTTCTTTGAAGGTCCTATAGAATTCTGCACTAAAAACATCTGGACCTGTGTTTTTTTGGTTGGAAAACTTCCAATGACCACTTCAGGAGTTATAGGATGGTTTACATAGTCTATTTGATCCTGATTTAATTTTGGTTTTTGGTATCTGTCTAGGATATTGTCCATTTCCTCCAGATTTTCTAGTTGTGTTGAATACAGGTTTTTGTAGTAGGATCTGATGATTTTTTTTAATTTCCTCAGTTTCTGTTGTTATCTCTCCCTTTTCGTTTCTGATTTTATTAATTTGGATACTGTCTCTGTGCCCTCTGGCTAGTCTGGCTAGGCGCTTATCTATCTTCTTGATTTTCTCAAAGAACCAACTCCTAGATTTCTTGATTCTTTGTAAGGTTTTATTTGTTTCTACTTGACTGATTTCATCTCTGAGTTTGATGATTTCCTGCCATCTACTCCTCTTAGGTGTATTTGCTTCTTTCTGTTCCAGGGCTTTCAGGTGTGCCATTAAGCTGCTAGTGTATGCTCTCTCCCATTTCTTTTTGGAGGCACTCAGGGCTATGAATTTTCCTCTTAGCACCGCTTTCATTGTGTCCCATAAATTGGGGTATGTTTTGCCTTCATTTTCATTAAATTTTAAAAAGTCTTTAATTTCTTTCTTTATTTCTTCCTTGACCAAGGTATCAATGAATAGAGCATTGTTCAGCTTTAACGTGTATGTAGACTTCCTGTTGTTTTTGTTGCCATTGAAGGCCACCCTTATTCCATAGTGATCTGATAGGAGGCATGGGATTAGTTCGATCTTCTTATATCTGTTGAGGTCTGATTTGTGACCAATTATATGGTTGAATTTGGCAAAAGTACCATGAGGTGCTGAGAATAAGGTATATTCTTTTGCTTTAGGATGAAATATTTATATATATATATATTTATATATATATAAATATATATTTATTAATATATATATTAATATTATATATATATTTATACTAATATATATTATATATATAATATATATAATAATATATATACTAACTAACTAACTATATATATATATATATATATATATAGTTAGTTAGTTAGTTAGTTAGTTAGTTAGTTCCATTTGGTCCAAGGCTTCAATTAGTTTCACTGGGTCTGTTTAATTTCTGCTTTCCTGTTCGGTCCATTTCAGAGAGTGGGGTGTTGAAGTCCCCTACTATTATTGTGTGAGGTGCAATGTGTGCTTTGAGCTTTAGTGAAGTTTCTTTTATAAATGAGGGTGCCTTTGCATTTGGAGCATAGATGGTAGGAATTGAGAGTGTTTCTTGGTGGATTTTTCCTTTATCCAGTATGTGGTGTCCTTCCATGTCTTTTTTCATGAATTTAAGTTGAAAGTCAATTTTATCTGATATTAGGATGGCTACTCCAGCTCATTTTCTGGGACCATTTGCTTGTAAGATTGTTTTCCAGCCTTTTACTCTGAGGTAGTGTTTGTCTTTGACACTGAGGTGTGTTTCCTGCACGCAGAAAATGTTGGGTCCTGTTTATGTGTCCAGTCTGTTAGTCTATGCGTTTTTATTGGGGAATTGAGACCACTGATATTAAGAGATATTAAGGAATAGTGATTATTGCCATCTGCTATTCTTGACGCTATCTTTATGTTTGAGTGGTTATCTACTTTTGGTTTTGATGAAAGAAGGTTGCTATCTCGTTTTTTCCAGGGTGTAGTGTCTCTCCTTGTATTGGCAGTTTCCACCTATTATCCTTTGCAGGGTTGTTTTTGAGGAAAGATATTGTGTAAATTTGGTTTTATCAGGGAATATCTTGTTCTCTCTATCTATGGTGATTGAGAGTTTTGCTGGGTATAGTAGTCTAGGCTGGCATTTGTGTTCTCTTAGAGTCTGCATGCAATCTGCTCAGGATCTTCTGGCTTTCATAGTCTCTGGTGAGAAGTCTGATGTAATTCGGATACGTCTTCCTTTATATGTTACTTGGCCTTTTTCTCTTACTGCTTTTAATATTCTTTCTTTGTTTAGCACATTTGGTGTTTTGATTATTATGTGACAAAAGGTATTTCTGTTCTGGTCCAGTCTGTTTGGAGTTCTGTAGGCTTCTTGTATGTTCATCAGTATCTCTCTCTTTAGGTTAGGGAAGTTTTCCTCCATAATTTTGTTGAAGATATTTACTGGCCCTTTACATTGCAAATCTTCACTCTCATCTATACCTATAACCCTTAGGTTTGGTATTCTCATTGTGTCCTGGATTTTCTGGATGTTTTGGGTTACAAGTTTTTTGCATTTTGCATTTTCTTTGCCTGTTGAGTCGATGCTTTATATGGTATCTTCAGCATCTGAGATTCTTTCTTCCATCTCTTGTATTCTATTGTTGATGTTTGCATCTATGACCCCTGATTTCTTCCCAAGGTTTTCTATCTCCAAAATTGTCTCCCTTTGTGATTACTTAGTTGTTCCTCCTTCCTTTTGGAGAAGGTCCCATGATGTGCTGAGAAGAAAGTATATACTATTCTTTTTTTAATTTTTTATTTTATTTTCTATATTCTTTATTTACATTCCAAATGATTTCTCCTTTCCCAGTTCCCCCCTCCATGAAAGTCCCATAAGCCCTCTTCCCTCCCCCTGTTCCCCATTCCCTAAGAATTTAATAAATTCATTGTTTTTAATTGCTGAGTAGTATTACATTGTGTAAATATACATGGAAAATATCTCTGATAAAATTGAAGATATATATAAAAAAAACACATTAAGATTGACTATTTCATGGAAAAATTATACAGATAAAATGCTAGGCATAAAAATATTCCTAAGTTGTTTGAAAGTGGAATTATAAACATTTTCTGAAAAAATTGAAAATCTACAAGGAAATATTTCTGATAAAACTCAAGAAATATATAGAAAAACACATTAAAACTGATTATTTCATGAAAAACTATACAAATAAGATAGTAGAACTAAAAATATTCCTAAATTGATTGAAAGTAGAAGTAAAAACATTTTCTGATAAAATTGAAGATTTACATGGAAAATATCTCTGATAAAATTGAAGAAATTTATACAGATAAATTGGTAGGAATTAAAATATTCCTGAGTTGATTGAAAGTACAATTATAAACATTTTCTGATAAAATTGAAGATTTATATGGAAAATATTTCTGATAAAATTGAAAAAATATATGAAAAATATTACAATTGAAGATTATCATGGAAAATTATACAGATAAAATGGTAGGCATAAGAATATTTCTAAGTTGATTGAAAGTGAAATTATAAACAGTTTCTAATAATATTGAAGATTTACCTGGAAAAATCTCTAGTAAAATTGAAGAAATATATAAAAAATGTGTTAAGATGGAGTATTATATGGAAAAATTATACAGAAAAAATGGTAGGCATAAAATATTCCTATGTTTTTTGAAAGTGGAATTATAAACATTTTCTGATAAAATTGAAGATCTTCAAGGAAAATATTCCTAAAAAAATTCAAGAAATATATAGAGAAACATGTTAAAACTGACTGTTACATGGAAAATTAAACAGATAAAATGGAAGGTATAAAAATGTTCTGAAGTTGATTGAAAGTAAAATTATAGACATTGTCTGATAAATGTGAAGTTCCACAAGGAAAATACTTCTGACAAAATTGAAGAAAAATACAGAGAAACGATAAAATTGAAGATTATCATGGACAATTATACCAACAAAATGGTAGGCACAAAAACATTCCTAAATTGATTGAAAGTAAAACTACAAACACCCCCCCCGATGAAATTAAAGATCTACATGAAAAACACCTCCAACAAAATCGAAGAAATACACAGAAAACAAGTTAAAATTAAAGATTATCATGGAAAATAATGCAGTCAGAATGGTAGACACCAAAAGCATTACTGAATTGACAGAGGAGTCACAACATTTTCTGATAAAATCAAAGATCCACATGAAAAACATCTCTGTTAGACTATGTGTTTTGTTGGGGAATTGAGCCTATTGACATTATAAGATATTAAGGAATAATGATTGTTGCTTCCTGTTATTTTTGATGTCCTTTTTATATATGTACAGTTGTTTTCTTTTGGGTTTGTTGGAAAAAGATTACTTTCTTGCTTTTTCTAGAGTGTAGTTTCCCTCCTCATATTGGCGTTTTCCATCTATTATCCTTTGTAGGAGTGGATTTGTGGAAAGATATTGTGTAAATTTGGTTTTATCATGGAATATCTTGGTTTCTCCATCTATGGTAATTGAGAGTTTTGCTTGATATAGTAGCCTGGGCTGGCATTTGTATTCTCTTATGGTCTGTATAAGATCTGCCCAGGATCTTCAGGCTTTCATTGTCTCAGGTGAGAAGTCTGGTGTAATTCTGATAGGCCTGCCTTTATAGGTTACTTGACCTTTTTCTCTTACTACTTTTAACATTCTTTCTTTGTGTAGTGCATTTGGTGTTTTGATTATTATGTGCCAGAAGGACTTTCTGGTCTGGTTCAGTCTTTTTGGAGTTCTGTAGGCTTCTTGTATATTTATGGACATCTCTTTCTTTAGGTTAGGGAAGTTTTCTTCTATAATTTTGTTGAAGATATTTACTGGCCCATTAAGTTGGAAATCTTCACTCTCTTCTGTACCTATAATCCTTAGGTTTGGTCTTCTCATTGTGTCCTGGATTTCCTGGATGTTTTGGTTCAGGAGCTTTTCGCATTTTGCATTTTTTTTTCTGTCACGATGGATTTATTTTGCATGTTTGGAAATATGTGCCAGAATTTGAATGCCTTATACAATTTTTTTTTTGGAAAAAAAGCCATTATAAGGCATACACTGACCTTTCGGTGTTTATTTTCTTTTTTTCTTTTATTTTTTTATTTTTTTTAATTTTATTTTCTAAGTTTTTTTTTATCTACATTCAAAATCATTTCTCCTTTCCTGTTTCCTCCCTCCCTGCAAGTTCCATAAGCCCCCTTCATTCCCTCTTTTCCCCATTCAACCCCCTCTCGTTTCTCTGTACTGGCATTCCCCTACATCCAGTCATTCCAGGACCAGGGGTCTCTCCTTCCATCTTCTTAGAAATCTATTGATATGCGAATTGTGTCTAGGGTATTCCGAGATTCTGGGTTAATATCCCCTTATCAGTGACTGCATACCATGTGTGTTCTTTTGTGATTGGGTTACCTCACTAAGGATGATATTTTCAAGTTCTGACCATTTGCCTAGGAATTTCGTGAATTCATTGTTTTTAATTGCAGAGTAGTATTCCATTGTGTAAATATACCACATCTTCTGAATCCATTCCTACATTGAGGGACATCTGGGTTCTTTCCAGCTTCTGGCTATTATAAATAAGGCTGCTATGAACATAGTGGAGCATGTGTAAGACACAGTCAAAAAGACAAAGTGGCAACCAACTAACTGGGAAATGATCTTTACCAACCCTACATCCGACAGAGGGGTAATATCCAATATATACAAAGAACTCAAGAAGTTAAACTCCAGAAAGGCAAGTAACCCTATTAAAAATGGGGTACAGAGCTAAACAAAGAGTTCTCACCTGAAGAATATCTAATGGCTGAGAAGCACCTAAAGAGATGTTCATCATCCTTAGTCGTTAGGGAAATGCAAATAAAAACAACCCTGAGATTCCATCTCACACCAGTCAGAATGGCTAAGATCAAAAACACAGGAGACAGCAGTTGTTGGCGAGGATGTGGAGAAAGAGGAACACTCCTCCACTGCTGGTGGAATTGCAGGCTGATACAACCACTCTGGAAAGCAGTCTGGCGGTTCCTCAGAAAACTGGGCATGACACTCCCGAAGGATCCAGCTATACCACTCCTGGGCATATACCCAGAGGCTTTACCTGCATGCAATAATGACACATTTTGCATTTTCTTTACCTGTCTATGGTATCTTCAGTCCCTGAGATTCGTTGTTCTATCTCTTGTATTCTGTTGTTGATGCTTGCATCTATGACTCCTGAATTCTTTGCAAGATTTTCTATCTCCAGAGATGTCTCACTTTGTGATTTCTTTATTGTTTCTACTTCCATTTTTTAGATCCTGGATGGTTTTGTTCAGTTCCTTCGCTTGATTGTTTGTGTTCTCTAGTAATTCTTTCAGGGATTTTTGTGTTTCCTCTTTAAGGGCCTCTACCTGTTCACCCATGCTCCCCTGTATTTCTTTCAGGGATTTTTGTGTTTCCTCTTTTAGGGCCTTTACCATTTGACCCATGTTCTCCTGTATTTCTTTAAGGAAGTTGTTTATGTCCTTCTTGATGTCCTCTAACAGCATCGTGAGAAGAGACTTTAAATCCAGCTCTTGCTTTTCCAGTGTGCTGGGGCCTCTGGGACTTTCTGTGGTGGGAGAACTGGGCTCTGATGTTGCCAAGTAGCCTTGGTTTCTGTTGGTAGGGTTCCTGCGCTTACCTTTTGCCATCTGGTTATCTCTGGTGTTAGTTGGTCTTGTTGTCTCTGGCTGGAGATTGCCACTCCTATGGGTCTGTAAACCTGTGTCTGTACTCCTGTGAGAACAACTCTCTTCTGGAAGGGTCTGTGCACAGAAGGCTGTGGAGCTTTCTAGTTCCCTGCTGCAAATGGAGGCTGGAAGGGAAGTCTCCTGAACCAGCTACTCCAATGACCATATGCCTTGTGCTCTCCTAGCTGTACCCCTCCAGAGGGATGGTGGGGATCTCACCTCCACACTCAGAAGTGAAATCGCTGCTGGGAGATCACTCTCTCCTGGCGAGCTTAGCACAGAAGGCTTTGGAGCTGCCTGGTTCCCTGCTGCAGATGGCAGCTGGAAGGGAAGACTCCTGTCCCACTCCACTGATCGCATGCCCTGTGTGCTCGTATTCTTTTATATTTTATTAAATATAATCTTCATTTACATTTCAAATGATAAAACCTTTCCCGATTTGCCCCCTCCCCAAAACCCCCCAACCCCTCCTCCCACTCCTTGCCTCCCCCTGACCCACTCCTACCTCCCCGCCTCAATTTCCTCTTGTTGGGGCATCTATTTAGCCTTCATCTGACCAAGGACCACTCCTCCTACTGATGCCCGACAAGGCATTCCTCTGCCACATTTTTGGCTGGAACCATGTGTACCACTTGGTTGCTGGTTTAGTCCCTGGGAGTCCTGGGGTGTCTGGGTGGTTAACATCATTGTTCTTCCCATGGGACTGTAAACCCCTTCAGCTCCTCCAGACCTCCCCCCAACTCCTCCATTGGGGACCCCACTCCCAGACCAATGGTTGGCTACTAGCATCTGCCTCTGTATGTATAAGGCTCTGGCAGGGTCCCTCCAAAGACAAGCATGGCATGCTCCTTTTGATATGCACTTCTTGTCGTCCATAGTAGTGTTGGGGTTTAGTGACCGTTTATAGGGTGAATCCGCAGGTATATACTTTTCATTTAGGATGAAATGTTATATAGATATCTGTTAAATCCATTTGCTCCAAAACTTCTATTAGTTTCACTCTGTCTCTGTTTAGTGTGTGTTTCCTTGATTTGTCCATTGATGAGAGTGGGGTGTTGAAGTCACACACAATTATTGTGTGAGGAGCAATGTGTGCTTTGAGCTTTAGTAAAGTTTATTTTCCCTATGTGGGGACCCTTGCATTTGGAGCATAGATGATCAGAATTTGAGTTCTTCTTGTTAGATTTTTCATCTGATGAGTATGAAGTGTCCTTCCATGTCTTTTTTGATAACTTTTGGTTGAAAGTACATTTTATCTGGTATTAGAATGGCTACTCCAGCTTGTTTCCTGGGACCATTTGCTTGGAAAATTGTTTTCCAGTTTTTAATTCTGAGGTAGTGTTTGTTTTTGACACTGAGGTGCATTTCCTCTATGAAAAAATATGCTGGGTTCTGTTTACATATCCAGTCTGTTAGTCTATGTCTTTTTATTGGGGAACTGAGGCCATTGATGTTAAGAGATGTTAAGGAAAAGTGATTTTTGCCTCCTATTATTTTTGTGTGGTTATCTTCTTTTGGATTTGTTGAAATAAGATTACTATTTTGCTTTTCTTAAGGTGTAGTTGCCATCCTTATATTGGTATTTTCCATCTATTTTCCTTTGTAGGCGGGATTTGTGGGAAAATGTTGTGTAAATTTGGTTTTATCATAGAATATCATGGTTTCTCCATTTATGGTGATTGAGAGTGTTGCTGGGAATAGTAGTCTGGGATGACATTTGTGTTCTCTTAGAGTCTGTATAACATCTGCCCAGGATCTTCTAGCTTTCATGGTCTCTGGTGAGAAGTCTGCTGTAATTCTGATAGGTCTTCCTTTATATGTTACTTGGCCTTTTTCCCTTACAGTTTTTAATATTCTTTCTTTCTTTAGTGCATTTGGTGTTTTGATTATTATGTGATGGGAGAAATTTCTGTTCTGGTCCAGTCTGTTTGGTGTTCTGTAGGCCTCTTATATGTTCATGGGCATCTCTCTCTTTAGGTTAGGGAAGTTTTCTTCTATACTTTTTGAAGGTATTTACTAGCCCTTTAAATTGTAAAACTTTGCTCTCTTCTATAACTATAATCCTTAGATTTGGCCTTCTCATTGTTTCCTGGATTTCCTGGATGTTGTGCAGTACAAGCTTTTTGCATTTTTCATTTTCTTTGACTATTGAGTCAATGCTTTCTATGGTATCTTCAGCCCCTGAGATTCTTTCTTCTATCTCTTGTATTCTGTTGTTGATGTTGGCATCTATGACTCCTGAATTCTTTCCAAGGTTTTCTATCTCCAGAGTTGTCTCCCTTTGTGATTTCTTCATTTTTTCTACTTCCATTTTTAGATCCTGGATGGTTTTGTTCAGTTCCTCCACTGGTTTTTTTGAGTTTTCCTGTAATTCTTTAAGGGACTTTTGTGTTTCCTCTTTAAGTGCTTCTACCTGTTGACCCATGTTCTCCTGTATTTTTTAAGGAAGTTATTTCTGTCCTTCTTGAAGTCCTCTATCAGCACCATGAGCTGTGATTTTGAATCCAGCTCTTGCTTTTCCAATGTGTTGGTGTATCCAGGACTTGCTGTTGTGGGAGAACTTGCCTCAGATGGTGCCATGTTGGCTTGGTTTCTGTTGGTAATGTACTTGCATTTGCCTTTTGCCATCTGGTTATCTCTGGTGTTCGCTGCTTTTGTTCTCTTTGGCTGTGGCTTATCTGTCCTGCAATTCTCTGTATCTGTGATCCTGGGAGACCCATTCTCTCTGTGTACACAGGTATGTAGGTAATCCTGTGAGACCCATTGTCTTGTGGTTGTATTTGGGTATGTAGATCTGTGGCCCTAATCAGCTCTGGGTGTGGGCAGAAACCAGAAGACTCTATTCCCAGGCTGCTCCTAGGCTCTTTTGTCCTCAGGGTTTCTTGCTGTTTACTCTGAGCAGTAGGGGTCATCCTACCTGTACTGTCTGGTCTCTCTGCACTCCTGGGTGGTCAGTTACCTCCCTGTGACATTTGGATATCAGCTTATGTCTTTCTATGGGTTAATTGAATTTATTAATATTCAGAGACATTAAAGAGAGATGACTGTTTGTTCCTGATATGTTCGTTTTTGTAGGTGGATTTAGGTGCTTGTGGTTTTCTCCTTTTGGTTTCTTGTGAGATACTTAATATCTTGTACTTTCTTTGGTGCAGGTACCTTCCTTGTGTTGGAGTTTTCCTTCTAGGATCCTCTGTAGGGCTGGATTGGTAGATAGATACTGTTTGCATTTGGTTTTGTTCTGGAATGTTTTGGTGTCTCCATCTATGTTGATTGAGAGTTTTGCTGAGTATAGTAGCCTAGGCTGACCTTTGTGTTCTCTTAGAGTCTGCATGACCTCAGACCAGGCTCTTCTGGTTTTCATAGTCTCTGTTGAGAAGTCTGGTATAATTTTGATAGGTCTACCTTTGTACTTTACTTGGCCTTTTCCCTTTGCAGCTTTTAATATTCTTTCTTTTTCTGTGCTTCTAGTGTTTTGATTATTATGTGATGAGAGGATTTTCTTTTCTGGTTCCATTTGTTAGGTGTTCTATAGGCTTCTTGTACCTTTTTATGGCCATCTCTTTCTCTAGGTTGGGGAAGTTTTCTTCTATGATTTTGTTGAAGACATTTTCAGGTCCTTTGAGCTGGGAATCTTCATTCTCCTCTTTTCTGATTATTCTTAGATTTGTTCTTTCATTGTGTCCTGAATTTCTTGGATGCTTTTGGTTAAGATTTTTTTATGTTTTGAATTTTCTTTGACTGTTATCAGTCTCTTCTATAGTATCTTCTACACCTGAGATTCTCTCTTCTGTCTCTTGTATTCTGTTGGTGATACTTATATTTGTAATTCCTGATCTCTTTGCTACGTTTTCCATTTCTAGGTTTGCCTCCATTTGTGTTTTCTTTAGTGTTTCTATTTCCTCTTTTAGGTCTTGGATCACTTTATTCAATTCCTTTAACTGTTTACCTATGTTTTCCTCTATTTCTTTCAGTGACTTATTGATATCCTCCTTAAAGAACTCTATTATTTTCATGAGATAGGATTTTAGATCAGCTTCTGATTTTCAGGTGTGTTGTTGTATTCAGGGCTTGCTATGGTGGGAAAACTGTGTTCTGATGATGCCTGCATATATTGACTTCTGTTGCTTATGTTTTTGCACTTGCCAATTGCCATCTGGATATCCCTGGTATTTGTTGGTCTGGGGTCTGCCTCTTTTGTCCCTGGGTTGCTTTAGGTTCCCTGATAGGCCTGCATCCCTGGCTATAGCAGACCACCTGTGGGGCCTTCCAACTGGGGGCTCTTCACAGGGGCAGAGAAGCTGATGATCTATTGTCCTAGTTGCAGTAGATCTCCTAGGAGGTCTTCAGACTCTTGGTCTTCACTGAAGCAGTCCAGATGTTGTACAACTGCTCTGAGTGCAGCTGATCATCATCTGCTCTGAATGAAGCTGATCCTCAACTACTCTGAATGCAGTGGGTCCTCAACTGCTCTGAGTTTAGTGGGTCCTCAACTATTCTGAGTGAAGCAGGTCCAACTGCTTTGATTGCAGTGGGTTCTCATCTGCTCTGACTGCAGCAGTTTCCCTGGGATGGATCAGCAGATAGTGTCTTCATTAGAGCAGACCAGCAGGAGTCTGCTCCAGCAGAAAGGACTTGGCAGAAGAAGGGGCAGAATGGATGGAAGGGGTGTGGTATTCGGGAGGGCAGGGGTTTTGGTGGGTGTTGGTTCATGAGTCTACAGGGCCTCTAGCAGCAGCTCTGGTACTCCAGATTGGGGAGGGGGTTCTCATCAACTGCTCTGAGTGCAGCAGGTTGTCTGGGATGGATCAGGAGATGGTGTCTTCACTAGTGCAGACCATCCAGGAGTCTGCCCCAGCAGAAAGGACCGGACTGCCACAATAGTACCTTTTGAATTTTTTTCTAGCTAGGGCTGAACTCTCTGGAGATCTCCTGAGAACAAATACAGAACTTCAAGAACTTTTTTCAGCCAAGCACTGGTGGTGCATGCCTGTAATCCTAGTGCTTGGGACGCAGGGGCAGGTGGATTTCTGAGTTTGAGGCCAGCCTGGTCTAGAGTGTGTTCCAGGACAACCAGGGCTATACAGATAAACCTAGTCTCAAAAAAATTTTTTTTCTAACAGGATTTTTGATTTGGGTCAGAAGAAAACATGGAGAGTGAACACAGCTCTTTTAGAATTTTTCATAGCTCTTTTAAAAACTTTTTCTAACATGATGTCAGATATCTCAAGAATTCCTTATAGAGATAACATAGCTTTTTTAGAACTTTTTCTAGCAGCTATCCATGGAAGGATGTCTGAAGAGTAGCATAGCTCTTTTAGAATTTCTTCTGGTTTTCTGATTTTGATCAGAAAACCCAAGAATTACTTTTAGAATTTTTTTTAACAGGATCTCTGACTTGGTTGAAAGATACAAGAATTTTTATAACAGCTTTTCTGAATTTGGTCTGAAAACCCATGAGCTATCCAGAAAGATTTTAGAATTTAGACTAGCAGACTAGAGAGCCGTTTCAACCAAAGACAGCTGTCTCAAACAGAAAGCTGGCTGTCTCAACCAAAGAGTTTTTTAGAATAGCAAAAAAATTCTGCCTAGAGCAGAACACACACACACACACACACACACACACACACACATACACACACACACGAAAGAGAGAGAGAGAGAGAGAGAGAGAGAGAGCAGTATGAAAAGATGTCTCCAGCAGACTACAGAGCCAAGACCTGTCTACAGAAAGCAGAAGACTGTCTAGGGAGACATCTCAAGCAGAACATAGGCTTCCAGCTATTTGTGTTGCTCCCAGACACCCCTTATCTCGGAACCCCTCTCCAAGTCAATGTTGGTCCTCGGCAGAAACGTCCAAAGAACACTCTTATATTCCTGTTGGTAAACTTGATTTCTTTATATCTCCTCTGCACAGATTTACTGGTGTTTTTTTGTTCTGTGGATATTTGTTAATTGACCCTAAGTTTGAGATTCTGGATTATGAACAAGTAATTCAGCCACAAGTCAAATCTAGCACTTCCACTGAAAGAGCTCACACTGAATGGGACTGTTAGATCATAGACAATACTCAGATTGGGGAGTTATTTCAGAGATTTGCAGGATAATATGGACATGGCCAAGATTATTGATGCAGGTGACAAGCAGGTTATCATAGATAAGGAATATGAATTTACAGACAGTAAGAGAGTAATGTAATTCATGGTGAGATAAGGGCCATGAGAATAAAAGGAAAAAACAAGAGAAACTAGGGTAAGGTCAAAGAGACATTCATCAGAAAGTGAGAACACAAAGGTCAGTAAGGTATGGATTATGGAGGATTATAACCCAGTTAAGAAGATTAGGCCATCTGCTGAATTGCTTTGCAGATGGCTAATAGTATTCATTATATCTGGGTTCTTACTAACAGCTTTGAAGGATAACTTTAATTCCATGCATAGGAGCCATCTGCCCTTTCAATTTCTACAATCTCCCATGTACTTAGTGCATCCCATGGTTGAGGAAACACTTTGTTGCTGTTGTTGTTGTTGATGATGATGATGATGATACCAATGATGATGATATTACTGATGATGATGGTGATGATGGTACTGATGAAAACATGGCAGAAATGATCATAACAGTGACAGCTCATATTTGCTAAGCAGCACCCATGCTTCCTATATATGTTAAATAATTTCCAGATTCAAACCAGTTTCAAATTAACATCTCTGAGAGCCACAAGTGGGAAATGCCATGTTACTTAAGAGCCCATAACCACATCAACCCATTTGTGAAATTCAAAAGTGGAATTCTCTTCTTTATTCTTGCTAGTCCTTCCTTCATGGTCCAAAGTAAGGAATGAGGCAATAGTATCAAACAGCTTAAAGGTGCACTTCATGCTGCCCACTTGTACTAGTAAAGGACAGATTATTATAGCAGTACATTGCTCAATATTCAAGTTCATTTAACACATCATGGTGTATATTGGGCAGAACAGCACTTACTGGTAGAGAGAGAACAAGATCCTTCTGCTTTATATCTATTTTGCGCAGGGACTCAGAATTTCATAACCATGCTCCTCCAATTTGAAATTTAGGACCCAGTGAGTTTTCTCTCCGGAGAGTATGTCTATGCATTCTGATATATAGGGAAGTGGCAGATGCTAGATTCAGAACTATCAAACACTCCAACAGTTATAGCACTCCCCCAAAAAAAGTATGAAATTTTTGTCTAAACTCAGTGGGTGGGAGAATTATATGTTCCTTTCTACCACCTTCCTCAAATCGGAATTGCTGTGTATTTAATTAGCAGGCAACAGAAGACACTAGACAGAGAATTCCTTGAGAATTGTTTTGAAACAGAAGATAAAAAACAGCATTTCCACTACAATGTTTGGGAGAAGATGAAGAGGGGTTACTTATCAGATTATTTTACTTGTGGACTCCTTCATGTCACTAAAGGATATTGGGGGAGGGAGAATGGTAGCTGTGAGCCTGGATTAAAAAACATGAAAGTTGAGCTGGCATTCTATCTTTACTCCAAATAAGTCATTAACTTTATAAAAGCTTTGTGTTGTCTGAATATTGGCTAGAACAGCACTCCCTGGGATGTAAGACCAGATGTTAATTATCACATATTGAGTGTAGTAATAATAATAATAATAATAATAATAATAATAATAATACAGCAACAGCCTATACTTTGGCTTTAATTTGCATTTTGCCTCTTCTTATGATTCCTTTCATTTTTTAAAAACAATCTGTTAAACATTATTTCCTATGGTTTATTCTATTAGTTGTTCCTTCAACATAAACTATGACTAATTCATCGCTCTGGGATCTGTGAACATATCGAACAAAACATGAAATTCTCATTTTCATACAGAAAAATAAAAAGATCAAGGGGTTGTGTTTCCCAAGCTTAACCTAATCAAATGTCATCTTCTGTTTACTACCTCTAGATACCACCAAAACTTACTAATTACTTGACATTTTCTTTAAGTTCCCACACTCTTCACTTTAATAAATTTGTCATCTTTTTGATATAATAAAAAAGCAGCAGTACTGTCTGTAAAGAGAATGCAAATAAAAAGTGCTATGAAAAGTGTGTTATTAAATTTCACTAGATACCACTGTTCAAATAAGGTTCTGTGCCTAGTCCTGACCTACTTTTTGTTAAAAGGGGAGATTATGAAATTGGACAGTAGAGATGTATTAAATTGAAGCTTTCCCTTTTCATAATCAAAAGGATTCAGAAAACCATTGGAAAGGGATTTGTTTTATCTCTCAGTGTATGATGTTTCAAAATGACTCATTGTGTGTCCCTGTTTACCTAACAGTCTTGTCATACACAAAAAAATGTATTTTTGTAATATTGGTGGTGCCTATTCCACTCTCTTAGAAAGGTCACAGGGATAATACACCTTGTTTACCTTTGTTGTGTCTGAAACATGTCCTAGGTAGCTCTAACTCTCAACTTTATACAATTGAGAGTTACTTGAGAAAGCTAACTCTCATCTGAGTCTCATTTGAGGAATTACCTAGATCAGACTGGCCTGCAAGCATATCTGTGGAGAAAGGTCTTGGCTGTTAATTGATGTAAGATATCCAAGTCCACTGTGGGCAGAACTATCCCTATGCAGGTGATCCTGGGATATTTAAGAAAGATAACCTGAGTTCAGCTAGCAAGCAGTATCCTCCATAGTTCCTGATGTAGCTATCTGTGAAGTACCATAGTCCAAAATAATGCTGTTTAGAACAACAAGCAAGTTTGCCCTCAAGTTCCGATTTGAGATCCTGACCTGAATTCATTCTGTGGTGGACTGTAACTATAATACAAAATGAACCCTTTCTTTTCTTAATTTGTTTTCAGTTAGGGTACAGCAACAGAAACCAAACTAATACAAAACACTTCTCTAGTACTCTTAATGTAAACATGATATAGGTGTACGCTTTCATATCATTAAGGAGCGAGTTTCACAGAGCAGATATGTAGCTTTCAAAATACCACGAAAACTTGATCTATTTGTGTTACTACAACACATTACTAGAGACTTGGTGGCTTATGAACAAGAGAAATGTATTCCTCCACTATAAGAACACAGCCCACAGAATCAATTAATTAGGGCACATGGGAGGTCACAGAGACTAAGCAACAATCACATACCCTGTATGGGTCTTTTTTTAAAGGGAAGCGGAGAAGGAGTGACTCTGGAGGGAAGGAGAAGTAGGAAAGGCTAGGAGGAATAGAGGGATGGTAAATTGAAGTCATGATATAACATATGAGAGAAGCAATTTTTTAAAGATACCAAAAGGAGGAGGAGGACAAGGAAAAGGAGAAAGAAGAGGAGGAAAGGAAGATAAGGAGGAGGAGGAGGAGGAAGGGGAGGGGAAGGAGGAGAAAGAAAAAGAAAGAGAGAGAGAGAGAGAAGAGGAAGAAGAAGAAGAAGAAGAAGAAGAAGAAGAAGAAGAAGAAGAAGAAGAAGAAGAAGAAGAAGAAGAAGAAGAAGTGTTTTCTAAGACACTGGATGATTCAGAGTTTGAAGAGGACCCTCATTCATGCTTCAGATGGCAACTTTGCATTGTAAAATTCCTTATGATTCATGTCCTAGCAGCATTACCTTAAGAACTGTGGGTTTTTATTTGTGTTTTTAATTGACTAATATATTTAATTATCTTGGTTTTTGAGATAGGGTACCACCATGTTGGCCAAAAACTTACTATGTAGCCTAAAGTGGCCTTGAACTGAACTCAACTTCTGGAGAACTGGTTATCATAAAAATAAGCCATTAAGTTCAGTTCAGGGCTGGAATTTCAGGCTATGAATTTGAGAAATGCAAATTTTAAATTAAGGTGTGTCCTTAACTTATGTTTTGTTGGAATTCTCTTCTGATTCATCTTTCAGAGAACACAGAGTTTTGTCTTCCCTGTCTTCTACATGGGAAGGTTTCTCTCCACCCTCTCCAACTTCAATACACTTTCTCTTTTATGTTCATTCACCCCAACCTTTAGAGTTAATAATAAAAGGTGAGTGGTGGGGAACTACAGTCGGGGGAGCTTATAAAATTAATTTCTCACAGTTGCATCCCTCTGTCTGTAGGCTTCCAATAGGGCAGATTTCTAAAGGGACCATGTTTATGTGAAATGACATGCCCTTTCTCCTTAGATATGAACATGACTTTTTGAAATGGGTTAATTATCTTGTTTATTTACATTCCAAATGTTGTTCCCTCCATGTCCACCATCCCAGAGTTCTTTACCCTATTCCCCCTCCGCTTTGCCTCTGAGAGGGTGCTTCTCACCAGGCATCTCCCTGTTCTGGGGCATCACGTCTCTACAGGATTAGGCACATCCTTTCCCATTGAGGCCAGGCAAAGTAGTCCTCTGCTATATATGCAGCAGGGGCCATAGACCAGCCCATGTTTGTTCTTTGGTTGGTGGTTTAGTCTCTGGAAGGTCCCATGGTTCAGATTAGTTGACATTGTTGGTATTCCTATGGGGTTGCTATCTCCTTCAGCTCTTTCAGTCCTTCCCCTAACTCTTCTATAGGGATCTCTGAACCCAACCGAATGGTTTGCTATAAGTATCTGCATCTGTCCCAGTCAACTGCTGATAGAGCCTTTCAGAGGACATCCATGCTAGGCTCCTGTCTGCAAACACAGCACAGCATCAGTAATAGTGTTTAATAGGTTTGGTGTCTACCCCTGGAATGGATCTCATATCACAAGAACATGTGTTCCACTATGTCCATACAATCCTTACTTGTGATAGCCAGAAACTAGAAGCAAACAATATGTCCCAAAACTGAAGAATGGATACAGAAAATGTATTTCACTTGCACAATGATATATTATTCAGTTATTAAAAGTGAGGACATTATGAATTTTGCAGGCAAATGAATGTAATTAAAAAATATCCTATGTGAGGAAATGCAGACACAAAATGACATGTGTGGTCCATTAAATGATCTCTGTTGTGATATTTTCCTATGAGCCATGTTGGTGCCATACTCATTTTGGAGTTTGGAATATCAGATATTTAAATAAATGATGCTGAAACTATAATGTTAATAAATGATAGTATTAAAAAGTGCTCTCAAGCCCCATTCATTCTGATGTGGTAGAACTGTGCTAGGTCTGCCACAGGGGAAGACCCCATTTCCTAGTGCTTTCTAGAGATCCAGCAGCAGTGAGGCATTCAGTAAGAAACAACACCCACCTCTGGAGGCCCAAAGCTGCAGGCAGGGACCCACTACCCAGCAACCACCTAAACCCGCCCTCCCTCTGGATCACCACTCCCCTTCCATCTCTTCTACCCCTCCCTCCTCTGCTGCCTGTCCCGTTCATTCCAACATGGTAGACCTGTGCTAGGTTGGCCATGGGGGAAGGCCCCATTTCCTGGTATTCTCTGGAGATCCAACAGCAGCAGGGCATTCGAGATCCAGAAGCAGCTGGGCATTCAGCCTGTGCCAGGTCTGCATGGGGGAAGGCCACATTTCCTGAGATCCAGCAGCAGTGAGGCATTTGAGAACCAGCATTTTGCAGGACATTCAACTCTTTCTAAGTCTGCCACAGGAAGACCCCATTTCCTGATACTTCCTGGAAAACCAGCTGTATGCAGGACATTTGAGAGAAAGGGAATCCCAGGAGTACAGAAACACAGGCCTGCAGGACAGAGAAGTCACAATCAGAGACAGCAAGACCAGCTAACACAGGAGATAACTGGATGGCCAAAGGCAAACACAAGATTAATACCAACAGAAACCAAGGCAACATGGCACCATCAGAACTCAGTTCTCCCACAACAGCAAATCCAGGATACTCTATCACATTGGAAAAGCAAGAGCTGGATTTAAAATCATATCTCATGATGCTGTTAGAGGAATTCAAGAAGAACATAAATAACTCCCTTAAAGAAATACATGAGAACATGGGTCAACAGATAGAAGCCCTTAAAAAGGAAAAACAAAAATCCCTTAAAGAAATTCAGGAGAATATGGGTCAACAGGTAGAAGATTTTAAAGGGGAGACACTAAAATCCCTTAAAGAAATATGGGAGAATATGGGTCAACATGCAGAAGTCCTTAAAGAGGAATCACAAAAATCTCTAAAAGAAAGAGGAGAACATGATTCAACAGGTGGAAGCCCTTAAAGAGGAAACACAAAAACCCCTTAAAGAATTTCAGGAAGATAGCTACACAAACAGAATTTCACCTTTAACAAAGAAGATAACAGTAAGTAACAATCACGTTTCCTTAACATCTCTTAACATCAATGGGCTAAATTCCCCAATAAAAAAGACATAGATGAACAGACTGGATATGTAAGCAGGACCCAACACTTTGATGCATACAAGAAACCCACCTAAGTAACAAAGGCACTCACTACTTCACAGTCAAAGGTTGGAAAAAATTTCCAAGCAAATGGTCCTGAGAAACAAGCTGGAGTAGCCAGTCTTATATCGGATAAAATTGACTTTTTTTTTAATTTTCTAAGTTTTTTTATTTACATTCCAAATGATTTCCCCTTTCCTGTTTCCTCCCTCCCCGAAAGTCCCAAAAGCCCCCTTCCCTCCCTCTGTTCCCCATTCAACCCCCTTTCACTTCTCTGTCCTGGCATTCCCCTACATCCAGTCTTTCCAGGACGAGGGGTCTCTCCTTCCATCTTCTTGGAAATCTATTGATATGCGAATTGTGTCTTGGGTATTCCGAGATTCTGGGTTAATAGCCACTTATCAGTGACTGCATACCATGTGTGTTCTTTTGTGATTGGGTTACCTCACCAAGGATGATATTTTCCAGTTCTGACCATTTGCCTAGGAATTTCGTGAATTCATTGTTTTTAAATGCAGAGTAGTATTCCAGTGTATAAATATACCACATCTTCTGAATTGACTTTCAACCAAAAGTTGTCAAAAAAAGATAAGGAGGGTCACTTCATTCTGGTCAAAGGAAAAGTCTACAAAGATGAGCTCTCAATTCTGAACATCAATGCTTCCAACACAATGGCACCCACATTCATAGAAAAAACTTTACTAAAGCTCAAAGACACATTGCACCCCACACAATAATAGCAGGAGACTTCAACACTCCACTCTCAACAATGGACAAATCATGGAAACAGAAACTAAATATAGACACAGTGAAACTAACTGAAGTTATGGACAATAATAGCAGGAGACTTCAACACTCCACTTTCAACAATGGACAAATCATGGAAACAGAAACTAAATATAGACACAGTGAAACTAACTGAAGTTATGGACAAAATGGATCTAACAGATATTTACAGAACATTCCACCCTAAAGCAAAAGAATATACCTTCTTCTCGGCACCTCATGGCACCTTCTCCAAAACTGAACATATAATTGGTCACAAAACAGGCCTCAACAGATACAGAAATATTGAAATTATTCCATGTACCTTATCGAATCACCACGACCTAAGGCTAGTCTTAAGCTCAAACAAAAGCAATGGAAAATGCACATACACATGGACTTTGAACAATGCTCTTCTCAACGATAGTTTGGTCAAGGAAGAAATAAAGAAAGAAATTAAAGACTTTTTAGAGTTCGATGAAAATGAAGAAACATCATACTAAAACTTATGGGACACAATCAAAGCAGTGCTAAGAGGAAAACATATAGCTCTGAGTGTCTCCAAAAAGAAAATGGAGAGAGCTTACACTAACAGCTTGACAGAACACTTGAAGGCTCTAGAACAAAAAGAAACAAATACATCCAAGAGGAGTAGAAGCAGGAAATAATAAAACTCAGGGCCAAAATCAACCAAATAGAAACAAAAAGAACTATACAAAGAATCAACAAAACCAGGAGTTAGTTCCTTGAGAAAAATCAACAAAATAGATAAACCCTTAGCCAAACTAAGCAGAGGGCACAGAGGCACCACCCAAATTAATAAAATCAGAAATGAAAAGGGAGACATAATAACAGAAACTGTAGAAATTCAAGAAATCATCAGATCCTACTACAAGAACTTATACTCAACAAAGTTTGAAAATCTGGATGAAATGGACAACTTTCTTGATACATACCAAGTGCCAACATTAAAACAGGATCAGATAAAGCATCTAAATAGTCCCATAAGTCCTGAGGAAATAGAAACAGTCGTTAATAGTCTCCCATCAAAAAAGAGCCCAGGGCCAAATGGGTTTAGTGGGGAATTCTATCAGATCTTCAAAGAAGAACTAATACCGATACTCTTCAAACTATTCCACAAAATAGAAACTCAAGGAACACTACCAAACTCATTCTATGAAGCCACAATACACTTATACCTCAAACAAACAAAGACCAAACAAGGAAGGAGAATTTCAGACCAATCTCCCACTTGAACATTGATGCAAAAATAATCAACAAAATTCTGGCCAACCAAATTCAAGAATGCATCAAAACTATAATTCACCACCATCAGGTAGGCTTCATCCCAGGGATGCAGGGATGGTTCAATATACGGAAATCCATCAACATAATCCACTGCATAAATTCAAGGAAAAAACCACATGGCCATTTCATTAGATGCTGAAAAAGCTTTTGACAAAATCCAGCATTCCTTTATGGTAAAAGTCTTGCAGAGAGTGGGAATCCAAGGCCCATAACTAAACACAGTGAAAGCAATATACTGCAAACCAGAAGCCAACATCAAATTAAACGGAGAGAAACTCAAAGCAATCCCACTAAAATTGGGGACCAGACAAGGCTGCTCATTCTCTCCCTATGTATTCAATATAGTACTTGAAGTTCTAGCCAGAGCAATCAGACAACAAAAGGAGGTCAAAGGTATACAAATTGGAAAAGAAGAAGTGAAAATATCACTATTTGCAGATGATATGATCGTATACTTAAGCGACCCCAAAACTTCCACCAGAGAAATCCTAAAGCTGATAAACAACTTCACCAAAGTGGCTGGATATAAAATTAACTCAAGCAAATCAGTAGACTTCCTCTACTCTAAAGATAAACAGCCAAGAAAGAAATGACACCCTTCACAATAGTCCCAAATAATATTTCATTTCTTAGAATGACCCTAACAAAGCAAGTGAAAGATCTATATGACAAAAACTTCAAGCCGGGCAGTGGTGACGCACGCCTTTATTCCCAGCACTTGGGAGGCAAAGGCAGGCGGATTTCTGAGTTTGAGGCCAGCCTGGTCTACAGAGTGAGTTCCAGGACAGCCAGGGCTATACAGAGAAACCCTTTCTCAAAAAAACAAAAACAACCCCCCCCCAAAAAAAGCTTCAAGCCTCTGAAGAAAGAAATCGCAGGAGATCTCAGAAGATGGAAAGATCTCCCATGTTCATGGATTCACAGGATCAATATAGTAAAAATGGCCATCTTGCCAAAAGCAATCTACAGATTCAATGCAATCCCCATCAAAATCCCAAATCAATTCTTCATAGATATAGAAAGAGCAATTCTCAAATTCATCTGGAATAACAAGAAACCCAGGATAGCAAAAACTATTCTCCACAACAAAAGATCTCCTGGGGGAAACAACATCCCTGACCTCAAGTTCTACTACAGAGCAATAGTGATAAAATCTGTTTGGTATTGGTAAGGTGACAGATAGGAAGATCAATGGAATAGAATTAAAGACCCAGAAAAGAACCCACACACGTATGGCCACTTAATAATTGACAAAGAGCTAAAATCATCCAGTGGAAAAAAGACAGCATGTTTAACAAATGGTGCTGGCAGTCAGCATGCAGAAAAACGCAAATCGATCCATTTTTATCTCCTTGTAAAAAGCTCAAGTCCAAGTGGATCAAGGACCTACACATAAAACTAGATGCACTGAAGCTTATAGAGGAGAAAGTGGGGAGGAATCTTGAACACATGGGCACAGGGGGAAATTTCCTGAAAAGAACACCAATGGCTTATGCCCTAAGAACAAGAATCGACAAATGGGACCTCATGAAGCTGCAAAGCTTCTGTAAGGCAAAGGACATGGTCAGTAGGACAAAACGGCAATCAACAAATTGGGAAATGATCTTTACCAATCCTACATCCGATAGAGGGCTAATATCCTAGGCATACAAAGAACTCAAGAAGTTAGGTTCAAGAGAGTCAAATAACCCTATTAAAAATGGGGTACAGAGCTAAACAGGGAATTCTCAACTGAGGAAATTCAAATGGCTCTAAAGCACCTAAAGAAATTTTCAGCATCCTTAGTTATCAGGGAAATGCAAATCCAAACAACACTGAGTTTCCCCCTCACACAGGTCTGAATGGCTAAGATGAAAAACTCAGGGGACAGCAGATGCTGGAGAGGATGTGGGGAAAGAGGAACACTTCTCCATTGTTGGTGGGATTGCAAGCTGGTAAAACCACTCTGGAAATCAGTTTGTCATTCCTCAGAAAATTAGACATAGTACTACTTGAGGACCCAGCTATACCACTCCTGGGCATATACCCAGAAGATGTTCCTACATGTAATAAGGACACATGCTCCACTATGTTCATAGCTGCCTTATTCATAATAACCAGAAGCTGGAAAGAACCCAGATATCCTTCAACTGAGAAATGGATACAGAAACTGTGGTATATATACACAATGGAATACTATTCAGCTATTTAAAAGAATGAATTCATGAAATTCTTAGGCAAATGGAAGGAACTAGAAAGTGTCATCCTGATCGAGGTAACCCAATCACAAAAGAACACACATGGTATGCACTCACTGATAAGTGAATGTTAATCCAAAAGCTCAAAATAAACAAGTTACAATTCACAGACCACAGGAAACTCAAGAAGAAAGAGGACTGAAGTGGGGGTGCTTGGGTTCCTCTGAGAAAGGGAACAATATACTTACAGGAGCAATAATGGAGACAAAGTGTAGAGCAGGGACTGAAATAAAGGCCACCCACAGACTGTTCTAGCTGGGGATTCACTCTATAAACAGTCACCAAACCCCAACACTACTATGAATGACGAGAAGCACATATCAAAAGGAGCATGCCATGGCTGTCTTCAGAGGGGCCCTGCCCAGAGCCTTACACATACAGAGGCAGATAGCAGCCAACCATTGGTCTGGGAGTGGGGTCCCCAATGGAGGAGTTGGAGGGAGGTACAGAGGAGCTGAAGGGGTTTACAGCCCCATGGGAAGAACAACGATGTTGGCCACCTAGATGCCCCAGGACTCCCAGGGACTAAACCATCAACCAAGGGGTACACATGGTTCCAGCCAAAAATGTGGCAGAGGAATGCCTTGTCAGGCATCAGTGCGAGGAATGGTCCTTGGTCCTATGAAGGCTTAATAGATGCCCTAACAAAGGGAAATCAAGGGGTGTGTGGGGAGGTGGAGAGGCATATATTTGGAGGCAGGGGGTGGAAGGAGGGCTTGGAGGTTTTGGGGAGGGGGGAAACCGGGGAAAGTTTTACCATTTGAAATGTAAATGAAGATTATATTCAATAAAAAATTCACAGCTTATCTAATAGAAAGAGTAAAATGTGGCAGAGGAATGGTTTGTCGGGCATCAGTGGGAGGAGTGGTCCTTGGTCAGGTGAAGGCTAAATAGATGCCCCAACAAGGGGAAATCAGAGAGGGGAAGGTAGGAGTGGGTCAGGTGGAGGGGCATATACTTGGAGGCAGGGAGTGGGAAGAGGGGTTGGGGGATTTTGGGGAGGGGGAAACCGGGAAAGGTTTTACCACTTGAAATGTAAATGAAGATTATATTTAATAAAAAATTTTTTTAAAAGTGCTCTCGAAGTAAAGATATATTTAAGACTAATCAAGAATTCCACACTGTCTCTTAGTTTATATAGTTAATAAATGGGAAAAATGGCAGGAGAGATGATTCAGAGGTTAAGAGCCCTGGCTGCTCTTGCAGAAGACTAGAGTACAGTTCCTAGCACCTATACAGTGGTTCACAACTATCTGTAACTTGGTTGATACCATATTTCTCTCTGCCAACTCACATGCCTTCTTTTAACCATCACCAATTATCCCTGGGCCTTGGAGAGGGGAGGAGGAAATGATAACAATGTCTCATTTAACATGCCATCTTGATAGATGTCTCACCCCGACTTCGTAAGGAAGAACATTTGTTCGATGCTCTCTGGTGCTGGGTTCTGATCTTAGGATCTTACTGAGTATACCCATGCATCTCTGAGAGATGCAGTCCCATCCTCTTCACTCAATAAACATTCCCTGTAAAATTAAGGCCTTTCCAAGGTCATACTCTTAGGCTGTATCAGAGTTAGAATTTGAATTATAGTACAAATTGTTCATGGTGCTCTTTCATTGTGTGCTGTTGCCTAAATAGAAATAAAAATGTGTACAAAGCACTTGTCCATGGACACATTCACTTTTGCATAAAATGTAATTATGTTCTTTCCTTATCATTTAAGAAATGTTAATAATATCTAGAATCTTGTGTCCTAGATCTACCCTCAAATTGTGTATTCTCATAATTCTAAATCAACCTTATCCTTCCATTATACTATCACTCACTTCTAATGTTTATTTTAACATCCTACCCAAATTTATCTATATCCTTCTCCATGTCTGCGCTCAGCTTTGTTATATCATTAACACAAATTGATATACACATGGCCTTCACTATTTGTAATAATGAAACAAATAAATGGACTGATAAAGTTAATAGTTTTACACAATGAAAACTTTTGTAACTTAATGCCAGCACCAATTTACATCAGGGTGAGGTTTGCTGCTCTTGTTTTGTTTTCCTTAATGTTGAATCTCCTGAGATCTATAAAGTTGGCCATAGACTATTCCAATTCATTTGACAATTGTCCTACCTTGGTCTCTATTACTGTGATAAAGAATATGACCAAAAGAAACATGGAAAGAAAAGTGTTTATTCATCTTTCAACTTTCAGGTTATATTTCATCACTGAGGGAAGTTAGTGCAGGAACTCTAAGTGTGAACCTGGAGGCAGGAACTAAAGCAGAGGCCATAGAGAAACACAAACCATGGCTTATTCCCCATGTTTTTCTCAGCCTTCTTTTTTAATACAATCTAGGATCACATGCTCAGGAGTGTTACTACCTACAGTAAGCTGGACTCTCTTACATCAATAATTAGTCAATAAAATGCCCCCAAAGAATTATCTACAGGCCAATCAGTTGGGGACATTTTCTAAAATGAGGCTCCTTCTTCCCAAATGACTGTAGCTTTTGTCAAGTTGCCAAAAACTAACAAGCACAGAGGTGCTTATAGTCACCCAGGTTGGGTCAGGGGAACATAC